>OZ057412.1:94419701-95619701 GCA_964056705.1 Troilus luridus | reverse complement strand
GAAAAAAAAAATTAGATATTTCACAGTTACAAAACAGGTACAATGTCTAGGTGTGTGGTGATCCAGTAAGAAGGAGATGATAGTTCAAGGTAAGAATCTCTATTTTCTTTATTTGATGGTGTAGATTGTTAGGAACTGTAGTTATTATTTTTATTAATGATTTTAAGTATGATAAAATGAAAGAATATGGTAAAAAAAGTAAAAAGGAATTGAATGAAAAAAAAACAAAGAAAAGTAATAAAAAAAAGAATGAAAAAAAAGGAAATACTAAAAAAAAAATGAAAGAAAAAGTAAAGAATTTCAGAAATACAAAAAAAAAAAAATAGAAAAGACAAACAGTAAAAGAATAAAAATTAAAAAAAAAAAAAAACAATAAAGAAATAGAAAAGACAAAAAAGTAAAAGAAAAATTTTTTTAAAAAAATACAAAACAATAAAAAAATTGTAAAATTGGAAAAAAAGAAATTAGATATTTCACAGTTCCAAAACAGGTACAAAGTCTAGGTTTGCGGTGATCGAGTAAGAAGTAGATGATCGTTGAAGGTAAGAATCTCTATTTTCTTTATTTGATGGTGTAGATTGTTAGGAACTGTAGTTATTATTTTTACTACTATACGCTCTCATTCCACCGTACAAGATTCATCCATTTCGCTCTTTTCATTTAGCGACCAATCGCAAGAGAGAGCATTGAACAACCCAATGAAAACATTTCAGGAAATCGAAACGATTGCTCCAGTTGTCGAACCAAATCCTCCAAATGTTAAGGCAGAGAGACCTTTTAGTTCAACTCTCGCTGGGGAGTACAGCGGACCTTACAAGGTCCAATCACCATTTAAAGAGTTTTCGCCACCAGATCTGAGTTGCTCTTATTACACTGCATTACCTCGGTTCCCAAAATTAGAGCACCGGATTGACAAAATTTCTTTATTGACAGGAAACTGTTCCAAATCGATCGACGACTACCATGTTTTGTCAACCGCTGGTAAGGGTCGATATATTTGACCACATATTTGTGTATTTGAAGACAACTTCCCCGCAAAACTTCGATTGGTATTAGACGCATCGTCGCCTATGGAGCTTGGATTTCTAAATGACCATTCCCTTATTGGGCCTAAGTTTCAATTGGATATTAGGCACGCGCCCCTTAATTTCAGACGCATTCGATTTGTTCTGCCCCCGGACTTATGTCAAATGTTTTCAGGTATTAGTGCATCACAATGCCTTACCTTACTGCCAATTTCTATTTTGCAACAGTACTTCCCAACCGATTGAGGAGTATCAATTGAGTAGATTCCGACCTTCCGGAATAAATTGCGCCCAATGCGCCCAGCAGCATTATTTCGAAACGGATTCCCCATCCGTTACAATGCATCCCCGCTCATCACCATTCATAGATCTCCAAGGGATACTCAGGGTGGGCGGTCACTTTAGCAACAGTCCTTTGCCCAGCAATGCAAAAATTGTATCGTTTCTGACTGTAATAAAACCAATATTACTTCCTCAGTTCCGATACTACATGAACATTTATCGATTCTGCTAATTGACCATTACTGCAGAATGCATCTCCACCCCACTCCGCAACTTTTGCATTCACATCAGAAACGACATGATTGGGTTGTCCCAGCTTGTAGAATTATTCCACATAAATTTGTCCACAAATGTAAAGATGGGACGTACCGATATCTTTCGGAGAATTTCGTTCCTCCAATTGCCAATCTCCCGCCGTCGAGATTTGAGCAAGGATGTCCGTATGCCATTAATAGCGTAGAATATTGTGGTCGTTTTCTTTTAAAATCGTTTTAGCAACCCAATGGGAATAGGCAAAATTCTGACATTTGTACGTTCATAATTGAGCAGCAGAGCAGTACAAACATTTGGAGCTTCACTCACCAACGCATTAATATATTGCCTCCCAATCAATCCAATAGATTGTCTCCCGACTAGGGTTGTCAATTAAACTTCTCTGCATCGATGGTTTCGTAGGAACTAACATTTACCTGGAAGATCTCTAAATATCTTTCTTTTGAATTTTTGTGCACAGACTAAAATTGGTGGGCGGTGTGTTAAGGCCAGATGAAGTAGTAAGTTTATAAAGTATTAACAGTTTTAATCAGAAACAATTAAATCATTTTTTCTTAAAAGAAAGAACATTATCTTTTCTTATTTTTCACATTTTTATTTAATATAATAATTTAAACGTTTAATTTCATAATTGTTTAGAATAATTTAACTTTAAATGGTAATTTTATTTGTTTAGTTATAAGTGTAATATTTGTAGAAAGTGTGAAAACATATGTTATAAAAGTGAAGAGAGAAAAACAAAAGAGAGTCGAGCGGCTTTTGTTCGCTCCGGCTAGACCGACCAGACAGTGTTGACGCGAGCCCTTAGCCGTGCACATCGTATGCTCTCTAGGAGCCCAAAGTTGTTTTTGTGAATTTTAAGTGGGTGTTGACGCGAGCCCTTAGCCGTGCACATCGTATGCTCTCTAGGAGCCCAAAGTTGTGGTTTGTGAATTTGAAGACAGTGTTGCCAAGAGCCTCTTGACGTGCACATCGTATGCTCTATAGGAGCCCAAAATTGTTTTGTGTGAATTTGAAGAAGATACTAATTTGCTGCCCACCTGCAGGTGTAATTAGTTTAAACTTCGTCATAGATTCGACCAATTCGAATTGACCCAGTCGATCATCTCAACCTCTATTGTTTCACCATCTTCGCTCGCCCTGGCGACGAAAATCCTCTGTCGTCTCAACATCCAGCTCGCCCTGCCGAGAATCTACCATCTACTGAAACTACTTCGACAGACAGATAAGAGTTTTCATTATTATATCATTGCAACCAGAAAACCGCATAAACATTCATTATTTTGTAATGAACAGTTAGATTTAACTTGGGTGGCTTGGTTTTTCTCAAAATTCTGGATACCTCCCCCCGAATCTCTTCCGCAATCTTCTCATCTAATTGTCCCACGGTAGCTTCTACTCCACTTATGATCTTATCTACCGGTATCTTCTTAGGAGCGATAGCGAAGTTCTGTCCCTTTTCCAATACCTTTAAAGTGTCCTCCGATAGCACCTCTCCCGTCAGGTTCTTTACTGTGTTTTTCAGTGTGCCCACAGCCAGGGGGTTCTTCGGTTTTTGCTCCATGTGTAGCTTGTTAAATTTCTTGTTCTGCTTTGTCTTGATCATCTGTTCCTCTTGGTAGGCTCGTAACCAGGTGACTTGGTCGACCTTGTTCCAATCTTCCTTTCCTATTTTTCCACTGAGGAATAGATGTTCTTGATATAATTTATTCTCCCAAGCAGCCAGCTCCTTCCTGGTGTCCGCGATCATTGCTTTAAGAATTGTGGCTAAAGAATTAAGAACATCGACTCTTGGCGTTTTTGACTCGGTTCGATGAATTTGTTATGCCTATTCTTGCACAGTTTGGGATAATCTTATGGTCCCTGCATCTTTTGAGAAAAGCAAGCCTGCAAATAAGACTCACTTTCTTTCTTCTGAGTTTCTCCAATATCTTCACTCTCCGAGCTATATCCTCCCCATAGAGGCTAGTTAAATACTCTTTCAAGTTTCCACGGCCACTATTTATACAAAAAACTTCATTTGTTTCTTCTGGTTTAGACCGTGTCGGTGAATTTTCTGCCAACGTTTCGCCAGACATGCTGCTGACTTCCTCAAGGCTTAATTGAGACTGAAGATGTCCAGCTAACCCGCGGCCTTATATAGTAGCCATTCGGGTCCACTCGGGTCCACTCGTGATTCATCGGTTCCTTCCGTTAGTCGATCGGGTTTCTTCGGGTCCGGGGGCGGAGTCTGTTTTTCCATGCCTGTGATTGGCTGCTTTCTGATTGCTTGGGGTCTGATAGGCTGGATTTCGGCTTGATTGTCGCTGCTGGTTTAATTTGTTGTTGATTGTCTTTCTGCTGTTCTATGTTAGGGAGCCATAGTTTACTTAATTTGTACCCGTCCTCCCTGTTGAAGTTTTCCGGGTGTTTAACTATTTCTATGGCTTCCAGTATCTTCCTTTCTGCGGCCTTGCTACATTTCTTAACTACTCTGATTTTATCGAATTCTATGGCGTGGTTCGTCGTAGTGAAATGTTCTGCTAAAGCCGATGTTTTGTTATCCATTTTCTTCACACTTTTAATGTGTTCTGTCAGCCTTGTGGATATCAGTCTTCCCGTTTGTCCAATGTATTCCTTACCACAGGAGCATGGAATGCTGTATATCCCCGGTGTTCTGAGTCCTAAGTTGTCTTTTGGATTCGGCAAAATCTGACCTATCTTCCTGTCTGTGTTGTATATCGTTCCTATATTAAACTTCTTCAGTACTTTAGCTATTTTCTCTGTTGTGCCTTTTACATTTGGGATCGCTGCTCTCTTAATTTCTTCTCTTCTTTCTTCTGTTGTGTGTGGGCCTCCCTTTTGGGCTTTCTTGAATTCTCTGTTTATGATTTCTTCTTGATATCCATTTTTCATGAGAGCTTTCTTTAAATGTCTTTGCTCTTTCTTCAAACACACCGGCTCGGAAATCCTAATGGCTCTTGTAATCAACGTTCTAATGACCCCATGTTTCTGGGCAGGGTGGTGATGTGAGCCTGCATTCAAGTATCGGTCAGTGTGGGTCGGTTTTCTGTATACCGAGTATCCCAAGCGGTTATCTTTCTTCTCAACTTTTACATCTAGGAACGGGATGCTTTCTTCATCTTCAACTTCCATCGTAAATTGAATGTTCCTGTGCCTCCCGTTTATGTGGTTCAAGAAATCATTCAAAGTTTCCCTCCCATGTGGCCAAATATTTTTTTTCTTTTTGTTATTAATTAGTTGTTGATAATTTAGTTAATTTTAGTAACTTCATTTTCTCATTATAAAAGCGTTTAAATTGTTCTTTTAATTTAATTAATTGTTTTTTTTTCATTCTCAAAAATATTAGTTATTTAATTTAGGAAAATTGATTTTTGTTATTAGTTTAATAAAAGGTTACATTCAAAATGACATGCGATCTAGTATAATTGAATCAGAAGTTTATTTTCCTTATCCATTTCGGAGCTCTCATCGAAAGGTCCAATAACTATTTCGAGGTTGCTCAAACATAAAAATTTTTGTTTAAACTTCGTCATAGATTCGACCAATTCGAATTGACCCAGTCGATCATCTCAACCTCTATTGTTTCACCATCTTCGCTCGCCCTGCCGACGAAAATCCTCTGTCGTCTCAACATCCAGCTCGCCCTGCCGAGAATCTACCATCTACTGAAACTACTTCGACAGACAGATAAGAGTTTTCATTATTATATCATTGCAATCAGAAAACCGCATAAACATTCATTATTTTGTAATAGATTTTATTTGTAATTTAATAGAGTTAAATTTACTATCGTAAGATTAAATAATATTTGTTTTCTTTTTGTTATTAATTAGTTGTTGATAATTTAGTTAATATTAGTAACTTCATTTCTCATTATAAAAGCGTTTAAATTGTTCTTTAATTTAATTAATTGTTTTTCATTCTCAAAATTATTAGTTATTTAATTTATGAAAATTGATTATATTATTAGTTTAATAAAAGGTTACATTCAAAATGACATGCGATCTGGTATAATTGAATCAGAAATTTATTTTCCTTATCCATTTCGGAGCTCTCATCGAAAGGTCCAATAACTATTTCGAGGCTGCTCAAACATAAAATTTGGTCCTTTGTTTTATTGACAATTACCAACATATTTTAAGTCAATTCTGGTCTGATAAAAAACACCTGGATGAAAAAGACAAGCGGTTAAAAACTTTAAAAGCTGTGGCAGCAATTGTTCGTGAAGATATTCAATCTTGCGTTTTCGATAATACTATGTACCCCCAACCAGGTAGATTGTTCGAGGATATAAATAACGATATTCCCGAATCATTGTCATATTTTTTGGAACAAGTCATTTTAAAAAACAAGCGTCATAATTAAGATCATCAACAGTTAGTTTGTACGAATATTAGCCACTGCATCATGACTGCTGTTCGGCCTAGAACCTTTAAATCTAAACTGCAGCTGGGTCTTTCAGTTTTTTTTCATCGGCGATTTTGTTCGAAACGTCTCATACAAATTTTCTTGTCTTTTGACTTATGGCTTAAAGTGAAACAATGAACTATGAATCAGCAGGAGTTTTCAATCGTCCACCTCATATTTTACCACCAGAAACAGGCACATTCGTTCAATACGTTGCAGACAATGCTGACATTAATGTAAATACTTTAGACGGTAATAATACGCTTCATATAATGGGTATTATCCAAATTGTGACTCCCAAAGATTCAGTATTACAAGAAGAGCCGATTCCACGAGTAACTGAAGTTCTTTCAGCAAAGGCTCATGTGCCTATACAGGTCTATCAAAACACTGGCGTGGTTGGGTAGGCAAAATAAATGTGCGAAATCTTGATTATGAAAGTGAATCTAAAGTATCTTTTTTTTTTTTTTTTTTTTTTTTTATTCCTCAAGGTAGTATCCTTGGCCCAATCCTTTATACAGTTTATACAGCTGACATCCCAACTCATCCTAATACTATCCTTACCACGTATGCTGATGATACATGTGTATTATCAGTCAACACCAATCCAGTTATTGTATCCCAAAGGCTCCAATCCCATATCACTGATATTGAAGAATGGTGTCAAAACTGGAGAATTAAAATAAATTCTCAAAAATCCCATCAAATCACTTTTACCTTACGTCGTAAACCAATGACTTCCTGCCCTTCAGTATCCTTTAATAATACCCCACTGGTGCAGGTAGAACAGATCCGATATTTAGGGTTGCACCTCGACAAACGATTAACCTGGAATCCTCATACTAGACTGAAAAGACAAGAAACTGCTCGACGTTTCAGGCTACTTCAACACTTACTAGACAAACGCTCTAACCTCCCGATTAACTACAAAAGACTCATCTACATGACCATCATAAGACCTATTTGGACTTACGGAGTAGAGCTTTGGGGCTCCACTAAGCCATCGAATTCCTGTCGTATCCAATCCCTACAGTCCAAAATCCTTCGTAAAATCCTCAACGCTCCTTATTTTGTTAAAAATACCGTCATCCATAACGACCTTAATGTCCCATTTGTTGCTGATTTGGCCCGAACCCGGTATCTTTCCTTTCATAACAAACTTCATTCCCACTCAAACCCTCTAGTTTCAAACCTAGCTTCCTCTTCGATTCCCGATAATCCCCCGAGGCGTCTGAAAAGAAGATGGCCACGTGACCTTCTTAGTTGAACTAGTGATTTGAGTACTACCAGTGGGTAGTTTCTCAACTTGCCATTACTCATGTCATTTTGTATCACATAGCCTATTTACTGGATGTATTTTTTTTATTATACAGTTGTAAATATCAATAAATTAAATTAAAAAAAAAAAAAGTATCTTTTTTAAAAAAAGTTGATGTGACAAGGTTCAATGGCAAATACAAAAATTTCTCTCTACCTGGTTGGAATGGTTACATTAAATGCGTGACAAGTAATATTATAGATTTTTCTAAGACAAAAATTAAATTTTTCCCATTTGTTCATCAACCAACAAGTAATTACAATACAATATACACAACTTTACTTAGTGCTTTAGAGAATGCTAAACGTTATAACCACAAAGTATGTATAACTACTTTTGATCAACCTCTGTATGCGAAAGCTCGCGAGATTGTATCTGCTGCACCTGAAGGATCTGAAATATCGAAGATTATAATAAGACTAGGAAGATTTCATTTGCTTATGTCATTTTTTGGAGCAATCGGTGATATTATGCAAGGAAGTGGTTTAAAGGAAGTACTCGTTGAAGTTTATGCACCTAAGTCTTTAGAGAAAATGCTTAATGGCCATGCTTACGCGAGAGCAGTTCAAGCTCATACAATACTTCAAGTCACTTTAGCATTAAGAATATTAAAAGAACTCGCTATTGATGATGTAATGGATGCAAATCTTATTATTACCGTTGAAAATATTCTAAATAACACTCTTTCATACTATGACATTGAAGAAGATGAGGAAATATGTGGAAAATTACTTGATCAGTTTAACAACAAATTAATTGAATATCAGAAACGAGGGCCAACCGCACAATAATGGGTACAATACTTTCTGATGGTGTCCATTGCAAAGGAGTTTATAAGAGCAGAACGTATTGGTGATTGGCAAGCACATTTGAACTGCGTTAAAGAAATGCTGCCTTATTTCCATGCATCTGGGCATATACCTAATGCTAAGTCTGCGCACTTATACTTACAAGACATGCTTCAATTGAACGAGGTGATGGATCCTAGTGTTTATCAAAGGTTTACAGAAGGATTTTTTACTGTTCGGCGTTCTGATAAACTTTGTTGTGGAACTTCAACAGATATGATTATTAAACAATCGATGATGAAATTTATGAAAATAGATGGGGGCATTTCTCGAGGAAGAAGTACGAAAGAAAGTGTGATGAGTAAATGGGTTTACGGAATGCATGTAATGAATACTGTGGGTGAGGGGTAGGAAGTTCTTGCTGATGTTCAAATGGACACAACAGATCAGCATGTAGATGCAAGTGATTCGCGGCGTAAAAAAGACGCTAAAGATATTTAAAAACTTCTTGACTGGTTTTCATCACATGATCCTTTTCCTAAAATTAACAAAATCGTATTTATTGCTTCTGGAGTTGTTGATGACGATAAGATTAATTGCCATAAAGCTCGTGAAGTTGGGATTGCTTCCAAGTCTAGAATGGCAGGTGAAACATTTAATATTATAAAATTAAAACGCTCTGAAAAAGTACTCCCTCTTTTAGCTGTGAGTAGCACCGTGAAAGTTCACGAAGATGAAGTAGCTATAGACCCTGTATTATTATTTCAATGCATGAGTATCACTAAAGCTTTTGAGGATGAGATTGAAAAAATGTTTGAGTAAGAATTAGCCCCTTACCCCTTATCACTCTTCGATGCAGCTGGAATGCGTAAAACAACAAAGTCAGCAATTTACGATTACTTTCAATCAGTCAATACTGAGGTTGGTCGTACATTATTTATGGAGGATACCTACTACATCACGTTGTGTGGGATCGAGAAGAAACCTTTAGCGTTATTTTTGATAAATATGTTCAGTTTCTATGCAGACATTATGGGCTTACAGTGACGGTAGTATTTGACGGCTACAGTGACTCGACAAAGAATATTAAAGCTGCAGAACAACGTCGTCGAACTACAAAAACATCGGGTTCCGAGATTGTCTTTGATGAATTTATGACAGTTGCAGCGAATCAACAACAATTTTACGCTAACATTAATAATAAATCTCGTTTCATTTCCATGTTAAGTGACAAATTAACAGCTGCAAGATATCCTCATAATTGAAACAGCAATCGAAAAATTTAATACAACAAACACAACAATCGTAGTTGGTGAAGATGTTGATTTGTTAGTACTACTTACTGCAAGGACTCAAATGGATAAAATTATTTATTTACCTGGAAGGGCTCAACAGCGAACAGAAATATATTCTTCAAAAAGTTTATCTGCTTATCCCAAATGCCAAATTTTATTTTTACCTGCGAAAACCGGCTGCGACCCTTCGTCAGCAATGTACAGAAGGGGCAAAACGTCAGTATTTAAATTATTCGAAAAAAAAAGATTTGACTGACTGCGCTAAAGTATTTACAGAAATTTATTCCACACCTCAAACAATAATTACAGAAGGAATTCGCTTTCTTCTTGCGGTTTATGGAGCTCCAGAAAAAATTACTTGCATTGATAAATACCGATTGTTGAGTTGAGTACAATAGAGGAAGATTCCTGTGATTTTAATGAAGATACCAATGACTCAGCCACATTTGAACAATTTATGAACATCCAGAAAGAGGAAGAGGAAAAAGAAGAAATCGAAGAAGACATGAAATAAGGTAATATCTAGAACTTAAAGGGTATTATTCCCTTAAATTATCCTAAAATTGTCATGACAGTTAGTGGAGTAGGCCTACAGGGGAAACCACGAAAAAAAAAACGCGCCGAGTACACTACCTCACAGGTGGCGTGGAAATGTGTGCATATCATGTATAATGTGACTCTTAGAATCACGATATCTCAGGAATGGGTTACCCTGAGAGTTATCTTAGGGAAACAATTATTAAGAGCATTTTTGTAGAGAATTTTAAGATCTACAACTATGGTTTGAGGTTTTTTTTTTTTTTTTATAAAACACCGTTTTCGAGAAAAATCCAAAAACGAAAAATTTTGACCTTTGACCAGTTAAAAACATACAAAACAATAAAACAAATAAAAAAATTGTAGAATTAGAAAAAAATAAATTAGATATTTCACAGTTCCAAGACAGGTACCAACGTCCAGGTGTGTCCTGATCCCACAGGAAAGAAATGATCAATCAAGGTAGGAATCTCTATTTTCTCTTGGAGGTTGTTATGAACTGTGGTTATTATTGTTATTAGTGCTTTTAAGATTAATAAAATAAAAGAATATGATAAAAAAAGAAAAAGAATTGAATGGAAAAAAAAAGATAACAATTTTTTATTTTATTTATCCTAAAAGCACTAATAAACATAGTCACTACAGTTCCTAACAACTTTCACCATCAAATAAAAAAAATAGAGATTCCTACCTTAATAGATCATCTTCCCTCCTGTCAGATCACGACCCACCTTGCCATTAGTACCTGTTTAGGAGATGGGAATTTTCTAAAATTAATTTTTTGTTTTATTTATATATATTTTTTCATTCTTGTACTTTGTTTTCTTTTTTCTTCATTTCGTTTTGTTTCAAACTCTTTTAAATTTTTTTATTCCAATTTTTTTTTTCTTTTCTTCTCTAGTCCATTCTTTTTGTTCATTTACTTTTGCCATTTTTTTTTAATTCCTTTACTTTTTTTCTATTTTGTTTTATTATTTTCCTTTTTTTCTTATTTATTTATTTTTATTTTATTAATCCTAAAAGCACTAATAAGAACAAAAACTGCAGTTCATAACAACCTCCACTATAAAAAAAAGAAAATAGAGATTCCTACCTTGAATGATTATCTCCTTCCTGTCGGATCACGAAATACCTGGACGTTAGTACCTCTCTTGGAACTGGGAAATATCTAATTTATTTTTTTCTGATTTTACAATTAATTTTTTCGTTATATTGTTTAGTATTAATTAAATTTTCATTCTTTTACTTTTTTTCCTTTTCTATTTCTTTCTTTTTTGTATTTTTTAAATTACTTTTCTTTTTTTTACTCTTTTTTTTCCATTCAATTGGTTTACTTTTTTTTTTATCATATTCTTTTATTTTATTTATCCTAAAAGCATTAATAAAAATAATAACTACAGTTCCTAACAATCTCCACCATTAAATAAAGAAAATAGAGATTCCTACCTTGAAAGATCATCTCACTTCTTGTCAGATCAGGACGCACCTCACCATTAGTTTACTTTTGTTTGGTTCAAATTCTTTTTTTTTCTTTTCTTCTCCTCTAGTAAATTCTTTTTTGTACTTTTACTTTTACCTTTTTTTAAATTCATTTCTTTTTTTCTATTTTTTACTCTTTTCTTTTACTTTAATATTTTTTGTTCTTTTTCTCTTTTTTCTTATTTATTTTTCCATTCAATTCATTAACTTTTTTTTTGTTATGTTTTTATTTATTTTTATTTTTTATTTATTATTTATTTATTGATATTTACAATTATATTACAAAAATATAACAAGTAAATAGGGTAAGTGATACATAATGACATAATATAATGACAAGTAGAAAAACTACCCATTGGTAGAACTCAAATCGCATGTTCAACTAAGAAGGTCATGTGGCCATCTTCTTTTCAGACGCCTCGGAGGATTATCGGGAATTGAAGAGGAAGCTAGGTTTGAAATTCGAGGGTTTGAGTGGAAATGAAGTTTGTTATGAAAGGATAGATAGTGAGTTCGGGCCAAATCAGCAACAAATGAGACATTAAGGTCATTATGGATGACTTTATTTTCAACAAAATAAGGAGCATTGAGGATTTTACGAAGGATTTTGGATTGTAGGGATTGGATACGAGAGGAATTCGATGGCTTAGTGGAGCCCCAAAGCTCTACTCTGATTTATTTTATTAATCCTAAAAGCATTAATAAAAATAATAACTACAGTTCCTAACAATCTCCACTATCAAATAAAGAAAATAGAGTAGGATGTTGATAGTTGGGGGTGCACTTAAAACAAATAGTTTCACCTATTTTTGCGTGTTTTCTTGACTGCACCCCCAACTATCAACATCCTATTATAGTACCCACAGTCAACTATTTCTTTCTCACAAAAAGAAAATAGAGATTCCTACCTTGAATGATCATCTCCTTCCTGTCGGATCACGACGCACCTGGATGTTAGTACCTGTCTTGGAACTGTAAAATATTTTATTAATGCTTTTAGGATTAATAAAATAAAAAAAAAGTAAAAGAATTGAATGGAAAAAAAAATAAGAACAAAAAGAAAAAGAACAAAAAAGAATAAAATATAAAAAGAGTTAAAAATAGAAAATGAAATAATAAAAACAAAATAGAAAAAAAAGTAAAAAATTAAAAAAAAGGCAAAAGTTAAGGAGCCAAAAAGAATAGACTAGAGGAGAATGGATAGAATGGATCTATAACTTTCATTGTTGTAGGGAGGTGGCGGCCGGCCCCATGCTATCACTCTGGTGAAAATGGCTATGAGAAATACAAAATGTCTTGGCAGCAATAGGGAAAGACCTGTGTGATGAGTTCATTAGGTATGCTGGTGTAAAACATGGAGATGGATTGTCTGTTATTCAATATATCACAATAGCAATGCCCATCAGAGAATCCCAAATCAAGTTTGGTGAGGCCATGTTCAATAGTCTTCATTCAACTGCTGCTGATGATGATACCAATATTACTATTCAATCTGAGCATTTTATACTACAGCCATTTATGAATTTTAAGAGGAGAAGTATTAAAAGAAGCCAGTAAATTAAATAAATTTAATTTAATTTGTATTCAATATTTATTAACCAGAGCCTGTGGAAGATGTCTGCCAGAGTATTTTGAGGTAGGAGAATATAGGTTACAATTGGATACCTTTACCTACCTGTGGTGTTAAAAAACTCAAGAAATAGCAAATAGAGGTTATTCTGGCACCTCCAAGCACAGTTCATACCAGAACAAACCATGAATATACAAGACCCTTTTCTTGCCCTATCTTATGGAGCTGGAACGTGTTCCAAAACTAAAACAGATACGAATTGGCTCTGTCGGTTTGAAAGGAGAATATTGGGAGGGATTAATGGTCCTATTCTCGATGGAAATGTTTTGTAGATTAATTGTGCCATCATGAAAAATAAGGAAAATACATATTTAAAACTAAGGTAATGATTAAGGTATTATAAAAAAATATTGATAAAAAATATAGTTTGTTAATAATATACATATATATAAATAACAATCCTAAATTATATATATATAATATAAAAATAATTATGAACTTAAACAATTAAGACCTTCGAATCAAAAGGTATCACTTTCTTCAAATAGACTAGAAATATTTTTTACTAATTTCATAAAATATTCATTTTCTTCTTCAGAGTTTGTTGTGATGAATTTATCTTTCACACGATGAATGTCAATTTTAAACCTCTGAACAGACATGCCCTATATAAAAAGAAAAATATAAGGAATTATTAGGTTAAGTCATAAATCTTGATAAATAACTTCACTAATTAACTAAATGATGTAATAACCAATACTGTTTATAACCATTTCCCTTAATTCTAGAATGCTAAAGAAATTTTCAATATTAGCTTTAAAAGGTTGGAAGAGTATCTTATTAAGGTCACCAAGAAATAATAATTATTTTACCAGAACAGAATTAGGGAAACTTAAGTATAATTGCCCAATCAATCATAAATGGCATATACATTAATATGTTTTTGTAGCCATGGAAATATTTCTTTGATTGAATTCCTCTACAATACATTCACTAAAATATGAACTTACTCATTCGTCATTTTAGGGAGCAGGAAAATCAGTTCAATGCATAAACAGCCATCACAATACTAACTATTAACTTAGTTAGTTAATAGTTTTTATAAGTAGCTGGATTTAAATTGTTTATTATTCAAAGTAATAATTTTCAAATGTGTCAACCACTTTCTCATAGTAGACGAAGTTCTATGAACGTAAATGAAAGAAAAATGAGAATAACTTTGTTTATAATTACTTTTTATTTCTTTAGTCCTTTATCATCATTTATGTGAATAAATGATATGCCCTTTTTTTTCTTATCTAATAACACCAACTATTAATTGAAATAATAGCTTCATTTACTCCGTCTTGCAAGCTCTCGACTTGTTCTCTCTGCCTCTTTTGGATTACATTAGGAAATAACACAAAAGATTAAGAAACTAAAATTTATTAAGATTGTACGCTTTATATCCATCACTATAATAAACTTGTGATTAGCTCATAGATAACTAATTTTTAAGTTGATTTATAATTGTGGTTATTATTGTTGGGCACATGCTTACTGTTACGGCCGTCAGTTTGTATTTATAAATAATTTGTATGCCCATGCATGTAAATAATTAATATTTTTTTCTATTTAATTACTTAATAATTTTATTATTTTTAAAATAAATCATGTTTCATGTAATAGTTTTATCTTGTATAACAGTGAACTATCCGGAAACAGGTGAATCGTGTCTTTTGTTTTTTAGCAAAAGTCACTAATCATCTCATTGTTGTCTTGGAAACCGACCCATGCGGTGCACCTTACACCAATCACCATTACTGTTTTCGGAGTGTGGCCATTGTGGTACATATTTTTCTTTTGTTTTTTTGTTAGTGCAGCCAGTGCGGTCCAACTTTCATAAGTTCGCGAGTGCAACCCTGATGGTCCATATTCCAATTTTTCACTCATTGTTGCTTTGTGAGTCCGACCGGTAGGGTCACCATTTGAATCATTATTACTGTCGACTTCCCTAAAACTCATTTGAACATCTCCATGAAAACAGATAGTTTTACAAATCGAAAATTCATCATCAGGTCCTCTATTAAATTCAGCCGAGAACTTCTAGACTCATCGCAAGAAACCCGCCTGAAGTCACCTGAAGTGAAATAAACCCAGAGTATTTAGACATTTATTTACTTACTTAATCTCTTCCTCTCTACCGCTGTGTGAGGAGCCTGCTTATAGAGCTTGATCCAAATGTCTCGATCATGAACCAACAACTTTCTCCTTCTCCAGTCCAGGCCTCTCCTATCCAAGGCTTCCTTATCTTATCTACCCCCGTTCTCCCAGGTTCTTCTAGGCCTTCCCTAAGGTCTTCCACCTTCCACTTAAGTTTCATATGTGGCTTTAGCCTAACGATCATCAGCCACACGGGAGACATGGCCGAACCATCTCATCCTATGTTCCTCAACGATGTCTGCTGCTGGTCGTAAGCCCAGATTGGTTCTTATCGTCGCGTTCCTCACCCTATCTCTTTTCGTTTTCCCTTTAATTCTTATTAGATATCTTAGACATTTATTTATTTTAAATAATCACATACGAGCTCATTTAAAATTATTATTTATTTTGTTTTATATTCAGACTATTGTAATTGATTATTTTTTTTTTTTTTTATTTCATTCAATTTAAATTTAATTATATATTTTTTAAACTGCAATGATTTGATTTTTTGTTAATTCTTAAAGTATTCATTTTAGAAAACTTAATAATTTTGTTAATTGTATTTTAATTAAATTTATTGTAAATTGTAACCATAAGTAATTTGATTTATCTATTCATTTATCAATATAAGAGTTTCAAAAAAATAAGCATTTGGTATTACGAGTATATCTGACTTTCCTTTCTCTTATTTAAAAGTTCAAATATAATTTAAATATACAACTTATCATGTAAATCTCTACTAAGAAAATTATTTGAGTCAGATCAAGGCAGCAGCCTATCAGAGTTTAGTGCTATAGGAAAAGGCTGTCCAAAGGTGCAATCCCTGTTACCCTAACACTCACTATAAGTATCCTTATTAAGATAGTTGTCTATAAAGACTGATCAAAACTGACTATTCACTAAATTGGAAATAAAATATATGTGTAAATTACAGATATAATTTCTAAAAGTAATGAAACTTACAATATACACAGATTTTTCATCACAAGTAACATCAAAATGTGCTGCCTGTAATGCCTTCAATGAAACTGAAATCTGAGGATAATGATCATCTTTACAAATATCCCAAAAATGAAGGCTAAAAAAAAAGAAAGAAGGTAAATACTTATAAATAGAACAATAATTACTCATCATTGCTAAAGTAAAATAAAGCAAAGCAGTGTAATCACGATTCATGTGTGTCATATATTCAGCCCAATTTTTAAGCCTCTTTATGAGCACAAAAAATATTATCAATAAATAAAAAAAAATAATGAAATATTATTTCATGAAATATAAGAATTGCCATCAGTTTCTAGGAAATATGACAAATAAAAAACAAAACAAACTTTTAAAATATTATTTTCATTATTAATAACTTCCAGTAGCTTTAACACAGTTCTCTCAACGCTCAACAAGGTTTTTTAATCCTTCACCAAGGAATGTTTTGATCTTTAAATCAATAAAATTGAGAAATTAAAATTTGATTATACATAAATTTTGGAATAAAGGGGTTTAAATGTATCATGTACTCTAAAAAGGTAGTGGACAGTGAATCAGAAGAGTAAAGTAGAAAAGTTAGAACTTTTTAGATCATATACTTTTTGAAAGTTGTCTAAGGGATAAGTTGTTATATTAAAACTATTGTCTAGACCATATTTATCTGAAACAGTTACTCAGTTTCCTCAAATTATCTCTCATATCATAGGATGTGGATAGAAACGTTAGTGAAGAAATTTGGGTCTATCTGTTGACCGAAAGTAAAAAAAAGGGCTGGAATTTTTTAATGATGGGGATTAAATGTTTTGAAACTTACCTAATTGTCTAAACTTGATTGGTCTTACTTAAGCCTTTAATTAATTTCTATTTTCCTCATTTTCTGAACTTCTACAAGATTTTCAAACTTGTATTACCTGACTGAAACCTCGAAAACTACTTTAAAGAGTTCGTTTGTTGTGCATTTTAAGGAGTAAAAGAATTTTATATGTCTCCATTTTATGAATTCTGTTGTGGGTAGGTTGAAGAAATCATGTAGTTGTTCCGATTTTAGTTTTCTCAGCAATGTTGACCGAACAATTTTTCGGAGTAAAGTGCCTTGGAATAGTTATAGTTGGCGTTTCGTTCTGACTCTGAGGTGGCCGAATAGTGGGGCTCTGTATAGTAGTGCTGGCCTTAGGATGCTCTTGTAGATTTTGACACAGCCCAATCCTGTCGTTTCTGACGTGAACGCAAAGGTTGCGAAGTAGGGTGGAGATGATGCATTCTACATTAATGGTCAAATAGCAGATTAGACAAATGTCCAATGTAATATCGGAACTGAGGAAGTAATATCGGTTTTATTACAGTCAGAAATGTTACTAGTCTTGCATTGCTGGGCAACGGACTGTTGCTAAAGTGAACGCCCACTCTGAGTATCCCTTGGAGATCTATGGATTGAGATTATGAACGGACATACATTATAACGGATGGGGAATCGCTTCGAGATGATGCTGTTGGGCGCAATTTATTCCGGAAGGCCGGAGACTATTGAATTTATGTTTCTCAATCGGTTGAGAAACATCGGCTCGATACCTGCAAAAACATTTGACATAAGTCTGAGGGCAGAACAAATCGAAAGCATCGGAAAGTAGGAAGCATGTGTCTAATAACCAATTGCCCAAACAGGAGGTAGTAATTTAGAGATCCAAGCTCCAGAGGTGATGAGGCGTCAAATATCAATCGAAGTTTTGCGGGAAAGTTGCCTTTAATTACACAATGATGATGTAAAATATATCGACCCTTACCATCAGTTGACAAAACATGGTATTCGTCGATGAATTTGGAATAGTTTCTTGTCAATAAAGGAAATTTTTTAATCCCGTGCGCTAATTATAGGAACCGATGCAGTTCAGTGTAGCAAGAGCTACCCAGATTTGGTGAGGAAGGCCTTTTGAATGGTAATTGGGCATTGTCTGGTCCGCTGAACTCTCGAGAGCGAAATAAAGATCTATGTACATCGGCTTTAAAATCTTCGGAATTTGGTTTGGCAAGTGAACCTACCGTTTCTATTTTCCCGTGATTATTTCTTGTTTTGTTCAAGTGTCCCTCTTGCGATCAGTCGCAATATGCAAATAGTGAAATAAATGTATTTTGAACGGTAAATTTAGAGCATCTAGGTCCCATGATAACCCATCCAAAATTCGTGTGGAGAGCGCAAGGATATCTATCCCGATTCATGTATTCGCGCAACAGGGTTTCTCCAAACAAATTGGCACCTAAGTGGAAGTCGACTGGAACCGGTTTCATAAACGATTTATCCGCCATAGGATATTGTACGAAATAATCATTTATAGAGGCTGATATTGGAAAAACGGGTACTTTATCTGTAATTTTATGAATTGCATCGTTAATTTGAAGCCATGGGGGTTTATCATCCCGGGACACTATCACACACGAAGTTTCGTCGTTCCCTCCTTGTATTGGATTATCCACGAAACCTTTTAATGATTGAGAATCGAGCCTTTCCCCAGGTCCTAAATTTAATATGCAACCCGATGAAATCAACAATCGTTGTGATCCACTATCGATAAAAATACGACTGGGGACCGACCTTCCATTACAATCTTCCGTCCTAGTCATTGCTGTCTACAATAGGATGGAAACATTGGTCTCGGATGACGAGGATAAAACTGAGCCTACTAGATTTTCGTTGTTCTCGATTTTAGTATCTATTTTTTGGCCCATTAACATACTCGGTTTTAACTTATCATTCGTCTCGTGATAAGAAGTGTGGTGAAGAATGTCTATTAAACCCATTTGACGAGCTACTTGTTGATACAGGAAAATGCAAGAAGTAACGATGGCGTATTTGCAATGAAAGCACGACTTAGGTGAAGTACATTTACCAACATGATAGTCAAGCGATAAACAATTAGTACACAGGCTAAGTTGCTCGACTTTACTTAATCTTTGATTGGGCTCTAGGGAGCGAAAACGGGGGCATCGATATAACCGGTGTTTATTTTGACAGAGAGGGTATATTTTCTTTGGGCTATGACTATCAGTTGACAATGGAAAATGCTCTACAATATTTCGAGGCCTACTAACGGATGAGCCTCGAGAATTATGACCGAAGGTTAATGAGTTAGCTTGAGGCTGAGAGCATTGAATAAACGAGGACTCCTCAGCGATCCCGAAAGATAAGGCATCGTAATAAATTTTCGTGGTTTCGGTACGAAGAGTATTGAAACGATCAATCGATTTATCTTCAAGAATTCTCGCGATCGATTTTGCCTTTGTAATTTTTTCTAAAAATTTATCGAAGGTGCTATCTAGTTGTGATAGATAACCATAAACATTAGTAATTTGATGAGAAAATGGTTGTACTATTGAAGAAAATGGTATAACTTTATTAAGCTGTACTCGATTGATGAGGAAATGGTTTATCAATGTTGAAAATTTTCGGGGGGTACATTAAAGAAAATTTACAGCAATATTCACTAATTTCTTATCGCATCATGAACAGTTTTTTTTTTTTAAGGGATCTAGAAAAGTGTTGTTTTTCTCTTTTCCCTCGTTAATTTTATATAATTTTTCTCTCCATAAGAACGTTCGTTGCGCCTTCTAAAAATATGGAAAAAAATATAAACCGAATTGGTAGAGCCGTTCTGAAGTTTTGCGCTTAGTAATGCATTTGGCGATTCATGTTTATTTATATAGATATACAGCTGGGAACAGAGTGGTTTACATGGGAAAAGAAAATTGTTGATTTATTATTTCCCTCTTAAATTTTCACCCTTTTTCTCTAAATAACAACGTTCGTAGCGCCCTATAAGAATATGAAAAAAATATTAGCCAAGCCGTTCTTGAGTTTTGTGTTTTGAGTAAAATAACCTATTTTATATTTCAAGATAAATTTATATCAACACTAAATTAACACAGGCCTACGCAAGACTAGCTCTACTTTATCCCATAATTAATAGAAAATCCAGATTAAAACCAGAAACAGCCTTATTAATCTATAAAACCATAATTAGACCTCTACTAATGTACGGTTGTGAAGTGTGGGGTGCAGTGTCTACAACAAAGAAAAAAAAATTGCAAACTTTTCAAAATAAAATCCTACGGATCGCAGTAAACGCGCCTTGGTTTGTACGAAACAGTCAACTTCACCGAGAGCTAAACCTAGAGTCGATTGATGAATTTATTAAAAAACGTTACAGCAGATTTAAGAGCGGATTACCAGCAGTCCAAGGAGCTGTAGCATTCAACATAGGCGAACCTATTTCATCCCCAAGACTAAAACCAAGACTCTTGAAAGATATTCTCATGTGATCTCAATAGATAACGTTTCTCACCAATCGTTTTAACAAAATGTAATATAATCCTGGTTTCTTTCAGTTTTCCGTTTTATAGTACTATAGTTCTGTTTATTATTACATTAATGTTATTTTTGTTTACTTATTTACATGCTTTATATTCAAATTACTATTATTCTTTTATATGAAAAAAACGCTATTATATATTTACATCTTCTCTGTAAATAATCTGATAATGTACAGTTAGGGGTGTCTCTTGCATGAGACGAAACCCACACTTTCACTAAGTGTTAAATCTTAAAATTTCATTATTAAAAAAACCATGTAAGGCTAGGAATAGCCGATCTGGAAATAAAGAGAATAAAAATAAAAGATAAATTTAAATCACAAAAGATTAAAAAAATCAAATAGTTGCTAGGAAACCACAAAACGCTTATTGCTTTTAATATGCCTAATTTATATTTCATGATATAACTCAATCACAAAATTATAAACAATTAAACAGCTGCAAGAAAATCATACGAAATAAAATAAAAAAATTGCGTTAGCTCAGTAAATGTCCGAAACCTCTATATTAAAGAACCAATCTTTCAAGAAAATTCAAGAACAAAGAAGAATTTCAAGATCAGGTGGAACTACCATATGTTCACGTAATTCTTTACATTTAGTTAATTTTAAGGTGATTTTTTTTTTAAAACTATGAATGATGATTTCATTCAATTATATTTTTTCAGGGATCCTATCATCAGAATTTCAATGAATAAAAAAGAAGATTCACGAAGTGCTAGAGTAGGGCAGCAAAGAAATAAAGAAAAAGAATTATAAGAATAAAATATATATATAAATAAACCAAAAAATGAAAAAGAAAACAATTAATTTAGAAAATTCCCAACTCCAAGCCTGCTGGCGAAGTAGGTCGGGCAGATCACGATGGAAAATGATCATTCAAGGTAGGAATCTCTATTTTCTTTATTTGATGGTGAAGATTGTAGGGACTTTAGTGATTATTTTTATTAATGGTTTTAGGTATGATAAAAAAAGAAGGAAATAGTAAAATTGATCATTCAAGGTAGGAATCTCTATTTTCTTTATTTGATGAAAGAGATGGTTAGGAACTTACGTATTATATTTATTAATGGTTTTAGGATTAATAAGATTAAATGAATATGGTATAAAAGTAAAAAAGAATTGAATGAAAAAAATGAAAACAAAAGTAATGAAAAAAAAGGATGAAAAAAAAGAAGGAAATAGTAAAATTGGAAAAAAATAAATTAGATTTTTCACAGTTCCAAAACAGGTACAAAGTCTAGGTGTGTGGTGATTCAATAAGAAGGAGATGATAGTTCAAGGTAAGAATCTCTATTTTCTTTATTTGTTGGTGGAGATGGTTAGGAACTGTAGTTATTATATTTATTAATGGTTTTAGGATTAATAAGATTAAATGAATATGGTATAAAAGTAAATAAGAATTGAATGAAAAAAATTAAAACAAAAGTAATAAAAAAAAAGGATGAAAAAAAAGAAGGAAATAGTAAAATTAGAATAAAATAAATTAGATATTTCACACTTCCAAAACTGGTACAAAGTCTAGGTGTGTGGTGATCCAATAAGAAGGAGATAATCGTTGAAGGTAAGAATCTCTATTTTCTTTATTTGATGGTGGAGATGGTTAGGAACTTCAGTATTATTTTTATTAATGGTTTTATGTATGATAAAATAAAAGAATATGGTAAAAAAAGTAAAAAGGAATTAAATGAAAAAAAATAAAAACATAAGTAATAATGTAACGGACTCAGATAATTTAAGTTAGTTATAATTTATTAAATGTTAACGAATGTTAGTAGGGTATTGTCTGCCTGTGGCGATGCCGAATCATCACTCCAAAACGGAAATTACGTCAGCATTCCCATCAGCTACAAGTCGAGTCGGATCGAATATTTAAAAAGTTAGATTTAATTTAAGATATTCTCGGGATAACCATTACCACCAGGGGGCAGCACCTCGCTGACTCCGGGATAAGAACGTTGACGTTAGCTCGAATAAGCCTTCAAATACGAGACCGTTTTCCCCCAAAAGTCAGAGTTGAAGACTGGTGCCAGTGAGAAGCCGAGGGACCTAAGCAAGAAACCAGATGGAAGGTAGGAACTTTGCTTTATATTGCAGTCAGACTTTTATTCTGGGTGAAGCCCGCTTGTAGTTCAGTTGTAATTAGCATCACTCAACTCTGACAATTAACTATTTTCTTTGCCATTCGGCGCGTTTCGGCCACAGAACAAATGGGAATCTTTAATTTAAGCATAATCCTTATTAGTGTATATGATTAGGGTTGTATGTGAGGGATCGAGTTCGATTAATTAGCAGTTAGGAGGTAATGATTACTGATGGGGATTAATTAAATTTGTAATTATTGTTAGTGCATAAGATTATTGTCATAGATTAAGGAAATTGTTTTATTATTAATTTATTAGTGGTTCTTAGCAATTATTATGATTATTGAGGGAGAATCTGGGATATGATTTCGTTCTGATCGCATGTTATTATTTAGTACTATTATTGAAGGTGAATCTTATGTGTAATTAGTTTTATTTTTGACTGGGGATTTCGGTTTAAATTTGTAATTATTATTATTATTAATACCCTATTAATAATAGTGAATGTAATTTTTATTTCAATACAATAGCACTTTATTTTGATAGATGAATGTTTTGGGTTTATTTCTTCCCCTAGTGTCCCTAGGTGTCCTCGACTATACCCTGCCCTCTCCCAGCCCCTTTTAGGTGTCCTCTAAGTCCTAGATACGAGACGGAGGTAACAATTTGGTGTCAGGTGTGGGGTGTAGGTTGCAAAAATACCGAATAACGCGAACCCAGTTGGAAAATGACGGAAAGGCAGAAAGAGTTGGAGGAGGCGGTAAGGAAGTTACAGAAAGCCAACGCGGACTTTGCCGCCGAAAATGATTCCCTTAAGAAAGAGAAAGAGACGTGGACCCAGCAGACCATGATGCCATCGGACGGAAATAAGGGTAGAAGGGACTTAAGCCTACAAAATATGGTTAAACCATGGTCGGGAGCTCCAGAGGGCCCTTCCATCGGCCAATTTTTCCAGAAATTAGATAAGATCGGACTACTGGGGAATTGGAGTGAAGCGGACAAACTACTTATTGCAGAACAAAAGCTGGGAGGCATGGCTGAGAAATTTCTGGAGTCCAAACCCGAACTGGTAAGAGCAGGAGCCTCTTACGATTTAATGAAAACAGAATTAATTAAAAGGTTTGTGGATCCAAGAGAGAGGGAAAAACTCGAAGGAGAACTGAGTGAGGCGAGACAGGGAGCTACCGAACCAGCTATAGAGTTCGCTGACAGAATCAGGTCTATTGGGGCTCGGATAATAGCCAGCATCGAAGAGGAAGAAGAAAGGGGAATATTATCTAAGCACATTGAAGGCCGGGTGCTAGCAGCATTCAGGAGAGGATTGAGGCCAGACACCGCGCGGATGGTACAAGCCTTGGCCCCGACCACACTCGAAGAAGCCATCAGTAGGGCTGAACCCTTTGACAGGAACGAAGGGTCCACCAGAGAAAATAGATGTAGGCGGGAAATATTCGGGGTGGAAGCGCATGAACTATCGGAGATAGAGGGCAGAGAAGGAAACCTGGACCCAGATGGACGGGAAGTGAACCTGGTAAGACCCGCAGATCGAGCTCAGTGGAGATGTTACCGTTGTGGGAGAGGAGGCCACCTAGCAAGAGGATGCCTTTAGGAACAAAAGAGTTCTTTGGTGCCTAACAGGATGCCGACCGTCACGACTAGCAGGTGTTTCTCTTGTGGTAGGGAAGGTCACTGGGCCAGGGATTGTAGGAGCCGACCACGTACTCAAGGACCTCAAAGGGGGAATACAAATCCTCGCTCCAATAACAGGACACCAAAAGACCAAGACCTGTCGTAAACCCCGGCTACAGGTCAAAGAGACAGATGGGGTTTCACCGCCTGGTGCCGGAGGTACAAGGCCAAGGAAATGGAACTATCTCTGTGGAAATGGATATTGAAGGAGTAGCACATGAGATGTTGGTAGATACGGGGGCCGAGGTAACTCTAATCAGATCCGCCGTCCCGAGGGTGCCTCTAGAGCCGGCAAAAATAAGAGCCAAAGGCGTGACGGGACAAGCATTGAGAATCGAAGGGACCCAGTGGCTACGGTGCAAGTTGAGAGACAAGGAATTTAAGCATCCCATCCTTATTTCCCCGCTCGACTTCCCCGGTGATGGAATTATTGGGATGGACCTACTTGCCAAAGTAGGAGCCCGAGTACTCATCAGGGAGCGGCGATTGGAACTAGATAAGGTGAATGAGGAAGCACGAGTTCGGAGAGTGGAAAAGGGCGATCAGGAAATGAAAATAAGAAAACTGTACCAGGCCATTGCGGACTTGGAGAAAAAATGGTATCCCACCCGAGGATGGGCCGAACGGGAGAAAGAGACACCTCAACAAAGAGCGGCTCCGAACGAGGAACATCAGGAAGAGAAAGATACGACGAGCGGAGAAACGACTGGCAAGAAGGGAAACAAACGATAGGGAGGAAGATCGGCGTCAAGAGCCTCCAACGGAGATAGAAGAACCGGAATTAGTGAATTGCCTATCATCAGTTAAAATACCGCCTTATAGTGAGATGATAATAATGGGAGGAGAACATTCCAACGTGGTTATAGAACCCATAGGTTTAAGGCAGGGAGGAGTCAGAGTTGCCCGTTGTTTGTCGGAAATCCAAGGGAGGAGCGTATGGGTTATGGTTGCGAACGTGTGCCCGCAGGAGGTCATATTGGATAGAAACCAGGCTCTAGGAGTGGCATCTATATGGAAGGAGAATAGGGAAGGGGAATGCCAAGCGAATAAAGAAATTATGAATAGGAAGGGAGGCGCCGTGGAAGTAAAATTGAGAGCGATCGGGGGAACAGACCCAGGTTGGGACCTAAGCCATCTGAACACGTCGGAGAAGGCTGTGATAGAACCACTGTTACGGAGGTACGCTGAGCTATTCTCGCCACCCGGGAAGGAAGGCTGTACCCTTGGGGTCAAACATCAAATACCCACAGGGGATGCTCGCCCTGTAATGAAACGTCCTTATAGGGTACCGTTCCACCACCGCCATGTTGTTGAAGAGCACCTCAAGGAAATGATGGACAATGGGGTGATTGCTCATTCCAACAGCCCTTGGGCAGCACCGGTTGTGTTAGTGCCAAAGAAGAGCGAAGACGGGTCTATCAAGTATCGTTTCTGTACCGACTTTAGGGGATTAAACGCGTTGACGCAAGTAGATGCTTACCCCCTGCCACTGATTCAGGAGACTCTAGAACAATTGGGCCGGAGCAAAATCTTTTCAACCCTCGATTTGAGTAGCGGTTATCACCAGATCCCCGTAGCTGAGGAAGATCAACCCAAGACAGCGTTCACCACATTGGGTGGACATTACGAATATAAGAAAATGCCCTTTGGACTCGCAGGGGCCCCAGCAACTTTTCAACGCACCATGGACCAGATTCTTAGAGGCATTAAGGGGATCGAATGCTTCGTATATCTGGATGATATTATCCCGCTCCCCCGGACAGCCAAGGAAGTGAGAGGATTCTTGGGTTTGGCCGGTTACTACCGAAGGTTCGTGCCCCGTTTTGCAGAAAGAGCAAAACCACTTACCCTGTTGACAGGTAAAGACAGAATATTCCAATGGGGTCCACAACAGGAAGAGGCGTTTTACGGGTTAAAGGAAGCTCTGTGCACAGAACCAGTGCTGATATATCCAGAATTTAAGGACCCATTTGTTCTAGCCACTGACGCCTCTGGTGTCGCTGTAGGAGCTGTACTATCCCAGGTTAGGAACGGGCATGAGAGACCCGTAGCATATGCCAGCCGACAACTTCACATTGCGGAACAAAATTACTCAGCCACAGAACGAGAGCTGCTTTCTGTCGTATGGGCAACGAAACACTTCCGACGTTATCTGCTTGGTCGAAAGTTTACCCTTATTACGGACCACTCGGCTCTGCGCTGGATGCTATCCCTAAGGGACCCGTCTTCTAGGCTTACACGTTGGGCGCTAAGGTTAGAAGAGTTCGACTACGAAGTGATTCACAAACCTGGGCAGCGACACACTAATGCAGACGCGCTGAGTCGTGCAGTAACTAACATAGTCACGGGTGAAGTTACGGAGGAGACAGGAACTTACCTCCAAGACCAGAGAAAGGACGAAGAGTGTGTGAAATGGGCCGAAGAGAATCCTCAGGTGTGCCAACAAGACGAGGAGGGGCTGTTATATCGGGGTGAAGGACAGAACAGGAAACAGTGGAGAATAGTGGTGCCTCAAATAAGGAGAAGGCAAATAATTGAAGAATGCCACAGTAGCCTATGGGCCGGCCACCCGGGTATAGAGAGAACTCTGGCAATACTGAAGCAGAGGTATTTCTGGCCATCCATGAAGCAAGATGTAGAGGCATTTGTGAAAGCATGCCATTCATGCGCGAACCGTAAAACACCTGCAGGACTGACAGTGCCCATAGAAAGACCATATTTCCCGACTCCACCATTCGAGATGGTGTCGCTCGACATCGTTGGGCCCTTTCCTAGGAGCTCTAAGGGAAGCAAATATCTGCTTACCTTTATTGACCATTTCACTCGATATACAGAAGCAATAGCATTGAACGAACAAACCGCGGAGGCAACGGCGAGGGTTTTTGTCGAAATGATTGTCACTCGCCACGGGGTGCCCCATCGGCTGCTAACCGACCAGGGACGCAACTTCGTCTCCAGCTTGTTTAAGGAAATATGCAAAACATTAGGCATCACCAAACTCCAGACGACAGCGTATGGAATGTTGGAAAGATTCCATAGAACGCTGGGCGATTCCCTAGCCCACTTTGCAAGGAAAGATGGCAGAGATTGGGATAAGTGGGTACCCTATTCTCTTATGGCCTACAGGGCGATACCTCATTCGGCCACAGGGTTCTCACCTAACTATCTCCTGTTCGGGAGAGAGCTCAGGACACCCGCGCAAATTGACACCCATTGGATGGGGGAAGGGACCGAGGAGACGGTTGATGCGGCGCAACAACTGAGGGATCGAATACAAGAAGTCCATGAAGAAGCCCGCAGGAGGATAGATCAGGAGTGGACTCGGCGAACTGAGCGAATCAACCGGACCAGGAAGGAAAGAAACTTTGAAGTTGGGGATTGGGTGTACCTCCATGTGCCTGCGGTTAAACCCGGCCATTTCTCTAAATTCCACTGCCCGTGGACCGGGCCGCACGTTGTCACAAAGAAGCTGGGAAAAGTAACCTATGAGGTTAGGAGTGAGACAGGGCACGTCCAGGTGGTACACATCAACCGCTTGAAGCCGGCCTATGGGAAGGCGACAGTGGACTCATCCGTAGGGCTCGAATACAATAACAAGGCACCTTCCAGATCCTCATCCACAAACCAGAGACAAGATCAAACCGAGTCGGAACTAGAAGAGGACGAGGATGAGCTAGGCCTCGTGCCCATAGATAGCTCTGATGAGGCGGAAGAAGAGAACGGGAATGAGCCAGAAGGAAGAACACATCCAGAAGCTTGGGCTGTTAGCTCTCCCCGAGGCAGGGCTCCGACCCCTTGGGAAGTTGTGGAAACTTCAGGAAGGCCCAGTATGATTCCTAGAAGCCCAGCACCTAGCACACCCCCTCGGGAACCGACGGTAGTGGAAGCCGAGGAGTCAGATGCTACCGAGCACATTCCTCCCGAAGACCCCAAGGACGAGACGTGGAAACCCGAACCCTCCCTAGAAAACCCGACAATCAGGAGCCCGTACAACCTACGAAGACACAGAAAATGACAGGGTTGTAACGATTAACTAGACACCTTTTACTCCTTCCTAAACCTCTCCTTAGACTTAACCACTGCCCTAAGGCACCTAGAAATCACCGCCTTAGACGCCAAAATCGAGTTGCGCGAGATGTATAGGTCTTTAGAAACAATAGCTCGGGGTCACTTTAGCCATACTATTCTGTCCCCCGGGGAACTTAGCTCTATCCTTAAAGTTACAGTTTTTCTTCCCCAGAATTAAGTCTGATTGCAGGAACCCAAGCAGAGGATGCCTACCACCACTTCATGGCCGCCAAGTTTCACGGCGTAGTAGTTGCTGATGTTCTACACATCATCATGGCCGTACCACTAAAAGCCAGGAACCGGACCACGAACAAATGAAGCCCCGATTGTGATACAGTATCCCAAGAGGCAGGAGTCACAGCCTACGACGGATGGTGCCAAAGGGTGAACAACGCAGACTTAGGTGTTGTGTAGTGGAATATATAGTGACGACCGAGTGAAAAGAGCCGACTATGGTCGCCTCTTTTGGAAAGGGGGAGTGTTACACCAGGGACTCAGATAATTTAAGTTAGTTATAATTTATTAAATGTTAAGTAATGTTAGTAGGGTATTGTCTGCCTGTGGCGATGCCGAATCATCACTCCAATGCGGAAATTACGTCAGCATTCCTGTCAGCTACAAGTCGAGTCAGATCGAATATTTAAAAAGTTAATTTAATTCAAGAGATTCTCGGGATAGCCATGACCACCAGGGTGCAGCACCTCACAGAATACGGGATAAGAATGTTGACGTTAGCTCGAATAAGCCTTCAAATACGAGACCGTTTTCCCCCAAAAGTCAGAGTTGAAGACTGGGACCAATGAGAAGCCGAGGGACCTGAGCAAGAAACCAGATGGAAGGTAGGAACTCTGCTTTATAATGTAGTCAGACTTTTATTCTGGGTGAAGCCCGGTTGTAGTTCAGTTGAAGATAGAGCGAGTTAATTATTTTTGCCATTCGGCGCGTTTCGGCCACAGAACAAATGGGAATCTTTTATTTAAGCATAATCCTTATTATTGTATATGATTAGGGTTGTATGTGAGGGATCGAGTTCGATTAATTAGTGGTTATGAGGTAATGATTACTGATGGGGAATAATTAAATTATTGTTAGTGCATAAGATTATTGTTATAGATTAAGGAAATTGTTTTATTATTAATTTATTAGTGGTTTTAGCAATTATTATGATTATTGAGGGAGAATCTGGGATATGATTTCGTTCCGATCGCATGTTATTATTTAGTACTATTCTTGAAGGTGAATCTTATGTTAAATTAAAAGTTTTAGTTTTCCAGTTGACTGAGAATTTCTGTTTGAATCTGTCATTGTTATTTATTAATACCTTATCTAGAATAGATGTATGTAATTTTTATTTCAATATAATGCCGCTTCATTTTTGTTAGATAAATGTTTTGGGGTTTATTTCTTCATCCATTTTCCCTTATGTGTCCTCGATTATACCCTGTCCTCTCCCAGCCCTTTGCCCCCGCGGGTAACAATTTGGTGTCAGGTGTGGGGTGTAGGTTACAAAAATACCGAATAAAACGAACCCAGTGAAAAATTGATAATTAAAAAAAAAAATGGCGGATAGGCAGAAGGAGTTAGAGAAATTGGTAAGGGAGTTACAGAAAGCCAACGCGGACTTCGCCGCTGAGAATAAGTCTCTGAAGAAAGAAAAAGACACGGTTGTCCATCAGAACATGAGGCCGCCGGGTGGAATCATAAGAAATAATGTAAAAAGGGACTTAGGGCTTCAAAGCATGATTAAACCGTGGACGGGAGGTGCAGGAAGCCCTTCGATCGGGCAATTTTTCAAGAAGTTGGAAAAGATAGGATTACTGGGGAATTGGAGTGAAGGGGAACAAATTAGTTATTGCAGAACAAAATCTAGGAGGCATGGCCGAGAAGTTCCTTGAGTCGAAACCCGAATTAGTGAGCATAGGAGCTTCTTACTTGACGATGAGAGCGGACGTTATAAAAAGATTTATTGGCCCAAGGGAAAGCGAACAACTCGAACGGGAAATGTCTGAGGCGAGGCAGGGAGCGACTGAATCAGCAAGGGAATTTGCGGACAGAGTAAGATCCACCGGGGTACGGCTAATGGCTACAATTGAAGAAGAAAAAGGGGAATGTACACTGTCAAAATACATTGAAGGTCGAGTGCTAACAACCTTCAAGAGGGGACTAAGAGCAGAGACTGCACGGATAGTGCAAGCCTTGGCACCGGCCACCCTGGACGAAGCAGTCTGCAAGGCCGAACCATTTGACTGGGACGAAGGATTAACCAGAGGAAACAGAGGTCTGCGAGACGTATTCGGGGAGATGGCGACAGGACTAACAGGGAAATACGACCAAGAGAGAACCCTAGACTTAATGAGAGGCGAAGTAAACCTGGTAAGAAGTGCAGAGCAGCACAGTTGAAGTGCTATCGTTGTAGGGAAAAAGGTCACTTAGCTAGAGGATGCCTTAAAGCACCAGCGAACCCCTCGGACTATCTTAGAAAGCCGACCCTCCCAAGTCGCAGCTGTGCAAATCCATCCCCTTGGCCGAAAAGAGAGGAGTTATCCCGGCTTTTACCGGGAATTCAAAGCCAAGGAATCGGAACCATCTCCGTAGTTATGGACGTTGAAGGAAGGGCATACTATATGTTGGTAGATACAGGGGCAGAGGTAACCCTAATAAGATCCGCCGTCCCGAGAGTGCCTCTAGAGCCGGCGAAAATAAGAGCCAAAGGCGTGACGGGACAATCGTTGAGAATAGAAGGGACCCAGCGGCTAAGGTGCAAGTTTGGAGGTAAAGAGTTCATGCATCCCATCCTTATTTCCCCGATCGATCTGCCAGGCGATGGAATTATAGGAATGGACCTGCTTGCTAAGATAGGAGCAAGGGTTCTCGTCAAGGAGCGGCGATTGGAAGTAGATGAGGTGAATGAGGAAGCACGAGTTCGGAGAGTGGAAAAGGGAGACCAGGAAATGAAAATAAGAAAATTGTACCAGGCCATTGCGGACTTAGAAAAAAAATGGTATCCCACTCGAGAACGGACCGAGCAGGAGAAAGAGACGCCTCAACTACAGACAGAACGGCTTCGAGCGAGGAACGTCAGGAAGAGAAAGAGAAGACGAGCGGAGAAACGACTGGCAAGAAGGGAATCGTATGATAGGAAGGAAAATCAGCGCCAAGACCCTCCAACGAAGATAGAAGATCCGGAATTAGTAACTTGCATCTCACCAGTGAGAATACCGCCCTATAGTGAAAGGATAATACGGGGACAAGTGATGGGAGAGGAACATTCAGATGTGGTTATAGAGCCAATAGGTTTAAGGCAGGGAGGAGTCAGAGTCGCCCGTTGCTTGTCGGTAATCCAAGGGAGGAGCGTATGGGTTAAGGTGGTGAATGTGGGCCCTAAGGAGGTCATCTTGGACAGAAACCAAGCTTTAGGAGTGGCAGCGATATGGAAGGAGAATAGGGAAGGGGAATGCCAAGCGAATAAAGAAATTATGAATAGGAAGGGAGGCGCCGTGGAAGTAAAATTGAGAGCGATCGGGGGAACAGACCCAGGTTGGGACCTAAGCCATCTGAACACGTCGGAGAAGGCTGTGATAGAACCACTGTTACGGAGGTACGCAGAGCTATTCTCGCCACCCGGGAAGGAAGGCTGTACCCTTGGGGTCAAACATCAAATACCCACAGGTGATGCTCGCCCTGTCACGAAACGTCCTTATAGGGTACCGTTCCATCACCGCCATGTTGTTGAAGAGCACCTCAAGGAAATGATGGACAATGGGGTGATTGCTCATTCCAACAGCCCTTGGGCAGCACCGGTTGTGTTAGTGCCAAAGAAGAGCGAAGACGGGTCTATCAAGTATCGTTTCTGTACCGACTTTAGGGGATTAAACGCGTTGACGCAAGTAGATGCTTACCCCCTGCCACTGATCCAGGAGACTCTAGAACAATTGGGCCGGAGCAAAATCTTTTCAACCCTCGATTTGAGTAGCGGTTATCACCAGATCCCCGTAGCTGAGGAAGATCAACCCAAGACAGCGTTCACAACATTGGGTGGACATTACGAATATAAGAAAATGCCCTTTGGACTCGCAGGAGCCCCAGCAACTTTTCAACGCACCATGGACCAGATTCTTACAGGCGTTAAGGGGATCGAATGCTTCGTATATCTGGATGATATTATCATTTTCAGCGTGAGCCTCGAGCAGCATCAAAACCGGTTGCAGCATGTATTCGAAAGGCTAAAGGATGCAAACCTGAAGTTAAATGGAGCGAAATGTAAGTTCGCTGTGAGCCAGGTGAAATACTTAGGTCACTTAGTTACGGGTGAAGGAGTGAGGCCGGACGAAGATAAGATCAAGGCAGTGAAGGAGTTCCCGCTCCCCCGGACAGCCAAGGAAGTGAGAGGATTCTTGAGTTTGGCCGGTTACTACCGAAGGTTCGTGCCCCGTTTTGCAGAAAGAGCAAAACCACTTACCCTTTTGACAGGTAAAGACAGAAGATTCCAATGGGGCCCACAACAGGAAGAGGCGTTTCACGGGTTAAAGGAAGCTCTGTGCACAGAACCAGTGCTGATATATCCAGACTTTAAGGACCCATTTGTTCTAGCCACTGACGCCTCTGGTGTCGCTGTAGGAGCTGTACTATCCCAGGTTAGGAACGGGCATGAGAGACCCGTAGCATATGCCAGCCGACAACTTCACAATGCGGAACAAAATTACTCAGCCACAGAACGAGAGCTGCTTTCTGTCGTATGGGCAACGAAACACTTCCGATGTTATCTGCTTGGTCGAAAGTTTACCCTTGTTACGGACCACTCGGCTCTGCGCTGGATGCTATCCCTAAGGGACCCGTCTTCTAGGCTTACACGTTGGGCGCTAAGGTTAGAAGAGTTCGACTACGAAGTGATTCACAAACCTGGGCAGCGACACACTAATGCAGACGCGCTGAGTCGTGCAGTAACTAACATAGTCACGGGTGAAATTACGGAGGAGACAGGAACTTACCTCCAGGACCAGAGATAGGACGAAGAGTGTGGGAAATGGGCCGAAGAGAATCCTCAGGTGTGCCAACAGGATGAGGAGGGGCTGTTATATCGGGGTGAAGGACAGAACAGGAAACAGTGGAGAATAGTGGTGCCTCAAATAAGGAGAAGGCAAATAATTGAAGAATGCCACAGTAGCCTATGGGCCGGCCAACCGGGTATAGAGAGAACTCTGGCAATACTGAAGCAGAGGTATTTTTGGCCATCCATGAAGCAAGATGTAGAGGCATTTGTGAAAGCATGCCATTCATGCGCGACCCGTAAAACACCTGCAGGACTGACAGTACCCATAGAAAGACCATATTTCCCGACTCAACCGTTCGAGATGGTGTCGCTCGACATCGTTGGGCCCTTTCCTAGGAGCTCTAAGGGAAGCAAATATCTGCTTACCTTTATTGACCATTTCACTCGATATACAGAAGCAATAGCATTGAACGAACAAACCGCGGAGGCAACGGCGAGGGTTTTTGTCGAAATGATTGTCACTCGCCACGGGGTGCCCCATCGGCTGCTAACCGACCAGGGACGCAACTTCGTCTCCAGCTTGTTTAAGGAAATATGCAAAACATTAGGCATCACCAAACTCCAGACGACAGCGTATGGAATGTTGGAAAGATTCCATAGAACGCTGGGCGATTCCCTAGCCCACTTTGCAAGGAAAGATGGCAGAGATTGGGATAAGTGGGTACCCTATTCTCTTATGGCCTACAGGGCGATACCTCATTCGGCCACAGGGTTCTCACCTAACTATCTCCTGTTCGGGAGAGAGCTCAGGACACCCGCGCAAATTGACACCCATTGGATGGGGGAAGGGACCGAGGAGACGGTTGATGCGGCGCAACAACTGAGGGATCGAATACAAGAAGTCCATGAAGAAGCCCGCAGGAGGATAGATCAGGAGTGGACTCGGCGAACTGAGCGAATCAACTGGACCAGGAAGGAAAGAAACTTTGAAGTTGGGGATTGGGTGTACCTCCATGTGCCTGCGGTTAAACCCGGCCATTTCTCTAAATTCCACTGCCCGTGGACCGGGCCGCACGTTGTCACAAAGAAGCTGGGAAAAGTAACCTATGAGGTTAGGAGTGAGACAGGGCACGTCCAGGTGGTACACATCAACCGCTTGAAGCCGGCCTATGGGAAGGCGACAGTGGACTCATCCGTAGGGCTCGAATACAATAACAAGGCACCTTCCAGATCCTCATCCACAAACCAGAGACAAGATCAAACCGAGTCGGAACTAGAAGAGGACGAGGATGAGCTAGGCCTCGTGCCCATAGATAGCTCTGATGAGGCGGAAGAAGAGAACGGGAATGAGCCAGAAGGAAGAACACATCCAGAAGCTTGGGCTGTTAGCTCTCCCCGAGGCAGGGCTCCGACCCCTTGGGAAGTTGTGGAAACTTCAGGAAGGCCCAGTATGATTCCTAGAAGCCCAGCACCTAGCACACCCCCTCGGGAACCGACGGTAGTGGAAGCCGAGGAGTCAGATGCTACCGAGCACATTCCTCCCGAAGACCCCAAGAACGAGACGTGGAAACCCGAACCCTCCCTAGAAAACCCGACAATCAGGAGCCCGTACAACCTACGAAGACACAGAAAATGACAGGGTTGTAACGATTAACTAGACACCTTTTACTCCTTCCTAAACCTCTCCTTAGACTTAACCACTGCCCTAAGGCACCTAGAAATCACCGCCTTAGACGCCAAAATTGAGTTGCGCGAGATGTATAGGTCTTTAGAAACAATAGCTCGGGGTCACTTTAGCCATACTATTCTGTCCCCCGGGGAACTTAGCTCTATCCTTAAAGTTACAGTTTTTCTTTCCCAGAATTAAGTCTGATTGCAGGAACCCAAGCAGAGGATGCCTACCACCACTTCGTGGCCGCCAAGTTTCACGGCGTAGTAGTTGCTGATGTTCTACACATCATCATGGCCGTACCACTAAAAGCCAGGAACCGGACCACGAACAAATGAAGCCCCGATTGTGATACAGTATCCCAAGAGGCAGGAGTCACAGCCTACGACGGATGGTGCCAAAGGGTGAACAACGCAGACTTAGGTGTTGTGTAGTGGAATATATAGTGACGACCGAGTGAAAAGAGCCGACTATGGTCGCCTCTTTTGGAAAGGAGGGAGTGTTACACCAGGGACTCAGATAATTTAAGTTAGTTATAATTTATTAAATGTTAAGTAATGTTAGTAGGGTATTGTCTGCCTGTGGCGATGCCGAATCATCACTCCAATGCGGAAATTACGTCAGCATTCCTGTCAGCTACAAGTCGAGTCAGATCGAATATTTAAAAAGTTAATTTAATTCAAGAGATTCTCGGGATAGCCATGACCACCAGGGTGCAGCACCTCACAGAATACGGGATAAGAATGTTGACGTTAGCTCGAATAAGCCTTCAAATACGAGACCGTTTTCCCCCAAAAGTCAGAGTTGAAGACTGGGACCAATGAGAAGCCGAGGGACCTGAGCAAGAAACCCGCGGGTAACAAAAAAAAATTTAAAAAAAAAATACAAAACAAAAAAAAAATTGGAAAATTGGAAAAAAATAAATTAGATATTTCACAGTTCCAAAACAGGTACAAAGGTTTGCGGTGATCCAGTAAGAAGTAGATGATCGTTGAAGGTAAGAATCTCTATTTTCTTTATTTGATGGTGTAGATTGTTAGGAATTTCAGTATTATTTTTATTAATGGTTTTAGGATTAATAAAATTAAATGAATATGGTAAACAAGTAAAAAAGAGTTGATTGAAAAAAATAAAAACAAAAGTAATTTAAAAAAAAGGATGAAAAAAAAGTAAAAGAATGAAAATTTAAAAAAACAAAAAAAACAATAAAGAAATAGTAAAATTGGGAAAAAAGAAATTAGATATTTCACAGTTCCAAAACAGGTACAAAGTCTAGGTGTGTGGTGATCCAGTAAGAAGGAGATGATAGTTCAAGGTAAGAATCTCTATTTTCTTTATTTGATGGTGTAGATTGTTAGGAACTGTAGTTATTATTTTTATTAATGATATTAAGTATGATAAAATAAAAGAATATGGTAAAAAAAGTAAAAAGGAATTGAATGAAAAAAATAAAAACAAAAGTAATAAAAACAAGAAAAGAAAAAAAAGGAAATAATAAAAAAAAAAGAATGAAAAAAAAGAAAAGGAAATAATAAAAAAAAAATGAAAGAAAAAGTAAATGAATTTCAGAAATACAAAAAAAAAAAAATAGAAAAGAAAAAGAGGAAAAGAATAAAAATTTGAAAAAAAAACAAAACAATAAAGAAAATGAAAAGACAAAAAAGTAAAAGAAAAAAAAGAAAAAAAATATAAAACAATAAAAAAATAGTAAAATTGGAAAAAAGTAAGTTAGATATTTCACAGTTCCAAAACAGGTACAAAGTCTAGGTGTGTGGTGATCCAGTAAGAAGGAGATGATAGTTCAAGGTAAGAATCTCTATTTTCTTTATTTGATGGTGTAGATTGTTAGGAACTGTAGTTATTATTTTTATTAATGATTTTAAGTATGATAAAATAAAAGAATATGGTAAAAAAAGTAAAAAGGAATTGAATGAAAAAAATAAAAACAAAAGTAATAAAAAAAAGAATGAAAAAAAAAGGAAATAATAAAAAAAAAAAAAGAAAGAAAAAGTAAATGAATTTCAAAAAAAAGAAATAGAAAAGACAAAGAGTAAAAGAATAAAAATTTGAAAAAAAAAAACAATAAAGAAATAGAAAAGACAAAAAAGTAAAAGAAAAAAAACAAAAACAAAACAATAAAAAATTGTAAAATTGTAAAAAAATAAATTAGATATTTCACAGTTCCAAAACAGGTACAAAGTCTAGGTGTGTGGTGATCCAGTAAGAAGGAGATGATAGTTCAAGGTAAGAATCTCTATTTTCTTTATTTGATGGTGTAGATTGTTAGGAACTGTAGTTATTATTTTTATTAATGATTTTAATAAGTATGATAAAATAAAAGAATATGGTAAAAAAAGTAAAAAGGAATTGAATGAAAAAAAACAAAGAAAAGTAATAAAAAAAAGAATGAAAAAAAAGGAAATACTAAAAAAAAAGAAAAGGAAATAATAAAAAAAAAATGAAAGAAAAAGTTAATGAATTTCAGAAATACAAAAAAAAAATAGAAAAGACAAAGAGTAAAAGAATAAAAATTTGAAAAAAAACAAAACAATAAAGAAATAGAAAAGACAAAAAAGTAAAAGAAAAAAAACAAAAACAAAACAATAAAGAAATAGAAAAGACAAAAAAGTAAAAGAAAAAAAACAAAAACAAAACAATAAAAAATTGTAAAATTGTAAAAAAATAAATTAGATATTTCACAGTTCCAAAACAGGTACAAAGTCTAGGTGTGTGGCGATCCAGTAAGAAGGAGATGATAGTTCAAGGTAAGAATCTCTATTTTCTTTATTTGATGGTGTAGATTTTTAGGAACTGTAGTTATTATTTTTATTAATGATTTTAAGTATGATAAAATAAAATAATATGGTAAAAAAAGTAAAAAGGAATTGAATGAAAAAAATAAAAACAAAAGTAATAAAAAAAAAGAATGAAAAAAAAGGAAATACTAAAAAAAAAGAAAAGGAAATAATAAAAAAAAAAATGAAAGAAAAAGTAAATGTATTTCAGAAATACAAAAAAAAAAAAATAGAAAAGACAAAGAGTAATAGAACAAAAATTTGAAAAAAAACAAACAAATAAAGAAATAGAAAAGACAAAAAAGTAAAAGAAAAAAATTTTTAAAAAATACAAAACCATAAAAAAATTGTAAAATTGGAAAAAAGTAAGTTAGATATTTCACAGTTCCAAAACAGGTACAAAGTCTAGGTGTGTGGTGATCCAATAAGACGGAGATAATCGTTGAAGGTAAGAATCCCTTTTTTCTTTATTTGATGGTGGAGATGGTTAGGAACTTTAGTTATTATTTTTATTAATGATTTTAAGTATGATAAAATAAAATAATATGGTAAAAAAAGTAAAAAGGAATTGAATGAAAAAAATAAAAACAAAAGTAATAAAAAAAAGAATGAAAAAAAAGGAAATACTAAAAAAAAAAAAAGAATGAAAAAAAAGAAAAGGAAATAATAAAAAAAAAATGAAAGAAAATGTTAATGAATTTCAGAAATACAAAAAAAAATAGAAAAGACAAAGAGTAATAGAATAAAAATTTGAAAAAAACAAACAAATAAAGAAATAGAAAAGACAAAAAAGTAAAAGAAAATAAATTTTAAAAATTACAAAACCATAAAAAAATTGTAAAATTGGAAAAAAGTAAGTTAGATATTTCACAGTTCCAGAACAGGTACAAAGTCTAGGTGTGTGGTTATCCAGTAAGAAGGAGATGATAGTTCAAGGTAAGAATCTCTATTTTCTTTATTTGATGGTGTAGATTTTTAGGAACTGTAGTTATTATTTTTATAAATGATTTTAAGTATGATAAAATAAAATAATATGGTAAAAAAAGTAAAAAGGAATTGAATGAAAAAAATAAAAACAAAAGTAATAAAAAAAAGAATGAAAAAAAGGAAATACTAAAAAAAAAAAAGAATGAAAAAAAAGAAAAGGAAATAATAAAAAAAAAATGAAAGAAAAAGTTAATGAATTTCAGAAAAAAAAAAAAAATAGAAAAGACAAAGAGTAAAAGAATGGAAATTTGAAAAAAAACAAAACAATAAAGAAATAGAAAAGACAAAAAAGTAAAAGAAAAAAAAATACAAAACAATAAAAAAATTGTAAAATTTAAAAAAAAGAAATTAGATATTTCACAGTTCCAAAACAGGTACAAAGTCTAGGTGTGTGGTGATCCAATAAGACGGAGATAATCGTTGAAGGTAAGAATCCCTTTTTTCTTTATTTGATGGTGGAGATGGTTAGGAACTTTAGTTATTATTTTTATAAATGGTTTTAGGTATGATAAAATAAAAGAATATGGTAAAAAAAGTAAAAAAGAATTGAATGAAAAAAAATAAAAACATAAGTAATAATGTAACGGACTCAGATAATTTAAGTTAGTTATAATTTATTAAATGTTAACGAATGTTAGTAGGGTATTGTCTGCCTGTGGCGATGCCGAATCATCACTCCAAAACGGAAATTACGTCAGCATTCCCATCAGCTACAAGTCGAGTCGGATCGAATATTTAAAAAGTTAGATTTAATTTAAGATATTCTCGGGATAACCATTACCACCAGGGGGCAGCACCTCGCTGACTCCGGGATAAGAACGTTGACGTTAGCTCGAATAAGCCTTCAAATACGAGACCGTTTTCCCCCAAAAGTCAGAGTTGAAGACTGGTGCCAGTGAGAAGCCGAGGGACCTAAGCAAGAAACCAGATGGAAGGTAGGAACTTTGCTTTATATTGCAGTCAGACTTTTATTCTGGGTAAAGCCCGCTTGTAGTTCAGTTGTAATTAGCATCACTCATCTCTGACAATTAACTATTTTCTTTGCCATTCGGCGCGTTTCGGCCACAGAACAAATGGGAATCTTTTATTTAAGCATAATCCTTATTAGTGTATATGATTAGGGTTGTATGTGAGGGATCGAGTTCGATTAATTAGCAGTTAGGAGGTAATGATTACTGATGGGGATTAATTAAATTTGTAATTATTGTTAGTGCATAAGATTATTGTCATAGATTAAGGAAATTGTTTTATTATTAATTTATTAGTGGTTCTTAGCAATTATTATGATTATTGAGGGAGAATCTGGGATATGATTTCGTTCTGATCGCATGTTATTATTTAGTACTATTATTGAAGGTGAATCTTATGTGTAATTAGTTTTATTTTTGACTGGGGATTTCGGTTTAAATTTGTAATTATTATTATTATTAATACCCTATTAATAATAGTGAATGTAATTTTTATTTCAATACAATAGCACTTTATTTTGATAGATGAATGTTTTGGGTTTATTTCTTCCCCTAGTGTCCCTAGGTCTCCTCGACTATACCCTGCCCTCTCCCAGCCCCTTTTAGGTGTCCTCTAAGTCCTAGATACGAGACGGAGGTAACAATTTGGTGTCAGGTGTGGGGTGTAGGTTGCAAAAATACCGAATAACTCGAACCCAGTTGGAAAATGACGGAAAGGCAGAAAGAGTTGGAGGAGGCGGTAAGGAAGTTACAGAAAGCCAACGCGGACTTTGCCGCCGAAAATGATTCCCTTAAGAAAGAGAAAGAGACGTGGACCCAGCAGACCATGATGCCATCGGACGGAAATAAGGGTAGAAGGGACTTAAGCCTACAAAATATGGTTAAACCATGGTCGGGAGCTCCAGAGGGCCCTTCCATCGGCCAATTTTTCCAGAAATTAGATAAGATCGGACTACTGGGGAATTGGAGTGAAGCGGACAAACTACTTATTGCAGAACAAAAGCTGGGAGGCATGGCTGAGAAATTTCTGGAGTCCAAACCCGAACTGGTAAGAGCAGGAGCCTCTTACGATTTAATGAAAACAGAATTAATTAAAAGGTTTGTGGATCCAAGAGAGAGGGAAAAACTCGAAGGAGAACTGAGTGAGGCGAGACAGGGAGCTACCGAACCAGCTATAGAGTTCGCTGACAGAATCAGGTCTATTGGGGCTCGGATAATAGCCAGCATCGAAGAGGAAGAAGAAAGGGGAATATTATCTAAGCACATTGAAGGCCGGGTGCTAGCAGCATTCAGGAGAGGATTGAGGCCAGACACCGCGCGGATGGTACAAGCCTTGGCCCCGACCACACTCGAAGAAGCCATCAGTAGGGCTGAACCCTTTGACAGGAACGAAGGGTCCACCAGAGAAAATAGATGTAGGCGGGAAATATTCGGGGTGGAAGCGCATGAACTATCGGAGATAGAGGGCAGAGAAGGAAACCTGGACCCAGATGGACGGGAAGTGAACCTGGTAAGACCCGCAGATCGAGCTCAGTAGAGATGTTACCGTTGTGGGAGAGGAGGCCACCTAGCAAGAGGATGCCTTTAGGAACAAAAGAGTTCTTTGGTGCCTAACAGGATGCCGACCGTCACGACTAGCAGGTGTTTCTCTTGTGGTAGGGAAGGTCACTGGGCCAGGGATTGTAGGAGCCGACCACGTACTCAAGGACCTCAAAGGGGGAATACAAATCCTCGCTCCAATAACAGGACACCAAAAGACCAAGACCTGTCGTAAACCCCGGCTACAGGTCAAAGAGACAGATGGGGTTTCACCGCCTGGTGCCAGGGGTACAAGGCCAAGGAAATGGAACTATCTCTGTGGAAATGGATATTGAAGGAGTAGCACATGAGATGTTGGTAGATACGGGGGCCGAGGTAACTCTAATCAGATCCGCCGTCCCGAGGGTGCCTCTAGAGCCGGCAAAAATAAGAGCCAAAGGCGTGACGGGACAAGCATTGAGAATCGAAGGGACCCAGTGGCTACGGTGCAAGTTGAGAGACAAGGAATTTAAGCATCCCATCCTTATTTCCCCGCTCGACTTCCCCGGTGATGGAATTATTGGGATGGACCTACTTGCCAAAGTAGGAGCCCGAGTACTCATCAGGGAGCGGCGATTGGAACTAGATAAGGTGAATGAGGAAGCACGAGTTCGGAGAGTGGAAAAGGGCGATCAGGAAATGAAAATAAGAAAACTGTACCAGGCCATTGCGGACTTGGAGAAAAAATGGTATCCCACCCGAGAATGGGCCGAACGGGAGAAAGAGACACCTCAACAAAGAGCGGCTCCGAACGAGGAACATCAGGAAGAGAAAGATACGACGAGCGGAGAAACGACTGGCAAGAAGGGAAACAAACGATAAGGAGGAAGATCGGCGTCAAGAGCCTCCAACGGAGATAGAAGAACCGGAATTAATGAATTGCCTATCATCAGTTAAAATACCGCCTTATAGTGAGATGATAATAATGGGAGGAGAACATTCCAACGTGGTTATAGAACCCATAGGTTTAAGGCAAGGAGGAGTCAGAGTTGCCCGTTGTTTGTCGGAAATCCAAGGGAGGAGCGTATCAAACCGAGTCGGAACTAGAAGAGGACGAGGATGAGCTAGGCCTCGTGCCCATAGATAGCTCTGATGAGGCGGAAGAAGAGAACGGGAATGAGCCAGAAGGAAGAACACATCCAGAGGCTTGGGCTGTTAACTCTCCCCGAGGCAGGGCTCCGACCCCTTGGGAAGTTGTGGAAACTTCAGGAAGGCCCAGTATGATTCCTAGAAGCCCAGCACCTAGCACACCCCCTTGGGAACCGACGGTAGTGGAAGCCGAGGAGTCAGATGCTACCGAGCACATTCCTCCCGAAGACCCCAAGGACGAGACGTGGAAACCCGAACCCTCCCTAGAAAACCCGACAATCAGGAGCCCGTACAACCTACGAAGACACAGAAAATGACAGGGTTGTAACGATTAACTAGACACCTTTTACTCCTTCCTAAACCTCTCCTTAGACTTAACCACTGCTCTAAGGCACCTAGAAATCACCGCCTTAGACGCCAAAATCGAGTTGCGCGAGATGTATAGGTCTTTAGAAACAATAGCTCGGGGTCACTTTAGCCATACTATTCTGTCCCCCGGGGAACTTAGCTCTATCCTTAAAGTTACAGTTTTTCTTCCCCAGAATTAAGTCTGATTGCAGGAACCCAAGCAGAGGATGCCTACCACCACTTCATGGCCGCCAAGTTTCACGGCGTAGTAGTTGCTGATGTTCTACACATCATCATGGCCGTACCACTAAAAGCCTGGAACCGGACCACGAACAAATGAAGCCCCGATTGTGATACAGTATCCCAAGAGGCAGGAGTCACAGCCAACGACGGATGGTGCCAAAGGGTGAACAACGCAGACTTAGGTGTTGTGTAGTGGAATATATAGTGACGACCGAGTGAAAAGAGCCGACTATGGTCGCCTCTGTTGGAAAGGGGGGAGTGTTACACCAGGGACTCAGATAATTTAAGTTAGTTATAATTTATTAAATGTTAAGTAATGTTAGTAGGGTATTGTCTACCTGTGGCGATGCCGAATCATCACTCCAATACGGAAATTACGTCAGCATTCCTGTCAGCTACAAGTCGAGTCAGATCGAATATTTAAAAAGTTAATTTAATTCAAGAGATTCTCGGGATAGCCATGGCCACCAGGGTGCAGCACCTCACCGACTACGGGATAAGAATGTTGACGTTAGCTCGAATAAGCCTTCAAATACGAGACCGTTTTCCCCCAAAAGTCAGAGTTGAAGACTGGGACCAATGAGAAGCCGAGGGACCTGAGCAAGAAACCAGATGGAAGGTAGGAACTCTGCTTTATAATGTAGTCAGACTTTTATTCTGGGTGAAGCCCGGTTGTAGTTCAGTTGAAGATAGAGCGAGTTAATTATTTTTGCCATTCGGCGCGTTTCGGCCACAGAACAAATGGGAATCTTTTATTTAAGCATAATCCTTATTATTGTATATGATTAGGGTTGTATGTGAGGGATCGAGTTCGATTAATTAGTGGTTATGAGGTAATGATTACTGATGGGGAATAATTAAATTATTGTTAGTGCATAAGATTATTGTTATAGATTAAGGAAATTGTTTTATTATTAATTTATTAGTGGTTTTAGCAATTATTATGATTATTGAGGGAGAATCTGGGATATGATTTCGTTCCGATCGCATGTTATTATTTAGTACTATTCTTGAAGGTGAATCTTATGTTAAATTAAAAGTTTTAGTTTTCCAGTTGACTGAGAATTTCTGTTTGAATCTGTCATTGTTATTTATTAATACCTTATCTAGAATAGATGTATGTAATTTTTATTTCAATATAATGCCGCTTCATTTTTGTTAGATAAATGTTTTGGGGTTTATTTCTTCATCCATTTTCCCTTATGAGTCCTCGATTATACCCTGTCCTCTCCCAGCCCTTTGCCCCCGCGGGTAACAATTTGGTGTCAGGTGTGGGGTGTAGGTTACAAAAATACCGAATAAAACGAACCCAGTGAAAAATTGATAATTAAAAAAAAAATGGCGGATAGGCAGAAGGAGTTAGAGGAATTGGTAAGGGAGTTACAGAAAGCCAACGCGGACTTCGCCGCTGAGAATAAGTCTCTGAAGAAAGAAAAAGACACGGTTGTCCATCAGAACATGAGGCCGCCGGGTGGAATCATAAGAAATAATGTAAAAAGGGACTTAGGGCTTCAAAGCATGATTAAACCGTGGACGGGAGGTGCAGGAAGCCCTTCGATCGGGCAATTTTTCAAGAAGTTGGAAAAGATAGGATTACTGGGGAATTGGAGTGAAGGGGAACAAATTAGTTATTGCAGAACAAAATCTAGGAGGCATGGCCGAGAAGTTCCTTGAGTCGAAACCCGAATTAGTGAGCATAGGAGCTTCTTACGTGACGATGAGAGCGGACGTTATAAAAAGATTTATTGACCCAAGGGAAAGCGAACAACTCGAACGGGAAATGTCTGAGGCGAGGCAGGGAGGGACTGAATCAGCAAGGGAATTTGCGGACAGAGTAAGATCTATCGGGGTACGGCTAATGGCTACAATTGAAGAAGAAAAAGGGGAATGTACACTGTCAAAATACATTGAAGGTCGAGTGCTAACAACCTTCAAGAGGGGACTAAGAGCAGAGACTGCACGGATAGTGCAAGCCTTGGCACCGGCCACCCTGGACGAAGCAGTCTGCAAGGCCGAACCATTTGACTGGGACGAAGGATTAACCAGAGGAAACAGAGGTCTGCGAGACGTATTCGGGGAGATGGCGACAGGACTAACAGGGAAATACGACCAAGAGAGAACCCTAGACTTAATGAGAGGCGAAGTAAACCTGGTAAGAAGTGCAGAGAAAGCACAGTTGAAGTGCTATCGTTGTAGGGAAAAAGGTCACTTAGCTAGAGGATGCCTTAAAGCACCAGCGAACCCCTCGGACTATCTTAGAAAGCCGACCCTCCCAAGTCGCAGCTGTGCAAATCCATCCCCTTGGCCGAAAAGAGAGGAGTTATCCCGGCTTTTACCGGGAATTCAAAGCCAAGGAATCGGAACCATCTCCGTAGTTATGGACGTTGAAGGAAGGGCATACTATATGTTGGTAGATACAGGGGCAGAGGTAACCCTAATAAGATCCGCCGTCCCGAGAGTGCCTCTAGAGCCGGCGGAAATAAGAGCCAAAGGCGTGACGGGACAATCGTTGAGAATAGAAGGGACCCAGCGGCTAAGGTGCAAGTTTGGAGGTAAAGAGTTCATGCATCCCATCCTTATTTCCCCGATCGATCTGCCAGGCGATGGAATTATAGGAATGGACCTGCTTGCTAAGATAGGAGCAAGGGTTCTCGTCAAGGAGCGGCGATTGGAAGTAGATGAGGTGAATGAGGAAGCACGAGTTCGGAGAGTGGAAAAGGACCACCAGGAAATGAAAATAAGAAAATTGTACCAGGCCATTGCGGACTTAGAAAAAAAATGGTATCCCACTCGAGAACGGACCGAGCAGGAGAAAGAGACGCCTCAACTACAGACAGAACGGCTTCGAGCGAGGAACGTCAGGAAGAGAAAGAGAAGACGAGCGGAGAAACGACTGGCAAGAAGGGAATCGTATGATAGGAAGGAAAATCAGCGCCAAGACCCTCCAACGAAGATAAAAGATCCGGAATTAGTAACTTGCATCTCACCAGTGAGAATACCGCCCTATAGTGAAAGGATAATACGGGGACAAGTGATGGGAGAGGAACATTCAGATGTGGTTATAGAGCCAATAGGTTTAAGGCAGGGAGGAGTCAGAGTCGCCCGTTGCTTGTCGGTAATCCAAGGGAGGAGCGTATGGGTTAAGGTGGTGAATGTGGGCCCTAAGGAGGTCATCTTGGACAGAAACCAAGCTTTAGGAGTGGCAGCGATATGGAAGGAGAATAGGGAAGGGGAATGCCAAGCGAATAAAGAAATTATGAATAGGAATGGAGGCGCCGTGGAAGTAAAATTGAGAGCGATCGGGGGAACAGACCCAGGTTGGGACCTAAGCCATCTGAACACGTCGGAGAAGGCTGTGATAGAACCACTGTTACGGAGGTACGCAGAGCTATTCTCGCCACCCGGGAAGGAAGGCTGTACCCTTGGGGTCAAACATCAAATACCCACAGGTGATGCTCGCCCTGTCACGAAACGTCCTTATAGGGTACCGTTCCATCACCGCCATGTTGTTGAAGAGCACCTCAAGGAAATGATGGACAATGGGGTGATTGCTCATTCCAACAGCCCTTGGGCAGCACCGGTTGTGTTAGTGCCAAAGAAGAGCGAAGACGGGTCTATCAAGTATCGTTTCTGTACCGACTTTAGGGGATTAAACGCGTTGACGCAAGTAGATGCTTACCCCCTGCCACTGATCCAGGAGACTCTAGAACAATTGGGCCGGAGCAAAATCTTTTCAACCCTCGATTTGAGTAGCGGTTATCACCAGATCCCCGTAGCTGAGGAAGATCAACCCAAGACAGCGTTCACAACATTGGGTGGACATTACGAATATAAGAAAATGCCCTTTGGACTCGCAGGAGCCCCAGCAACTTTTCAACGCACCATGGACCAGATTCTTACAGGCGTTAAGGGGATCGAATGCTTCGTATATCTGGATGATATTATCATTTTCAGCGTGAGCCTCGAGCAGCATCAAAACCGGTTGCAGCATGTATTCGAAAGGCTAAAGGATGCAAACCTGAAGTTAAATGGAGCGAAATGTAAGTTCGCTGTGAGCCAGGTGAAATACTTAGGTCACTTAGTTACGGGTGAAGGAGTGAGGCCGGACGAAGATAAGATCAAGGCAGTGAAGGAGTTCCCGCTCCCCCGGACAGCCAAGGAAGTGAGAGGATTCTTGGGTTTGGCCGGTTACTACCGAAGGTTCGTGCCCCGTTTTGCAGAAAGAGCAAAACCACTTACCCTGTTGACAGGTAAAGACAGAAGATTCCAATGGGGCCCACAACAGGAAGAGGCGTTTCACGGGTTAAAGGAAGCTCTGTGCACAGAACCAGTGCTGATATATCCAGACTTTAAGGACCCATTTGTTCTAGCCACTGACGCCTCTGGTGTCGCTGTAGGAGCTGTACTATCCCAGGTTAGGAACGGGCATGAGAGACCCGTAGCATATGCCAGCCGACAACTTCACAATGCGGAACAAAATTACTCAGCCACAGAACGAGAGCTGCTTTCTGTCGTATGGGCAACGAAACACTTCCGATGTTATCTGCTTGGTCGAAAGTTTACCCTTGTTACGGACCACTCGGCTCTGCGCTGGATGCTATCCCTAAGGGACCCGTCTTCTAGGCTTACACGTTGGGCGCTAAGGTTAGAAGAGTTCGACTACGAAGTGATTCACAAACCTGGGCAGCGACACACTAATGCAGACGCGCTGAGTCGTGCAGTAACTAACATAGTCACGGGTGAAATTACGGAGGAGACAGGAACTTACCTCCAGGACCAGAGATAGGACGAAGAGTGTGGGAAATGGGCCGAAGAGAATCCTCAGGTGTGCCAACAGGATGAGGAGGGGCTGTTATATCGGGGTGAAGGACAGAACAGGAAACAGTGGAGAATAGTGGTGCCTCAAATAAGGAGAAGGCAAATAATTGAAGAATGCCACAGTAGCCTATGGGCCGGCCAACCGGGTATAGAGAGAACTCTGGCAATACTGAAGCAGAGGTATTTTTGGCCATCCATGAAGCAAGATGTAGAGGCATTTGTGAAAGCATGCCATTCATGCGCGACCCGTAAAACACCTGCAGGACTGACAGTACCCATAGAAAGACCATATTTCCCGACTCAACCGTTCGAGATGGTGTCGCTCGACATCGTTGGGCCCTTTCCTAGGAGCTCTAAGGGAAGCAAATATCTGCTTACCTTTATTGACCATTTCACTCGATATACAGAAGCAATAGCATTGAACGAACAAACCGCGGAGGCAACGGCGAGGGTTTTTGTCGAAATGATTGTCACTCGCCACGGGGTGCCCCATCGGCTGCTAACCGACCAGGGACGCAACTTCGTCTCCAGCTTGTTTAAGGAAATATGCAAAACATTAGGCATCACCAAACTCCAGACGACAGCGTATGGAATGTTGGAAAGATTCCATAGAACGCTGGGCGATTCCCTAGCCCACTTTGCAAGGAAAGATGGCAGAGATTGGGATAAGTGGGTACCCTATTCTCTTATGGCCTACAGGGCGATACCTCATTCGGCCACAGGGTTCTCACCTAACTATCTCCTGTTCGGGAGAGAGCTCAGGACACCCGCGCAAATTGACACCCATTGGATGGGGGAAGGGACCGAGGAGACGGTTGATGCGGCGCAACAACTGAGGGATCGAATACAAGAAGTCCATGAAGAAGCCCGCAGGAGGATAGATCAGGAGTGGACTCGGCGAACTGAGCGAATCAACCGGACCAGGAAGGAAAGAAACTTTGAAGTTGGGGATTGGGTGTACCTCCATGTGCCTGCGGTTAAACCCGGCCATTTCTCTAAATTCCACTGCCCGTGGACCGGGCCGCACGTTGTCACAAAGAAGCTGGGAAAAGTAACCTATGAGGTTAGGAGTGAGACAGGGCACGTCCAGGTGGTACACATCAACCGCTTGAAGCCGGCCTATGGGAAGGCGACAGTGGACTCATCCGTAGGGCTCGAATACAATAACAAGGCACCTTCCAGATCCTCATCCACAAACCAGAGACAAGATCAAACCGAGTCGGAACTAGAAGAGGACGAGGATGAGCTAGGCCTCGTGCCCATAGATAGCTCTGATGAGGCGGAAGAAGAGAACGGGAATGAGCCAGAAGGAAGAACACATCCAGAAGCTTGGGCTGTTAGCTCTCCCCGAGGCAGGGCTCCGACCCCTTGGGAAGTTGTGGAAACTTCAGGAAGGCCCAGTATGATTCCTAGAAGCCCAGCACCTAGCACACCCCCTCGGGAACCGACGGTAGTGGAAGCCGAGGAGTCAGATGCTACCGAGCACATTCCTCCCGAAGACCCCAAGGACGAGACGTGGAAACCCGAACCCTCCCTAGAAAACCCGACAATCAGGAGCCCGTACAACCTACGAAGACACAGAAAATGACAGGGTTGTAACGATTAACTAGACACCTTTTACTCCTTCCTAAACCTCTCCTTAGACTTAACCACTGCCCTAAGGCACCTAGAAATCACCGCCTTAGACGCCAAAATCGAGTTGCGCGAGATGTATAGGTCTTTAGAAACAATAGCTCGGGGTCACTTTAGCCATACTATTCTGTCCCCCGGGGAACTTAGCTCTATCCTTAAAGTTACAGTTTTTCTTCCCCAGAATTAAGTCTGATTGCAGGAACCCAAGCAGAGGATGCCTACCACCACTTCATGGCCGCCAAGTTTCACGGCGTAGTAGTTGCTGATGTTCTACACATCATCATGGCCGTACCACTAAAAGCCAGGAACCGGACCACGAACAAATGAAGCCCCGATTGTGATACAGTATCCCAAGAGGCAGGAGTCACAGCCTACGACGGATGGTGCCAAAGGGTGAACAACGCAGACTTAGGTGTTGTGTAGTGGAATATATAGTGACGACCGAGTGAAAAGAGCCGACTATGGTCGCCTCTTTTGGAAAGGAGGGAGTGTTACACCAGGGACTCAGATAATTTAAGTTAGTTATAATTTATTAAATGTTAAGTAATGTTAGTAGGGTATTGTCTGCCTGTGGCGATGCCGAATCATCACTCCAATGCGGAAATTACGTCAGCATTCCTGTCAGCTACAAGTCGAGTCAGATCGAATATTTAAAAAGTTAATTTAATTCAAGAGATTCTCGGGATAGCCATGACCACCAGGGTGCAGCACCTCACAGAATACGGGATAAGAATGTTGACGTTAGCTCGAATAAGCCTTCAAATACGAGACCGTTTTCCCCCAAAAGTCAGAGTTGAAGACTGGGACCAATGAGAAGCCGAGGGACCTGAGCAAGAAACCCGCGGGTAACAAAAAAAAATTTAAAAAAAAAATACAAAACAAAAAAAAAATTGGAAAATTGGAAAAAAATAAATTAGATATTTCACAGTTCCAAAACAGGTACAAAGTCTAGGTTTGCGGTGATCCAGTAAGAAGTAGATGATCGTTGAAGGTAGGAATCTCTATTTTCTTTATTTGATGGTGTAGATTGTTAGGAACTGTAGTTATTATTTTTATTAATGATTTTAAATATGATAAAATAAAAGAATATGGTAAAAAAAGTAAAAAGGAATTGAATGAAAAAAATAAAAACAAAAGTAATAAAAACAATCAAAGAAAAAAATAGGAAATAATAAAAAAAAAGAATGAAAAAAAGAAAAGGAAATAATAAAAAAAAAATGAAAGAAAAAGTAAATGAGTTTCAGAAATACAAAAAAAAAAAATAGGAAAGAAAAAGAGTAAAAGAATAAAAATTTAAAAAAAAAAAAAAAACAATAAAGAAAATGAAAAGACAAAAAAGTAAAAGAAAAAAAAGAAAAAAAATATAAAAAAATTGTCACAAAGTCTAGGTGTGTGGTGATCCAGTAAGAAGGAGATGACAGTTCAAGGTAAGAATCTCTATTTTCTTTATTTGATGGTGTAGATTTTTAGGAACTGTAGTTATTATTTTTATTAATGATTTTAAGTATGATAAAATAAAATAATATGGTAAAAAAAGTAAAAAGGAATTGAATGAAAAAAATAAAAACAAATGTAATAAAAACAAGAAAAGAAAAAAAAAGGAAATAAGAAAAAAAAAGAAAAGGAAATAATAAAAAAAAAATGAAAGAAAAAGTTAATGAATTTCGGAAATACAAAAAAAAAATAGAAAAGACAAAGAGTAAAAGAAACAAATTGGAAAAAAACCAAAACAATAAAGAAATAGAAAAGACAAAAAAGTAAAAGAAAAAAAACAATAAAAAATTGTAAAATTGTAAAAAAAGAAATTAGATATTTCACAGTTCCAAAACAGGTACAAAGTCTAGGTGTGTGGTTATCCAGTAAGAAGGAGATGATAGTTCAAGGTAAGAATCTCTATTTTCTTTATTTGATGGTGTAGATTTTTAGGAACTGTAGTTATTATTTTTATTAATGATTTTAAGTATGATAAAATAAAATAATATGGTAAAAAAAGTAAAAAGGAATTGAATGAAAAAAATAAAAACAAAAGTAATAAAAAAAAGAATGAAAAAAAAAGGAAATACTAAAAAAAAAAAAAAAGGAAATAATAAAAAAAAATGAAAGAAAAAGTTAATGAATTTCAGAAATACAAAAAAAAAATAGAAAAGACAAAGAGTAAAAGAAAAAAATTGGAAAAAAAACAAAACAATAAAGAAATAGAAAAGACAAAAAAGTAAAAGAAAAAAAAAAAAGAAAAAGAAAAAACAATAAAAAAATTGTAAAATTGGAAAAAAGTAAGTTAGATATTTCATAGTTCCAAAACAATTACAAAGTCTAGGTGTGTGGTGATCCAGTAAGAAGGAGATGACAGTTCAAGGTAAGAATCTCTATTTTCTTTATTTGTTGGTGGAGATGGTTAGGAACTGTAGTTATTATATTTATTAATGGTTTTAGGATTAATAAGATTAAATGAATATGGTATAAAAGTAAATAAGAATTGAATGAAAAAAATTAAAACAAAAGTAATAAAAAAAAAGGATGAAAAAAAAGAAGGAAATAGTAAAATTAGAAAAAAATAAATTAGATATTTCACACTTCCAAAACTGGTACAAAGTCTAGGTGTGTGGTGATCCAATAAGAAGGAGATAATCGTTGAAGGTAAGAATCTCTATTTTCTTTATTTGATGGTGTAGATTTTTAGGAACTGTAGTTATTATTTTTATTAATGATTTTAAGTATGATAAAATAAAATAATATGGTAAAAAAAGTAAAAAGGAATTGAATGAAAAAAATAAAAACAAAAGTAATAAAAAAAAGAATGAAAAAAAAAGGAAATACTAAAAAAAAAGAAAAAAGGAAATAATAAAAAAAAAATGAAAGAAAAAGTTAATGAATTTCAGAATCTATATTTTCTTTATTTGATGGTGTAGATTGTTAGGAACTGTAGTTATTATTTTTATTAATGATTTTAAGTATGATAAAATAAAAGAATATGGTAAAAAAAGTAAAAAGGAATTGAATGAAAAAAAACAAAGAAAAGTAATAAAAAAAAGAATGAAAAAAAAAGGAAATACTAAAAAAAAAAGAATGAAAAAAAAGAAAAGGAAATAATAAAAAAAAAAAATGAAAGAAAAAGTAAATGAATTTCAGAAATACAAAAAAAAAATAGAAAAGACAAAGAGTAAAAGAATAAAAATTTGAAAAAAAACAAAACAATAAAGAAATAGAAAAGACAAAAAAGTAAAAGAAAAAAAACAATAAAAAATTGTAAAATTGTAAAAAAAGAAATTAGATATTTCACAGTTCCAAAACAGGTACAAAGTCTAGGTGTGTGGTGATCCAGTAAGAAGGAGATGATAGTTCAAGGTAAGAATCTCTATTTTCTTTATTTGATGGTGTAGATTTTTAGGAACTGTAGTTATTATTTTTATTAATGATTTTAAGTATGATAAAATAAAATAATATGGTAAAAAAAGTAAAAAGGAATTGAATGAAAAAAATAAAAACAAAAGTAATAAAAAAAAGAATGAAAAAAAAAGGAAATACTAAAAAAAAAGAAAAAAGGAAATAATAAAAAAAAAATGAAAGAAAAAGTTAATGAATTTCAGAAATACAAAAAAAATAGAAAAGACAAAGAGTAAAAGAAAAAAAAAAAAAAAAACAAAACAATAAAGAAATAAAAAAGACAAAAAAGTAAAAGAAAAAAATTTTTAAAAAAATATAAAACAATAAAAAAATTGTAAAATTGGAAAAAAGTAAGTTAGATATTTCACAGTTCCAAAACAGGTACAAAGTCTAGGTGTGTGGTGATCCAATAAGAAGGAGATAATCGTTGAAGGTAAGAATCTCTATTTTCTTTATTTGATGGTGGAGATTGTTAGGAACTGTAGTTATTATTTTTATTATTGATTTTAAGTATGATAAAATAAAATAATATGGTAAAAAAAGTAAAAAGGAATTGAATGAAAAAAATAAAAACAAAAGTAATAAAAAAAAGAATGAAAAAAAAAGGAAATACTAAAAAAAAAGAAAAGGAAATAATAAAAAAAAAATGAAAGAAAAAGTTAATGAATTTCAGAAATACAAAAAAAAAATAGAAAAGACAAAGAGTAAAAGAAAAAAAAAAAGAAAAAGAAAAAACAATAAAAAAATTGTAAAATTGGAAAAAAGTAAGTTAGATATTTCATAGTTCCAAAACAGTTACAAAGTCTAGGTGTGTGGTGATCCAATAAGAAGGAGATAATCGTTGAAGGTAAGAATCTCTATTTTCTTTATTTGATGGTGTAGATTGTTAGGAACTGTAGTTATTATTTTTATTAATGATTTTAAGTATGATAAAATAAAAGAATATGGTAAACAAAGTAAAAAGGAATTGAATGAAAAAAATAAAAACAAATGTAATAAAAACAAGAAAAGAAAAAAAAAGGAAATAAGAAAAAAAAATGAAAGAAAAAGTAAATGAATTTCAGAAATACAAAAAAAAAAAAAAGAAAAGACAAAGAGTATAAGAATAAAAATTTGAAAAAAAACAAACAAATAAAGAAATAGAAAAGACAAAAAAGTAAAAGAAAAAAAAAAAAAGAAAAATAAAAAACAATAAAAAAATTGGAAAATTGGAAAAAAGTAAGTTAGATATTTCATAGTTCCAAAACAGTTACAAAGTCTAGGTGTGTGGTGATCCAGTAAGAAGGAGATGACAGTTCAAGGTAAGAATCTCTATTTTCTTTATTTGATGGTTGAGATGGTTAGGAACTGTAGTTATTATATTTATTAATGGTTTTAGGATTAATAAGATTAAATGAATATGGTATAAAAGTAAATAAGAATTGAATGAAAAAAATTAAAACAAAAGTAATAAAAAAAAAGGATGAAAAAAAAAGAAGGAAATAGTAAAATTGGAAAAAAATAAATTAGATATTTCACAGTTCCAAAACAGGTACAAAGTCTAGGTGTGTGGTGATCCAATAAGAAGGAGATAATCGTTGAAGGTAAGAATCTCTATTTTCTTTATTTGATGGTGGAGATGGTTAGGAACTTCAGTATTATTTTTATTTATGGTTTTAGGATTAATAAAATTAAATGAATATGGTAAACAAGTAAAAAAGAGTTGAATGAAAAAAATAAAAACAAGAAAAGAAAAAAAAAGGAAATAAGAAAAAAAAAAAAAAGAATTTTAAAAATACTCAAAATAAAGAAATAGAAAAGAAAACAAGTAAAAGAATAAAAATTTGAAAATTTACAAAACAAAGACAAATTGTAAAATTAGGAAACAAGAAATTAGATATTTCACAGTTCCAAAACAGGTACAATGTCTAGGTGTGTGGTGATCCAATAAGGAGGAGATGATAGTTCAAGGTAAGAATATCTATTTTCTTTATTTGATGGTGGAGATGGTTAGGAACTGTAGTTATTATATTTATTAATGGTTTTAGGATTAATAAGATTAAATGAATATGGTATAAAAGTAAATAAGAATTGAATGAAAAAAATTAAAACAAAAGTAATAAAAAAAAAGGATGAAAAAAAAAGAAGGAAATAGTAAAATTGGAAAAAAATAAATTAGATATTTCACAGTTCCAAAACAGGTACAAAGTCTAGGTGTGTGGTGATCCAATAAGAAGGAGATAATCGTTGAAGGTAAGAATCTCTATTTTCTTTATTTGATGGTGGAGATTGTTAGGAACTGTAGTTATTATTTTTATTATTGATTTTAAGTATGATAAAATAAAATAATATGGTAAAAAAAGTAAAAAGGAATTGAATGAAAAAAATAAAAACAAAAGTAATAAAAAAAAGAATGAAAAAAAAAGGAAATACTAAAAAAAAAGAAAAGGAAATAATAAAAAAAAAATGAAAGAAAAAGTTAATGAATTTCAGAAATACAAAAAAAAAATAGAAAAGACAAAGAGTAAAAGAAAAAAAAAAAGAAAAATAAAAAACAATAAAAAAATTGTAAAATTGGAAAAAAGTAAGTTAGATATTTCATAGTTCCAAAACAGTTACAAAGTCTAGGTGTGTGGTGATCCAATAAGAAGGAGATAAATTAAAAAAAAGAAAAGAAAATAAAAAAAAAAGAAAGAAAAAGTAAATGAATTTAAAATAAAAGAAATAGAAAAGACAAAAGGTAAAGAATGAAAATTTAAAAAAACATAAAAACCAATAAAGAAATAGTAAAATTGGGAAAAAAGAAATTAGATTTTTCACAGTTCCAAAACAGGTACAAAGTCTAGGTGTGTGGTGATCCAGTAAGAAGGAGATGATAGTTCAAGGTAAGAATCTCTATTTTCTTTATTTGATGGTGTAGATTGTTAGGAACTGTAATTATTATTTTTATTAATGATTTTAAGTATGATAAAATAAAAGAATATGGTAAAAAAAGTAAAAAGGAATTGAATGAAAAAAATAAAAACAAAAGTAAGAAAAAAAAGAATGAAAAAAAAGGAAATATTAAAAAAAAAAAAAAGAATGAAAAAAAAGAAAAGGAAATAATAAAAAAAAAAATGAAAGAAAAAGTAAATGAATTTCTAAAATACAAAAAAGAAAAATAGAAAAGACAAAGAGTAAAAGAAAAAAATTGGAAAAAAAACAAAACAATAAAGAAATAGAAAAGACAAAAAAGTAAAAGAAAAAAAAATACAAAACAATAAAAAAATTGTAAAATTTTAAAAAAAGAAATTAGATATTTCACAGTTCCAAAACAGGTACAAAGTCTAGGTGTGTGGTGATCCAATAAGACGGAGATGATTGTTCAAGGTAAGAATCTCTATTTTCTTTATTTGATGGTGTAGATTGTTAGGAACTGTAGTTATTATTTTTATTAATGATTTTAAGTATGATAAAATAAAAGAATATGGTAAAAAAAGTAAAAAAGAATTGAATGAAAAAAAATAAAAACAAAAGTAAAAAAAAAAGAATCAAAAAAAAGAAAAGGAAATATTAAAAAAAAAAAAAGAATGAAAAAAAAGAAAAGGAAATAATAAAAAAAAAATGAAAGAAAAAGTAAATGAATTTCTAAAATACAAAAAAAAAAATAGAAAAGACAAAGAGTAAAAGAAAAAAATTGGAAAAAAAACAAAACAATAAAGAAATAGAAAAGACAAAAAAGTAAAAGAAAAAAAATTTAAAAAAAATATAAAACAATAAAAAAATTGGAAAATTGGAAAAAAGTAAGTTAGATATTTCACAGTTCCAAAACAGGTACAAAGTCTAGGTGTGTGGTGATCCAGTAAGAAGGAGATGATAGTTCAAGGTAAGTATCTCTATTTTCTTTATTTGATAGTGTAGATTTTTAGGAACTGTAGTTATTATTTTTATTAATGATTTTAAGTATGATAAAATAAAATAATATGGTAAAAAAAGTAAAAAGGAATTGAATGAAAAAAATAAAAACAAAAGTAAAAAAAAAAAAGAATGAAAAAAAAGAAAAGGAAATATTAAAAAATGAAAAAAGAAAGAAAAAAAAACAAACAAAAAAAACAATAAAGAAATAGTAAAATTGGGAAAAAAGAAATTAGATATTTCACAGTTCCAAAACAGGTACAAAGTCTAGGTGAGTGGTGGTCCAGTAAGAAGGAGATGATAGTTCAAGGTAAGAATCTCTATTTTCTTTATTTGATGAAAGAGATGGTTAGGAACTTACGTATAATATTTATTAATGGTTTTAGGATTAATAAGATTAAATGAATATGGTATAAAAGTAAATAAGAATTGAATGAAAAATATTAAAACAAAAGTAATAAAAAAAAAGGATGAAAAAAAAGAAGGAAATAGTAAAATTGGAAAAAAATAAATTAGATATTTCACAGTTCCAAAACAGGTACAAAGTCTAGGTGTGTGGTGATCCAATAAGACGGAGATGATTGTTCAAGGTAAGAATCTCTATTTTCTTTATTTGATGGTGTAGATTGTTAGGAACTGTAGTTATTATTTTTATTAATGATTTTAAGTATGATAAAATAAAAGAATATGGTAAAAAAAGTAAAAAAGAATTGAATGAAAAAAAATAAAAACAAAAGTAAGAAAAAAAAGAATGAAAAAAAAAAAAAAGGAAATATTAAAAAAAAAAAAAAGAATGAAAAAAAAGAAAAGGAAATAATAAAAAAAAAAATGAAAGAAAAAGTAAATGAATTTCTAAAATACAAAAAAGAAAAATAGAAAAGACAAAGAGTAAAAGAAAAAAATTGGAAAAAAAACAAAACAATAAAGAAATAGAAAAGACAAAAAAGTAAAAGAAAAAAAAATACAAAACAATAAAAAAATTGTAAAATTTTAAAAAAAGAAATTAGATATTTCACAGTTCCAAAACAGGTACAAAGTCTAGGTGTGTGGCGGTCCAATAAGACGGAGATGATTGTTCAAGGTAAGAATCTCTATTTTCTTTATTTGATGGTGTAGATTGTTAGGAACTGTAGTTATTATTTTTATTAATGATTTTAAGTATGATAAAATAAAAGAATATGGTAAAAAAAGTAAAAAAGAATTGAATGAAAAAACATAAAAACAAAAGTAAAAAAAAAAGAATGAAAAAAAAGAAAAGGAAATATTAAAAAAAAAAAAAGAATGAAAAAAAAGAAAAGGAAATAATAAAAAAAAAATGAAAGAAAAAGTAAATGAATTTCTAAAATACAAAAAAAAAAATAGAAAAGACAAAGAGTAAAAGAAAAAAATTGGAAAAAAAACAAAACAATAAAGAAATAGAAAAGACAAAAAAGTAAAAGAAAAAAAATTTAAAAAAAATATAAAACAATAAAAAAATTGGAAAATTGGAAAAAAGTAAGTTAGATATTTCACAGTTCCAAAACAGGTACAAAGTCTAGGTGTGTGGTGATCCAGTAAGAAGGAGATGATAGTTCAAGGTAAGTATCTCTATTTTCTTTATTTGATAGTGTAGATTTTTAGGAACTGTAGTTATTATTTTTATTAATGATTTTAAGTATGATAAAATAAAATAATATGGTAAAAAAAGTAAAAAGGAATTGAATGAAAAAAATAAAAACAAAAGTAAAAAAAAAAAAGAATGAAAAAAAAGAAAAGGAAATATTAAAAAATGAAAAAAGAAAGAAAATTTAAAAAAACAAAAAAAACAATAAAGAAATAGTAAAATTGGGAAAAAAGAAATTAGATATTTCACAGTTCCAAAACAGGTACAAAGTCTAGGTGAGTGGTGGTCCAGTAAGAAGGAGATGATAGTTCAAGGTAAGAATCTCTATTTTCTTTATTTGATGAAAGAGATGGTTAGGAACTTACGTATTATATTTATTAATGGTTTTAGGATTAATAAGATTAAATGAATATGGTATAAAAGTAACTAAGAATTGAATGAAAAAAATTAAAACAAAAGTAATAAAAAAAAAGGATGAAAAAAAAGAAGGAAATAGTAAAATTGGAAAAAAATAAATTAGATATTTCACAGTTCCAAAACAGGTACAAAGTCTAGGTGTGTGGTGATCCAATAAGAAGGAGTTAATCTTTGAAGGTAAGAAGCTCTATTTGATTTATTTGATGGTGGAGATGGTTACTAACTTTAGTTATTATTTTTATAAATGGTTTTAGGTATGATAAAATAAAAGAATATGTTAATGAAAGTAAAAAAGAATTGAATGAAAAATAATAAAAACAAAAGTAATAAAAAAAAGAATGAAAAAAAAGAAAAGGAAATACTAAAAAAAAAAAAAGAATGATAAAAAAGAAAAGGAAATAATAAAAAAAAAAAATGAAAAAAAGTAAATGTATTTCAGAAATACAAAAAAAAAATAGAAAAGACAAAGAGTAAAAGAAAAAAAAGAAAAAAAATACAAAACAATAAAAAAATTGGAAAATTGGAAAAAAGTAAGTTAGATATTTCATAGTTCCAAAACAGGTACAAAGTCTAGGTGTGTGGTGATCCAGTAAGAAGGAGATGATCGTTCAAGGTAAGAAGCTCTATTTGATTTATTTGATGGTGGAGATGGTTACTAACTTTAGTTATTATTTTTATAAATGGTTTTAGGTATGATAAAATAAAAGAATATGTTAATGAAAGTAAAAAAGAATTGAATGAAAAAAAATAAAAACAAAAGTAATAAAAAAAAGAATGAAAAAAAAGAAAAGGAAATACTAAAAAAAAAAAAAGAATGATAAAAAAGAAAAGGAAATAATAAAAAAAAAAAATGAAAAAAAAGTAAATGTATTTCAGAAATACAAAAAAAAAAATAGAAAAGACAAAGAGTAAAAGAAAAAAAAGAAAAAAAATACAAAACAATAAAAAAATTGGAAAATTGGAAAAAAGTAAGTTAGATACTTCACAGTTCCAAAACAGGTACAAAGTCTAGGTTTGCGGTGATCCAGTAAGAAGTAGATGATCGTTGAAGGTAAGAATCTCTATTTTCTTTATTTGATGGTGTAGATTGTTAGGAACTGTAGTTATTATTTTTGTAATGATTTTAAGTATGATAAAATAAAAGAATATGGTAAAAAAAGTAAAAAAGAATTGAATGAAAAAAAATAAAAACAAAAGTAAGAAAAAAAAGAATGAAAAAAAAGAAAAGGAAATATTAAAAAAAAAAAAGAATGAAAAAAAAGAAAAGGAAATAATAAAAAAAAAATGAAAGAAAAAGTAAATGAATTTCTAAAATACAAAAAAAAAATAGAAAAGACAAAGAGTAAAAGAAAAAAATTGGAAAAAAAACAAAACAATAAAGAAATAGAAAAGACAAAAAAGTAAAAGAAAAAAAATTTAAAAAAAATATAAAACAAAATAAAAAAATTGTAAAATTGGAAAAAAGTAAGTTAGATATTTCACAGTTCCAAAACAGGTACAAAGTCTAGGTTTGCGGTGATCCAGTAAGAAGTAGATGATCGTTGAAGGTAAGAATCTCTATTTTCTTTATTTGATGGTGTAGATTGTTAGGAACTGTAGTTATTATTTTTATTAATGATTTTAAGTATGATAAAATAAAAGAATATGGTAAAAAAAGTAAAAAGGAATTGAATGCAAAAAATAAAAACAAATGTAATAAAAACAAGAAAAGAAAAAAAAAGGAAATAAGAAAAAACAAAAAAAATGAATTTTAAAAATACTCAAAATAAAGAAATAGAAAAGAAAACAAGTAAAAGAATAAAAATTTGAAAATTTACAAAACAAAGACAAATTGTAAAATTAGGAAAAAAGAAATTAGATATTTCACAGTTCCAAAACAGGTACAAAGTCTAGGTGTGTGGTGATCCAGTAAGAAGGAGATGATAGTTCAAGGTATGAATCTCTATTTTCTTTATTTGATGGTGTAGATTTTTAGGAACTGTAGTTATTATGTTTATTAATGATTTTAAGTATGATAAAATAAAATAATATGGTAAAAAAAGTAAAAAGAAATTGAATGAAAAAAATAAAAACAAAAGTAATAAAAAAAAGAATGAAAAAAAAGAAAAGGAAATATTAAAAAAAAAAGAAAAGGAAATAATAAAAAAAAAATGAAAGTAAAAGTAAATGAATTTCTAAAATACAAAAAAAAATATAGAAAAGACAAAGAGTAAAAGAAAAAAATTGGAAAAAAAACAAAACAATAAAGAAATAGAAACGACAAAAAAGTAAAAGAAAAAAAATTTAAAAAAAATATAAAACAATAAAAAAATTTTAAAATTGGAAAAAAGTAAGTTAGATATTTCACAGTTCCAAAGCAGGTACAAAGTCTAGGTGTGTGGTGATCCAATAAGAAGGAGTTAATCGTTGAAGGTAAGAATCTCTATTTTCTTTATTTGATGGTGTAGATTGTTAGGAACTGTAGTTATTATTTTTATTAATGATTTTAGGTATGATAAAATAAAAGAATATGGTAAAAAAAGTAAAAAGGAATTGAATGAAAAAAATAAAAACAAAAGTAATAAAAACAAGAAAAGAAAAAAATAGGAAATAATAAAAAAAAAAAAGAATGAAAAAAAGAAAAGGAAATAATAAAAAAAAAATGAAAGAAAAAGTAAATGAATTTCAGAAATACAAAAAAAAAAAATTAGAAAAGAAAAAGAGTAAAAGAATAAAAATTTGAAAAAAAAACAAAACAATAAAGAAAATGAAAAGACAAAAAAGTAAAAGAAAAAAAATATAAAACAATAAAAAAATTGGAAAATTGGAAAAAAGTAAGTTAGATATTTCACAGTTAAAAAACAGGTACAAAGTCTAGGTGTGGTGATCCAGTAAGAAGGAGATGATAGTTCAAGGTAAGAATCTCTATTTTCTTTATTTGATGGTGTAGATTGTTAGGAACTGTAGTTATTATTTTTATTAATGATTTTAAGTATGATAAAATAAAAGAATATGGTAAAAAAAGTAAAAAGGAATTGAATGAAAAAAATAAAAACAAAAGTAATAAAAACAGGAAAAGAAAAAAATAGGAAATAATAAAAAAAAAAAAAAAGAAAATGAATTTCAAAAATGCACAAAATAAAGAAATAGAAAAGAAAAAAAGTAAAAGAATAAAAATTTGAAAAAATACAAAACAAAGAAAAATTGTAAAATTAGGAAAAAAAAATTAGATATTTCACAGTTCCAAAACAGGTACAAAGTCTAGGTGTGTGGTGATCCAATAAGAAGGAGATAATCGTTGAAGGTAAGAATCTCTATTTGATTTATATGATGGTGTAGATTTTTAGGAACTGTAGTTATTATTTGTATTAATGATTTTAAGTATGATAAAATAAAATAATATGGTAAAAAAAGTAAAAAGAAATTGAATGAAAAAAATAAAAACAAAAGTAATAAAAAAAAGAATGAAAAAAAAGGAAATACTAAAAAAAAAGAAAAGGAAATAATAAAAAAAAAATAAAAGAAAAAGTTAATGAATTTCAGAAATACAAAAAAAAAATAGAAAAGACAAAGAGTAAAAGAAAAAAATTGGAAAAAAAACAAAACAATAAAGAAATAGAAAAGACAAAAAAGTAAAAGAAAAAAAATTTTAAAAAAATATAAAACAATAAAAAAATTGGAAAATTGGAAAAAAGTAAGTTAGATATTTCACAGTTCCAAAACAGGTACAAAGTCTAGGTGTGTGGTGATCCAGTAAGAAGGAGATGATAGTTCAAGGTAAGAATCTCTATTTTCTTTATTTGATGGTGTAGATTGTTAGGAACTGTAGTTATTATTTTTATTAATGATTTTAAGTATGATAAAATAAAAGAATATGGTAAACAAAGTAAAAAGGAATTGAATGAAAAAAATAAAAACAAATGTAATAAAAACAAGAAAAGAAAAAAAAAGGAAATAAGAAAAAAAAAATGAAAGAAAAAGTAAATGAATTTCAGAAATACAAAAAAAAAAATAGAAAAGACAAAGAGTAAAAGAATAAAAATTTGAAAAAAAAACAAACAAATAAAGAAATAGAAAAGACAAAAAAGTAAAAGAAAAAAAAAAAAAGAAAAAGAAAAAACAATAAAAAAATTGTAAAATTGGAAAAAAATAAATTAGATATTTCACAGTTCCAAAACAGGTACAAAGTCTAGGTGTGTGGTGATCCAATAAGAAGGAGATAATCGTTGAAGGTAAGAATCTCTATTTTCTTTATTTCATGGTGGAGATTGTTAGGAACTGTAGTTATTATTTTTATTATTGATTTTAAGTATGATAAAATAAAATAATATGGTAAAAAAAGTAAAAAGGAATTGAATGAAAAAAATAAAAACAAAAGTAATAAAAAAAAGAATGAAAAAAAAGGAAATACTAAAAAAAAAGAAAAGGAAATAATAAAAAAAAAATGAAAGAAAAAGTTAATGAATTTCAGAAATACAAAAAAAAAATAGAAAAGACAAAGAGTAAAAGAAAAAAATTGGAAAAAAAACAAAACAATAAAGAAATAGAAAAGACCAAAAAGTAAAAGAAAACAATTTTTAAAAAAATATAAAACAATAAAAAAATTGGAAAATTGGAAAAAAGTAAGTTAGATATTTCACAGTTCCAAAACAGGTACAAAGTCTAGGTGTGTGGTGATCCAGTAAGAAGGAGATGATAGTTCAAGGTAAGAATCTCTATTTTCTTTATTTGATGGTGTAGATTGTTAGGAACTGTAGTTATTATTTTTATTAATGATTTTAAGTATGATAAAATAAAAGAATATGGTAAACAAAGTAAAAAGGAATTGAATGAAAAAAATAAAAACAAATGTAATAAAAACAAGAAAAGAAAAAAAAGGAAATAAGAAAAAAAAAAAAAAGAATTTTAAAAATACTCAAAATAAAGAAATAGAAAAGAAAACAAGTAAAAGAATAAAAATTTGAAAATTTACAAAACAAAGACAAATTGTAAAATTAGGAAACAAGAAATTAGATATTTCACAGTTCCGAAACAGGTACAATGTCTAGGTGTGTGGTGATCCAATAAGGAGGAGATGATAGTTCAAGGTAAGAATATCTATTTTCTTTATTTGATGGTGGAGATGGTTAGGAGCTGTAGTTATTATATTTATTAATGGTTTTAGGATTAATAAGATTAAATGAATATGGTATAAAAGTAAATAAGAATTGAATGAAAAAAATTAAAACAAAAGTAATAAAAAAAAAGGATGAAAAAAAAAGAAGGAAATAGTAAAATTGGAAAAAAATAAATTAGATATTTCACAGTTCCAAAACAGGTACAAAGTCTAGGTGTGTGGTGATCCAATAAGAAGGAGATAATCGTTGAAGGTAAGAATCTCTATTTTCTTTATTTGATGGTGGAGATTGTTAGGAACTGTAGTTATTATTTTTATTATTGATTTTAAGTATGATAAAATAAAATAATATGGTAAAAAAAGTAAAAAGGAATTGAATGAAAAAAATAAAAACAAAAGTAATAAAAAAAAGAATGAAAAAAAAAGGAAATACTAAAAAAAAAGAAAAGGAAATAATAAAAAAAAAATGAAAGAAAAAGTTAATGAATTTCAGAAATACAAAAAAAAAATAGAAAAGACAAAGAGTAAAAGAAAAAAATTGGAAAAAAAACAAAACAATAAAGAAATAGAAAAGACAAAAAAGTAAAAGAAAAAAAATTTTAAAAAATATAAAACAATAAAAAAATTGGAAAATTGGAAAAAAGTAAGTTAGATATTTCACAGTTCCAAAACAGGTACAAAGTCTAGGTGTGTGGTGATCCAGTAAGAAGGAGATGATAGTTCAAGGTAAGAATCTCTATTTTCTTTATTTGATGGTGTAGATTGTTAGGAACTGTAGTTATTATTTTTATTAATGATTTTAAGTATGATAAAATAAAAGAATATGGTAAACAAAGTAAAAAGGAATTGAATGAAAAAAATAAAAACAAATGTAATAAAAACAAGAAAAGAAAAAAAAAGGAAATAAGAAAAAAAAAATGAAAGAAAAAGTAAATGAATTTCAGAAATACAAAAAAAAAAATAGAAAAGACAAAGAGTAAAAGAAAAAAAAAAAAAGAAAAAGAAAAAACAATAAAAAAATTGTAAAATTGGAAAAAAGTAAGTTAGATATTTCATAGTTCCAAAACAGTTACAAAGTCTAGGTGTGTGGTGATCCAGTAAGAAGGAGATGACAGTTCAAGGTAAGAATCTCTATTTTCTTTATTTGATGGTGTAGATTTTTAGGAACTGTAGTTATTATTTTTATTAATGATTTTAAGTATGATAAAATAAAATAATATGGTAAAAAAAGTAAAAAGGAATTGAATGAAAAAAATAAAAACAAATGTAATAAAAACAAGAAAAGAAAAAAAAGGAAATAAGAAAAAAAAAAAAAAGAATTTTAAAAATACTCAAAATAAAGAAATAGAAAAGAAAACAAGTAAAAGAATAAAAATTTGAAAATTTACAAAACAAAGACAAATTGTAAAATTAGGAAACAAGAATTTAGATATTTCACAGTTCCAAAACAGGTACAATGTCTAGGTGTGTGGTGATCCAATAAGGAGGAGATGATAGTTCAAGGTAAGAATATCTATTTTCTTTATTTGATGGTGGAGATGGTTAGGAACTGTAGTTATTATATTTATTAATGGTTTTAGGATTAATAAGATTAAATGAATATGGTATAAAAGTAAATAAGAATTGAATGAAAAAAATTAAAACAAAAGTAATAAAAAAAAAGGATGAAAAAAAAAAAAGGAAATAGTAAAATTGGAAAAAAATAAATTAGATATTTCACAGTTCCAAAACAGGTACAAAGTCTAGGTGTGTGGTGATCCAATAAGAAGGAGATAATCGTTGAAGGTAAGAATCTCTATTTTCTTTATTTGATGGTGGAGATGGTTAGGAACTTCAGTATTATTTTTATTAATGGTTTTAGGATTAATAAAATTAAATGAATATGGTAAACAAGTAAAAAAGAGTTGAATGAAAAAAATAAAAACAAAAGGAATTAAAAAAAAAGAAAAGAAAATAAAAAAAAAAGAAAGAAAAAGTAAATGAATTTAAAATAAAAGAAATAGAAAAGACAAAAGGTAAAGAATGAAAATTTAAAAAAACATAAAAACCAATAAAGAAATAGTAAAATTGGGAAAAAAGAAATTAGATTTTTCACAGTTCCAAAACAGGTACAAAGTCTAGGTGTGTGGTGATCCAGTAAGAAGGAGATGATAGTTCAAGGTAAGAATCTCTATTTTCTTTATTTGATGAAAGAGATGGTTAGGAACTTACGTATTATATTTATTAATGGTTTTAGGATTAATAAGATTAAATGAATATGGTATAAAAGTAAATAAGAATTGAATGAAAAAAATTAAAACAAAAGTAATAAAAAAAAAGGATGAAAAAAAAGAAGGAAATAGTAAAATTGGAAAAAAATAAATTAGATATTTCACAGTTCCAGAACAGGTACAAAGTCTAGGTGTGTGGTGATCCAGTAAGAAGGAGATGATAGTTCAAGGTAAGAATCTCTATTTTCTTTATTTGATGGTGTAGATTTTTAGGAACTGTAGTTATTATTTTTATAAATGATTTTAAGTATGATAAAATAAACTAATATGGTAAAAAAAGTAAAAAGGAATTGAATGAAAAAAATAAAAACAAAAGTAATAAAAAAAAGAATGAAAAAAAAGGAAATACTAAAAAAAAAGAAAAGGAAATAATAAAAAAAAAATGAAAGAAAAAGTTAATGAATTTCTAAAATACAAAAAAAAAATAGAAAAGACAAAGAGTAAAAGAATAAAAATTTGAAAAAAAACAAAACAATAAAGAAATAGAAAAGACAAAAAAGTAGTAGAAAAAAAATTTAAATAAAATACAAAACAATAAAAAAATTGGATAAAAGTAAGTTAGATATTTCACAGTTCTAAAACAGGTACAAAGTCTAGGTGTGTGGTGATCCAATAAGAAGGAGTTAATCATTGAAGGTAAGAATCTCTATTTGATTTATTTGATGGTGGAGATGGTTACTAACTTTAGTTATTATTTTTATAAATGGTTTAAGGTATGATAAAATAAAAGAATATGTTAAAGAAAGTAAAAAAGAATTGAATGAAAAAAAATAAAAACAAAAGTAATAAAAAAAAGAATGAAAAAAAAGAAAAGGAAATACTAAAAAAAAAAAAAGAATGATAAAAAAGAAAAGGAAATAATAAAAAAAAAAAATGAAAAAAAAGTAAATGTATTTCAGAAATACAAAAAAAAAATAGAAAAGACAAAGAGTAAAAGAAAAAAAAGAAAAAAAATACAAAACAATAAAAAAATTGGAAAATTGGAAAAAAGTAAGTTAGATATTTCACAGTTCCAAAACAGGTACAAAGTCTAGGTTTGCGGTGATCCAGTAAGAAGTAGATGATCGTTGAAGGTAAGAATCTCTATTTTCTTTATTTGATGATGTAGATTGTTAGGAACTGTAGTTATTATTTTTATTAATGATTTTAAGTATGATAAAATAAAAGAATATGGTAAAAAAAGTAAAAAAGAATTGAATGAAAAAAAATAAAAACAAAAGTAAGAAAAAAAAGAATGAAAAAAAAGAAAAGGAAATATTAAAAAAAAAAAAGAATTAAAAAAAAGAAAAGGAAATAATAAAAAAAAAATGAAAGAAAAAGTAAATGAATTTCTAAAATACAAAAAAAAAATAGAAAAGACAAAGAGTAAAAGAAAAAAATTGGAAAAAAAACAAAACAATAAAGAAATAGAAAAGACAAAAAAGTAAAAGAAAAAAAATTTAAAAAAAATATAAAACAAAATAAAAAAATTGTAAAATTGGAAAAAAGTAAGTTAGATATTTCACAGTTCCAAAACAGGTACAAAGTCTAGGTTTGCGGTGATCCAGTAAGAAGTAGATGATCGTTGAAGGTAAGAATCTCTATTTTCTTTATTTGATGGTGTAGATTGTTAGGAACTGTAGTTATTATTTTTATTAATGATTTTAAGTATGATAAAATAAAAGAATATGGTAAAAAAAGTAAAAAAGAATTAAATGAAAAAAAATAAAAACAAAAGTAAGAAAAAAAAGAATGAAAAAAAAGAAAAGGAAATATTAAAAAAAAAAAAGAATGAAAAAAAAGAAAAGGAAATAATAAAAAAAAAATGAAAGAAAAAGTAAATGAATTTCTAAAATACAAAAAAAAAATAGAAAAGACAAAGAGTAAAAGAATAAAAATTTGAAAAAAAACAAAACAATAAAGAAATAGAAAAGACAAAAAAGTAGTAGAAAAAAAATTTAAATAAAATACAAAACAATAAAAAAATTGGATAAAAGTAAGTTAGATATTTCACAGTTCTAAAACAGGTACAAAGTCTAGGTTTGCGGTAATCCAGTAAGAAGGAGATGATTGTTCAAGGTAAGAATCTCTATTTTCTTTATTTGATGGTGTAGATTGTTAGGAACTGTAGTTATTATTTTTATTAATGATTTTAAGTATGATAAAATAAAATAATATGGTAAAAAAAGTAAAAAGGAATTGAATGAAAAAAATAAAAACAAAAGTGATAAAAACAACGAAAAGAAAAAAAAGGAAATAATAAAAAAAAAAAAAAGGTAAATGAATTTCAAAAATACACAAAATAAAGAAATAGAAAAGACAAAAAAGTAAAAGCATGAAAATTTGAAAAAATACAAAACAATAAAGAAAGAGTAAAATTGGAAAAAAGTAAGTTAGATATTTCACAGTTCCAAAACAGGTACAAAGTCTAGGTGTGTGGTGATCCAATAAGAAGGAGTTAATCATTGAAGGTAAGAATCTCTATTTGATTTATTTGATGGTGGAGATGGTTACTAACTTTAGTTATTATTTTTATAAATGGTTTAAGGTATGATAAAATAAAAGAATATGTTAAAGAAAGTAAAAAAGAATTGAATGAAAAAAAATAAAAACAAAAGTAATAAAAAAAAGAATGAAAAAAAAGAAAAGGAAATACTAAAAAAAAAAAAAGAATGATAAAAAAGAAAAGGAAATAATAAAAAAAAAAAAATGAAAAAAAAGTAAATGTATTTCAGAAATACAAAAAAAAAATAGAAAAGACAAAGAGTAAAAGAAAAAAAAGAAAAAAAATACAAAACAATAAAAAAATTGGAAAATTGGAAAAAAGTAAGTTAGATATTTCACAGTTCCAAAACAGGTACAAAGTCTAGGTTTGCGGTGATCCAGTAAGAAGTAGATGATCGTTGAAGGTAAGAATCTCTATTTTCTTTATTTGATGGTGTAGATTGTTAGGAACTGTAGTTATTATTTTTATTAATGATTTTAAGTATGATAAAATAAAAGAATATGGTAAAAAAAGTAAAAAAGAATTGAATGAAAAAAAATAAAAACAAAAGTAAGAAAAAAAAGAATGAAAAAAAAGAAAAGGAAATATTAAAAAAAAAAAAGAATGAAAAAAAAGAAAAGGAAATAATAAAAAAAAAATGAAAGAAAAAGTAAATGAATTTCTAAAATACAAAAAAAAAATAGAAAAGACAAAGAGTAAAAGAAAAAAATTGGAAAAAAAACAAAACAATAAAGAAATAGAAAAGACAAAAAAGTAAAAGAAAAAAAAAAAAAAAATATATAAAACAATAAAAAAATTGTAAAATTGGAAAAAAGTAAGTTAGATATTTCACAGTTCCAAAACAGGTACAAAGTCTAGGTGTGTGGTGATCCAGTAAGAAGGAGATGATAGTTCAAGGTAAGAATCTCTATTTTCTTTATTTGATGGTGTAGATTGTTAGGAACTGTAGTTATTATTTTTATTAATGATTTTAAGTATGATAAAATAAAAGAATATGGTAAAAAAAGTAAAAAGGAATTGAATGAAAAAAATAAAAACAAATGTAATAAAAACAAGAAAAGAAAAAGAAAGGAAATAAGAAAAAACAAAAAAAATGAATTTTAAAAATACTCAAAATAAAGAAATAGAAAAGAAAACAAGTAAAAGAATAAAAATTTGAAAATTTACAAAACAAAGACAAATTGTAAAATTAGGAAAAAAGAAATTAGATATTTCACAGTTCCAAAACAGGTACAAAGTCTAGGTGTGTGGTGATCCAGTAAGAAGGAGATGATAGTTCAAGGTATGAATCTCTATTTTCTTTATTTGATGGTGTAGATTTTTAGGAACTGTAGTTATTAGTTTTATTAATGATTTTAAGTATGATAAAATAAAATAATATGGTAAAAAAAGTAAAAAGAAATTGAATGAAAAAAATAAAAACAAAAGTAATAAAAAAAAGAATGAAAAAAAAGAAAAGGAAATATTAAAAAAAAAAGAAAAGGAAATAATAAAAAAAAAATGAAAGTAAAAGTAAATGAATTTCTAAAATACAAAAAAAATATAGAAAAGACAAAGAGTAAAAGAAAAAAATTGGAAAAAAAACAAAACAATAAAGAAATAGAAACGACAAAAAAGTAAAAGAAAAAAAATTTAAAAAAATATAAAACAATAAAAAAATTTTAAAATTGGAAAAAAGTAAGTTAGATATTTCACAGTTCCAAAGCAGGTACAAAGTCTAGGTGTGTGGTGATCCAATAAGAAGGAGTTAATCGTTGAAGGTAAGAATCTCTATTTTCTTTATTTGATGGTGTAGATTGTTAGGAACTGTAGTTATTATTTTTATTAATGATTTTAGGTATGATAAAATAAAAGAATATGGTAAAAAAAGTAAAAAGGAATTGAATGAAAAAAATAAAAACAAAAGTAAGAAAAAAAAGAATGAAAAAAAAGAAAAGGAAATATTAAAAAAAAAAAAGAATGAAAAAAAAGAAAAGGAAATAATAAAAAAAAAATGAAAGAAAAAGTAAATGAATTTCTAAAATACAAAAAAAAAATAGAAAAGACAAAGAGTAAAAGAAAAAAATTGGAAAAAAAACAAAACAATAAAGAAATAGAAAAGACAAAAAAGTAAAAGAAAAAAAATTAAAAAAAAATATAAAACAATAAATAAATTGGAAAATTGGAAAAAAGTAAGTTAGATATTTCACAGTTCCAAAACAGGTACAAAGTCTAGGTGTGTGGTGATCCAGTAAGAAGGAGATGATAGTTCAAGGTATGAATCTCTATTTTCTTTATTTGATGGTGTAGATTTTTAGGAACTGTAGTTATGATGTTTATTAATGATAAAATATTTTATTAAGTATGATAAAATAAAATAATATGGTAAAAAAAGTAAAAAGAAATTGAATGAAAAAAATAAAAACAAAAGTAATAAAAAAAAGAATGAAAAAAAAGAAAAGGAAATATTAAAAAAAAAAGAAAAGGAAATAATAAAAAAAAAATGAAAGTAAAAGTAAATGAATTTCTAAAATACAAAAAAAATATAGAAAAGACAAAGAGTAAAAGAAAAAAATTGGAAAAAAAAACAAAACAATAAAGAAATAGAAACGACAAAAAAGTAAAAGAAAAAAAATTTAAAAAAATATAAAACAATAAAAAAATTTTAAAATTGGAAAAAAGTAAGTTAGATATTTCACAGTTCCAAAGCAGGTACAAAGTCTAGGTGTGTGGTGATCCAATAAGAAGGAGTTAATCATTGAAGGTAAGAATCTCTATTTTCTTTATTTGATGGTGTAGATTGTTAGGAACTGTAGTTATTAGTTTTATTAATGATTTTAAGTATGATAAAATAAAATAATATGGTAAAAAAAGTAAAAAGAAATTGAATGAAAAAAATAAAAACAAAAGTAATAAAAAAAAGAATGAAAAAAAAGAAAAGGAAATAATAAAAAAAAAATGAAAGAAAAAGTAAATGAATTTCTAAAATACAAAAAAAAAAATAGAAAAGACAAAGAGTAAAAGAATAAAAATTTGAAAAAAAACAAAACAATAAAGAAATAGAAAAGACAAAAAAGTAGTAGAAAAAAAATTTAAATAAAATACAAAACAATAAAAAAATTGGATAAAAGTAAGTTAGATATTTCACAGTTCTAAAACAGGTACAAAGTCTAGGTGTGTGGTGATCCAATAAGAAGGAGTTAATCGTTGAAGGTAAGAATCTCTATTTTCTTTATTTGATGGTGTAGATTGTTAGGAACTGTAGTTATTATTTTTATTAATGATTTTAAGTATGATAAAATAAAATAATATGGTAAAAAAAGTAAAAAGGAATTGAATAAAAACAAGAAAAGAAAAAAAAAGGAAATAAGAAAAAAAAAAAAAACTGAATTTTAAAAATACTCAAAATAAAGAAATAGAAAAGAAAACAAGTAAAAGAATAAAAATTTGAAAATTTACAAAACAAAGACAAATTGTAAAATTAGGAAACAAGAAATTAGATATTTCACAGTTCCAAAACAGGTACAAAGTCTAGGTGTGTGGTGATCCAATAAGAAGGAGATGATAGTTCAAGGTAAGAATATCTATTTTCTTTATTTGATGGCGGAGATGGTTAGGAACTGTAGTTATTATATTTATTAATGGTTTTAGGATTAATAAGATTAAATGAATATGGTATAAAAGTAAATAAGAATTGAATGAAAAAAATTAAAACAAAAGTAATAAAAAAAAAGGATGAAAAAAAAGAAGGAAATAGTAAAATTGGAAAAAAATAAATTAGATATTTCACAGTTCCAAAACAGGTACAAAGTCTAGGTGTGTGGTGATCCAATAAGAAGGAGATAATCGTTGAAGGTAAGAATCTCTATTTGATTTATTTGATGGTGTAGATTTTTAGGAACTGTAGTTATTATTTGTATTAATGATTTTAAGTATGATAAAATAAAATAATATGGTAAAAAAAGTAAAAAGAAATTGAATGAAAAAAATAAAAACAAAAGTAATAAAAAAAAGAATGAAAAAAAAGAAAACGAAATATTTAAAAAAAAAGAAAAGGAAATAATAAAAAAAAAATGAAAGAAAAAGTAAATGAATTTCTAAAATACAAAAAAAAAATAGAAAAGACAAAGAGTAAAAGAAAAAAATTGGAAAAAAACAAAACAATAAAGAAATAGAAAAGACAAAAAAGTAAAAGAAAAACAATTTTAAAAAAATATAAAACAATAAAAAAATTGTAAAATTGGAAAAAAGTAAGTTAGATATTTCACAGTTCCAAAGCAGGTACAAAGTCTAGGTGTGTGGTGATCCAATAAGAAGGAGTTAATCGTTGAAGGTAAGAATCTCTATTTGATTTATTTGATGGTGGAGATGGTTACTAACTTTAGTTATTATTTTTATAAATGGTTTTAGGTATGATAAAATAAAAGAATATGTTAAAGAAAGTAAAAAAGAATTGAATGAAAAAAAATAAAAACAAAAGTAATAAAAAAAAGAATGAAAAAAAAGAAAACGAAATATTTAAAAAAAAAGAAAAGGAAATAATAAAAAAAAAATGAAAGAAAAAGTAAATGAATTTCTAAAATACAAAAAAAAAATAGAAAAGACAAAGAGTAAAAGAAAAAAAATACAAAACAATAAAAAAATTGGAAAATTGGAAAAAAGTAACTTAGATATTTCATAGTTCCAAAACAGGTACAAAGTCTAGGTGTGTGGTGATCCAGTAAGAAGGAGATGATAGTTCAAGGTAAGAATCTCTATTTTCTTTATTTGATGGTGTAGATTGTTAGGAACTGTAGTTTATCCTTTTTTGTGCTATTAGGTTAAATTGGGAAAAAAGAAATTAGCCATTTCACAGTTTCAAAACAGGTACAAAGTCTAGGTGTGTGGTGATCCAATAAGAAGGAGATGATCGTTCAAGGTAAGAATCTCTATTTTCTTTATTTGATGGTTAAGATGGTTAGGAACTTTAGTTATTATTTTTATTATTGGTTTTAAGATTAAATGAATATGGTGTAAAAGTAAAAAAGAATTGAATGAAAAAAAAATAAAAACAAAAGTAATAAAAAAAAGAATGAAAAAAAAGAAAAGGAAATACTAAAAAAAAAAAAGAATGAAAAAAATAAAAGGAAAAAATAAAAAAAAAAATGAAAGAAAAAGTAAATGAATTTCAGAAATACAAAAAAAAAAAAATAGAAAAGACTAAGAGTAAAAGAATAAAAATTTGAAAAAAAACAAAACAATAAAGATATAGAAAAAAAAAATAAGTAAAAGAAAAAGATTTTTAAAAAAATACAAAACAATAAAAAAATTGGAAAATTGGAAAAAAGTAAGTTAGATATTTCACAGTTCCAAAACAGGTACAAAGTCTAGGTGTGTGGTGATCCAGTAAGAAGGAGATGATCGTTCAAGGTAAGAATCTCTATTTTCTTTATTTGATGGTGTAGATTGTTAGGAACTGTAGTTTATCCTTTTTTGTGCTATTAGGTTGAATTGGGAAAAAAGAAATTAGCCATTTCACAGTTTCAAAACAGGTACAAAGTCTAGGTGTGTGGTGATCCAATAAGAAGGAGATGATCGTTCAAGGTAAGAATCTCTATTTTCTTTATTTGATGGTTGAGATGGTTAGGAACTTTAGTTATTATTTTTATTATTGGTTTTAAGATTAAATAAATATGGTGTAAAAGTAAAAAAGAATTGAATGAAAAAAAAATAAAAAATAAAGTAATAAAAAAAAGAATGAAAAAAAAGAAAAGGAAATACTAAAAAAAAACAGAATGAAAAAAAATAAAAGGAAATAATAAAAAAAAAAATGAAAGAAAAAGTAAATGAATTTCAGAAATACAAAAAAAAAAAAATAGAAAAGACTAAGAGTAAAAGAATAAAAATTTGAAAAAAAACAAAACAATAAAGAAATAGAAAAAAAAAATAAGTAAAAGAAAAAGATTTTTAAAAAAATACAAAACAATAAAAAAATTGGAAAATTGGAAAAAAGTAAGTTAGATATTTCACAGTTCCAAAACAGGTACAAAGTCTAGGTGTGTGGTGATTCAATAAGAAGGAGATGATCGTTCAAGGTAAGAATCTCTATTTTCTTTATTTGATGGTTGAGATGGTTAGGAACTTTAGTTATTATTTTTATTATTGGTTTTAAGATTAAATAAATATGGTGTAAAAGTAAAAAAGAATTGAATGAAAAAAAAATAAAAACTAAAGTAATAAAAAAAAGAATGAAAAAAAAGAAAAGGAAATACTAAAAAAAAACAGAATGAAAAAAAATAAAAGGAAATAATAAAAAAAAAAATGAAAGAAAAAGTAAATGAATTTCAGAAATACAAAAAAAAAAAAATAGAAAAGACTAAGAGTAAAAGAATAAAAATTTGAAAAAAAACAAAACAATAAAGAAATAGAAAAAAAAAATAAGTAAAAGAAAAAGATTTTTAAAAAAATACAAAACAATAAAAAAATTGGAAAATTGGAAAAAAGTAAGTTAGATATTTCACAGTTCCAAAACAGGTACAAAGTCTAGGTGTGTGGTGATCCAGTAAGAAGGAGATGATAGTTCAAGGTAAGTATCTCTATTTTCTTTATTTGATAGTGTAGATTTTTAGGAACTGTAGTTATTATTTTTATTAATGATTTTAAGTATGATAAAATAAAATAATATGGTAAAAAAAGTAAAAAGGATTTGAATGAAAAAAATAAAAACAAAAGTAAAAAAAAAAAGAATGAAAAAAAAGAAAAGGAAATATTAAAAAATGAAAAAAGAAAGAAAATTTAAAAAAACAAAAAAAACAATAAAGAAATAGTAAAATTGGGAAAAAAGAAATTAGATATTTCACAGTTCCAAAACAGGTACAAAGTCTAGGTGAGTGGTGATCCAGTAAGAAGGAGATGATAGTTCAAGGTAAGAATCTCTATTTTCTTTATTTGATGAAAGAGATGGTTAGGAACTTACGTATTATATTTATTAATGGTTTTAGGATTAATAAGATTAAATGAATATGGTATAAAAGTAAATAAGAATTGAATGAAAAAAATTAAAACAAAAGTAATAAAAAAAAAGGATGAAAAAAAAGAAGGAAATAGTAAAATTGGAAAAAATAAATTAGATATTTCACAGTTCCAAAACAGGTACAAAGTCTAGGTGTGTGGTGATCCAATAAGAAGGAGTTAATCATTGAAGGTAAGAAGCTCTATTTGATTTATTTGATGGTGGAGATGGTTACTAACTTTAGTTATTATTTTTATAAATGGTTTAAGGTATGATAAAATAAAAGAATATGTTAAAGAAAGTAAAAAAGAATTGAATGAAAAAAAATAAAAACAAAAGTAATAAAAAAAAGAATGAAAAAAAAGAAAAGGAAATACTAAAAAAAAAAAAAGAATGATAAAAAAGAAAAGGAAATAATAAAAAAAAAAATGAAAAAAAAGTAAATGTATTTCAGAAATACAAAAAAAAAATAGAAAAGACAAAGAGTAAAAGAAAAAAAAGAAAAAAAATACAAAACAATAAAAAAATTGGAAAATTGGAAAAAAGTAAGTTAGATATTTCACAGTTCCAAAACAGGTACAAAGTCTAGGTTTGCGGTGATCCAGTAAGAAGTAGATGATCGTTGAAGGTAAGAATCTCTATTTTCTTTATTTGATGGTGTAGATTGTTAGGAACTGTAGTTATTATTTTTATTAATGATTTTAAGTATGATAAAATAAAAGAATATGGTAAAAAAAGTAAAAAAGAATTGAATGAAAAAAAATAAAAACAAAAGTAAGAAAAAAAAGAATGAAAAAAAAGAAAAGGAAATATTAAAAAAAAAAAAGAATGAAAAAAAAGAAAAGGAAATAATAAAAAAAAAATGAAAGAAAAAGTAAATGAATTTCTAAAATACAAAAAAAAAATAGAAAAGACAAAGAGTAAAAGAAAAAAATTGGAAAAAAAACAAAACAATAAAGAAATAGAAAAGACAAAAAAGTAAAAGAAAAAAAATTTAAAAAAAATATAAAACAATAAAAAAATTGTAAAATTGGAAAAAAGTAAGTTAGATATTTCACAGTTCCAAAACAGGTACAAAGTCTAGGTTTGCGGTGATCCAGTAAGAAGTAGATGATCGTTGAAGGTAAGAATCTCTATTTTCTTTATTTGATGGTGTAGATTGTTAGGAACTGTAGTTATTATTTTTATTAATGATTTTAAGTATGATAAAATAAAAGAATATGGTAAAAAAAGTAAAAAAGAATTGAATGAAAAAAAATAAAAACAAAAGTAAGAAAAAAAAGAATGAAAAAAAAGAAAAGGAAATATTAAAAAAAAAAAAGAATGAAAAAAAAGAAAAGGAAATAATAAAAAAAAATGAAAGAAAAAGTAAATGAATTTCTAAAATACAAAAAAAAAATAGAAAAGACAAAGAGTAAAAGAAAAAAATTGGAAAAAAAACAAAACAATAAAGAAATAGAAAAGACAAAAAAGTAAAAGAAAAAAAATAAAAAAAAAATATAAAACAATAAAAAAATTGTAAAATTGGAAAAAAGTAAGTTAGATATTTCACAGTTCCAAAACAGGTACAAAGTCTAGGTGTGTGGTGATCCAGTAAGAAGGAGATGATAGTTCAAGGTAAGAATCTCTATTTTCTTTATTTGATGGTGTAGATTGTTAGGAACTGTAGTTATTAATTTTATTAATGATTTTAAGTATGATAAAATAAAAGAATATGGTAAAAAAAGTAAAAAGGAATTGAATGAAAAAAATAAAAACAAATGTAATAAAAACAAGAAAAGAAAAAAAAAGGAAATAAGAAAAAACAAAAAAAATGAATTTTAAAAATACTCAAAATAAAGAAATAGAAAAGAAAACAAGTAAAAGAATAAAAATTTGAAAATTTACAAAACAAAGACAAATTGTAAAATTAGGAAAAAAGAAATTAGATATTTCACAGTTCCAAAACAGGTACAAAGTCTAGGTGTGTGGTGATCCAGTAAGAAGGAGATGATAGTTCAAGGTATGAATCTCTATTTTCTTTATTTGATGGTGTAGATTTTTAGGAACTGTAGTTATTATTTTTATTAATGATTTTAAGTATGATAAAATAAAATAATATGGTAAAAAAAGTAAAAAGAAATTGAATGAAAAAAATAAAAACAAAAGTAATAAAAAAAAGAATGAAAAAAAAGAAAAGGAAATATTAAAAAAAAAAGAAAAGGAAATAATAAAAAAAAAATGAAAGTAAAAGTAAATGAATTTCTAAAATACAAAAAAAATATAGAAAAGACAAAGAGTAAAAGAAAAAAATTGGAAAAAATACAAAACAATAAAGAAATAGAAACGACAAAAAAGTAAAAGAAAAAAAATTTAAAAAAATATAAAACAATAAAAAAATTTTAAAATTGGAAAAAAGTAAGTTAGATATTTCACAGTTCCAAAGCAGGTACAAAGTCTAGGTGTGTGGTGATCCAATAAGAAGGAGTTAATCGTTGAAGGTAAGAATCTCTATTTTCTTTATTTGATGGTGTAGATTGTTAGGAACTGTAGTTATTATTTTTATTAATGATTTTAGGTATGATAAAATAAAAGAATATGGTAAAAAAAGTAAAAAGGAATTGAATGAAAAAAATAAAAACAAAAGTAATAAAAACAAGAAAAGAAAAAAATAGGAAATAATAAAAAAAAAAAAGAATGAAAAAAAGAAAAGGAAATAATAAAAAAAAATGAAAGAAAAAGTAAATGAATTTCAGAAATACAAAAAAAAAAAATAGAAAAGAAAAAGAGTAAAAGAATAAAAATTTGAAAAAAAAACAAAACAATAAAGAAAATGAAAAGACAAAAAAGTAAAAGAAAAAAAATATAAAACAATAAAAAAATTGTAAAATTGGAAAAAAGTAAGTTAGATATTTCACAGTTAAAAAACAGGTACAAAGTCTAGGTGTGGTGATCCAGTAAGAAGGAGATGATAGTTCAAGGTAAGAATCTCTATTTTCTTTATTTGATGGTGTAGATTGTTAGGAACTGTAGTTATTATTTTTATTAATGATTTTAAGTATGATAAAATAAAAGAATATGGTAAAAAAAGTAAAAAGGAATTGAATGAAAAAAATAAAAACAAAAGTAATAAAAACAGGAAAAGAAAAAAATAGGAAATAATAAAAAAAAAAAAAAAGAAAATGAATTTCAAAAATGCACAAAATAAAGAAATAGAAAAGAAAAAAAGTAAAAGAATAAAAATTTGAAAAAATACAAAACAAAGAAAAATTGTAAAATTAGGAAAAAAAAATTAGATATTTCACAGTTCCAAAACAGGTACAAAGTCTAGGTGTGTGGTGATCCAATAAGAAGGAGATGATAGTTCAAGGTAAGAATCTCTATTTTCTTTATTTGATGGTGTAGATTGTTAGGAACTGTAGTTATTATTTTTATTAATGATTTTAAGTATGATAAAATAAAATAATATGGTAAAAAAAGTAAAAAGGAATTGAATAAAAACAAGAAAAGAAAAAAAAAGGAAATAAGAAAAAAAAAAAAAACTGAATTTTAAAAATACTCAAAATAAAGAAATAGAAAAGAAAACAAGTAAAAGAATAAAAATTTGAAAATTTACAAAACAAAGACAAATTGTAAAATTAGGAAACAAGAAATTAGATATTTCACAGTTCCAAAACAGGTACAAAGTCTAGGTGTGTGGTGATCCAATAAGAAGGAGATGATAGTTCAAGGTAAGAATCTCTATTTTCTTTATTTGATGGTGTAGATTGTTAGGAACTGTAGTTATTATTTTTATTAATGATTTTAAGTATGATAAAATAAAATAATATGGTAAAAAAAGTAAAAAGGAATTGAATAAAAACAAGAAAAGAAAAAAAAAGGAAATAAGAAAAAAAAAAAAAACTGAATTTTAAAAATACTCAAAATAAAGAAATAGAAAAGAAAACAAGTAAAAGAATAAAAATTTGAAAATTTACAAAACAAAGACAAATTGTAAAATTAGGAAACAAGAAATTAGATATTTCACAGTTCCAAAACAGGTACAAAGTCTAGGTGTGTGGTGATCCAATAAGAAGGAGATGATAGTTCAAGGTAAGAATCTCTATTTTCTTTATTTGATGGCGGAGATGGTTAGGAACTGTAGTTATTATATTTATTAATGGTTTTAGGATTAATAAGATTAAATGAATATGGTATAAAAGTAAATAAGAATTGAATGAAAAAAATTAAAACAAAAGTAATAAAAAAAAAGGATGAAAAAAAGAAGGAAATAGTAAAATTGGAAAAAAATAAATTAGATATTTCACAGTTCCAAAACAGGTACAAAGTCTAGGTGTGTGGTGATCCAATAAGAAGGAGATAATCCTTGAAGGTAAGAATCTCTATTTTCTTTATTTGATGGTGTAGATTTTTAGGAACTGTAGTTATTATTTGTATTAATGATTTTAAGTATGATAAAATAAAATAATATGGTAAAAAAAGTAAAAAGAATTTGAATGAAAAAAATAAAAACAAAAGTAATAAAAAAAAGAATGAAAAAAAAGAAAACGAAATATTTAAAAAAAAAGAAAAGGAAATAATAAAAAAAAAAATGAAAGAAAAAGTAAATGAATTTCTAAAATACAAAAAAAAAATAGAAAAGACAAAGAGTAAAAGAAAAAAATTGGAAAAAAACAAAACAATAAAGAAATAGAAAAGACAAAAAAGTAAAAGAAAAACAATTTTAAAAAAATATAAAACAATAAAAAAATTGTAAAATTGGAAAAAAGTAAGTTAGATATTTCACAGTTCCAAAGCAGGTACAAAGTCTAGGTGTGTGGTGATCCAATAAGAAGGAGTTAATCGTTGAAGGTAAGAATCTCTATTTGATTTATTTGATGGTGGAGATGGTTAGGAACTGTAGTTATTATATTTATTAATGGTTTTAGGATTAATAAGATTAAATGAATATGGTATAAAAGTAAATAAGAATTGAATGAAAAAAATTAAAACAAAAGTAATAAAAAAAAAGGATGAAAAAAAAGAAGGAAATAGTAAAAATGGAAAAAAATAAATTAGATATTTCACAGTTCCAAAACAGGTACAAAGTCTAGGTGTGTGGTGATCCAATAAGAAGGAGATGATAGTTCAAGGTAAGAATCTCTATTTTCTTTATTTGATGGTGTAGATTGTTAGGAACTGTAGTTATTATTTTTATTAATGATTTTAAGTATGATAAAATAAAATAATATGGTAAAAAAAGTAAAAAGGAATTGAATAAAAACAAGAAAAGAAAAAAAAAGGAAATAAGAAAAAAAAAAAAAACTGAATTTTAAAAATACTCAAAATAAAGAAATAGAAAAGAAAACAAGTAAAAGAATAAAAATTTGAAAATTTACAAAACAAAGACAAATTGTAAAATTAGGAAACAAGAAATTAGATATTTCACAGTTCCAAAACAGGTACAAAGTCTAGGTGTGTGGTGATCCAATAAGAAGGAGATGATAGTTCAAGGTAAGAATATCTATTTTCTTTATTTGATGGCGGAGATGGTTAGGAACTGTAGTTATTATATTTATTAATGGTTTTAGGATTAATAAGATTAAATGAATATGGTATAAAAGTAAATAAGAATTGAATGAAAAAAATTAAAACAAAAGTAATAAAAAAAAAGGATGAAAAAAAAGAAGGAAATAGTAAAATTGGAAAAAAATAAATTAGATATTTCACAGTTCCAAAACAGGTACAAAGTCTAGGTGTGTGGTGATCCAATAAGAAGGAGATAATCGTTGAAGGTAAGAATCTCTATTTGATTTATTTGATGGTGTAGATTTTTAGGAACTGTAGTTATTATTTGTATTAATGATTTTAAGTATGATAAAATAAAATAATATGGTAAAAAAAGTAAAAAGAATTTGAATGAAAAAAATAAAAACAAAAGTAATAAAAAAAAGAATGAAAAAAAAGAAAACGAAATATTTAAAAAAAAAGAAAAGGAAATAATAAAAAAAAAATGAAAGAAAAAGTAAATGAATTTCTAAAATACAAAAAAAAAATAGAAAAGACATAGAGTAAAAGAAAAAAATTGGAAAAAAACAAAACAATAAAGAAATAGAAAAGACAAAAAAGTAAAAGAAAAACAATTTTAAAAAAATATAAAACAATAAAAAAATTGTAAAATTGGAAAAAAGTAAGTTAGATATTTCACAGTTCCAAAGCAGGTACAAAGTCTAGGTGTGTGGTGATCCAATAAGAAGGAGTTAATCGTTGAAGGTAAGAATCTCTATTTGATTTATTTGATGGTGGAGATGGTTAGGAACTGTAGTTATTATATTTATTAATGGTTTTAGGATTAATAAGATTAAATGAATATGGTATAAAAGTAAATAAGAATTGAATGAAAAAAATTAAAACAAAAGTAATAAAAAAAAAGGATGAAAAAAAAGAAGGAAATAGTAAAAATGGAAAAAAATAAATTAGATATTTCACAGTTCCAAAACAGGTACAAAGTCTAGGTGTGTGGTGATCCAATAAGAAGGAGATAATCGTTGAAGGTAAGAATCTCTATTTGATTTATTTGATGGTGTAGATTTTTAGGAACTGTAGTTATTATTTGTATTAATGATTTTAAGTATGATAAAATAAAATAATATGGTAAAAAAAGTAAAAAGAAATTGAATGAAAAAAATAAAAACAAAAGTAATAAAAAAAAGAATGAAAAAAAAGAAAACGAAATATTTAAAAAAAAAGAAAAGGAAATAATAAAAAAAAAATGAAAGAAAAAGTAAATGAATTTCTAAAATACAAAAAAAAAATAGAAAAGACAAAGAGTAAAAGAAAAAAATTGGAAAAAAACAAAACAATAAAGAAATAGAAAAGACAAAAAAGTAAAAGAAAAACAATTTTAAAAAAATATAAAACAATAAAAAAATTGTAAAATTGGAAAAAAGTAAGTTAGATATTTCACAGTTCCAAAGCAGGTACAAAGTCTAGGTGTGTGGTGATCCAATAAGAAGGAGTTAATCGTTGAAGGTAAGAATCTCTATTTGATTTATTTGATGGTGGAGATGGTTACTAACTTTAGTTATTATTTTTATTAATGATTTTAAGTATGATAAAATAAAATAATATGGTAAAAAAAGTAAAAAGGAATTGAATAAAAACAAGAAAAGAAAAAAAAAGGAAATAAGAAAAAAAAAAAAAACTGAATTTTAAAAATACTCAAAATAAAGAAATAGAAAAGAAAACAAGTAAAAGAATAAAAATTTGAAAATTTACAAAACAAAGACAAATTGTAAAATTAGGAAACAAGAAATTAGATATTTCACAGTTCCAAAACAGGTACAAAGTCTAGGTGTGTGGTGATCCAATAAGAAGGAGATAATCGTTGAAGGTAAGAATCTCTATTTGATTTATTTGATGGTGTAGATTTTTAGGAACTGTAGTTATTATTTGTATTAATGATTTTAAGTATGATAAAATAAAATAATATGGTAAAAAAAGTAAAAAGAATTTGAATGAAAAAAATAAAAACAAAAGTAATAAAAAAAAGAATGAAAAAAAAGAAAACGAAATATTTAAAAAAAAAGAAAAGGAAATAATAAAAAAAAAATGAAAGAAAAAGTAAATGAATTTCTAAAATACAAAAAAAAAATAGAAAAGACATAGAGTAAAAGAAAAAAATTGGAAAAAAACAAAACAATAAAGAAATAGAAAAGACAAAAAAGTAAAAGAAAAACAATTTTAAAAAAATATAAAACAATAAAAAAATTGTAAAATTGGAAAAAAGTAAGTTAGATATTTCACAGTTCCAAAGCAGGTACAAAGTCTAGGTGTGTGGTGATCCAATAAGAAGGAGTTAATCGTTGAAGGTAAGAATCTCTATTTGATTTATTTGATGGTGGAGATGGTTAGGAACTGTAGTTATTATATTTATTAATGGTTTTAGGATTAATAAGATTAAATGAATATGGTATAAAAGTAAATAAGAATTGAATGAAAAAAATTAAAACAAAAGTAATAAAAAAAAAGGATGAAAAAAAAGAAGGAAATAGTAAAAATGGAAAAAAATAAATTAGATATTTCACAGTTCCAAAACAGGTACAAAGTCTAGGTGTGTGGTGATCCAATAAGAAGGAGATAATCGTTGAAGGTAAGAATCTCTATTTGATTTATTTGATGGTGTAGATTTTTAGGAACTGTAGTTATTATTTGTATTAATGATTTTAAGTATGATAAAATAAAATAATATGGTAAAAAAAGTAAAAAGAAATTGAATGAAAAAAATAAAAACAAAAGTAATAAAAAAAAGAATGAAAAAAAAGAAAACGAAATATTTAAAAAAAAAGAAAAGGAAATAATAAAAAAAAAATGAAAGAAAAAGTAAATGAATTTCTAAAATACAAAAAAAAAATAGAAAAGACAAAGAGTAAAAGAAAAAAATTGGAAAAAAACAAAACAATAAAGAAATAGAAAAGACAAAAAAGTAAAAGAAAAACAATTTTAAAAAAATATAAAACAATAAAAAAATTGTAAAATTGGAAAAAAGTAAGTTAGATATTTCACAGTTCCAAAGCAGGTACAAAGTCTAGGTGTGTGGTGATCCAATAAGAAGGAGTTAATCGTTGAAGGTAAGAATCTCTATTTGATTTATTTGATGGTGGAGATGGTTACTAACTTTAGTTATTATTTTTATAAATGGTTTTAGGTATGATAAAATAAAAGAATATGTTAAAAAAAGTAAAAAGGAATTGAATGAAAAAAATAAAAACAAATGTAATAAAAACAGGAAAAGAAAAAAATAGGAAATAATAAAAAAAAAAAAAAAGAAAATGAATTTCAAAAATGCACAAAATAAAGAAATAGAAAAGAAAAAAAGTAAAAGAATAAAAATTTGAAAAAATACAAAACAAAGAAAAATTGTAAAATTAGGAAAAAAAAATTAGATATTTCACAGTTCCAAAACAGGTACAAAGTCTAGGTGTGTGGTGATCCAATAAGAAGGAGATGATAGTTCAAGGTAAGAATCTCTATTTTCTTTATTTGATGGTGTAGATTGTTAGGAACTGTAGTTATTATTTTTATTAATGATTTTAAGTATGATAAAATAAAATAATATGGTAAAAAAAGTAAAAAGGAATTGAATAAAAACAAGAAAAGAAAAAAAAAGGAAATAAGAAAAAAAAAAAAAACTGAATTTTAAAAATACTCAAAATAAAGAAATAGAAAAGAAAACAAGTAAAAGAATAAAAATTTGAAAATTTACAAAACAAAGACAAATTGTAAAATTAGGAAACAAGAAATTAGATATTTCACAGTTCCAAAACAGGTACAAAGTCTAGGTGTGTGGTGATCCAATAAGAAGGAGATGATAGTTCAAGGTAAGAATATCTATTTTCTTTATTTGATGGCGGAGATGGTTAGGAACTGTAGTTATTATATTTATTAATGGTTTTAGGATTAATAAGATTAAATGAATATGGTATAAAAGTAAATAAAAATTGAATGAAAAAAATTAAAACAAAAGTAATAAAAAAAAAGGATGAAAAAAAAGAAGGAAATAGTAAAATTGGAAAAAAATAAATTAGATATTTCACAGTTCCAAAACAGGTACAAAGTCTAGGTGTGTGGTGATCCAATAAGAAGGAGATAATTGTTGAAGGTAAGAATCTCTATTTGATTTATTTGATGGTGTAGATTTTTAGGAACTGTAGTTATTATTTGTATTAATGATTTTAAGTATGATAAAATAAAATAATATGGTAAAAAAAGTAAAAAGAAATTGAATGAAAAAAATAAAAACAAAAGTAATAAAAAAAAGAATGAAAAAAAAGAAAACGAAATATTTAAAAAAAAAGAAAAGGAAATAATAAAAAAAAAATGAAAGAAAAAGTAAATGAATTTCTAAAATACAAAAAAAAAATAGAAAAGACAAAGAGTAAAAGAAAAAAATTGGAAAAAAACAAAACAATAAAGAAATAGAAAAGACAAAAAAGTAAAAGAAAAACAATTTTAAAAAAATATAAAACAATAAAAAAATTGTAAAATTGGAAAAAAGTAAGTTAGATATTTCACAGTTCCAAAGCAGGTACAAAGTCTAGGTGTGTGGTGATTCAATAAGAAGGAGTTAATCCTTGAAGGTAAGAATCTCTATTTGATTTATTTGATGGTGGAGATGGTTAGGAACTGTAGTTATTATATTTATTAATGGTTTTAGGATTAATAAGATTAAATGAATATGGTATAAAAGTAAATAAGAATTGAATGAAAAAAATTAAAACAAAAGTAATAAAAAAAAAGGATGAAAAAAAAGAAGGAAATAGTAAAAATGGAAAAAAATAAATTAGATATTTCACAGTTCCAAAACAGGTACAAAGTCTAGGTGTGTGGTGATCCAATAAGAAGGAGATAATCGTTGAAGGTAAGAATCTCTATTTGATTTATTTGATGGTGTAGATTTTTAGGAACTGTAGTTATTATTTGTATTAATGATTTTAAGTATGATAAAATAAAATAATATGGTAAAAAAAGTAAAAAGAAATTGAATGAAAAAAATAAAAACAAAAGTAATAAAAAAAAGAATGAAAAAAAAGAAAACGAAATATTTAAAAAAAAAGAAAAGGAAATAATAAAAAAAAAATGAAAGAAAAAGTAAATGAATTTCTAAAATACAAAAAAAAAATAGAAAAGACAAAGAGTAAAAGAAAAAAATTGGAAAAAAACAAAACAATAAAGAAATAGAAAAGACAAAAAAGTAAAAGAAAAACAATTTTAAAAAAATATAAAACAATAAAAAAATTGTAAAATTGGAAAAAAGTAAGTTAGATATTTCACAGTTCCAAAGCAGGTACAAAGTCTAGGTGTGTGGTGATCCAATAAGAAGGAGTTAATCCTTGAAGGTAAGAATCTCTATTTGATTTATTTGATGGTGGAGATGGTTAGGAACTGTAGTTATTATATTTATTAATGGTTTTAGGATTAATAAGATTAAATGAATATGGTATAAAAGTAAATAAGAATTGAATGAAAAAAATTAAAACAAAAGTAATAAAAAAAAAGGATGAAAAAAAAGAAGGAAATAGTAAAAATGGAAAAAAATAAATTAGATATTTCACAGTTCCAAAACAGGTACAAAGTCTAGGTGTGTGGTGATCCAATAAGAAGGAGATAATCGTTGAAGGTAAGAATCTCTATTTGATTTATTTGATGGTGTAGATTTTTAGGAACTGTAGTTATTATTTGTATTAATGATTTTAAGTATGATAAAATAAAATAATATGGTAAAAAAAGTAAAAAGAAATTGAATGAAAAAAATAAAAACAAAAGTAATAAAAAAAAGAATGAAAAAAAAGAAAACGAAATATTTAAAAAAAAAGAAAAGGAAATAATAAAAAAAAAATGAAAGAAAAAGTAAATGAATTTCTAAAATACAAAAAAAAAATAGAAAAGACAAAGAGTAAAAGAAAAAAATTGGAAAAAAACAAAACAATAAAGAAATAGAAAAGACAAAAAAGTAAAAGAAAAACAATTTTAAAAAAATATAAAACAATAAAAAAATTGTAAAATTGGAAAAAAGTAAGTTAGATATTTCACAGTTCCAAAGCAGGTACAAAGTCTAGGTGTGTGGTGATCCAATAAGAAGGAGTTAATCGTTGAAGGTAAGAATCTCTATTTGATTTATTTGATGGTGGAGATGGTTAGGAACTGTAGTTATTATATTTATTAATGGTTTTAGGATTAATAAGATTAAATGAATATGGTATAAAAGTAAATAAGAATTGAATGAAAAAAATTTAAACAAAAGTAATAAAAAAAAAGGATGAAAAAAAAGAAGGAAATAGTAAAAATGGAAAAAAATAAATTAGATATTTCACAGTTCCAAAACAGGTACAAAGTCTAGGTGTGTGGTGATCCAATAAGAAGGAGATAATCGTTGAAGGTAAGAATCTCTATTTGATTTATTTGATGGTGTAGATTTTTAGGAACTGTAGTTATTATTTGTATTAATGATTTTAAGTATGATAAAATAAAATAATATGGTAAAAAAAGTAAAAAGAAATTGAATGAAAAAAATAAAAACAAAAGTAATAAAAAAAAGAATGAAAAAAAAGAAAACGAAATATTTAAAAAAAAAGAAAAGGAAATAATAAAAAAAAAATGAAAGAAAAAGTAAATGAATTTCTAAAATACAAAAAAAAAATAGAAAAGACAAAGAGTAAAAGAAAAAAATTGGAAAAAAACAATACAATAAAGAAATAGAAAAGACAAAAAAGTAAAAGAAAAACAATTTTAAAAAAATATAAAACAATAAAAAAATTGTAAAATTGGAAAAAAGTAAGTTAGATATTTCACAGTTCCAAAGCAGGTACAAAGTCTAGGTGTGTGGTGATCCAATAAGAAGGAGTTAATCGTTGAAGGTAAGAATCTCTATTTGATTTATTTGATGGTGGAGATGGTTACTAACTTTAGTTATTATTTTTATAAATGGTTTTAGGTATGATAAAATAAAAGAATATGTTAAAAAAAGTAAAAAGGAATTGAATGAAAAAAATAAAAACAAAAGTAATAAAAACAGGAAAAGAAAAAAATAGGAAATAATAAAAAAAAAAAAAAAGAAAATGAATTTCAAAAATGCACAAAATAAAGAAATAGAAAAGAAAAAAAGTAAAAGAATAAAAATTTGAAAAAATACAAAACAAAGAAAAATTGTAAAATTAGGAAAAAAAAATTAGATATTTCACAGTTCCAAAACAGGTACAAAGTCTAGGTGTGTGGTGATCCAATAAGAAGGAGATGATAGTTCAAGGTAAGAATCTCTATTTGATTTATTTGATGGTGGAGATGGTTACTAACTTTAGTTATTATTTTTATAAATGGTTTTAGGTATGATAAAATAAAAGAATATGTTAAAAAAAGTAAAAAGGAATTGAATGAAAAAAATAAAAACAAAAGTAATAAAAACAGGAAAAGAAAAAAATAGGAAATAATAAAAAAAAAAAAAAAGAAAATAAATTTCAAAAATGCACAAAATAAAGAAATAGAAAAGAAAAAAAGTAAAAGAATAAAAATTTGAAAAAATGCAAAACAAAGAAAAATTGTAAAATTAGGAAAAAAAAATTAGATATTTCACAGTTCCAAAACAGGTACAAAGTCTAGGTGTGTGGTGATCCAATAAGAAGGAGATGATAGTTCAAGGTAAGAATCTCTATTTTCTTTATTTGATGGTGTAGATTGTTAGGAACTGTAGTTATTATTTTTATTAATGATTTTAAGTATGATAAAATAAAATAATATGGTAAAAAAAGTAAAAAGGAATTGAATAAAAACAAGAAAAGAAAAAAAAAGGAAATAAGAAAAAAAAAAAAAACTGAATTTTAAAAATACTCAAAATAAAGAAATAGAAAAGAAAACAAGTAAAAGAATAAAAATTTGAAAATTTACAAAACAAAGACAAATTGTAAAATTAGGAAACAAGAAATTAGATATTTCACAGTTCCAAAACAGGTACAAAGTCTAGGTGTGTGGTGATCCAATAAGAAGGAGATGATAGTTCAAGGTAAGAATATCTATTTTCTTTATTTGATGGCGGAGATGGTTAGGAACTGTAGTTATTATATTTATTAATGGTTTTAGGATTAATAAGATTAAATGAATATGGTATAAAAGTAAATAAGAATTGAATGAAAAAAATTAAAACAAAAGTAATAAAAAAAAAGGATGAAAAAAAAGAAGGAAATAGTAAAATTGGAAAAAAATAAATTAGATATTTCACAGTTCCAAAACAGGTACAAAGTCTAAGTGTGTGGTGATCCAATAAGAAGAAAAAAATCGTTGAAGGTAAGAATCTCTATTTGATTTATTTGATGGTGTAGATTTTTAGGAACTGTAGTTATTATTTGTATTAATGATTTTAAGTATGATAAAATAAAATAATATGGTAAAAAAAGTAAAAAGAAATTGAATGAAAAAAATAAAAACAAAAGTAATAAAAAAAAGAATGAAAAAAAAGAAAACGAAATATTTAAAAAAAAAGAAAAGGAAATAATAAAAAAAAAATGAAAGAAAAAGTAAATGAATTTCTAAAATACAAAAAAAAAATAGAAAAGACAAAGAGTAAAAGAAAAAAATTGGAAAAAAACAAAACAATAAAGAAATAGAAAAGACAAAAAAGTAAAAGAAAAACAATTTTAAAAAAATATAAAACAATAAAAAAATTGTAAAATTGGAAAAAAGTAAGTTAGATATTTCACAGTTCCAAAGCAGGTACAAAGTCTAGGTGTGTGGTGATCCAATAAGAAGGAGTTAATCCTTGAAGGTAAGAATCTCTATTTGATTTATTTGATGGTGGAGATGGTTAGGAACTGTAGTTATTATATTTATTAATGGTTTTAGGATTAATAAGATTAAATGAATATGGTATAAAAGTAAATAAGAATTGAATGAAAAAAATTAAAACAAAAGTAATAAAAAAAAAGGATGAAAAAAAAGAAGGAAATAGTAAAAATGGAAAAAAATAAATTAGATATTTCACAGTTCCAAAACAGGTACAAAGTCTAGGTGTGTGGTGATCCAATAAGAAGGAGATAATCGTTGAAGGTAAGAATCTCTATTTGATTTATTTGATGGTGTAGATTTTTAGGAACTGTAGTTATTATTTGTATTAATGATTTTAAGTATGATAAAATAAAATAATATGGTAAAAAAAGTAAAAAGAAATTGAATGAAAAAAATAAAAACAAAAGTAATAAAAAAAAGAATGAAAAAAAAGAAAACGAAATATTTAAAAAAAAAGAAAAGGAAATAATAAAAAAAAAATGAAAGAAAAAGTAAATGAATTTCTAAAATACAAAAAAAAAATAGAAAAGACAAAGAGTAAAAGAAAAAAATTGGAAAAAAACAATACAATAAAGAAATAGAAAAGACAAAAAAGTAAAAGAAAAACAATTTTAAAAAAATATAAAACAATAAAAAAATTGTAAAATTGGAAAAAAGTAAGTTAGATATTTCACAGTTCCAAAGCAGGTACAAAGTCTAGGTGTGTGGTGATCCAATAAGAAGGAGTTAATCGTTGAAGGTAAGAATCTCTATTTGATTTATTTGATGGTGGAGATGGTTACTAACTTTAGTTATTATTTTTATAAATGGTTTTAGGTATGATAAAATAAAAGAATATGTTAAAAAAAGTAAAAAGGAATTGAATGAAAAAAATAAAAACAAAAGTAATAAAAACAGGAAAAGAAAAAAATAGGAAATAATAAAAAAAAAAAAAAAGAAAATGAATTTCAAAAATGCACAAAATAAAGAAATAGAAAAGAAAAAAAGTAAAAGAATAAAAATTTGAAAAAATACAAAACAAAGAAGAATTGTAAAATTAGGAAAAAAAAATTAGATATTTCACAGTTCCAAAACAGGTACAAAGTCTAGGTGTGTGGTGATCCAATAAGAAGGAGATGATAGTTCAAGGTAAGAATCTCTATTTTCTTTATTTGATGGTGTAGATTGTTAGGAACTGTAGTTATTATTTTTATTAATGATTTTAAGTATGATAAAATAAAATAATATGGTAAAAAAAGTAAAAAGGAATTGAATAAAAACAAGAAAAGAAAAAAAAAGGAAATAAGAAAAAAAAAAACTGAATTTTAAAAATACTCAAAATAAAGAAATAGAAAAGAAAACAAGTAAAAGAATAAAAATTTGAAAATTTACAAAACAAAGACAAATTGTAAAATTAGGAAACAAGAAATTAGATATTTCACAGTTCCAAAACAGGTACAAAGTCTAGGTGTGTGGTGATCCAATAAGAAGGAGATGATAGTTCAAGGTAAGAATATCTATTTTCTTTATTTGATGGCGGAGATGGTTAGGAACTGTAGTTATTATATTTATTAATGGTTTTAGGATTAATAAGATTAAATGAATATGGTATAAAAGTAAATAAGAATTGAATGAAAAAAATTAAAACAAAAGTAATAAAAAAAAAGGATGAAAAAAAAGAAGGAAATAGTAAAATTGGAAAAAAATAAATTAGATATTTCACAGTTCCAAAACAGGTACAAAGTCTAGGTGTGTGGTGATCCAATAAGAAGGAGATAATCGTTGAAGGTAAGAATCTCTATTTGATTTATTTGATGGTGTAGATTTTTAATAACTGTAGTTATTATTTGTATTAATGATTTTAAGTATGATAAAATAAAATAATATGGTAAAAAAAGTAAAAAGAAATTGAATGAAAAAAATAAAAACAAAAGTAATAAAAAAAAGAATGAAAAAAAAGAAAACGAAATATTTAAAAAAAAAGAAAAGGAAATAATAAAAAAAAAATGAAAGAAAAAGTAAATGAATTTCTAAAATACAAAAAAAAAATAGAAAAGACAAAGAGTAAAAGAAAAAAATTGGAAAAAAACAAAACAATAAAGAAATAGAAAAGACAAAAAAGTAAAAGAAAAACAATTTTAAAAAAATATAAAACAATAAAAAAATTGTAAAATTGGAAAAAAGTAAGTTAGATATTTCACAGTTCCAAAGCAGGTACAAAGTCTAGGTGTGTGGTGATCCAATAAGAAGGAGTTAATCGTTGAAGGTAAGAATCTCTATTTGATTTATTTGATGGTGGAGATGGTTACTAACTTTAGTTATTATTTTTATAAATGGTTTTAGGTATGATAAAATAAAAGAATATGTTAAAGAAAGTAAAAAAGAATTGAATGAAAAAAAATAAAAACAAAAGTAATAAAAAAAAGAATGAAAAAAAAGAAAAGGAAATACTAAAAAAAAAAAGAATGAAAAAAAAGAAAAGGAAATAATAAAAAAAAAAATGAAAGAAAAAGTAAATGAATTTTAGAAATACAAAAAAAAAATAGAAAAGACAAAGAGTAAAACAAAAAAAAATACAAAACAATAAAAAAATTGGAAAATTGGAAAAAAGTAAGTTAGATATTTCATAGTTCCAAAACAGGTACAAAGTCTAGGTGTGTGGTGATCCAGTAAGAAGGAGATGATAGTTCAAGGTAAGAATCTCTATTTTCTTTATTTGATGGTGTAGATTGTTAGGAACTGTAGTTATTATTTTTATTAATGATTTTAGGTATGATAAAATAAAAGAATATGTTAAAGAAAGTAAAAAAGAATTGAATGAAAAAAAATAAAAACAAAAGTAATAAAAAAAAGAATGAAAAAAAAGAAAAGGAAATACTAAAAAAAAAAAGAATGAAGAAAAAGAAAAGGAAATAATAAAAAAAAAAATGAAAGAAAAAGTAAATGAATTTTAGAAATACAAAAAAAAAATAGAAAAGACAAAGAGTAAAAGAAAAAAAATACAAAACAATAAAAAAATTGGAAAATTGGAAAAAAGTAAGTTAGATATTTCATAGTTCCAAAACAGGTACAAAGTCTAGGTGTGTGGTGATCCAGTAAGAAGGAGATGATAGTTCAAGGTAAGAATCTCTATTTTCTTTATTTGATGGTGTAGATTGTTAGGAACTGTAGTTATTATTTTTATTAATGATTTTAAGTATGATAAAATAAAATAATATGGTAAAAAAAGTAAAAAGGAATTGAATGAAAAAAATAAAAACAAATGTAATAAAAACAAGAAAAGAAAAAAAAAGGAAATAAGAAAAAAAAAAATGAATTTTAAAAATACTCAAAATAAAGAAATAGAAAAGAAAACAAGTAAAAGAATAAAAATTTGAAAATTTACAAAACAAAGACAAATTGTAAAATTAGGAAACAAGAAATTAGATATTTCACAGTTCCAAAACAGGTACAAAGTCTAGGTGTGTGGTGATCCAATAAGAAGGAGATGATAGTTCAAGGTAAGAATATCTATTTTCTTTATTTGATGGTGGAGATGGTTAGGAACTTCAGTATTATTTTTATTAATGGTTTTAGGATTAATAAAATTAAATGAATATGGTAAACAAGTAAAAAAGAGTTGAATGAAAAAAATAAAAACAAAAGGAATTTAAAAAAAAGGATGAAAAAAAAAGAAAAGAAAATAAAAAAAAAGAAAGAAAAAGTAAATGAATTTAAAATAAAAGAAATAGAAAAGACAAAAGGTAAAGAATGAAAATTTAAAAAAACAAAAAAAACAATAAAGAAATAGTAAAATTGGGAAAAAAGAAATTAGTTATTTCACAGTTCCAAAGCAGGTACAAAGTCTAGGTGTGTGGTGATCCAATAAGAAGGAGTTAATCTTTGAAGGTAAGAATCTCTATTTGATTTATTTGATGGTGGAGATGGTTACTAACTTTAGTTATTATTTTTATAAATGGTTTTAGGTATGATAAAATAAAAGAATATGTTAAAGAAAGTAAAAAAGAATTGAATGAAAAAAAATAAAAACAAAAGTAATAAAAAAAAGAATGAAAAAAAAGAAAAGGCAATATTAAAAAAAAAAAAGAATGAAAAAAAAAGAAAAGGAAATAATAAAAAAAAAATGAAAGAAAAAGTAAATGAATTTCTAAAATACAAAAAAAAAATAGAAAAGACAAAGAGTAAAAGAATAAAAATTTGAAAAAAAACAAAACAATAAAGAAATAGAAAAGACAAAAAAGTAGTAGAAAAAAAATTTAAATAAAAATACGAAACAATAAAAAAATTGGAAAAAAGTAAGTTAGATATTTCACAGTTCTAAAACAGGTACAAAGTCTAGGTTTGCGGTAATCCAGTAAGAAGGAGATGATCATTCAAGGTAAGAATCTCTATTTTCTTTATTTGATGGTGTAGATTGTTAGGAACTGTAGTTATTATTTTTATTAATGATTTTAAGTATGATAAAATAAAAGAATATGGTAAAAAAAGTAAAAAGGAATTGAATGAAAAAAATAAAAACAAAAGTGATAAAAACAATGAAAAGAAAAAAAACGAAATAAAAAAAAAAATAAAGTAAATGAATTTCAAAAATACACAAAATAAAGAAATAGAAAAGACAAAAAAGTAAAAGCATGAAAATTTGAAAAAATACAAAACAATAAAGAAAGAGTAAAATTGGAAAAAAATAGATTAGATATTTCACAGTTCCAAAACAGGTACAAAGTCTAGGTGTTAGGTGATCCAGTAAGAAGAAGATGATAGTTCAAGGTAAGAATCTCTATTTTCTTTATTTGATGGTGTAGATTGTTAGGAACTGTAGTTATTATTTATATTAATGATTTTAAGTATGATAAAATAAAAAATATGGTAAAAAAAGTAAAAAGAAATTGAATGAAAAAAATAAAAACAAAAGTAATAAAAAAAAGAATGAAAAAAAAGAAAAGGAAATATTTAAAAAAAAAAAAAGAATGAAAAAAAAAGAAAAGGAAATAATAAAAAAAAAATGAAAGAAAAAGTAAATGAATTTCTAAAATACTAAAAAAAAATAGAAAAGACAAAGAGTAAAAGAAAAAAATTGGAAAAAAAACAAAACAATAAAGAAATAGAAAAGACAAAAAAGTAAAAGAAAAAAAAAATACAAGACAATAAAAAAATTGTAAAATTTTAAAAAAAGAAATTAGATATTTCATAGTTCCAAAACAGGTACAAAGTCTAGGTGTGTGGTGATCCAGTAAGAAGGAGATGATAGTTCAAGGTAAGAATCTCTATTTTCTTTATTTGATGGTGTAGATTTTTAGGAACTGTAGTTATTATTTTTATTAATGATTTTAAGTATGATAAAATAAAATAATATGGTAAAAAAAGTAAAAATGAATTGAATGAAAAAAAATAAAAACAAAAGTAATAAAAAAAAGAATGAAAAAAAGAAAAGGAAATATTAAAAGAAAAGGAAACAATAAAAAAAAAATGAAAGAAAAAGTAAATGAATTTCTAAAATACAAAAAAAAAAATAGAAAAGACAAAGAGTAAAAGAAAAAAATTGGAAAAAAAACAAAACAATAAAGAAATAGAAAAGACAAAAAAGTAAAAGAAAAAATTTTTTAAAAAAATATAAAACAATAAAAAAATTGGAAAATTGGAAAAAAGTAAGTTAGATATTTCACAGTTCCAAAACAGGTACAAAGTCTAGGTGTGTGGTGATCCAGTAAGAAGGAGATGATAGTTCAAGGTAAGAATCTCTATTTTCTTTATTTGATGGTGTAGATTGTTAGGAACTGTAGTTATTATTTTTATTAATGATTTTAAGTATGATAAAATAAAATAATATGGAAAAAAAAGTAAAAAGGAATTGAATGAAAAAAATAAAAACAAATGTAATAAAAACAAGAAAAGAAAAAAAAAGGAAATAAGAAAAAAAAAAATGAATTTTAAAAATACTCAAAATAAAGAAATAGAAAAGAAAACAAGTAAAAGAATAAAAATTTGAAAATTTACAAAACAAAGACAAATTGTAAAATTAGGAAACAAGAAATTAGATATTTCACAGTTCCAAAACAGGTACAAAGTCTAGGTGTGTGGTGATCCAATAAGAAGGAGATGATAGTTCAAGGTAAGAATATCTATTTTCTTTATTTGATGGTGGAGATGGTTAGGAACTTCAGTATTATTTTTATTAATGGTTTTAGGATTAATAAAATTAAATGAATATGGTAAACAAGTAAAAAAGAGTTGAATGAAAAAAATAAAAACAAAAGGAATTTAAAAAAAAGGATGAAAAAAAAAGAAAAGAAAATAAAAAAAAAGAAAGAAAAAGTAAATGAATTTAAAATAAAAGAAATAGAAAAGACAAAAGGTAAAGAATGAAAATTTAAAAAAACAAAAAAAACAATAAAGAAATAGTAAAATTGGGAAAAAAGAAATTAGTTATTTCACAGTTCCAAAGCAGGTACAAAGTCTAGGTGTGTGGTGATCCAATAAGAAGGAGTTAATCTTTGAAGGTAAGAATCTCTATTTGATTTATTTGATGGTGGAGATGGTTACTAACTTTAGTTATTATTTTTATAAATGGTTTTAGGTATGATAAAATAAAAGAATATGTTAAAGAAAGTAAAAAAGAATTGAATGAAAAAAAATAAAAACAAAAGTAATAAAAAAAAGAATGAAAAAAAAGAAAAGGCAATATTAAAAAAAAAAAAGAATGAAAAAAAAAGAAAAGGAAATAATAAAAAAAAAATGAAAGAAAAAGTAAATGAATTTCTAAAATACAAAAAAAAAATAGAAAAGACAAAGAGTAAAAGAATAAAAATTTGAAAAAAAACAAAACAATAAAGAAATAGAAAAGACAAAAAAGTAGTAGAAAAAAAATTTAAATAAAAATACGAAACAATAAAAAAATTGGAAAAAAGTAAGTTAGATATTTCACAGTTCTAAAACAGGTACAAAGTCTAGGTTTGCGGTAATCCAGTAAGAAGGAGATGATCATTCAAGGTAAGAATCTCTATTTTCTTTATTTGATGGTGTAGATTGTTAGGAACTGTAGTTATTATTTTTATTAATGATTTTAAGTATGATAAAATAAAAGAATATGGTAAAAAAAGTAAAAAGGAATTGAATGAAAAAAATAAAAACAAAAGTGATAAAAACAATGAAAAGAAAAAAAACGAAATAAAAAAAAAAATAAAGTAAATGAATTTCAAAAATACACAAAATAAAGAAATAGAAAAGACAAAAAAGTAAAAGCATGAAAATTTGAAAAAATACAAAACAATAAAGAAAGAGTAAAATTGGAAAAAAATAGATTAGATATTTCACAGTTCCAAAACAGGTACAAAGTCTAGGTGTTAGGTGATCCAGTAAGAAGAAGATGATAGTTCAAGGTAAGAATCTCTATTTTCTTTATTTGATGGTGTAGATTGTTAGGAACTGTAGTTATTATTTATATTAATGATTTTAAGTATGATAAAATAAAAAAATATGGTAAAAAAAGTAAAAAGAAATTGAATGAAAAAAATAAAAACAAAAGTAATAAAAAAAAGAATGAAAAAAAAGAAAAGGAAATATTTAAAAAAAAAAAAAGAATGAAAAAAAAAGAAAAGGAAATAATAAAAAAAAAATGAAAGAAAAAGTAAATGAATTTCTAAAATACTAAAAAAAAATAGAAAAGACAAAGAGTAAAAGAAAAAAATTGGAAAAAAAACAAAACAATAAAGAAATAGAAAAGACAAAAAAGTAAAAGAAAAAAAAAATACAAGACAATAAAAAAATTGTAAAATTTTAAAAAAAGAAATTAGATATTTCATAGTTCCAAAACAGGTACAAAGTCTAGGTGTGTGGTGATCCAGTAAGAAGGAGATGATAGTTCAAGGTAAGAATCTCTATTTTCTTTATTTGATGGTGTAGATTTTTAGGAACTGTAGTTATTATTTTTATTAATGATTTTAAGTATGATAAAATAAAATAATATGGTAAAAAAAGTAAAAATGAATTGAATGAAAAAAAATAAAAACAAAAGTAATAAAAAAAAGAATGAAAAAAAGAAAAGGAAATATTAAAAGAAAAGGAAACAATAAAAAAAAAATGAAAGAAAAAGTAAATGAATTTCTAAAATACAAAAAAAAAAATAGAAAAGACAAAGAGTAAAAGAAAAAAATTGGAAAAAAAACAAAACAATAAAGAAATAGAAAAGACAAAAAAGTAAAAGAAAAAATTTTTTAAAAAAATATAAAACAATAAAAAAATTGGAAAATTGGAAAAAAGTAAGTTAGATATTTCACAGTTCCAAAACAGGTACAAAGTCTAGGTGTGTGGTGATCCAGTAAGAAGGAGATGATAGTTCAAGGTAAGAATCTCTATTTTCTTTATTTGATGGTGTAGATTTTTAGGAACTGTAGTTATTATTTTTATTAATGATTTTAAGTATGATAAAATAAAATAATATGGAAAAAAAAGTAAAAAGGAATTGAATGAAAAAAATAAAAACAAATGTAATAAAAACAAGAAAAGAAAAAAAAAGGAAATAAGACAAAAAAAAAAATTAATTTTAAAAATACTCAAAATAAAGAAATAGAAAAGAAAACAAGTAAAAGAATAAAAATTTGAAAATTTACAAAACAAAGACAAATTGTAAAATTAGGAAACAAGAAATTAGATATTTCACAGTTCCAAAACAGGTACAAAGTCTAGGTGTGTGGTGATCCAATAAGAAGGAGATAATCCTTGAAGGTAAGAATCTCTATTTTCTTTATTTGATGGTGGAGATGGTTAGGAACTTCAGTATTATTTTTATTAATGGTTTTAGGATTAATAAAATTAAATGAATATGGTAAACAAGTAAAAAAGAGTTGAATGAAAAAAATAAAAACAAAAGGAATTGAAAAAAAAGGATGAAAAAAAAAGAAAAGAAAATTAAAAAAAAGAAAGAAAAAGTAAATGAATTTAAAATAAAAGAAATAGAAAAGACAAAAAAGTAAAAGAATGAAAATTTAAAAAAACAAAAAAAACAATAAAGAAATAGTAAAATTGGGAAAAAAGAAATTAGATTTTTCACAGTTCCAAAACAGGTACAAAGTCTAGGTGTGTGGTGATTCAATAAGAAGGAGATGATAGTTCAAGGTAAGAATCTCTATTTTCTTTATTTGATGAAAGAGATGGTTAGGAACTTACGTATTATATTTATTAATGGTTTTAGGATTAATAAGATTAAATGAATATGGTATAAAAGTAAATAAGAATTAAATGAAAAAAATTAAAACAAAAGTAATAAAAAAAAAGGATGAAAAAAAAAGAAGGAAATAGTAAAATTGGAAAAAAATAAATTAGATATTTCACAGTTCCAAAACAGGTACAAAGTCTAGGTGTGTGGTGATCCAATAAGAAGGAGTTAATCTTTGAAGGTAAGAATCTCTATTTTCTTTATTTGATGGTGGAGATGGTTAGGAACTTCAGTATTATTTTTATTAATGGTTTTAGGTATGATAAAATAAAAGAATATGTTAAAGAAAGTAAAAAAGAATTGAATGAAAAAAAATAAAAACAAAAGTAATAAAAAAAAGAATGAAAAAAAAGAAAAGGAAATACTAAAAAAAATAAGAATGAAAAAAAAGAAAAGGAAATTATAAAAAAAAAAATGAAAGAAAAAGTAAATGAATTTCAGAAATACAAAAAAAAAATAGAAAAGACAAAGAGTAAAAGAAAAAAAATACAAAACAATAAAAAAATTGGAAAATTGGAAAAAAGTAAGTTAGATATTTCATAGTTCCAAAACAGGTACAAAGTCTAGGTGTGTGGTGATCCAGTAAGAAGGAGATGATAGTTCAAGGTAAGAATCTCTATTTTCTTTATTTGATGGTGTAGATTGTTAGGAACTGTAGTTATTATTTTTATTAATGATTTTAAGTATGATAGAATAAAATAATATGGTAAAAAAAGTAAAAAGGAATTGAATGAAAAAAATAAAAACAAAAGTAATAAAAAAAAGAATGAAAAAAAAGGAAATACTAAAAAAAAAAAAGAATGAAAAAAAAGAAAAGGAAATAATAAAAAAAAAAATGAAAGAAAAAGTAAATGAATTTCAGAAATACAAAAAAAAAAATAGAAAAGACAAAGAGTAAAAGAATAAAAATTTGAAAAAAAACAAAACAATAAAGAAATAGAAAAGACAAAAAAGTAAAAGAAAAAAAAAAAAAAAAAAGAAGGAAATAGTAAAATTGGAAAAAAATAAATTAGATATTTCACAGTTCCAAAACAGATACAAAGTCTAGGTGTGTGGTGATCCAATAAGAAGGAGTTAATCTTTGAAGGTAAGAATCCCTTTTTTCTTTATTTGATGGTGTAGATTGTTAGGAACTGTAGTTATTATTTTTATTAATGATTTTAAGTATGATAAAATAAAATAATATGGTAAAAAAAGTAAAAAGGAATTGAATGAAAAAAATAAAAACAAAAGTAATAAAAAAAAGAATGAAAAAAAAGGAAATACTAAAAAAAAAAAAAAATGAAAAAAAAGAAAAGGAAATAATAAAACAAAAAATGAAAGAAAAAGTAAATGAATTTCAGAAATACAAAAAAAAAAAAAGAAAAGACAAAGAGTAAAAGAAAAAAAATACAAAACAATAAAAAAATTGGAAAATTGGAAAAAAGTAAGTTAGATATTTCATAGTTCCAAAACAGGTACAAAGTCTAGGTGTGTGGTGATCCAGTAAGAAGGAGATGATAGTTCAAGGTAAGAATCTCTATTTTCGTTATTTGATGGTGTAGATTGTTAGGAACTGTAGTTATTATTTTTATTAATGATTTTAAGTATGATAAAATAAAATAATATGGTAAAAAAAGTAAAAAGGAATTGAATGAAAAAAATAAAAACAAAAGTAATAAAAAAAAGGAAATACTAAAAAAAAAAAAAATGAAAAAAAAGAAAAGGAAATAATAAAAAAAAAAATGAAAGAAAAAGTAAATGAATTTCAGAAATACAAAAAAAAAAATAGAAAAGACAAAGAGTAAAAGAATAAAAATTTGAAAAAAAACAAAACAATAAAGAAATAGAAAAGACAAAAAAGTAAAAGAAAAAAAAAAAAAAAAAAAAGACAATAAAAAAATTGTAAAATTGTAAAAAAAGAAATTAGATATTTCACAGTTCCAAAACAGATACAAAGTCTAGGTGTGTGGTGATCCAATAAGAAGGAGATAATCGTTGAAGGTAAGAATCCCTTTTTTCTTTATTTGATGGTGGAGATGGTTAGGAACTTTAGTTATTATTTTTATAAATGGTTTTAGGTATGATAAAATAAAAGAATATGGTAAAAAAAGTAAAAAAGAATTGAATGAAAAAAAATAAAAACAAAAGTAATAAAAAAAAGAATGAAAAAAAAGAAAAGGAAATACTAAAAAAAATAAGAATGAAAAAAAAGAAAAGGAAATAATAAAAAAAAAAATGAAAGAAAAAGTAAATGAATTTCAGAAATACAAAAAAAAAAATAGAAAAGACAAAGAGTAAAAGAAAAAAAATACAAAACAATAAAAAAATTGGAAAATTGGAAAAAAGTAAGTTAGATATTTCATAGTTCCAAAACAGGTACAAAGTCTAGGTGTGTGGTGATCCAGTAAGAAGGAGATGATAGTTCAAGGTAAGAATCTCTATTTTCTTTATTTGATGGTGTAGATTGTTAGGAACTGTAGTTATTATTTTTATTAATGATTTTAAGTATGATAAAATAAAATAATATGGTAAAAAAAGTAAAAAGGAATTGAATGAAAAAAATAAAAACAAAAGTAATAAAAAAAAGAATGAAAAAAAAGGAAATACTAAAAAAAAAAAAGAATGAAAAAAAAGAAAAGGAAATAATAAAAAAAAAAATGAAAGAAAAAGTAAATGAATTTCAGAAATACAAAAAAAAAATAGAAAAGACAAAGAGTAAAAGAATAAAAATTTGAAAAAAAACAAAACAATAAAGAAATAGAAAAGACAAAAAAGTAAAAGAAAAAAAAAAAAAAAAAAACAATAAAAAAATTGTAAAATTGTAAAAAAAGAAATTAGATATTTCACAGTTCCAAAACAGATACAAAGTCTAGGTGTGTGGTGATCCAATAAGAAGGAGATAATCGTTGAAGGTAAGAATCCCTTTTTTCTTTATTTGATGGTGGAGATGGTTAGGAACTTTAGTTATTATTTTTATAAATGGTTTTAGGTATGATAAAATAAAAGAATATGGTAAAAAAAGTAAAAAAGAATTGAATGAAAAAAAATAAAAACAAAAGTAATAAAAAAAAGAATGAAAAAAAAGAAAAGGAAATATTAAAAAAAAAAAAAGAAAAGGAAATAATAAAAAAAAAAAATGAAAGAAAAAGTAAATGAATTTCTAAAATACAAAAAAAAAAATAGAAAAGACAAAGAGTAAAAGAATAAAAATTTGAAAAAAAACAAAACAATAAAGAAATAGAAAAGACAAAAAAGTAGTAGAAAAAAAATTTAAATAAAATACAAAACAATAAAAAATTTGGAAAAAAGTAAGTTAGATATTTCACAGTTCTAAAACAGGTACAAAGTCTAGGTGTGTGGTGATTCAATAAGAAGGAGATGATAGTTCAAGGTAAGAATCTCTATTTTCTTTATTTGATGGTGGAGATGGTTAGGAACTTACGTATTATATTTATTAATGGTTTTAGGATTAATAAGATTAAATGTATATGGTATAAAAGTAAATAAGAATTGAATGAAAAAAATTAAAACAAAAGTAATAAAAAAAAGGATGAAAAAAAAGAAGGAAATAGTAAAATTGGAAAAAAATAAATTAGATATTTCACAGTTCCAAAACAGGTACAAAGTCTAGGTGTGTGGTGATCCAATAAGAAGGAGTTAATCGTTGAAGGTAAGAATCTCTATTTGATTTATTTGATGGTGGAGATGGTTACTAACTTTAGTTATTATTTTTATAAATGGTTTTAGGTATGATAAAAAAAGAAGGAAATGGTAAAATTGGAAAAAAGTAAGTTAGATATTTCACAGTTCCAAAACAGGTACAAAGTCTAGGTGTGTGGTGATCCAATAAGAAGGAGATGATAGTTCAAGGTAAGAATCTCTATTTTCTTTATTTGATGGTGTAGATTGTTAGGAACTGTAGTTATTATTTTCAATTCATAGAAACGAGTGATGATTGCCTGTTTTCGTTGGATGAATTGAAGAATGTTTGTAAAGATGAAGCTTTAGATGACAGAGCTATAAAAATACGACTGAAATTGAAGTTTGGCAGTAGAATTATTATTACAGAGATGCCCGGAAAATTAACATTTATTTGTTTTATTGACAATTACCAACATATTTTAAGTCAATTCTGGTCTGATAAAAAACACCTGGATGAAAAAGACAAGCGGTTAAAAACTTTAAAAGCTGTGGCAGCAATTGTTCGTGAAGATATTCAATCTTGCGTTTTCGATAATACTATGTACCCCCAACCAGGTAGATTGTTCGAGGATATAAATAACGATATTCCCGAATCATTTTTTGGAACAAGTCATTTTAAAAAACAAGCGTCATAATTAAGATCATCAACAGTTAGTTTGTACGAATATTAGCCACTGCATCATGACTGCTGTTCGGCCTAGAACCTTTAAATCTAAACTGCAGCTGGGTCTTTCAGTTTTTTTTCATCGGCGATTTGGTTCGAAACGTCTCATACAAATTTTCTTGTCTTTTGACTTATGGCTTAAAGTGAAACAATGAACTATGAATCAGCAGGAGTTTTCAGTCGTCCACCTCATATTTTACCACCAGAAACAGGCACATTCGTTCAATACGTTGCAGACAATGCTGACATTAATGTAAATACTTTAGACGGTAATAATACGCTTCATATAATGGGTATTATCCAAATTGTGACTCCCAAAGATTCAGTATTACAAGAAGAGCCGATGCCACGAGTAACTGAAGTTCTTTCAGCAAAGGCTCATGTGCCTATACAGGTCTATCAAAACACTGGCGTGGTTGGGTACAGCAAAATAAATGTGCGAAATCTTGATTATGAAAGTGAATCTAAAGTATCTTTTTTAAAAAAAGTTGATGTGACAAGGTTCAATGGCAAATACAAAAATTTCTCTCTACCTGGTTGGAATGGTTACATTAAATGCGTGACAAGTAATATTATAGATTTTTCTAAGACAAAAATTAAATTTTTCCCATTTGTTCATCAACCAGCAAGTAATTACAATACAATATACACAACTTTACTTAGTGCTTTAGAGAATGCTAAACGTTATAACCACAAAGTATGTATAACTACTTTTGATCAACCTCTGTATGCGAAAGCTCGCGAGATTGTATCTGCTGCACCTGAAGGATCTGAAATATCGAAGATTATAATAAGACTAGGAAGATTTCATTTGCTTATGTCATTTTTTGGAGGAATCGGTGATATTATGCAAGGAAGTGGTTTAAAGGAAGTTTATGCACCTAAGTCTTTAGAGAAAATGCTTAATGGCCATGCTTACGCGAGAGCAGTTCGAGCTCATACAATACTTCAAGTCACTTTAGCATTAAGAATATTAAAAGAACTCGCTATTGATGATGTAATGGATGCAAATCTTATTATTACCGTTGAAAATATTCTAAATAACACTCTTTCATACTATGACATTGAAGAAGATGAGGAAATATGTGGAAAATTACTTGATAAGTTTAACAACAAATTAATTGAATATCAGAAACGAGGGCCAACCGCACAATTATGGGTACAATACTTTCGGATGGTGTCCATTGCAAAGGAGTTTATAAGAGCAGAACGTATTGGTGATTGGCAAGCACATTTGAACTGGGTTAAAGAAATGCTGCCTTATTTCCATGCATCTGGGCATATACCTAATGCTAAGTCTGCGCACTTATACTTACAAGACATGCTTCAATTGAACGAGGTGATGGATCCTAGTGTTTATCAAAGGTTTACAGAAGGATTTTTTACTGTTCGGCGTTCTGATAAACTTTGTTGTGGAACTTCAACAGATATGATTATTAAACAATCGATGATGAAATTTATGAAAACAGATGGGGGCATTTCTCGAGGAAGAAGTACGAAAGAAAGTGTGATGAGTAAATGGGTTTACGGAATGCATGTAATGAATACTGTGGGTGAGGGGTAGGAAGTTCTTGCTGATGTTCAAATGGACACAACAGATCAGCATGTAGATGCAAGTGATTCGCGGCGTAAAAAAGACGCTAAAGATATTTAAAAACTTCTTGACTGGTTTTCATCACATGATCCTTTTCCTAAAATTAACAAAATCGTATTTATTGCTTCTGGAGTTGTTGATGACGATAAGATTAATTGCAATAAAGCTCGTGAAGTTGGGATTGCTTCCATGTCTAGAATGGCAGGTGAAACATTTAATATTATAAAATTAAAACGCTCTGAAAAAGTACTCCCTCTTTTAGCTGTGAGAAGCACCGTGAAAGTTCACGAAGATGAAGTAGCTATAGACCCTGTATTATTATTTCAATGCATGAGTATCACTAAAGCTTTTGAGGATGAGATTGAAAAAATTTTTGAGTAAGAATTAGCCCCTTACCCCTTATCACTCTTCGATGCAGCTGGAATGCGTAAAACAACAAAGTCAGCAATTTACGATTACTTTCAATCAGTCAATACTGAGGTTGGTCGTACATTATTTATGGAGGATACCTACTACATCACGTTGTGTGGGATCGAGAAGAAACCTTTAGCGTTATTTTTGATAAATATGTTCAGTTTCTATGCAGACATTATGGGCTTACAGTGACGGTAGTATTTGACGGCTACAGTGACTCGACAAAGAATATTAAAGCTGCAGAACAACGTCGTCGAACTACAAAAACATCGGGTTCCGAGATTGTCTTTGATGAATTTATGACAGTTGCAGCGAATCAACAACAATTTTACGCTAACATTAATAATAAATCTCGTTTCATTTCCATGTTAAGTGACAAATTAACAGCTGCAAGATATCCTCATAATTGAAACAGCAATCGAAAAATTTAATACAACAAACACAACAATCGTAGTTGGTGAAGATGTTGATTTGTTAGTACTACTTACTGCAAGGACTCAAATGGATAAAATTATTTATTTACCTGGAAGGGCTCAACAGCGAACAGAAATATATTCTTCAAAAAGTTTATCTGCTTATCCCAAATGCCAAATTTTATTTTTACCTGCGAAAACCGGCTGCGACCCTTCGTCAGCAATGTACAGAAGGGGCAAAACGTCAGTATTTAAATTATTCGAAAAAAAAAGATTTGACTGACTGCGCTAAAGTATTTACAGAAATTTATTCCACACCTCAAACAATAATTACAGAAGGAATTCGCTTTCTTCTTGCGGTTTATGGAGCTCCAGAAAAAATTACTTGCATTGATAAATACCGATTGTTGAGTTGAGTACAATAGAGGAAGATTCCTGTGATTTTAATGAAGATACCAATGACTCAGCCACATTTGAACAATTTATGAACATCCAGAAAGAGGAAGAGGAAAAAGAAGAAATCGAAGAAGACATGAAATAAGGTAATATCTAGAACTTAAAGGGTATTATTCCCTTAAATTATCCTAAAATTGTCATGACAGTTAGTGGAGTAGGCCTACAGGGGAAACCACGAAAAAAAAAACGCGCCGAGTACACTACCTCACAGGTGGCGTGGAAATGTGTGCATATCATGTATAATGTGACTCTTAGAATCACGATATCTCAGGAATGGGTTACCCTGAGAGTTATCTTAGGGAAACAATTATTAAGAGCATTTTTGTAGAGAATTTTAAGATCTACAACTTTGGTTTGAGTTTTTTTATAAAACACCGTTTTCTAGAAAAATCCAAAAACGTAAAATTTTGACCTTTGACCAGTTAAAAACATACAAAACAATAAAACAAATAAAAAAATTGTAGAATTAGAAAAAAATAAATTAGATATTTCACAGTTCCAAGACAGGTACCAACGTCCAGGTGTGTCCTGATCCCACAGGAAGGAAATGATCAATCAAGGTAGGAATCTCTATTTTCTCTTGGAGGTTGTTATGAACTGTGGTTATTATTCTTATTAGTGCTTTTAAGATTAATAAAATAAAAGAATATGATAAAAAAAGAAAAAGAATTGAATGGAAAAAAAAGAAGATAACAAATTTTTATTTTATTTATCCTAAAAGCACTTATAAACATAGTCACTACAGTTCCTAACAACTTTCACCATCAAATAAAGAAAATAGAGATTCCTACCTTAATAGATCATCTTCCCTCCTGTCAGATCACGACCCACCTTGCCATTAGTACCTGTCTAGGAGATGGGAATTTTCTAAAATTAATTTTTTTCTATTTCATTTTTTGTTTTATTTAAATATATTTTTTCATTCTTGTACTTTGTTTTCTTTTTTCTTCATTTCGTTTTGTTTCAAACTCTTTTACATTTTTTTATTCCAATTTTTTACTCTTTTCTTCTCTAGTCCATTCTTTTTCTTTTGCCTTTTTTTTAATTCCTTTACTTTTTTTCTATTTTGTTTTTATTATTTTCCTTTTTTTTCTTATTTATTTATTTTTATTTTATTAATCCTAAAAGCACTAATAAGAACAATAACTGCAGTTCATAACAACCTCCACTATAAAATAAAGAAAATAGAGATTCCTACCTTGAATGATTATCTCCTTCCTATCGGATCAGGAAATACCTGGACGTTAGTACCTCTCTTGGAACTGGGAAATATCTAATTTATTTTTTTCTGATTTTACAATTAATTTTTTCGTTATATTGTTTAGTATTAATTAAATTTTCATTCTTTTACTTTTTTCCTTTTCTATTTCTTTCTTTTTTGTATTTTTTAAATTACTTTTCTTTTTTTTACTCTTTTTTTCCAATCAACTGGTTTACTTTTTTTTTTTATCATATTCTTTTATTTTATTTATCCTAAAAGCATTAATAAAAATAATAACTACAGTTCCTAACAATCTCCACCATTAAATAAAGAAAATAGAGATTCCTACCTTGAAAGATCATCTTACTTCTTGTCAGATCAGGACGCACCTCACCATTAGTTTACTTTTGTTTGGTTCAAATTCTTTTACTTTTTTTTATTCAAATTCTTTTTTTTTCTTTTCTTCTCCTCTAGTAAATTCTTTTTTGTACTTTTACTTTTACCTTTTTTTAAATTCATTTCCTTTTTTATTCTTTTTTTTTCTATTTTTTACTCTTTTCTTTTACTTTAATATTTTTTGTTCTTTTTCTCTTTTTTCTTATTTATTTTTCCATTCAAATCATTTACTTTTTTTTAATTATGTTTTTATTTATTTTTATTTATTATTTATTTATTGATATTTACAACTATATTACAATAACATAACAAGTAAATAGGGTAAGTGATACATAATGACATAATATAATGACAAGTAGAGAAACTGGTAGAACTCAAATCGCATGTTCAACTAAGAAGGTCATGTGGCCATCTTCTTTTCAGACGCCTCGGAGGATTATCGGGAATTGAAGAGGAAGCTAGGTTTGAAATTCGAGGGTTTGAGTGGAAATGAAGTTTGTTATGAAAGGATAGATAGTGGGTTAAGGGCCAAATCAGCAACAAATGAGACATTAAGGTCATTATGGATGACTTTATTTTCAACAAAATAAGGAGCATTGAGGATTTTACGAAGGATTTTGGATTGTAGGGATTGGATACGATAGGAATTCGATGGCTTAGAGGAGCCCCAAAGCTCTACTCTGATTTATTTTATTAATCCTAAAAGCATTAATAAAAATAATAACTACAGTTCCTAACAATCTCCACTATCAAATAAAGAAAATAGAGATTCCTACCTTGAATGATCATCTCCTTCCTGTCGGATCACGACGCACCTGGATGTTAGTACCTGTCTTGGAACTGTGAAATATTTTATTAATGCTTTTAGGATTAATAAAATAAAAAAAAAGTAAAAGAATTGAATGGAAAAAAAAAAGAACAAAAAGAAAAAGAACAAAAAAGAATAAAATATAAAAAGAGTTAAAAATAGAAAATGAAATAAAAACAAAATAGAAAAAAAATTAAAAAATTAAAAAAAGGGCAAAAGTTAAGGAACCAAAAAGAATAGACTAGAGGAGAAGAAAAGAAAAAAAGAGTAAAAAATGTAAATGAATTTTAAGAAATGGTTGTTTCATGTAATATTCCTTAGGATTATACTGAATGGATCTATAACTTTCATTGTTGTAGGGAGGTGGCGGCCGGCCCCATGCTATCACTCTGGTGAAAATGGCTATGAGAAATACAAAATGTCTTGGCAGCAATAGGGAAAGACCTGTGTGATGAGTTCATTAGGTATGCTGGTGTAAAACATGGAGATGGATTGTCTGTTATTCAATATATCACAATAGCAATGCCCATCAGAGAATCCCAAATCAAGTTTGGTGAGGCCATGTTCAATAGTTTTCATTCAACTGCTGCTGATGATGATACCAATATTACTATTGAATCTGAGCATTTTATACTACAGCCATTTATGAATTTTAAGAGGAGAAGTATTAAAAGAAGCCAGTAAATTAAATAAATTTAATTTAATTTGTATTAAATATTTATTAACCAGAGCCTGTGGAAGATGTCTGCCAGAGTATTTTGAGGTAGGAGAATATAGGTTACAATTGGATACCTTTACCTACCTGTGGTGTTAAAAAACTCAAGAAATAGCAAATAGAGGTTATTCTGGCCCCTCCAAGCACAGTTCATACCAGAACAAACCATGAATATACAAGACCCTTTTCTTGCCCTATCTTATGGAGCTGGAACGTGTTCCAAAACTAAAACAGATACGAATTGGCTCTGTCGGTTTGAAAGGAGAATATTGGGAGGGATTAATGGTCCTATTCTCCATGGAAATGTTTTGTAGATTAATTGTGCCATCATGAAAAATAAGGAAAATACATTTTTAAAGCTAAGGTAATGATTAAGGTATTATAAAAAAATATTGATAAAAAATATAGTTTGTTAATAATATACATATATATAAATAACAATCCTAAATTATATATATATAATATAAAAATAATTATGAACTTAAACAATTAAGACCTTCGAATCAAAAGGTATCACTTTCTTCAAATAGACTAGAAATATTTTTTACTAATTTCATAAAATATTCATTTTCTTCTTCAGAGTTTGTTGTGATGAATTTATCTTTCACACGATGAATGTCAATTTTAAACCTCTGAACAGACATGCCCTATATAAAAAGAAAAATATAAGGAATTATTAGGTTAAGTCATAAATCTTGATAAATAACTTCACTAATTAACTAAATGATGTAATAACCAATACTGTTTATAACCATTTCCCTTAATTCTAGAATGCTAAAGAAATTTTCAATATTAGCTTTAAAAGGTTGGAAGAGTATCTTATTAAGGTCACCAAGAGATAATAATTATTTTACCAGAACAGAATTAGGGAAACTTAAGTATAATTGCCCAATCAATCATAAATGACATATACCTTAATATGTTTTTGTAGCCATGGAAATATTTCTTCGATTGAATTCCCCTACAATTCATTCACTAAAATATGAACTTACTCATTCGTCATTTTAGGGAGCAGGAAAATCAGTTCAATGAATAAACAGCCATCACAATACTAACTATTAACTTAGTTAGTATCCGGAAACAGGTGAATCGTGTCTTTTGTTTTTTAGCAAAAGTCACTAATCATCTCATTGTTGTCTTGGAAACCGACCCATGCGGTGCACCTTACACCAATCACCATTACTGTTTTCGGAGTGTGGCCATTGTGGTACATATTTTTCTTTTGTTTTTTTGTTAGTGCAGCCAGTGCGGTCCAACTTTCATAAGTTCGCGAGTGCAACCCTGATGGTCCATATTCCAATTTTTCACTCATTGTTGCTTTGTGAGTCCGACCGGTAGGGTCACCATTTGAATCATTATTACTGTCGACTTCCCTAAAACTCATTTGAACATCTCCATGAAAACAGATAGTTTTACAAATCGAAAATTCATCATCAGGTCCTCTATTAAATTCAGCCGAGAACTTCTAGACTCATCGCAAGAAACCCGCCTGAAGTCACCTGAAGTGAAATAAATCCTTACCCAGAGTATTTAGACATTTATTTACTTACTTAATCTCTTCCTCTCTACCGCTGTGTGAGGAGCCTGCTTATAGAGCTTGATCCAAATGTCTCGATCATGAACCAACAACTTTCTCCTTCTCCAGTCCAGGCCTCTCCTATCCAAGGCTTCCTTATCTTATCTACCCCCGTTCTCCCAGGTTCTTCTAGGCCTTCCCTAAGGTCTTCCACCTTCCACTTAAGTTTCATATGTGGCTTTAGCCTAACGATCATCAGCCACACGGGAGACATGGCCGAACCATCTCATCCTATGTTCCTCAACGATGTCTGCTGCTGGTCGTAAGCCCAGATTGGTTCTTATCATCGCGTTCCTCACCCTATCTCTTTTCGTTTTCCCTTCAATTCTTATTAGATATCTTAGACATTTATTTATTTTAAATAATCACATACGAGCTCATTTAAAATTATTATTTATTTTGTTTTATATTCAGACTATTGTAATTGATTATTTATTTATTTTTTTTATTTCATTCAATTTAAATTTAATTATATTTTTTTTAAACTGCAATGATTTGATTTTTTGTTAATTCTTAAAGTATTCATTTTAGAAAACTTAATAATTTTGTTAATTGTATTTTAATTAAATTTATTGTAAATTGTAACCATAAGTAATTTGATTTATCTATTCATTTATCAATATAAGAGTTTCAAAAAAATAAGCATTTGGTATTACGAGTATATCTGACTTTCCTTTCTCTTATTTAAAAGTTCAAATATAATTTAAATATACAACTTATCATGTAAATCTCTACTAAGAAAATTATTTGAGTCAGATCAAGGCAGCAGCCTATCAGAGTTTAGTGCTATAGGAAAAGGCTGTCCAAAGGTGCAATCCCTGTTACCCTAACACTCACTATAAGTATCCTTATTAAGATAGTTGTCTATAAAGACTGATCAAAACTGACTATTCACTAAATTGGAAATAAAATATATGTGTAAATTACAGATATAATTTCTAAAAGTAATGAAACTTACAATATACACAAATTTTTCATCACAAGTAACATCAAAATGTGCTGCCTGTAATGCCTTCAATGAAACTGAAATCTGAGGATAATGATCATCTTTACAAATATCCCAAAAATGAAGGCTAAAAAAAAAGAAAGAAGGTAAATACTTATAAATAGAACAATAATTACTCATCATTGCTAAAGTAAAATAAAGCAAAGCAGTGTAATCACGTTTCATGTGTGTCATATATTCAGCCCAATTTTTAAGCCTCTTTATGAGCACAAAAAATATTATCAATAAATAAAAAAAAATAATGAAATATAAGAATTGCCACCAGTTTCTAGGAAATATGACAAATAAAAAACAAAACAAACTTTTAAAATATTATTTTCATTATTAATAACTTCTAGTAGCTTTAACACAGTTCTCTCAACCCTCAACAAGGTTTTTTAATCCTTCACCAAGGAATGTTTTGATCTTTAAATCAATAAAATTGAGAAATTAAAATTTGATTATACATAAATTTTGGAATAAAGGGGTTTAAATGTATCATGTACTCTAAAAAGGTAGTGGACAGTGAATCAGAAGAGTAAAGTAGAAAAGTTAGAACTTTTTAGATCATATAATTTTTAAAAGTTGTCTAAGGCATAAGTTGTTATATTAAAACTAATGTCTAGACCATATTTATCTGAAACAGATACTCAGTTTCCTCAAATCATACATAAATTTTGGAATAAAGGGGTTTAAATGTATCATGTACTCTAAAAAGGTAGTGGACAGTGAATCAGAAGAGTAAAGTAGAAAAGTTAGAACTTTTTAGATCATATAATTTTTAAAAGTTGTCTAAGGCATAAGTTGTTATATTAAAACTAATGTCTAGACCATATTTATCTGAAACAGATACTCAGTTTCCTCAAATTATCTCTCATATCATAGGATGTGGTTAGAAACGTTAGTGAAGAAATTTAGGTCTATCTGTTGACCAAAAGTAAAAAAAAGGGCTGGAATTTTTCAATGATGGGGATTAAATGTTTTGAAACTTACCTAATTGTCTAAACTTGATTGGTCTTACTTAAGCCTTTAATTAATTTCTATTTTCCTCATTTTCTGAACTTCTACAAGATTTTCAAACTTGTATTACCTGACTGAAACCTCAAAAACTACTTTAAAGAGTTTGTTTGTTGTGCATTTTAAGGAGTCAAAGAATTTTATATGTCTCCATTTTATGAATTCTGTTGTTGTGGGTAGGTTGAAGAAATCATGTAGTTATTCCGATTTTAGTTTTCTCAGCAATGTTGGCCGAACAATTTTTCGGAGTAAAGTGCCTTGGAATAGTTATAGTTGGCGTTCCGTTCTGACTCTGAGGTGGCCGAATAGTGGGGCTCTGTATAGTAGTGCTGGCCTTAGGATGCTCTTGTAGATTTTTATAAAAAATTATCCATTGCCCAACTCTATTAAAAAAAAAACCTTTTGAATCTCAAAATAAAAGAAATATTTCAACAGATAGACACCATTAGTAACAAAATCAATTCACTTAAAGTTTCTTAATGCTCTCATATTGGTGAAGGGAATATGGAAAACTCATTTCTTTCATTACAAAAATCTGCTCCCCTATAACCCCCCAAAAAAGCAATCAGTTATTTCCAAATTCAAAGACATTTACTCCAAATCGTTGGACCAGAAACTATACCCTAAGGGCAGTGAAAAATGGGTTTATATCTCCTACACCACTATCCCTCCCCAAGTCACCAATATTCTCAGCCTAGGTTCCAACTTTTCTACCCCTTCTTTTAGCTCCACCAAACTCACCCCTAACCTCACTACTGACTTAGAGTATATTTACAAGGGTGGTTAGATAAGTTCTCGGAATCACTGCTAGATGTCAGTTCTAGAGCAACGAGGTTCCCGAGCAATAATCACACATCCTTTGTGAGTGAACATGTGCCGTGAGTGGTAGTGACGGCTCTTTGTTGTTGTTATTTGCGTAGTGATTTGTGACAATGGAAAAAAACTGAGATTCGAGCAGTGATTAAGTACTTTGTAAAGAAAGGTATGAAAGTAAAGGAAATTCATGCCGACTTTCAGAACCCACTGGGGGACTTTGGTCCTTCATATTCAACTGTTGCCAAGTGGACCAGCGAGTTTAAATTTGGTTGGGAGAGCTTAGATAATGCTCCGCGTAGTGGACGGCCAAAAAGTGATATGATATGAGAATTTATAGCAAAAGTGCATAAAAAGGTCATGGAGGATCGTCGACTGAAAGTGCGAGAGATTGCTAAAGCTGTAGAGATGTCATCTGAATGGGTATATCACATTTTAACCAAAGAATTGGGAATGAAAAAAATATTCGCAAGATGGGTGCCACGGCTCTGGACATTGGGTCATAAACGCACCAGATTGGAAATGCCCGAACAAAATCAGGTCCGTTTTCAGCGCAATCGACAAGAGTTGTTGCGCCGGTTTGTGACTACAGATGAAACTTGGGTCCACTACTATACCCCAGAGACAAAACACCAGTTAAAGCAGTGGAAACATGCTGAGTCACCACCACCAAAGAAAGCTTAGGCACTATGTTCGGCCGGAAATGTCATGGCCTCAGTTTTCTGGGATGCAAAAGGCATTCTGCTGACTGAGATTATCTTCCTACTGGCCAAACGGGGCAATACTTCGCAAACCTCCAAGACCAACTACAGGAAAAGATAGGCGAAAAGGCCTGGTTTGGTAAGTAAAAAATCATCTTTCATCAGGACAAGGCCGCCCGCACACTTGTGCTATTGCCATGGCAAAACTTCATGAACTGAGGTACAAATTGTAGCCACATCCACCTTATTCACCTGATTTGGCACCATCAGACTTTCATCTCTTCCCCAGGCTGAAAATTTTCATAGGTGGACGGAGCCTACAACGGATAAAACTGACAGCCGAATTGGAGAGGTATTCTGCAGGCCTGGAGAAATCTCATTTTCGAGACGGGATCAAGGCATTGGAACATCGCTGGACCAAATGCATTAGTCTACAGGGAGACTGTGTTGAAAAATTAAAGCAGTTCCACCGAGGTAAGACACTTCTTTCTAGTACATTGCGAGAATTTTTCAAACCACTCTCGTATATAGGGACGATAGCCTAGTCACCCAACTGAAATATCATCCAACCCCACACTACCCTCAGCATACTATATAAGAAGTAAGTTATATAGAATCCCTTGAACTATGCTGCAAACCCGGAAACTTCACTTTCCAAAACAAATTTTTTAATCAGATCTCAGGTCTTGTCATAAGAAATTCCCATGCCACTGACATTGCAACATATTCCTCAATGATCTTCTTGACATCAGTATCCCTTTATTTCCCCATGACATCATCTTTATTAAGAAATAGATTGACGACCTTGTCTTAATACTAAAACCCAGTCAAAATCCCTGATATTCTAGCCACTTTCAACTCTTACCATCCCTGTCTCCAATTCACTCTTAAAATAGAAACCAACCACACCCTCCCCTTTCTTGACCTCCTTATCATTAAAAATAATGATGGGTCCCTTTTGTTCGACTGGCACACCAAACATACATACTCTGGCAGTATTCTTAATTATTTTGTGTGACAACCCCACCATCAAAAAATTAATGTCACCAAAAACCTTATCCACCGCTGTCTGTCCTTAACAGACACCCAATTCCAATATACCAACTTCCAATGGATTAAACACATTCTATTTTCCAACAAATTTCTATCCTAAATCATCCCGAAACTCTTAGACCCTCTTCAAAATAACATTAATGGTGAATATCCTCCCCCAGGTTCTACATAACCAACTCCCAGTTCTTTCCCCTACAGATCCCTTCCATACATCCCCACTCTATCCGATAATATCAACTAAGTCCAACGACCCATTTTTCTAAATTTACATTTTGGTCAAAACCCATACAACAAACTTTTCTACCTGTACACTAACTTAAAAGACCCGATTCTGACCAAAAACCTCTCCAGCATAGTGTGCTGTATTCCCTGTCCTACCTCCAATCGCAACTCCTCCTATATTGGTAAAACGAAAAAAATCATATAAAACATAGAATAATCAAATACAAATCCTCTATTTCTTCCAAAAACCAATCTGCCTCATAATTGTCAGAACATGCTCTGACATTAAACCATACTTTCAATTTTGACCAAACCTCTGTTTTTGCCACTGTCCCCAATCACAAAAAAAGATTTATTGCAGAATCACACTTGGAACCTAACCCTATCACCCTCAAAATTGACAAAAACTTTATTTCCAACACCTACAAACACATTATCAAGCTTTTAAAAAAATAGCTAATTATCCTCTTTCCATTTTGGCTCCTCTTTTAATTTTTTAATATTTAATTTGTATTTATTGTATCATATTCTCCTATCTGATTTTTATGTTTACTCCAATATATGCTTCACCTGTTAGATCTTTGATCCTCCAGTAGAGAGCACCGTTCCCCCTCCAACTTACTTTTTACCTGCTTGCAGGTTTTTCCATTTAAACTCTTTAGTCTAGCGTCAACCACCGATCTTATCTTAGGTATGAACCATTAATTATTTTTAACATTTTATCTACCATTAACTTACAACTATTTTCATTACCCATTCTCCATGGCTCCTTTCCATGGATTTCACAACATATTGGTGTATCATTATATTTGTTGTTGTTTTTCTCCTGCTCCCCTTTATCTTATAATTTTTATAAACCCAAATAATTTCTATATCTATATATATATATATATCTGTACCTCGGAGGGATACAACACTATGTCCATTTTCATAACTTTACAGGAGAGGAGTTTTAAACTTTTTTTCAACAAAAAGTGTTATTGGCACAGCTATTTATTGAGATGTTGAAACAATATTTTACCAGAACATTCTATTTATTGTTATTTACATCTTGCAGTTGTTATAAAATAAAAAAAAACCTGTAATAAAGTCAATATGGAAAAAAATGGACATAGTGTTGTATCCCTCCGAGGTACAGATATATATATATACATATAAAAATCAATTGCTGTTTGTTTGTCTCGCTAGAACTGGAGAATGGCTGGATCGATTTGGCTAATTTTGATCTTAAAATATTTGTGAAAGTTCAGGGAAGGTTTAAACGGTGAGAAACATAAATAATAAGTAATGGAAAATGCTAAAAGCGACAATTTGTTGACAAGTTGTAAGGAGAAGCCTAAGTCAATCAAATGTGCGACAAGCTACCTCACATGCAAACCGCACTGACGACCAGCAAGAGACAGATAACATTCGTATTGGTATGGAAATTCCGCAGACACAGTGTTCCTGTAAACCTGGAACGAGTAGCATTCCACTACGACCCGGAAATAGATTATTGTGCCGACCAATCCGTAACCATTGGGGAAATGACAACCATTTGTCAATATTTTAAAGCACTAAAATACAGCGGTGAGTCTACTGGATTATGTTGTGCTGGTGGTAAAGTAAAATTGCCACACTTGGTCCCACCATCAGATCCATTACGCTCATTAGTTTCTGAGGTGGGAAATGACTCTAAATATTTTTTGGCCAACATCCGAAAATATAACAATTGCTTTCTAATGACATTGTTTGGCTCAATGCATATTGTACAAGAAAATTTCATGCCCACTTTCAAGGTAGTATACCATAAAAAAGTTGCAGAAGAAGTGTTAGGCTTGGAAGGGTCACCACAGAGGTCTGAATGGTTCGATCGAGAGTGTCAAGAAGCCACAGAGAGGAAAAACAGGGCCTACAAGAAAATGATCAATATGCATAGGACTCGTCAGGCTGTTTCTGACTACAGAGTGTTAAGATTAGAAGAGAAACACCTGCATGGGTGAAAGAAGAGGGAGAAGGAAGAAGAAAGAATGAAAGAGATTGAGTTTCTAAGTGAACAGGACAATACCAGAGCGTTCTAAAAGACAATCAACACCCAGAGAAAAGGATTCAAACCAAGAACCAATACTTGTAGAGGTATGGATGGTAAATTGATCACTAATAAAGAAGGGATCCTAGAAAGGTAGTCTGAACACTTCAGATGTTTGCTGGGAAATGTTCAAAACCCTTCCCTGGAAGATGACTCAGATTCAGATTCAAACACTCGTTTTAAAGAGTGTGAGCTTCTTGACCCACCAGATGATGAGGAAGTCGAGGATGCGATTCGGAAGCTTAGGAACAATCGAGCGCCAGGATGTGAATGATAAAGGTGATCCGAGATCTTCTTCATAGTATTTGGTTAAACAAAACTCTTCCGCGTGACTGGTGCATTGGCCTTATCCTCCCTCTTCACAAGAAAAGATACCAGATGCATTGTGATAACTATCGTGGCATAACAATCCTTTGCTCTGCCTACATAGTCCTCTCCAATGTGGCGTACCAAAGACTACTCCCCCATGCCCAAAGAGAGATAGGAATGTACCAATGCGGCTTTACAAATGGTAGATCTTGTATTGATCAAATATTTTCCCTGAGAATTCTTATGGAAAGGGCCTGAGAGTACAATATAACGACCCACCACCTTTTTGTGGATTTCAGCACTGCCACAGTATCTTCAGGGGGAAACTGTATCAAGGTATGGAATAAATGAATGTCCCCAGAGAATTGATAAGCCTTGTGGAATTGCTGATGAGGGATTCGAGAAGCCAGGTCAAGATCCAGAATGACATGTCTGAAGTATTCAGGACAACTAGGGGTCTGAGACAAGGGGATGGACTCTCGTGCCTGTTATTCAATTTCGCACTTGAAAAGGTCATAAGAGACTCAGGATTACAAGTCACTGGTACGATTCTGACTAAGTCCAACCAAATAATGGCCAATGCGGATGATATAGATATAGTCGGAAGAACACAGAGGGATTTACAGCATGCGTTGCTTTGCTTTGGAGAAAGCTGGACGGCGAATGGGTCTTCAAGTGAATCAGGTAAAGACCAAATATATGCTTGCTAGCCCTTCAAGGCAACCAACAACCTCTGTCACGTTTGGCACCTACACATTTGAAAGTGTCGACAGTTTTGTCTACCTCGGCTCTTAGGTCAAAGCGGATAACTCAACTGGAGCAGAAGTTCATAGAAAAATTTTGACCGCTAATAAATGTTATTTTGGGATAACAAAAATTTTAAGAAGTTATCTGATATCAAGAAGAGCCAAGGTGATACTTTACAAGACAATGATAAGGCCTGTTTTAACTTATGGATCAGAAACCTGGCCTCTGTCCAGGGCAGATGCCAATAGTTTACAGCTCTTCGAAAGAAAAATATTAAGAAGGATATATGGAGCAGTTAGAGTTGGCGATCAATTTAGACTCAGGCAGAATGCAGAGATATATCGGATGTATCAGGAGCTAGACGTGGTTCATTATATAAGAATAGCTAGGCTTAGATGGGCTGGACATGTGGCCAGAATGGAGGAAAACGCTACTTATAACAGACTGCTATTTGGGTACGTTGACGGAAAAAGGAAACGCGGACGGCCACGATTAAGATGGGCAGAGAAGGTCGAGGAGGATGCAGGTAGCATTGTTGGATCCAGAGCTTGGAGGACCTTGGCACAGGACAGAGAAGAGTGGAGGCGATGCCTTGATGCGCCCAAGACCTATACTGGGTTGTAGAGCCAGTGTTGATTGATACCATAATTGTTTTTGATAAATTATTTATCAAAAGCAAATAATTCAAAAATATCATAAATAATTGCAGATAAAAGGCCAAATTTATCACCTACTGGAAGCGCTGCTGCCACTGCCAGATGCAGATCATCAATTCTTGCAAATTTATTTTATGGGCAAGGAAGATGCGGAAGTTGATAGGTGTTGTGCTCATAATCCAACAGTGAAGAAAAGCATTGTCCAAGAACTGCAAACGTTTCTTCATCAGAACAATGACTTAGTCGAAATGGCATTGGATTGGATGCCATCAAACAGCCATAATATCGTAATTAAAGCTGACAAAATGTCTGCTGGTGAGCATGCAAGGAGGTTTAATTCTCCGACAATCGACGAAGTGACTATTGTCGTTGTTGGAGAAAGTTTGCGGTGTAGAGATATTGTACTTCATCGTCTGAACAATGATTTAAACGTGTGTCTGAAACGCATAGGAATTATGAAGCGTTACAATAACCATTAATCTTCTTGGCAGGGAGAATACGGATACCATTTTAATATCAAAATGGTTGATCAAGTAACAGGTAACTAGATTAAACGATATTAAATAATATTTTTAAAATTCAATATATCTATGTTATTGTATATCATTTACGATTCCAGGTGCTGGAACCAACAAAAAAGTTAGTATTATGAATTTTTATTCATATAGACTCATGATCCGTGAAGGTGAAGTAAATCATATTTTAAGGAAGAAAATAGTTGGGGGTGCAGTCAATTAAAACACTAAATAAGTATCCACTTATTTAGTGTTTTAATTGACTGCACCCCCAACTATTTTCTTCCTTACATCATCCAGTCAACGATCCCTCGCTTCTCATAAATCATATTTTGATATGTAAATGGCTTTTTCATCAGTTTGCAGTTGACATGTATGTCAAAATTGAGATTGAACGACTGACGTACATCCGTTTGAACCAACGGCAGCTTCGATCTGAAGAATACATTCATCTGTGCCTATGTCAACTTTAATAATGGGGGAAGAATGACAATTTTGCTGGCCACTTATATTGGGCCCACGCCAAATGCACGAGTACGCGCAAGATGCGATGTCGTATGCTAGATATGTAGACAGGGATGAATGTACGATGCCCCACAAGAGGTCACTGGAGGCACTGAACAGAACGTTAAAAGATCTTCGTGACAACCAAAACATTTTTGGTGGAGCCATGATTCTGTTGTCAGGTGATTTTCGTCAGACCCTTCCAATTATTCCTTGATCAACTGTTGCTGACGAACTAAACGCATGCTTAAAATCACCTACTTTGTGGCGGCATGTAAAGACACTCCAATTAACAACTAAAATGCGAGTGTTTTTGCAACAAGATCAAACTGCGATTATGTTTTCGAAGCAGTTATTACGAGTAAATATTGGAAATGGTAACGTCGCAGTTAACACCTCGACCGGATTAATTACACTACTCATGGATTTTTGTCACTTCGTCGACTCAAAAGAGGGGATAATCAGCACAATTTGACGGACATAGAACAACAGTTCAGAAACCATAATTGGTTGAGTGAAAGAGCAATATGGGCGTCCAAAAATGAAAATGTCGATGATCTCAATGCGACCATTCAGAGTTTTCTTCCAGGAGAGTTAATTTCTTACAAATCAGTGACACAGTTACAAACCAGGATGATGTAGTCAACTATCCCACAGATTTTTTAAATTCCCTGGAATACCACTTCAGTATGATCAGTTGAGATTAAGCTGCATAACATTAATCAACCTCGACTGTGCAATGGAACGAGACTGGCTGTGAAAAAGCTAATGAATAACGTCATCGAGGCCAAGAGCATCTAGGGAAAATACAAAGGAGAGGACTTCTTGATCCCGCGTATACCGATGATTCCAACGGTTATGCCATTAGATTTTAAGCGTCCACAATTTCCCGTGCGTCTGGCCTTTGCGATGACCATAAATAAATCGCAGTCGTTGAAAATTTGCGGAATCAACTTAGAGTTTCCCTGTTTCGCGCATGGGCAATTATATGTCGCGTGTTCGCGAGTGGGCAAACCATCATCTTTATATATTTACACACCTAAAAAAAAAACAAAAAATATAGTACATCAGAAAGCTTTAGATTGATTAAGTGTATAACTGCATTGCATTTAATGTAGATAAAAATTTTGTATTAAGTTTTGACCATATTTTTCACAAAAATATGTTGATGATATGAAGTTCATCAGGTCATCTAGTTTGTTTATAATTATAATCTAGAATAGTTGTATAAATCTATAACAAATTTTTTTTTCATGACTGAAATTTTTCCCCATTTTTCATCTGTTATTCTTTCTACTTTAAATAATACCTTGTTGTTATTATACAATTCAATTCCCTTTGATGTTTGTTCTCTATAATCCATCTTATATAAATATCTTAAATAATGCATGTTATTATTCATTCATTATTCTTTACTACTTATTGTTATTTCATATCTTTTAATGGATAATTCATTTTATCTTTATGCCATGTTATTATTTATCATTTCATGTTCCTCATAAAATTAATTGTTATTTTTTGTAAAATTCATATTAGTTATTTCTTACAATATTTCTTATAACTCTATATAATTTCTATAATACATTAGCTTACAATTCCTAATCTAATTTTTATAATTTTTTTATTAATTTTTAATTTTGATTTCCTATAATTCTGTTCTAATTTTTAATTTTTCATTCGTTAGTTTGTTAGTTTTAAATATTACCTCTTTGTTATTTATATAATTCAATCCCCTCTGGTTTTAATTCATAATACTTACTACACATATAATTATTTTATCAATATACTACATATTTTGTTATTCTTTACCATACATTATTTTAAGTTATTTGTATCTTTCATATTAAGGCCAGAAGAAGGCCTGCAATGTGGGTTGAAACATTGGCTTACCAATAAACAATTCTTCCTATACAAGAGAATTTTCTTGACCTCCACCAGGACCATTTTCTTCCTCATTTTTTAATAAAAAATACATCATGTAAAAAAATTAATGCATGCTAGCTCATGGATTTAACAGTTGCTATTGATTTATCTATTCTCTTTAATTGTTAAATATCTTGTCAGGATTCGTACTTTCTGTTTACTTATTATAATAATTTCTTTTTTTTACTTTTTTGTCAGTTTTTATGCACTTTATTATTTGTGTTATGTAGTCTCCTGGTCAGATATATTATGTTTCTTTTTCTGTTCATGTTTGTTATTCTAAAGGGACTTAGTCCCAGAATAAAGTTTATAATTTATCAATAATTAATCTATTCTATTCTATTGTATTATATAATATTTAAGACACAGATACACATATTATATATTATATCAATATATTAATTACAGCATACCTGAAGTTTTTATCTAAAGCAAAGAAAAGTCCAAGCCCTTTTGGTGACCATCTTATCTTTATAATTGGGGTATATACAAAATCTTCATCAAATGAAATTATTTTAAATGGCTGAGGTTTATTCAGTATGTAGAATCGAATATTACCATCATTACAACCAGCCTATAATGAAAATAATTAAACAACAAGAACAAATCATTAAACAATCTATTGTTATAGATATTTACATAAATATTCAAAATTTAAACCTAGATTCTCAAATACGTCTTTATTAGTTATTAGAATCAATTAAGAAAATAATAAATCACTTCAACGGCCTAAAATGTTCTAAGATGCATACAATTGTTGTATGCAAAAGCTGTAGTGATGCGACTTTTTTTCCTCAGGACTCAGTTACATCGTAAATTATTCAGCCACAATTACTTATTGGTTTTAGGAGGCCCAACATTCTGTCACACTGACCGCTTTATTGCCCTATAACTTTTTTATTCCAACTTGAATGGAATTCTGATATTTTCATATCACATATATTGCAACCACATATAGGTACTGTTAAAATAAATAGATAGGATGTAAGAAGCTTTTATACATGACCAGCTTACGGTCATTGTTAGTATTTGGTCTAAAGCAGATTTTCCCTGAAGTTTCTTAACTCTCCTAATCCTGGGTGAAAAAAGTTACACGTAATACCAGGTGGGGTCCCTGGAGGACGCTATTTTTTCCAGCCATCAGCTACTATGATATCATCCATTTAAGAGTCATTGCTTATAATTCTGATAGAAAAGGACTGTAGAAATGAAATGGCAATCATTCTTGAACTATCAAAATGTATAATTTCATTTATTTTGAAAATAACTCATTTTAGTGAACAACAAACATGTTCCTAATTAGAACCTAATTACCCACTTACAATGAATGCATGAATATGTTGTGGTTCTGTGCTCTTTACAAATATATTTATTGCATACATTACAAGTAGTGATATTTTTTCTTGAGCATAAGTAATACCTCTTTACACGTAACCTTTTCTGAAACATGGCTGCAGCGAATATTTTTTCGGGTTCAAGTAAAAAAAATCGTTGTTGATAAGGCTTTTTCCATTCCAGATGTAGATCAATCCAAAGAGGAATGCATTTACTGCAACAATATCTATCAGATTCGTAAAAAATGTGAAAGGTTTTAGTTTGCCGCGGACAGGTATACTCACTTATCATTCTGTGAACATTCCCCACTTCTCATTTCATGTCATTATAATGAGCAATGATGTCAGGCTTTTCCTCAATATCATTTTTGAGGATGTTTCCGCTGTGATAATAAGCAAATTACAGAAATCTAAATTTAGAGTAGATTCTGAAGAATCTACCCCCCAACGTTTCTCTCTTTTGTTTAGTAGGTACCTAATTTATCTGATAAATATCAAGGAACTGACACACATCAAAGAATTCATCGCTTCTGAACAAAGGCTGCAAGAGAGAGATATCCAACGTAAGAACACTAAATCTTGAACGACATCCACAAAATATTTATTTAACTATAATAATAAATATTTACAGCATTAATAGAAACCCACACTGGCAAACTGACACTGTAACTGCAAATATTCTTCTAGAAAATTATATAAAGAGCCTGAAAAGGCACAGTCCGTGACTTCAGTGGTCTGAAATTAGGCAAACAGTGACTACTAGGTGGGGTCGTTCCGGGACCCCATCTTCGGTTTTTGGAAAAAAATAAATCCACAGTGATTTATTTTGAGCATGAAATTCGTTTGGGCTCTACTCTTCGTGTTACATATAGTATATGGATAAGTGTCCTAGACCCTCGTGAGTTTAACTTTGTTTTTGAATAAAGGAGAGTCAAAAATATGAGCTTGGGGTCGTTGGCGACCCCACCCAGTATTAGGAGGGTTAAGGAGTTGTTCATTTCATAATCAAATTTGAATAATTCATTAAACAACCAGGTTTCAAGAATTCAGGTTAGCATGATATTATTTTGGGGAATCTCAGAGTATTTTATCAATCATCATCAAAATACTTTGCTCTTCACTTCGACATTTTGGAAGGCTGCAAAGTTTATCAATTCTATCTATTAATATTACTATCTTATAATAATGGATTTCCAATGGTATGCATATTTTTTTCCCAATGTTGGTATTGATGCTCGCCAGTATGGCTTAGAGGAGAGAGGGAACAAGAAATATAGGATCTTTAAAAGCAATACCTTATGAGTAATCATTCTCATTCTCATAACAGTCAATTTTATATTTTTTCAAAATATGAGTTTATTTAACCAAAAGTAAATATTCAGTAGTGGGAGCATTACCATAAATAACGGATAACCATTTGGATTCCTCTCTAAACACATCACAGAAGTTGCTGAAAAATAAAAGTTAGAATTTAATAAGAATATAATACCCAAAATATTTTAATTAAAATAGGTAACTCTATAATTTTCATTCAATGGAATGGAGATGTAGTAGATATATATATTGAAGAAATTCAATTCTTAAATGAATAGGTCTAAATATCAATTTAGACCGACACATTAGTAATGCAAAAAATAAAATAAATAAAAAAAAATTACAGGTTTTTTCAAATTCAAGATTTCGATGGTTTTTCAAGGCTTCAGAAAAAGCCTCGGTTTAGTTATTTGTTTCAAAAAAGGGATATGACAGTGTCCTACGAAATCCTAGTAATTTTAAGGGATTCCTTGACTAGCGCACTGTGCGGCGTTGGTTTGAAAAATTTAGTAGTGGATATACGACCTGGAAAGGAATAAGGGCTCTGGGGAAGCATTTGGATATTGATGAGGTTCTGCAGGAAGCTGTTGAGTAAAATCTATCCACAAATATTCAAACTTGCCAGGAAGTGTGGTGTGTCGAAAGATACTGTTACTCGCCAACTGCGCACCATTGGGAAAGTGAAAAAGTGCTGTTGACTGGTCCCTCACTAACTTACTCCTCAGCAATCAGCTAAGAGGTTAAGAATTTGTGAAAATTTATTGAAAACACCTTCTGATATGAGATTTTACTGGAGGATTGTTACATGTGATGGAAAGTGGGCTAACTGGCAAAATCCGAATACCCGTCGGCAATGGCACTAATTTGTTCAAAGGTACAAAGTAAAAAAGACAAAAACAAGTAGGCAAGTTTGTAATGCATACTAGGTCTATGCGGCCCTATGTAGTGTGTTATCTAGAATCATCATGGTTATTTAGAGTTAAACCTGGCCTTAGCATGATAATTCATTACAAAAAAAAAATTCACTGGTAAAAATAGAGGTTTTTGCTAAAAATTATTACGTAAATGATGATGGAAAAAAAAGTCATATAATATTTTGTCCTAACAAGTATTCATAAAAATAAAACTTGTGAAAAACTTTATATTTACCATAATTATCTCCCAATTCATTTGAAAAGATTGGAACATCTACTTCATCGTCCGTTGTATTGAAATGAATGATATTACCTATATTTGTTCCTACAAGGATGCTCTTCATATGTTTCTTTTCACCACAATCATATTTTGGACCCAAATCCATGCTCAAAAACTGCAAACCCCATTTTCTCCTAAATAAACAATAAATATAGATAAAAAAAGATTTTGATAGCCTATTATTTCAAATTAGACAATCAATGTAGTTTTTTACTCGTGTAATTATTACTAATAGATTTACAAATGAGAAAAGACTGATGTACCACACCAGTTAAGGATATCTGTGACACTGTTTATCTGTGAACATTAAAATAAAAATGTGAAGGTCTCACAGGGTCTGTATATGGAAAGAAAGGGCAGTTGTAGACAGGACAGCAGAGTGTGAAGATACTGGGGAATCTCATGTAGGGATTTCCAGACGTAAATACTCACATATAATAGAAAGGGGAATTTTGTAAGTAGACATGTATGTATGTAACCATGATCACCATCCATGTAATGAAAGTAAAGTTATTTCATCTGACATAAAATTATGTTCATTTATTAAAACAACTCTCCATCAATCAATCATGTACACCTTTAGAAAAGAGAGGGATATTTATTTTAATCAATGATTATCAAGCATTATTATTGCAATAAATTACTCCAATGCAAGTTAATATGTCCAGTACTAATTAGTGGATCTTGATATTCCCTGAAATCACTGTTTGGGAAAGCAGGGTGAGCATAGCAAGACATCTATAAGGCACAAAACCAAATATAGGCAAAATACGTCTGACGCTACGCACTGATATTTAATGAAAAAGTTTTTTCTATTCTACTGAAAACATGTGTTCTTCATTTTCAATACTTTGCATTTGTACAGAGGCTTATGGAAATCGATGTGGTCTCTGGAACTATGGCATTTAAATTAATTAAAGTAATTCAATAAAGAATAATAAGAAATTAGCAGAGGCCAAGGTTCTTCAAGGACTGTAGAGCCCAATAATAAATAAATAAAATTCAATACAGAATGGCATGGACATAAGTTTTCAATCAATTTTCTTTTCATAGTTTGTGAACTGGTGAATTGAGTTTCTTCATTCAAACAAATGGTTCAATTATTTATATCCTGTGAATGGAGTTTTGTGGGTCAAACAATTTTCTCATCAATTATGTATTGGCTAAAAAAAAAATAATGTTTAAAAACTTTCTTACTTTTTATTCATGTTTTTTTCTAATGAAAAATAAAATAAGCAATATTATTCATTTAATATAAAAATAATAGAACCCAAAAATGATCATTTACCTGTACCACTACAACCCATGAAGGGTCTGGGGTTCAGTACATGGTAGAGACTGTACTGTTTCATGGACAACGGTTCTGCAAGGAGGTGACTTGTCCTAGGTCACGCTCGACCGCCAGATTTTTCCCCCTTATTTTGGGTACCCAGTTTTTATAATATTTTATAGAGGCTGGGTGGGCCCCAGGAAGGTCCTAGATCCTATATGATCCATCTCCCGCTGCAAATAGACTAAATAAAAATCATGGCCTGCAGCGGGAATTGAACCAGGATTTCCGAAATGGCAGCTCAGTACTCTACCACTGAGCCACTCCTCTCCCCATGAAATGATCATTTAAATAAATTTAACTGACCAAAATGTTGTCATTGCTCATGTGCTTTGGTCATATGCATTTTTTGCATCAAAAATTGGACTGGCCAAAATCTAATTGTTTTTGACATTTTTGACCAAATTTCTTAATTATATTTTTTTATTATTATAATTTGAAATATTGTAATTTTCACCAATTCTTTTTTATTTGATTAAGGCACTTCTCTTTTTATTGGACAAATGTTTGAACCACAAAATCTCATATTCCAGCCAGGAAGACCAAACAAAACGTCAGAAAGTTTCAAAATCATTTTTATTTTAGCTAATTTCTTAATTTCAATTAATATATGAGATATAAGAGGAAAAGCAATTCGAAAATTGAAAACTTTCACAATTGATTTCTTTCAAGCCAACAATATAATATTCAGAAAATCTACTGAACCAATTTATTTCTGTTTCTATCCTGAGAAGAATAAGAGACAAATGATTCACATTCTTACTAATCAATTGTCTCTTGCTCTTCTCATAACTAAAACATAAATAATTTTCCTTTCAATCAAGTAGTTCTAAATAGTCTAAAAATCATTTCAACTGAGAAAATTAGGAAATTTTGCCAAAATAGTTTGCCTCATTGTGCCATGGAAGTTTATAGAGGAATATATTTTTTCAGCTATTGTATGCAGGGTACTCAATTTGGTTCACAGGCTGAACAGGGAGGGACCTCCACCCCCTAAAAAAAAAGGAACAAAAAAATACATCTGTTCAAGTGATAATCATAGTGTAGACATGTAATGTTCTTTTTTGGACTCAAGGGTCTCATTTTTCTTTATTTTTATAAATGGCTCAGTTATGGGTTTATAAAATCTGTTAATGGTCACATACTTATTCAATTGAAGTACAGATAATTTATGGGTCCTTAGTGGTGGAATAAAGATTTCAGCTATATTGTTTTAAGATTTGTTATAAAGAAGATCTCCTACTAAATTAAATAATGAAAACAAAAAAAAAAATAATCTGACCAAAATCTTACTCTGAATCAGGCAAAATGCTTTCTAAATGTAAAGTCTTTCCCATCACAAGTTTAAATTTTCCCCAGTGAGATATTCCATAGTCAATCATATCAAAACTATGATCAACTCTCTCAAAAGCAGACAATGTTGGAGTAACAATCCACAATACAGCTGTGCCATCGGTATCTAAAGTAATCAACTAAAACAGGTTAAAAATTAATATCAATATTTCATTCCATAGATTTGTATCATTTTTGTTTTTATTTTATACATATTAAACATATATCTTCATTCAAAGTTTAATAATAGTATGTTGTGGATGAAATGCTGAACTTGTGGAGCTGAGGGATTTGATTACAGTTGTTAATGTAAGGTAGCCGATTTCTTAATTAAATTATTCAGTTTTTGTGTCCTTATCATATATTCAGATAGGTATTTCAGGCACTGCAAAAGGATTAGTCTTTAATGAGCTAAAAAAGTGATATGGCAAACAATAAATTTTACTACAAGATTTTGGCTGGAAAGCAACATAATTAAAATTGTGCTAAACAAAACAGGTCTTTATCTTAATTAACTGTTTATGATAATTTTAATAAAAAACAAAAAATAAAAAAAATTAACATAAATTAGAAGTTATTAAAAAAAAAAGAGTAGAGCTAATTTATACCTGAGTGGGATTGAATTTTCTTGATGATAAACTTCCATAACTTTCATAACCAATTGATATCATTGAAACTATTACATTATGATGGTAGTCCTTTCCAGCTAAATAGGCTTGGATTATAAAAAATAAATTAAATAAGAATAAGAATATACAATACCATATTGATAAGATTTGTAGAACTAATGTTCATCAGAATAAATGAAAGAGGCTCTATAATAACATACAATAAAATAGTCAAATACTTACAAGTGCAGAATGTAGGTGTTCTAAGCAGATATTCCATTGAGCCCGCAGTTGACTCTTTGTGATATATGCTGGATTCATTCAAATCCCACAAGCAGACTGATCTAGAAAATAGTTAGATACAAATAACTGCTAAAGGTTTAATGGATAAAATCTTTGGTCAACATTTTAATTAGAAATAACAACATTGCTATAAATAAGATTTAGTAAAATAAAAACAATAGTATACATAAACTTCTCAAAAATAAATAGGGATACCACTAATTTTTTTGTATTTACTTTGGCTAGTATTTATATATAATTTTTTGTAAAAAGCATTAACATTTATTAGACATTTTACTACATTAAAGATTAATGTATTTATTAAATATATAACGTTGAATAGTAGTTGAAAACTAAGAATATAAATGTAAGAACATTCTACTTTAAATTAAATAAATTTGATTATCTTCAGAATGATTATATTATTGGCGCGACAGACTCATAAAGAAGTCCTTGGCCTGCTCAACCGCTCTACCCCAATCGTCCCGATCGCATGCTCGAGTGATGGAGACCTTGCTCAGCCTCAGATCTTCACAGACGGCATCCTTCCATCTAGCTTTTTAGCTGTTCTTTCTTCGCCCATCCTATATAAGTGGGTCAGCCACTTGATGCGTTGAATCCTGATGAAGTTCGATATCATTAGGTCTCCATATAACTCACTTAGCTCCTTGTTCCTTCTGATCCTGAGTTGGTCGTTTTCTCGAACTGGGCCGAATATTTGCCGAAGAACTCTCCTTTCGAATCTATTCAGTTTTTCCACGCTGGATTTATTCAGTGTGAGGGTTTCACCAGCGTATGTCACTACTGGCCTAATCACGGTTTTATATATCATCAGCTTGGACTTAAGGCTTAGGAGCTTACTTCTCAGGAGCTTTGATATTCCAAAACATGCTTTATTACCTAATACTATCCTGGGTCTGATTTCCTCCTCCTCATCCAAATTCTCATTTATACAGCTTCCTAAATACTGGAAACTTGACACTCGTTGGAAAGTGTGTCTTCCAAACGTGTAGCTATGAGGTGGTCGGTTTTGTTTACTATTCTTTATTACCATTATCTTGGTTTTCTCCTCATTCACCTGTAACCCCATTTTTCCAGCTTCCACTTCCAGCCTCTCAAAAGCTTCTTTTAAGATAATCAGCGATCTTCCTACTAATACAAGGTCATCAGCATATGCAAGAATACCCAGACTACGGTTAAAGATGGTTCCCTCCATCAGTAATCCTGCCCTTTTAATGACACTTAGCATTACAATATTGAATAGTAGAGGTGCCAGCGAGTCTCCCTGCCTAAGTCCTATACTAATCCTAAATTTTTCCGTGATTGAGCCATTAATCCTTATGCTGCAAACTGTGTTTTCAACCGTGCTCATTACCAAATGCACCAACTTGGATGGAATCCGCATCTCGCTCATAGCTCTGAAAAGCTCATTCCTGGATATTGTATCATAAGCCGTCCTGAAATCTATGAACAGCATCCACAATGTATTGTTGTACTCCTTCATTTTTTCACACATCTGTTTAAGGGAAAAAATCTGATCTATAGTAGATCTGTTAGGTCTAAATCCTCCTTGGTAATCTCCAATATTTCTCTCAACATAGGGCAGTAGGCGATTATACAGAGCTATCGAGAATATCTTATAGGCAGTATTCAGTAGGCTTATCCCTCTGTAATTTTTACATTCTGTAGAGTCTCCTTTCTTCTTGTAGACAGGCACTATAATAAACTCTTGAGTCTTTCCAGTCTTTCGGGATCTGTTCCTCTTCCCATATTTGAGCAATTAGTTCCTGCAGCTCTTTAGTTAGAGCATTGCCAGCTGCCTTCAAGAACTCTGCAGGGAAGCCATCTGATCCTGGTTCTAGTTATTTCTTAGCTTCATAACAATATCTTCTATATCCTCTCCATCCGGTGGTACTGCTTCGTCTTGGCTGTCATACGATTCACATTCCAAACACTTATTTGTTCCTCTGTCTGGCTTAGTAGTCCTTGGAAATAATTCCTCCATCTCACTTGGACGTCCGTCTCCAGCACCAGTAGTTTCCCCTCCTCATTTTTCACCATGCTCCTTCTAGAGCAGTAACTGGTTTTACACAACTCCACTCCTTTAAACAATTTTTTGGTATCGTTGCTCCTTCTTGAGTTTTCGATATCTTTTACCTTATTGTATAAAGCTTTCCTTTTCTTCCCTTTCAAGATCTTCTTTGCTTCTCTTCTTGCATCCTGGTACTCTTTCTTGTTATTTCTTGTGCTTATACTCAGGTATTTTAATCTTTTCTCATTTCGTTTTCGAATCGCCTCTTTACACTCTTCATCAAACCATATATTTGGCGATGGTTTCTTGTCCATCTCGCTGTCCCCGTTATAATTTCTTTAATATGATTCCAATATGCATTCACTTCCCATCCATCTACTACCGGCGTATTTTTGATTCCTTCCTCTACTCTAAGGGAAAAACATCTTTGTATTTGCTCATCTTTTATCGTTTCCTTGGACCATTTGTTGACCTAAGGCTTAATCTTCCCCTTTTTTTGAAGGGAGACGTTTTGAGCAATATTTTCTCCAGGACAGCATTTCTTGTTGGTAAGAGATCACAATCAGCCGTAGTTGATTTTCAACCAATCAGTGGAAGAATATGCACTCTGAGATTGAGAGGACATTTTTCAGTGATAAATATACACACCCCAACAGAGGAAAAGAACGACGAAGAAAAAGAAGTTTTCTATGAAGTTCTGGACAGAATCGTGAGAAGTTGCCCCTCTGGTGATGTGAAGATTGTTATGGGAGACTTTAATGCCCAAGTAGGCAAAGAATCAGAGTTCATACCGACAATTGGAATGAATAGTCTCCATAACAAATCAAATGACAACGGAGAAAGAATGATCAACTTCGCAATATCAAACTCTCTAGTAGTTATGAGCACAGTATTCGCCCATAAAGATAAACACAAGCAGACATGGCATTCACCCAATGGCGCTTTTACTCAAATTGATCATATCCTTGTGGATAATTCGTATTTCAATAATATCCAAGATGTGAGATCTTTTAGAGGCCCGGATGTCAACTCCGACCACTTCCTCGTTATCATGAAAATATTGCTCAAAACGTCTCCCTTCAGAATGATATATATTTAAAAAATCTTATATCAATGATCCTGATCCCCTCACAGTTCAATTTGATTTGATTAGACAAATTTAATTGGGTTATACTAAGAATTAAGACCTAATCACTGAAACCATTTAATGATAATCTTAGAAAAGCTTAGAGAATAAATATCATTTTTGCCTAACTCTTTTAGTAACTTCCAAAATTCATTTTTAAAGTGTTTTATATAATTTGTATTGCTGATTTTCCAATTTCTGTCTAGTATAAATTAAGTTAATACTGCTAGATAGAACTACTCAATATTACTCAATAGTGGATGTTTACAAATTCGCATGAGCTAAAGTTCCAGCAATGAACAATGAACTATTATGCGGCTTCTGTATTTTAGCTAATGAATATTAAAAAATATAAGCAACAAAATGATATTACCCATCAGTAAGACCTGCGTAAACAAAATGGTCATACTCCGAATCAAAAGTAACAGCACAAATCTGGCAGGAGGCAACAAGAAGATACAGAGGTTGGGATGGCTGAAGCATATTCCAGACACACAAAATACTTCTTCCAAAAAATTGATCAGTGAAAGAAGGTAATTTTTCAATCTGAAATTAGTTTTTGATGGTCAAAAAAAAATTAAATATTTCGAGAATGAGAAGAAAATAAGAAAAATTATAATTACATCTTGGGCAAATCGGTGAGAGGAAACAAAGATATTGGAATCATGTGGTGAAAAAACTACGTCACAGATAGGACGCTCCTGGAGAAAAGTTAAGTTTTCAGGCTGCATTGAAATACAACCATCACTAAAGCCAAGGTCATCATTGGAATTAGAAGTAGACATATTTTTTTCGCTTGACCTCCAGCTTGCTTCTTCTTCCAGCATAATCAGTATAACCTATAATATAAAATTAATAGTAAAAAATAAGCTACTATAAGCAGATATAATTATTGTTCAGTAAATTATAATTATTATGAAGCAAATGTATATGAAAAGTGAAATGGTCAGGGGGAGCAGTCAATAAATTTTACAGAAATAAGTTTAACTTATTTGATTTGTGCCAACGTTTCAGAATAATTTTAAGGCTATCATCAGGGCAAAGAATAAAAGAAAACAGAATGACTATATTAGGAATGCAGTATCACATAAAATATAACAGGTTACATAAACAGAAACGATAGAAATAATAAGAAAGACATACAAAGAGCATAAGATAAATATGAAATAATTGATAACATAAAAACAAAAGATAACATATAATTTAAAATTTTTACTACAATAAACAGAAGATAATAAACATTGTAGAATTATAGGAGAAAAGATTGTATAATGTTACGGGCTACTGGGTGTAAAATGGACTAAACTATTACTTAATTCAAGAATCTAATATTTATTAACAAATTAACAAGAATACAATGAGATTATTTAAAACAGTTAAATTATTAAACTATTATCAATTTACAATAATAATATTCTACTAAATGTTATCTAATTTCTAAGGTAAGATACAAATAATATAAGATATTGTTTATACTAAGTAACTAAACTATTTATATAAATTTGTACAAATACAATAATATTACACTATAGTTTACAATTACAAATTAACACTTACAGTTCGCTAACTAAAGTCCACCGACCGTAAGACTCTTCAAATATGACAAACTGCCACACAGTTTATTACACTTATTACACGGTCACTAATTGTCACTGTTGCTCACTAAGCACTTATTACAGACTGATACTAATACTAACTAACTCACACACACTGCCACTAGTTAACGACTGCTACTCACTGGCTTATTACAGACTCGTCTTATTACTAACTGCTTATTACTACTGCTTATTACTGACTGCCGCGGCCGAAAACGCTGTCCTTTTTATATAGGCAAGGTAGGTCGTGGTGGGGCATTACTCGGAACACGGACGAGGACCACCTAGACCGATCTAGAAGGTTCTACGCCATTCTATAATCCCTTCCGCTTAATCCCATTGTTTGCCTAATCCGCTCTAGGCAGATCAGAAGCCGGTCCTACTTCCCGCTCTGACCGTAACACTGCCCCCTCCTTAAAAGTGCTCTGCCCCAGAGCATAGTCCGGAGAAATCGGGCTGTTATGAGCTTCCCTCGATGGAGACGTATTTCCTTTCCAGGGGTTGAACGTGCACACCAATATGGCGACTCCAGAGTTGGCGAATGTCTGTTCAAGCATGTTCCTGACAACCTTCCACTCCAGGCCGTCATAGCCACAGCCCAACTTAGGGATCGCGAGCTTGGTGACACGCAGTCTCAGAAGCTTACTCCGCAGGTCGTCGAGGCTTCGCCGCAGGGCGTCATATGTGGGCTTCTGATCATTGGCACACTTGGTTACCAAGTAAAACAGGTGTCGTCCTTCGTATGTGTGGTGGAGTGCTTTCCCCACGCTTGGTCCTTGGCGTTCTAGTTCCGTAGTACCACCAAACTTCTTCCTGAAGACCGTTGCAATCCCTCGAGAAGTCCTCAGATCTTCGGCTACACAATGGGCCAGAGAATAGTCCGCGGGTAACGAGAAGATATCTCTGTATACTGCCTGAGTTACTCCACGGGAACCTTGTACCTTAGGTTGTGCAACTGATACCTTACTGGCCTCCACGTTGTTGAGGTACCTGACTTGCTGGTCTTTTGTCGGGCCATGGTCTCCTTTGTATGGGGCCAGTCTATTAAAATGGACTACCCTGGGTTTTCCTTTTGGCTGCTTTCTGATCCTATAGATGACGTCGTTTATCCTATTGATGATCTCAAACGGGCCATCCCAGGAGTTCTGAAGTTTAGGTGAGTAGCCTCGCCTCCTTCGAGGATCATGTAGCCAGACCAAATCTCCAGGTTGGAATCCACCTTTCTCTGCCCTGATGTCGTAACGCTCCTTCATTCTGTCACTGGCTCCCTGGATGTTTGCACGAACCTGCCGAAGGATGACTTCTTCGTCTCCCATCGTCAGCACACCTCTCGACATGTCCAGCTTGATCCCGTATGCCATCATGAAGTCCATGCCCAATATGACATCTTCATCGATCTCTGCCACGAGAGCGCGGTGCTTCAGATGTTGACCCCCGATGATGAAGGTGGCAACTGTCTCCCCGTAGACCTTGGCTGGCTGTCCCGTGGCAGTCCGTAATGCCCAAGTTGTTGGTAAGATCTTCTCAGCTGGAAGTGTCTTGGAGTTCAAGATTGTCATGCTCGCGCCGGTATCCACTAGAAGGCTTCGCAGCCGCCCGTTCACCATCCCATCAACGTAGAAGCTGTTCGTTCTGCTTCCTATCGACGCAACTCTGATGGCCTTCCTGGGGGCTTTGACGTTACGGGTTGGACATTTGCTTCTAGGATGTCCAAGCTGGCCGCAGCCCCAACAGCGTATCTCCTTCTTATGGGTCCTGAGAGCCTCCAAAACTTTCGTCACTATGTCTTCGATGCTAGGGATCACATTAGGCACCGCTTCTGCTGCTCTAACTCGCGCATGGCCCCGTACGGACTGTCTAACAGCCTCGAACTCCATGGCCTGGGATAATGCGTCTCCCAAAGTTTTCGGACGGGCGAGCTTCACTGCTTGCTGTGTCTCTGGATCCCGAAGTCCATCCAGGAATTTGTCGACAGCCAAGCTTTCGTAAACATCGTCGGTGACCGATGGATAGGCGTTCCTCACCAGCCGGGCAATATCCGCTTCAAATTCCTGCAAAGTCTCGTTGGTCTTCTGGACCCTGCTTCTCAGCTGTGAGCGATACAGCTGGTCCATGTGGCGGTGGCCGAAACGCATCTCCAGTCTTCTGATCAGCTCCCCGTAGTTAGACCGCTCCGACATGGGCATTCCCTGCAGCACTCTCAAGGCGTCTCCACGCAAGGCCAGGCACAACGCTGAAGCTTGGGTCTCCTGTGACCACCCGTGGATCGAAGCCGCTGTCTCGAAGAGAGTCATGTAGTCCTCCCACGGCGTCTTCCCGTCGAATACTGGAATGGTATTGTGAGCTGGTGGCGTCCCAGCATAGGCGGGTAGAATGCTATTACCATGGCTGCCCTCGGAGGAACGGTCGGTGTCGTTCGTCGGTGGGTTGCTCTTACCTCCCTCGAGAGCTTCCATTCTTAGCCTGATTTCGTTCACTTTTTCTCCTAGCCTAGATTCTATATCAGCTACTTTATTATCTACATCGGCTAACTTATTATCTACATTAGCTAACTTATTATCTACATTGGATAACTTATTATCTACATTTGCTAACTTATTCTCAACATTTTCCATCAACTTAGTCTCTAACGTGCCTAACTTAGACTCTAATGTATCCAATAAATCACTTTTTACAGTACCCAGCTCATTACCTAGCTCATTTTTAACATTGCTTAACTCATTTTTAACAGTACCTAATTCCTTACCAAGCTTATTTTCTACATTGCCTAATTCATTTTTAACACTGCTTAATTCATTACCTAGCTTATTTTCTACATTGCCTAATTCATTTTTAAAAGTTGCAGACAACTTGCTTAAATCAGTTTCAAACAGAACGTCCTCTGGATTTTCCCCTAACTCTACAAAAAATTGACGCAAGCGATGTTGCAGTACACTTTTATTTCCGGAAGAATCCAGATCACGTTCTTCTAATTCCCGTTTTAAATCCGCAACTTTTAAATCCATCAATTTAAGACTTTGAGAAGCCATTTTTCAAACAGTAGCCCAATTATTACAAAATGCAAGACAAAATAACAATTACACAAGATCCCACTTCTGACACCAATTTGTTACGGGCTACTGGGTGTAAAATGGACTAAACTATTACTTAATTCAAGAATCTAATATTTATTAACAAATTAACAAGAATACAATGAGATTATTTAAAACAGTTAAATTATTAAACTATTATCAATTTACAATAATAATATTCTACTAAATGTTATCTAATTTCTAAGGTAAGATACAAATAATATAAGATATTGTTTATACTAAGTAACTAAACTATTTATATAAATTTGTACAAATACAATAATATTACACTATAGTTTACAATTACAAATTAACACTTACAGTTCGCTAACTAAAGTCCACCGACCGTAAGACTCTTCAAATATGACAAACTGCCACACAGTTTATTACACTTATTACACGGTCACTAATTGTCACTGTTGCTCACTAAGCACTTATTACAGACTGATACTAATACTAACTAACTCACACACACTGCCACTAGTTAACGACTGCTACTCACTGGCTTATTACAGACTCGTCTTATTACTAACTGCTTATTACTACTGCTTATTACTGACTGCCGCGGCCGAAAACGCTGTCCTTTTTATATAGGCAAGGTAGGTCGTGGTGGGGCATTACTCGGAACACGGACGAGGACCACCTAGACCGATCTAGAAGGTTCTACGCCATTCTATAATCCCTTCCGCTTAATCCCATTGTTTGCCTAATCCGCTCTAGGCAGATCAGAAGCCGGTCCTACTTCCCGCTCTGACCGTAACAATAACAAAATAAAATGAATACCATGCTAATAGTAGGAGTTTGAAACTAAATTAATTTGAAATAAGTACTATTAAAAAGAATATATGGGACAGTATATATTAATTGATGAACAATAACTGTTATAATCGAATCAAGGGAAAGAAGGATAAAGATAAAGAGAATGAAAGATAGAAGAAAATAATAATAAGATACATTTATATATAAAATGATATAACTACAGTTGGACTCTGCATCCCTCTGATATTTTCTATGCTGTTATTATTATTTTCTTACCTTCTTAATTCTCATTATCTCAATCCTTTTCCCAAATACAATTAGGACAATTAGTGTTTATCAATTTAATATATCCTCTCACAAATATTCTTTTTAATAGTATCTATTTCTTTCTTATTTTAGATTGTTTAGAAAACATTGGAGAATTTTATGGGGTTTTTTGTTGGACTTTTGACTTATTAATACTCTTTCAAACAAACATGTTCCTTTACCTCAGTAATACGATATCTTTACTATGATGTCAAATCACGATTTTTAAATAATTTCTTCAATCGCTTTCATTGTATTTAAGGCTCAAGCCTCCTCTCGAAATCAATCACAGAGCATTTGCTTATGCAGCCTTCGCCCCAGACTTCATTGATGTTTCTGGCCATTTAGGCCCTGGTCCAGCCAAGTTTGAACTTGTAAGACAAAATTATACTAAAACCACACTTTGACAACTTAGTAATGACTGAATTATTTCCAAATAGCTACTTGTAACAGAAGTGAACAAACATTTTTAGTTAAAAGAGTATTAATAAGTGTTTATATCATAAGTAGATAAAAATTCTTAAAACATTAATACAGTACTAGTAATCATCTTCTCCCTGCCATCAATTACAAAACTCACCTTTGAAGCGGAATCAATGAAATTGTACAACTTCTTTGCATTATACTTTGTGTTCCACCAGGATTTATAATCAATAATGAGATTGTCCCCTCCATATCCCCTTTGGTCCTTTGTGAGAACAAATTATAATAATTAATTTGTAAAAAATTATATTATTATTAAATTAAAATTAGTCAATGATGTGTGTGTTTATAACTTCAGGTTCTCAAGATTCAGTCATGACTTCCTATTAGCAGCGTTTCACGACTATGTTGGTCTCATAATCATGCTAAATTGATGACGAACAGATATTAACACATCAATCAACCAAACATCTTTTCAATACTTGAATGTATATGTAAATAAGAAAAAGGAAGTTAAAAGAATTGATTGAATCTCGAGAACCATAATTAAAAATTATTAGTAACAGTCAAGAAAAGTAGATATACACGTATACATACTACTAAAATGAAAATATGACCTAGTTAAATTTTATAGAATAAGAGGTGATAACTCAGAAGTATACCTGTACAGTACCAAAAGAAAACATAATTGGACTATATCTTCTGAAAAGATATAATGCAGTTTTGGAATCAACTATACAGCTGCATAAATAAATAAGACCTAAGAAGGTATAAAATAATTGAAAAAAAATTTAGGAAAAAACTCCAACAGCCAGCAAAAAACATTATAATACCTCCATAAATGCTGTAAAACTGAAAGATGTTTTGCTCCAAGAATGATAACTTATTGGACACTGAGTCCAGATATTATGGACCACGATATCATGTGTTTGTGAAGCTTCTTCATGCGATTCAGAATTTGTTTGAGATGAAGCCTGAAATAAAATAAAAAATACATTAGAAGTTTATGGTAGATGAAAATTTCCATGTTACAATTAGATAAATATGCAAAATAATTTAAAATACTGTATCCATGAAAATGGCTAGATACTTTAAGATTCTTTTTTATGTTATATTACATTATGGTCATACTAGATTCTAAAAAAAGTAAGTATAAAATTGATTTATATCTAGAAATTTCCTGTCCAAGATAAAATAATTGTTTTGTATATTATTATTTAAATTTTAGAAGCTGTTCATAAATATTAATAAATTGTTAAGCCCGGATAGTTTATTGGTTTTATAAAAGACTATTTATTTTAATCGTAAACAACCAAACAAATATTTTGTAAAAGAAAGATCATTTTTCCTTTTATTTATTTTTACCTTTTTTTGTAAATATAATAATTTAAATGTTTATTTTTATATTGTTATTATTTTTTTATTGTTATAAGTTGTTCATATTTGTTTAGAATAATTTAATTTGTGGGCAATAGAAAATAGTAGTCTGTTTATTAATAAATTAAAAAAAAAAGACATATGACAATAGTGGAATCGATTGGGTATTGTTTACTAAGTCTGTATCAATACAGATAGTAATGGCACGAGAGAGTTCAATTGTACAGGAGTTCAGTTGTAACCATTGGTCATGAGAAAGTTTTATTTTCACTATTTTTCAGCATAGCTTTAGAGCATTTAGATTTATTAATTATGCAGGTAGTGAAGCTGAATTAGTTTTATATATAAGCTTACTTTATATTATATATAGTACTAGCTTTTGCCCACGACTTCGTCCGCGTTGATTTTGAATAAAAACCTAAGTTGAGTTTAAATTGAGAGTGAATCAACTAACTACCTACTCCAAAGTTATACTCCATATTCACAATGACTTAATAAAGCACTTGTCCCTTTTTATTAAAAAAATCCTTTCTTAGTTGGCCTTATAAAATGTACCTACTGTCCAAATTTTAAGCGTGTGGCTTATGCCGTTTTGGCTCTGCGCTGGTCTCTCTAGTATATATATATATATATATATACTTTCAATATTGAACGTATCAACTTGATTCCCAAATTTTAGCCATTCTTATACAAAAACACATTTTTAATAGGTAAATCTAAAATTGTATGTCACTCATTCTAAAAGTGGCTAAGGTCCCAGATGAATTTCCATCCCTTAATATTATTATTTCATCCACAATTTTAAACTTGTTGGGGTTGATTTGGGAAAAAATAAAAAAAACACGTAATTCTTTATTTTAAATGTATAAATGAAATCTAAAGTTAAAAATGACATAAGTTCCATACAAACTTTGATCCCTTATTGCATGCTTCTGGGGATTAATTTTGCGAAATCTTGAATACCATTGTCATTATTCTTAAGCCTGCTTACTTATTTTCACATCTCTAACTTAACATGTTACGATTTCCCCTGTTTTACACTTTTAGGGGTTGAATTTCAAAAAAATAAAAAAACACGTAATTCTGCATTTTAAATGTAGAAGCTAAATCTAAAATTTGCTCACTAAATCATGGTGCTCACTTAAAAAATGACGTATTTTTATTACTGTCCAAATTTTAAGTCTGTAGCTTATTTGCGGATGTCTGTCAGTCAGGACAAACTCTTTTATATATACATATATCTAAACTAAGCTTATTTTGAAAAATCTGGATAACTAATTAATACAATTTAACAGAAGAATGATTACTATCAAAAATTATTTTATGATATAAATGGATTATAGTGTCTTAAACAAGAACTTACATGAGAAACATTCTTATTTTGATAGATATCTGCCAAAACATCATCATCAGAAAATACATAATCAAATAAATCAATTTTTTGTTCATGCAAACTGATCATTTGAAGAATAATGGAACTTCTGTGCTTTTCCTTTTCAATCTGCCAATAACAAAGAATAATTTAAAAAAATTAAGAGGTGGATATTTTCTAATTGATATAAGTATATTAAAAAAGCTGAAGATCACTAAAAATAATGAGAAATGTAACCATTTAAAAAGGGAAAAAGAAATCTTAATTAATATTTTAAACTAATATTTATTTTAGGTGAGCTCTGAAAAAAATTGGAGCTAATGTACCCTAAAAAAACTTTTAAACATTAGTAATTTTAAGCAGTAGGTTTGATGCCATAATGATTTCTCACTGATTGTTGATTACAAGTTTGTGCTTTTTTTTTTTCTGTTTTATGAATAAGGATAAACCCTCCAAAGCCTAGTGTGATGTTTAAGTCACAAGAGAAAGTAGCCGGGGTTTACCATCCCCCTTTCTCTTTTATAATCGTTAAGGGTCATAAAACAATCAACTAGTATCATATATATAAACTGTAATATTGGTAAACTGTTTCGAAAACAAACAAACCTAAGTCACACAATCAATATCTGTGAATACATAAAACATGTATTTTAGAAAAACTCTCTTGTGAAATTTATATAATTTAACAGTATATATAATTCCCTCTTAATCTAGTTTTAGTTAAAGTTTTTTTCAACACATTACAATTAATTACAGCAAAATTATAATAAACAAGTGGTTTACAGTTATTTCAGTCAAATATGATGAAAGCTCCACTCTCCCTGAATAATCACTTCCCCTGCAACCAACCAATAGCGGTTCCCGTATATATTATAAAATAATAAATGTTCAGGGTCTACATATTTCGGAACACTAGTGAGTCTCCTCCTAATCTTTATAAAAGTAATACTTTTATATGAGTAAATGGTAGGTTTACCAATTTAATACTAGATTGTTGTTTACAATTTTTTACTATAATCTCTTTTGTTTTTTTGAGTCTATATTGTGAATATTTGTGTTGTATTTTGACTTTATTTTCAGAATACTTTACTTGTATTGTTTTAAACAGCTTAAAGACTGCCTTTTATTTTTTAAAATATTTATTTGCAGATGAAAAACCAGCTTTGAACTTGGCAGTGTCATTTCTCATTCGAAAATTAGATTTAATTTATTTAAGCATTTACTGAATTCTTTGTCAACTGAAATAAATTCACCGAAGTTTATAGATTTTTGTTCGAGTGAAATAGAAAATAAGTAGAACAAATATTTAAAATAGTATTATAAACATAAACATAACATATAGATCATAATTCAAACATTTAGAGATTAGGTATTATGATTACCTGTTGAACATGTTCTTTTTTTTTCAGTGCACTTAAAAAGTCCAAAACCACAACTGTATTTTCTTCTTTTTTCTCTTCTTCAGGAATAATACTTCTCTTCCTAGAATAAATTAAAAAAAATAGAAAGCTTTCTAATATTATAGTTGCTTTTACGAATCGTTTTTAAATTATTTTTTTATAATATAAGGATTGTGGCAAAACAGTATAAGCATAATAAACGACAGAATAAAATATTACAGGTTATATAGACAAGTTAAATACACCAACTATATAACATAGCACATATAAACTATTTTGAAATTTTTCCTTATCTCATCTGGACCATCTCTATACAAAATATGTACAAGTAATGATAAATAATTTTTAATTTTACAAAATTACAGTATTATTATTATGAGTGTAATTTGAAGTAATTAAAGTAACTTGAACAGAAATAGAGGGATAAGGTTTCATCGTTCACTATATAGTCGAAGATAACTGATGAAAGAAAATAATGGATTACCATCTAGAACTGATAGATTATCAGGCCAAAAAATGTAATTTTTTTTTTTTTAAATTTTTTCGTAACAAATGGTAATGGAAGAGGAAAATCAGGTTTAATGTAAAAGTTAAAGTTATATTTTAAATACCTTTTTTCAGACAATGATGTATTTTCTTTACTTATTGCTTCTCTAATTAGATCCAACTGTTTTTGTTTCATGGAGGAAGAAAAAACTGTTTTAGAAGATAAATCATAATTTCCAGAATCAAGTTTTCTTTCTTCTTCTATAACCTTCTGCATCGATTTAAAAACTTTTACAGGCTCTGTTTTTATTGATGGTTTGACTTCATCTAGCTGAGAGTCTGTTTCAGATTTAGAGCTTAGGCCAGATTCTGATTCTGATTCAGAAGTATATTCTTCAAAATCTGATTCATAATCCTGCAATGTTAATTCAATTCTTATATTAAAATTACTAATAATACAATTAAAAAAAACACTATAAGAGTACTACAGCAAGGAGAAATGTCTTTATTTGTGATATTAAAAAATCTTGAATAAGAGATCTCAACAGAAAGAAGATCAAACAGTAATACCATTCAATATAATTTAAGATTTTGAACCATAAAAACATTAACATTTATCAAACTAATTACTTATTTGAAAATAACAAACCTTACCAACTTGTAAAATACAGTTAGTTTTCACTGTTTTAGAGATTCGCGATTCCAAATATAGAATTCTTTATATATATTTTAACAACTATTTTATTTAATTTTTTATAATCTAGAGTATTAATTTAATTGGTATCAATTCCTTGCTTCGAGTTGTCAAGATAAGTTTTAACTTATCATTTGTTTCCTTTATAATAATCTCGAAAATAAAAATAATCGTGAGTTTTAGTGTGAAATAATGAGTGTGATAATGGGTAATGTGTACATTTCCTTCAACTACATTCTATTTTCCATACTAAAGCTGATGCTTATTCGTATTCTTGGAGAATATAAAAAAGGAAACAAATGAAAAAGTTAACATTTGAGTCACGACAACTCGAAGCGGCAACCTGCGGAGCTGATACCATTATATTATAAAAATCTCTCACCTACCTCAAAATCATCTTCGTATTCTACTTCTTCATTATTATCTTGTGGTGCAGAATGACTTTCTTCAACAGGGGGTTCTTTTACTGACTGAACGTCTGCTTCTGAAGAGGTTGAACTGTCATCTTTAGTAAATGTACCTTGTCTAGTTATAGTGCCAGGTTGAGAAGTAGCACTCTTAGTTCTAGCACTTCGAACTCGATTGGTTGGCGGTTTGGAATCTGCCATGTCAACCTCAAAATATATCATGTCCTTGTAATTACCTTCAACAATAACGGATTATAATTTATAAAATGAATGTAAAACAAATTAGTTCCTAAAGGCACTATCCTACATATATTATAACTCATTAGAAATATTGTAAAAATTATAAAAACTTACTTTTAACTGATCCATCATCTTTGTATGATTCCACTTTACCATCAGAGATTAAAGGTTCAGAATCATTAGTATTTTGCTTTTGTTCTTGATTGATGTCTTTCGGCTTACTTAGTGATTTATTATTGTTTTCACTTGCATAGGCTGGATTTACTCCATCTTGTCTCATTACAATGGTTCTATTTTTTGTTGAAATGCTACTTCTCCGGGTAGAAATTTTGTCCGATGCATTTTTTTCAGCAGCTTTATTAGATTCTGTTTTCTTCACGAGACTTGTTTTTTTACTAACTTCAGTTTTACTAGTTTTTAATACATTTTTTCTTTCTTCGTCAACTGAATCTTTTAATACACCTTTGACCTTAGCATCTTTTGAACTAGCCCTATGTATTTTTTCAGAATTACTAGTTCCAGTGAGAGATGTTCCTCTTTCACCTGGATTAATACTTTTCTTCGATTTTGGTGCATCCTCTAACACAGTGTGTCTGTTGCTAGTTTTTTGTCCTGTAGATAATTTGTCATTGATTTTGCTCTTAGGTTCTAGATCTTGACGAGGTGTTTCTTTTATAGATTTAGTTATAGATGTATTTGTTTTTGAAACATTTACGTGTACTTGATTTTTGGCATTACGTGAACTATTTACACTAGATTGACTTACTTTAGTAACACTTCTTTCTTGCTTCTTTTTATTTACAACTGTATCTTTATTTATCACTTTACTAACACTACTTACTTGCTTCTTATTATTCCCAGTTGCATCTTTACTTTTCACTTTAGTAACAATACTTTCTTGCTTAGTTTTCTTCACAATGGTATCTTTACTTATAACTTTAGTAGACTTTATGTCATCATCAAGTTCTTTTTTGATACTCTTGGATGTACTACTTTTGGTATTAGATACAGTTCCAGAAATTCTTGTTGATACTTTTTGCTTAGTTTTATTAGGGTCATCAGTTTTAATCTGAAAAAAATAAAACTCTTGTGAAAAAGTTGTAAACTGAATTATATGTGAAAATATCAACTTTTTAAAGCGATTCTGTAAAGCATTTCGACACTTACGCTTATAAAACCATTGATTTCACTTGTTCCGCCTTTCTTTGCCATTCTGCAATTAACTGCACCAAATTAACATTACAAGACAGATTGATGAACAAACCGTTATAAAATAAATGATAAAGTAACACAATAAACTGAAAGAACTGGTTATGATAAAGGAAACGTCTTATGTTTACAAGAGCAGTGACCATGGTAACCACCTTTTGAACTACCGGCAACACCGTTTGAATAAGGAATAATATTCATCCAACCAAAACAGTTTGAAAGATTTGTTTTAAATAATCTCAATGCATAGTTAAATATTTCAACCTTTAAGCTTTTTAAAACTATTTTAAGCTTTGGGTAAAAAAACTTTTACAAAATACACTCAATGATGGCCTACTGTATTCCGTATTGCTGAAACATGACCGAATTTCGAAATGTTTATCAAATTATACCGTTGGGTAATTAAGATAAAAAATATAACGGTGGTTACTTCGTGGAGGGTCGTAATTATATGTACATAATTATAGTCTAAATACAATTCCAATGGCGTAACCATTCTGGAGGTTAAAACAGTTTGCACTGGGAGCCGGCTCAGAAGGGGCGTGTTAAACAAATCACAAAGTCTGTCCCTAACAAATAGTCTTAACTTTAAGTTATAATTTCAAAATCACATTTATGGGCTTTCGGCATCGGTTCCGCAGGCTGTTGGTTCGAGTCACAAGTTATAAAGTTTTAATGATGAATTGAATTGGCCAGGACGTGCAGTGAGAGAAAAAATAAATAAAATACAAAATTGGTGAATTTGGTGTAGTTAGAATGGCAAAGAAAGGCGGAAGAAGTAAAATCAATGGTTTTGTAAGCGTATTTGTCAAAATTCTTTACAGAATCATTCCGCAAAGTTAGTATTTTCACATAAAATTCAGTTTACAACTTTTTCACAAGAGTTTATTTATTTTTGTATCCTCTGACCGCACCCCCTGACCAATTCAATCCATCATTAGCATTATCCAGTCAACTAATTTCAACTCAAATATAAAGTTTTAACTTTTTATTGGTTTCCTTTTCAATAATAATCTCGAAAATAAAAATAAATGAATAAAACTCAATGAGCTGAAGACACAAGCAGCAATGGTGGGACTTCAGTCTCTTTTCAGAAAACAAAGTTTACAACGAACATTAAGTCAGCACCCAAAATGCTAAAGATAGAAGAAGGTGAAATCAAACGGACGGAAAAATTGAAATATTTGGTAGAATGGGCAGATTATAGCTCCTCTGAAAAAGAAGCATTTGCATCACGGCTAGGAAAGTGGAAATGGCATACCAGCTGACCAAAAATGCCCCTAACAAGAAATCCGTATTCATTAATGCAAAAATACGACATTACCGCACCGTCATAAGACCGGAGGCGCTATATGCTGCATAATGCCTTGCAATGAATAGAAAAGGTTTGATCGAGAAACTAGAAATCAAAGAAAGACAGATCTTGAGAAAAATTCATGGGTCCAAGGAAAGAGAATGGTGAATTCAGAAGACGACACAACTATGAACCCTAAAAATATGCCGAGAAGATCACAGACACCATTCAAAAGAGGAGGATTGTTTTCTACGGACTCTTTGCACATATGAATCCGATGAGATTGAGCAAGCGGATTTTTAGCTACTCCCTTAACAAGAAACACAAGGAAGCGTGGATCACAGATGTTGAAAACAATCTAAAAGAAGTGAGGATCACACAGGAGGACATAGACAAACGTGTTCCGCTGGAGAAGAAACTTTAAGACCGTCGGGGTTGAAAAGGAGAACAGAACAACGTAGGAAACGAATGCGGGAAGACTGGGCAAAAGTTAAAGTCCGGGCAAAAGGAAGGGAAAGGGAAAGAGGCAGTTGAAATAGCGTGGTCTGTAGATGGTCGAGATAAAACAAAATTATTTTGAAAGTTATGGTTGACCTTGATGAAAATTGTGGAAGAAAATTATACTTGAAATATATAGTAAACAAAAAATAAGTGTATGTATTGTTCATTTATTCATGAAATGATTATCGGAATATCTACATTTCTCACAATTACACTATTTTTTTCATAATCAAACTCACTATTATTTTATTCCCATGAATATTAAAAAGGAATTGAATGAAAACCTAAAACTTGCGACTTAACTCGAAGCGACAGCCTACGACACTGAAACCGGCGTTTCCGTTATTAAAAAGATAATAGTTCATTCTTTGAGGAAATGAAAAATAAAACCGGTTTACTGGACTAAACAACCCACTAAAGGTCTTGGACTCTTGAAGAACACGGTAAAGACTCTACTGTTTCTAAGGCAACGGTTGTGCGTGGAGGTGATTTGTCCGTAATATCGCTCAGGCACAAAATTTCCCCTACAATTAAGGGTACCCTTTTTATAGAGGTTGGGTGAGGCCCAGGAGAAGCTGAAAATTCTCTTACCTTAATATATAAAAATCTCATGTCACGATGTTTGTCCGGGCTGATCTCCGAAACTACTTTACCGATTTTAATGAATAATTATTAATTAATTAATTAAAATAGAACCATGAACGATTTGAACAACAACGACAAGCTATTTGGAATTGCTGTTCTATTACTATCTGTTGATTCTAGACAGATATTGCCAGTCATTCCTCGCTTTACTTTTACCGATGAGATTAAGGCATGTTTAAAACAATCGTTTTCATGGCGAAATGACGAAACACTTCAATTGACTACAAACATGCGAGTACAATTGCAAAATGATCCATCAGCACAAATATTTTCAAAACTATATCGGAATTGGTGAAATAGAACTGCATCCAAATACACAATACATAAAACCGCCAGAAAATTTCAGCACTGTTGTTCAGACAAAAAATGAATTAATTAGGGGCGTCTTCGCGGATGTACTAAGTAATTTTACATGGGCCCTAATTGGCTCAGTAATCGCGTTATTTTGACAGTGAAAAATGCTGATGTTGACGATATTAACTTTCAAATACAACAGTTACCATGTGATCTAATGTCCTTTAAATCAGTCGATACTATCGCTCGTGTAAACCAAGCCTTAGATTATCCAGATGAATTTTTTAATTTTCTAGGTATAACAGAAATGCCACCACACAATCTTTGGTTGAAGATCGGTTCACCTATTATTCTTCTGCGTAATTTGAATCCACCTAAATCATGCAATGGTACACGTTTGGTCATCAAAAATGTCACCGGAAATGTTACTGAAGCAACCATGTTGACTGGAATCTTTAAAGGAGAAAGATTCCACGTATTCCAATGATACCATCAGAACCCATAATACCGCTCAAAAGACTTTAATTTGCTATACGCTTGGCTTTTGCTATGACCATCAACAAGTGTCTAGGCCAGACAATGTACATTTGGGGTTTGGGCCTAAAACATCCATGTTTGGGCAATTATATGTTACATGCTCAAGTGTTGGTAAATTATCTAATCTATTTGTATTACCAAAAGATAGATTAAAAAAAATATTGTGCAAAAAAATCAACCATGATATACCTCATTCATTAAACTAATGTTTATATTTTATTAGTTAAGAATTTTGTTTTATATTTATTTATTATATACTATACTTAGATATAAGATGAACAAAATGTAATATCAAAAATCTGTTTATTGGTAGAGCACCACAACGGAAATGTGGGAGACCCGGGTTCAAATCCTGGCATATCTTTTCTCTTCAAAATAAAAATATTTAAAAATCTATTTAATTCATTTTTTTCATTCATTCCGTTAAAATTCAAATTTTAACGTAATATTTTTTAAAACTGTTATAATAGCCACAGGAACGCGTGGCCGGGTCAGCTAGTCACATATATATTTTTCTTCATGTGGAACGGTTGTTAAAAAAATTAAATTTCCGATGAGAACAAAACGTAGTTAATAGTTTGCCGCGTGTATATATAAAACGGTGATGAATACGGATTTATTCCTCACTGTAACCCTACTAATGTACGTTATCACCTGCATATATACTTTATCAAAGTATTTTGTCTTGTGATATCAAATCTTGTAGCCTGAATGATATTAGAAGAAATTTTTTTAAGCCATTATTTCTTGGAAGAACGTTATTTTGGATGTCTTCATAGAAAATCTCTCATATTTAATGACAGTCAATATCATACATAGAATTAAAGAATGATAGGGCTCTCTAGTAACAATACAGTATTATTCCAAGAAATGAGACCTAATGTTGATAGTAGCATAAAATTCCTTTTTTGAAATCGTTTACGTTGTCCATTCTTATAAATCATTCGTGTTTTCTCCTTTAAACTCAATTTTTTTACATCCAAAATAAATTATTAAACATAGAGAAGTCACTTAAAGGTTTTTGTTTATTTACTAATTCAGTATTTTCCGTTTTACTGAAGAGAGAGTCTTTAACCTTTTAAATTCTTAAAATCTCCTCGCTCCAGTAGAGCTTTAAGCTTAGTGAAATACTGTTTAACCCCCTTTCACATTCGCTAGATATGTATAAAGTATGATCAATATTCAGTTTTTTTATTAATTTGGAGCTATTATTTAATAATTAGAACAATTGCATTAATAGAAACAAATATCTGAGCTCCGGTTTAATAAAGAAGAGTCCGTTTGTATGAAATTCATTCTATAATCGCAAAATAAAATTACATGATATATCGTTACTGGCGTTAAACCTATCTACCAAAACTATTTATTTTCATCATTGACGATCATGTTCTATTTAAGGATATGTATTTTAATTTATATAATTTTTCACTTTGCTTGAAATTTGTTACTAAATAAACCACATTAGTTATAATAGCACATTATATGCTGTTATAATATATGATAAGTATTTGTCTGCTTACCACGGTAAAAAGATTATCGTTTTATGTTGTCATCATATTTAAGTATTATTTTTTCATATATTTTTATTTAATTTATTTCATTGTTAGAGCATGATTTGTTTTTTGAAGTTTCAAATTTTTATTTTCTTAGATCGTTTATATATACTTTTAGGTCATCTTCCTATGTTTAGAATTCATGCATTGGGCTGTCCGGAAAATAATGCAAGATTATATATTTTCTTCAAAACAGCCCTACAATTAGTAAACTGTTTATGTTTGTTGTATTTTTTACTTTTATAAATGTAAACACTCATAAATATTCTTTCAAACGAAAAGTCTTGTTTACCTCTGTAACGTTTCCAGAAGGTTCCAGACAGTTTAACGGAGGTTCTTAAGATTTCGAGAGGGCGACATGAGTCTCTAAGACAAGGAAGGCCGTGGAAGAAGTTCTGTCCTTGATGGCTATAATCTTCGAGCATTGGTGGAAGAAATTCCCAGAACAATCGTTCAAGAACTCGCAGGGAATCTTGAAGTCATCAAATCGACCGTCGATGATCATCTCAAGGGGATTGGGAAGTTGAAAAAGCTTTAAAGTTGGGTTCCTCACACATTAAACGACCATTTAAAATATAATTGGTATGAACTTTGTGCTACACTCCTTTGCTGAAACAACAGCGATCCTTTTCTGTCCAGAATTGTGACTTGTGATGAAAATTGCATCCTCTACGACATCAGCAGACGCTCTGAAAAAGGAGAAGCAGCACGACATTTCCAAAGCTCCAAATCATTAATAAAAGGTGATAGTTATAGTTTGGTGGACTTCATTTGGTCTGATTTATTTTATCACAGCTTCATGAATGAAACCATCAATGCCGAATCTTACTGTAACCAAATCAAAGTAATGCATCAGAAACTAGATACTGAACAGATAATGAAGCGCCATCGTTAGCCAATCTAAAGAGGCCATTCTGTCGCATGACAACGATAGGCCACATTTCTCACGTTTTACTTCCCGAAAACAGATAGAGCTTAGCTATAAGACAGCAACACCCTCCCTACTCACTCTTGTCTACTTGAAATGAAAATAAACCTTTTACAAAACTAGGCTTTATTATTCACAATAAATGTTACACTCATTACAATGATCATATGAATATTTTAAATGTTACAATAGGTTATAACACTGCTAGAATGATAATAAATCATCACATTCTTCCGTCCTATTAAAATTTTAGTCCATAGTCCTTCAAATGGGAAGGCGCGAGATGCTCTCTAGTAGAGCGTCGCAGAGAATTTTCATGAGGCTGACCTCCTGTGTTTATCCTGTGTCCTGTATCCTTGGTATCTTGACTTGTATCTTGATGTTGAAGGGTTTGTGCAGGTCCCGGCTCCTTTTGCCCAATTGTCTCTAGCTCCGGCTTAGTGATCTTCCCACCTTGAGGTGCTAAGTGTTTCGACGAAACTGTCGTCTCTCCCCCGTCTCCGAGGCGTACCCTGGGTTGACGTCAAGAACGTCAACTTCCTCGACCAATGGATCGAATTTACTTCTTCGTATCTGTTTTTTCATCAAAGCTTTCTGTGAAGGTGAAAGCCAAGTTGGGAGTGAAATACCGTTAGAAGATCGTCTGTTGTGTCGAAACATTCTCTCATGGGGTGTCTCGTTGGTTGCTGTGCACAACAGGGATCGAATTGAGTGAAGAGCATCAGGGAGCACCATGTCCCAATTCGATGGATCCAACTTCCTGTGTTTAAGAGCTAGAGATACAATGCGCCAAATCGTCCAATTTTCTCGTTCAATTTGGCCATTTCCTGTAGAGTTATTAGGCGACGACATGGAAGTGACTACTCTCCTACTGTGAAGAAATTCTTGTAGCTCCCTGGATGCGAATGAGGTTCCTCGGTCAGTGTGCACATACGAAGGTAGACCAAATGTGGTGAATAAGTCAACAAGGGAGTCAATTACTTTTGATGAGTTCATATTGGGACACGGGTAGGCGAATGGAAACCTAGAGTATTCATCGACAATCGTTAAGAGGTATTTGTTCCTTGATTTTGACGGAAGAGGGCCCTTGAAGTCCATGCTGATTCTCTCGAACGGATGCGTTGCCTTTACGAGAGTAGACCTCGAGTTTTTGTAAAATTGAGGTTTTAAGACATTGCAGGACGGGCACGATGCCGGCATCCTTTTGACATCCTCTACTGAATAGGGTAAATTATGAGTTCTTACCCAGTGGATCATTCTAGTCACTCCAGGGCGGCATAAGTCGAAGTGTAGTGAATAAAAGAAAGAATGTGTCTGCTACTTGATTATATTTTCCCGGCCTGTAAATTATTTCATAATTGTAACATGACATCTCCAACCGCCACCTCTGTATTTTCTCTTTTGTCTTTTTATTCTGATGTTTTATATCAAACATGAACGATACAGAGCGCTGGTCCGTAATAATTTTGAAAAACCTTCCGAGTAAGAAATGGCTTCATTTTTTAAGGGCACTGACAACAGCATAAGCCTCCTTCTCAACAGCTGAATGTTTACGCTCACTGTTGCTCAGCTTTTGAGATAAGGATGCAACTGAGCGTCCACACTGCGATAGAACAGCTGAAATCGAAAAATCAGAAGCATCCGTTTCAACTAAGAATGGCTCCAAGTCATCAATCGTACTCATTACTGCCTTAGAGATCTCAGTTTTGAGTTGGTCGAAGTCAGATATAACTTCAGGAGGCAAGGGGAAGGTTTTTGAGTTAAGAAGCCGTTTGACTTTGTCCGAATAGTAAAGCACCCATATAGAATAGTGCGCGAGCATTCCGATTGTCCGCTTAAGGGCCTTCCGACTGTCTGGAGGTGAAAGATTGAGCAGCGGCTTTAGACGCTCAGAGTCGGGAGATATGGCCCCACTTCCGATTTTATAACCAAGCAAATTTATTGAAGTTAGCGAGTACTTGCTTTTTTCTTGATTGATTGTGAAACCATATTTTTTGACTGCATCAGTGAAGCGCTGGAGATTTTTATCGTGTTCCTCCTGATTCCGACCACACAACGTTACATCAACCAGGTAATTATACGTTTTCTCAAGTTTTTCGTGAGTAATAACGTCATCCATCACCCGATGGAGGGTACTCCATCTGCCAATCCAAAAGCTAGGCGTCGAAATTGATACAAACTCCCACATGCCTCAAACGCGGTGAAAGGCCGATCTTTTTCTCGTAAAGGTACCTGGTGATAAGCGCTTTTGAAGTCGATTGTGCTAAACATAGATTTTTTGAAACCTTAGAAACGATATCCTTGAGACTTGGGAGGGGATATGCGTCAAGGTGCGTGAACCGATTAATTGTTTTGGAATAATCATCGACCATTCGCTTTTTATGACTCTTGTTTTTTACAACGAACGCTTGTGCTCTCCAGGGAGACCTACTTTCTTCAATAATCCCATCAGGAAGCAGTTTTTCAATTTCTTTCTTCATAAAATCGGCGTCTTCTAAAGAGTGCTTCCGAGATTTGGTGATTATGGGTTCGACGTCATCAGTTAAATTCAAAAAGGGGAGGAGAATCTATCTTTGCTGGAGCAAGGTAATTGATAGTCAATGGAGCTTTGATTCCCCCAAGGGAAACCTTGAGTTCTGAGCGTTGTTTTAGTAGATCATGTCCAACAATAACATTCGCACACAAATCGGGTAATAGACTGAATTTTGTTTTAGGATAATGGCGACCCAACAACTCCAAATGAGCTACACAGTAATTAGAAATAGGCTTGCTGAGAGATGTTGAAGCCATGGAGACTTTACCAATTGTAGGGTACATTCTCATGTTACAGCTTTTCGCAAAACACTGTGATATAAATGTCTCGGAGCTCCCTATATCAATCAAAGCAAATGTAGGAGTGGAATTTACCTGAACTTGCACTATAGCTTTGTCGAGGACAGTAGAGGCTGCAACGAGTGCGGCTGATGAGGGTGCTTTTTTAGCTGATCTGCAGACAGATTTCCAATGACCCGTCTTCTGGCATCTTTCACATGTATCATTTAGAGCGGGGCACTGCTGACGAGTATTATGTCGCTGCCGTCCACAAAAATAGCATTTTTCATTTTTGAAATTCGAGCCACTGGGCCTAGCTGCTGCCAAATTTGCTACATCTTCCGACGAATTATGATTTTCCAGAGGGGTAGATGAAGAAGCGTTAAGCGTTAGCTCAAAGGAGTATGAAGCAGATTGATTTTTGGCTGATTCTAAAGCACGAGCTTTTTCAACAGCCTTATCAAGAGTTAGCTTGTTAAATTCCAATAGTCGCAGTCTTATCTGATGTGAACTGAGGCCACGAATAAACGAGTCACGGACGTATGTTTTCCGATGTGTTTCTGCATCAACGTCCGCAAACTCACAGTTTTTACTCGACTGTTGCAACGCTTGGTAGTATTGGTCTATTGTCTCATCTGGAGACTGCTTACGGGATGCCAGTTTATGTCTTGAGGAAATTTCGTTTTTGGTTTCACGTACGTAGCTTTTAGTGTTTCAATAGCTGTCACATCGAACTTCGAAATTTTCGAACCTCTTCAGCCAGTAATTCCACTCCTGAGCTGCTGCAGGGGAGTGTGGATCACCGTCGAACTTCTCAGGTTTCAGAAATTTGTCCATGGTGAATAATAAATTGTAATGAAAATAAACCTTTTACGAAACTAGGCTTTATTATTCACGATAAATGTTACACTCATTACAATGATCATTTGAATACTTTAAAGGTTACAATAGGTTATAACACTGCTAGAATGATAATAAATCATCACACTACTGATTACCAATATTTTTAGATCGGACCACTGTATACAAAATACAAAAAAAAGTATTTATATATTCAGGAAAAAAATTAAGTAAACAAATAATTGCTGTGTAAAAATATAACTTTATTAATTATAGTGTATTGTTTGACTCGGTCATACAGTATTTTATTGTTACCATGCGATCGCTCTTGAGAAGCTCTTTCTAACCGTAGACGATCCCTGTATTTGGAATTGTCTTTTCAACGACCGACATTATTGTTACGGGCTACTGGGTGTAAAATGGACTAAACTATTACTTAATTCAAGAATCTAATATTTATTAACAAATTAGAAAGAATACAATGAGATTATTTAAAACAGTTAAATTATTAAACTAATATCAATTTACAATAATAATATTCTACTAAATGTTATCTAATTTCTAAGATAATATAAGATATTGTTTATACTAAGTAACTAAACTAGTTATATAAATTTGTACAAATACAATAATATTACACTATAGTTTACAATTACAAATTAACACTTACAGTTCGCTAACTAAAGTCCACCGACCGTAAGACTCTCCAAATATGACAAACTGCCACACAGTTTATTACACTTATTACACGACCACTAATTGTCACTGTTGCTCACTAAGCACTTATTACAGACTGATACTAATACTAACTAACTCACACACACTGCCACTAGTTAACGACTGCTACTCACTGGCTTATTACTCACTGACTTATTACTGACTTCTCCTAGCCGAAAACAGCTGGCGTCTTTATATAGGTAAGGTAGGTCGGGGGTGGGGCATTACTCGGAACAAGATCGAGAACCTTCCAGGCCCAATCCAGTAGGCTCTACGCCATTCTATAATCCCTTCCACTTAATCCCATTGTTTGTCTTATCCTCCCAGCCGGTCCTTCTTCCCTCTCTGACCGTAACACTGCCCCCTCCTTAAAAGTGCTCTGCCCCAGAGCATAGTCCGGAGAAATCGGGCAGCTATGAGCTACTGCGGATGGAGACGCTTTTCCTTTCCAGAGGTTGAACGTGCACACCAATATGGCGACTCCAGAGTTGGCGAATATCTGTTCAAGCATGTTCCTGACAACCTTCCACTCCAGGCCGTCATATCCACAGCCCAACTTAGGGATCGCGAGCTTGGTGACACGCAGTCTCAGAAGCGTACTCCGCAGGTCGTCGAGGCTTCGCCGCAGTGCGTCATATGTGGGCTTCTGATCAGTAGCACACTTGGTAACTAAGTAGAACAGGTGTCGTCCTTCGTGCGTATGGTGGAGTGCTTTCCCGACGCTTGGTCTTTGGCGTTCCAGTTCCATAGTTCCAGCAAACTTCTTCCTGAAGACCGTTGCAATCCCTCGGGAAGTCCTCAAATCTTCGGCGACACAATGGGCCAGAGAATAGTCCGCGGGTAACGAGAAGATATCTCTGTATACTATCTGAGTTACTCTACGGGAACCTAGTACCTTAGGTTGTGCAACTGATACCTTACTGGTCTCCACGTTGTTGAGGTACCTGACTTGCTGGTCTTTTGTCGGGCCATGGTCTCCTTTGTATGGGGCCAGTCTATTAAAATGGACTACCCTGGGTTTTCCTTTTGGCTGCTTTCTGATCCTATAGATGACGTCGTTTATCCTATTGATGATCTCAAACGGGCCATCCCAGGAGTTCTGAAGTTTAGGTGAGTAGCCTCGCCTTCTTCGAGGATCATGTAGCCAGACCAAATCTCCAGGTTGGAATCCACCTTTCTCTGCCCTGATGTCGTAACGCTCCTTCATTCTGTCACTGGCTCCCTGGATGTTTGCACGAACCTTCTCGTGGATGTTATCCATCCGCTTCCGTAGATTCGTGACGTACTCCTCTCCGGCAACTTCCTCATTAGGCTTGAACCCGAATTTCAGATCACACGGCAGACGAAGTTCTCGGCCGAACACCACATTTGCGGGGGTCTGCCCCGTTGCTTCATGGACTGAACTGCGGTAGGCTAACAGGAATAGGTGAAGATACTGGTCCCAGTCTCGCTGATGGTTGGAGACCACCTTAGACAAATATCGACCCATTGTCCTGTTCATGCGCTCCACCATGCCATCTGATTGAGGGTGAAGAGGTGTCGTCCTGGTCTTCCGTATTCCCAGTGCTTCGCACATCCCGGAGAAGACTGCAGACTCAAAGTTTCTTCCCTGGTCAGCGTGAAGTTCCATGGGTACTCCAAATCGGCTGACGAGCTGCTTCACAAGTACGTCTGCAACGGTGACTGCCTCTTGATTCGGAAGGGCATACGCTTCCACCCACTTAGAAAAGTAGTCCATGGCCACGAGAATATATCAGTTGCCTTCGTCCGTCACTGGGAAAGGGCCAGCGATGTCGATTGCTATCCTCTCGAACGGTGCTCCCACGTTGTACTTCTTCATAGGGGCCCTCTTTCTTCTTGTTGGCCCGTTAGAAGCCGCACAAGCCGCACATCGCCTGCACCAGTCCAACACATCGTCCTTAAGGTTTGCCCAGTAAAAGCGTTCACGAACTTTTTCCAATATCCGGTGAACTCCAAGATGGCCGCCAGTTACACCGTCATGTAGTTCCCTAAGCACTTCGGGCACTTTATTCCTTGGAACGATGAGCTGTAGCCTACGCTGATCTCCTTCCGCGTTCTCCAATGCCCGTTTCAGCAGCCCGTTGTCCACTACAATGGAGTTCCATTGGGCCCAGTACGTTTTTACATTCTTCGACATTGGAGCAACATCCTGCCAGGTCGGTCTTCCTCGCCCCGATATTTTCCATTCCTTTATTTGTTTCAAGTCCGGGTCCTCGTCCTGTTCCTTTGACACCTCTGCGTCCTGCCAACTGTTGATGACAACTGTAGTCCGCAATATTGTTCCCTGCTTCTCTTCTTGTCGGGAACAATGCCTGCATTCTTCATCTTCACATGGTCTTCTTGACAGCGCATCCGCATTCCTGTGGCTTGTTCCAGAACGATGAGCAGATTCAAAGTCGTACTCTTGAATGCGCTCGATCCACCTCGCCACTTGTCCCTCCGGTGACTTGAATCGCAGCAGCCACATTAGGGCCGCGTGGTCCGTTCTCAGGAGGAACCTTCGTCCGTATAGGTATTTATGAAAATGCTCTATGGACTTTACTACTGCCAGAAGCTCTTTCCTTGTGACACAGTAGTTGCGTTCCGGAGCTGAGAGTGCTTTGCTGAAATATCCAATGACCCTTTCTTCTCCGTCTTGGAGCTGAGAGAGGACACTTCCAATGGCGATGTTGCTGGCATCAGTGTCAAGTATGAACTTGCCCTCGGGACGTGGGTAGCTAAGAATAGGAGCACTACTCAATTTGCTCTTCAGCTCCTCGAAAGATGCCTGACACTCGTGATCCCAATGGAAAGTCCTTTTCTCCTCGGTAAGCCTGGTAAGAGGTTTTGCGATGTTAGCAAATCCTTTCACGTACCTCCGGTAATAGGTGCAGAGCCCGAGAAAACTTCTCACCTGGTGCTTATCTCGAGGTACTGGCCAGTTGGTGATCGCTCCTATCTTCTCTGGGTCAACAGCAACTCCGTTGTCTGACACAATATGCCCCAGGTAGTTGACTTTCCTTCGGAAGAGATTACACTTCTTAGGGTTCAACTTTAAGTTCGCTGCACGCAGTCGTTCGAAGACCTTCTCCAGATTCATCATATGGTGAGCGAAGGACTTTCCCAGCACTATGATGTCGTCAAGGTATACCAGGCATACCTCCCAAGAGAGACCCCTTAACACGCTTTCCATCAGCCTCTCGAATGTGGCAGGAGCATTGCAAAGCCCGAACGGCATTACTATAAACTGCCAGAGCCCAGTGCCAATTGAAAACGCCGTCTTCTCTTTATCCTCAGGTGCCAATCCAGCCTGCCAATATCCACTGCGGAGATCCAAAGTAGAGAAGAGTTTACACCCCTCTAGGGTGTCCAGCGTATCGTCAATCCTGGGAAGCGGATAACTGTCCTTCTTGGTGACGTTGTTCAGAAGGCGGTAGTCTACGCAGAATCTTGTTGTGCCATCTTTCTTCTTCACCAATACAACAGGAGACATCCAGGGGCTACTCGAAGGCTCAATGACACCATCAGCCGCCATCTCTTTAATTATCTCCTCGGCGTCCTCCCGTTTGGCTAACGGTAGCCTCCGTGGGACCTGTCGGATGGGCTTCGCATCCCCGGTGTCATTCCTGTGCTGGACGATATCCGTTCTGCCCCGTGGTCCTGGGCCGATCTCGAAGACGTCATGCCATCGGATAATCATATTCTTCACTTCCTCGCTCTGTTCGGGCGAAAGGTCGCGACATGATTCGTCAACAAATCCTTTTAGCTCTTCTGGCAGTCCTCGCAGCTCGGTGGGACGACGTTGCAGCTGACGAACCACTGAAGTAGCGGTTGTACACTCCCCGACCGGTGTTCCTTTCTTCAGCGTTACCGGGAAGCTGTTCAGGTTCATTAGCCGAATTGGAGTGGTAGGTCCGATCTTGATGAGAGACCTAGCAACCAGAACGCCGCGTCCAACCTCTTGTTCTTCGTGCCTTCCGGGTTCAACTAGTACACATTGACCCTGCGGTAGATGTCCTTCGACCGTCCCATGTGTTACGATTTGGCTCCGTGCAGGTAAAGTGGTGTCTTCTATTAAGAGCACTCGTGCGTTGAGATCCTTTCCCTGCCGAAGGATGACTTCTTCGTCTCCCATCGTCAGCACACCTCTCGACATGTCCAGCTTGATCCCGTATGCCATCATGAAGTCCATGCCCAATATGACATCTTCATCGATCTCTGCCACGAGAGCGCGGTGCTTCAGATGTTGACCCCCGATGATGAAGGTGGCAACTGTCTCCCCGTAGACCTTGGCTGGCTGTCCCGTGGCAGTCCGTAATGCCCAAGTTGTTGGTAAGATCTTCTCAGCTGGAAGTGTTTTCGAGTTCAAAATTGTCATGGTTGCGCCAGTATCCACTAGAAGACTTCGCAGCTGCCCGTTCACCATCCCATCAACGTAGAAACTGTTCGTTCTGCTTCCTATTGACGCAATCCTGATGGTCTTCCTGGGGCCTTTGACGTTACGGGTTGACAGTTGCCCCCTCCCATCAACCCTACTTAGTTTTCCTGTGGCTTTTCTTGCTTCTTCGATGGACACTTGCTTCTAGGGTGTCCAAGTTGGCCGCAGCTCCAACAACGTATCTCCTTCTTACGGGTCCTGAGAGCCTCCAAAACTTTCGTCTCTATGTCCTCGACGCTGGGGTACGCATTTGGCTCCGCTTCTGCTGCTCGTACTCGCGCATGGCCCCGTACAGACTGCCTAACAGCCTCGAACTCCATGGCCTGGGATAATGCGTCTCCCAAAGTTTTCGGCCTGGCGAGCTTCACTGCTTGCTGTGTCTCTGGATCCCGAAGTCCATCCAGGAATTTGTCGACAGCCAAGCTTTCGTAGACATCGTCGGTGACCGATGGATAGGCGTTCCTCACCAGCCGGGCAATATCCGCTTCAAATTCCTGCAAAGTCTCGTTGGTCTTCTGGACCCTGCTTCTCAGCTGTGAGCGATACAGCTGGTCCATGTGGCGGTGGCCGAAACGCATCTCCAGTCTTCTGATCAGCTCCCCGTAGTTAGACCGCTCCGACATGGGTATCCCCTGCAGAACTCCCAAGGCGTCCCCACGCAGGGCCAGGCACAACGCTGAAGCTTGGGTCTCCTGTGACCACCCGTGGATCGAAGCCGCTGTCTCGAAGAGAGTCATGTAGTCCTCCCACGGCGTCTTTCCGTCGAATACTGGAATGGTGTTGTGAGCTGGTGGCGTCCCATTATTGGCGGGCAGAATGGTTTTATGAAGACTGACCTCGGGGGAACGGTCGGTGTCGTTCGTTGGTGGGTTGCTCTTACGCCCCTCGAGAGCTTCCATTCTTAGCCTAATTTCGTTCACTTTTTCTCCTAGCCTAGATTCTACATCAGCTACTTTATTATTTACATCGGCTAACTTATTATCTACATTTTCCATCAACTTAGTCTCTAATGTGCCTAACTTAGACTCTAATGTATCCATTAAATCATTTTTTACAGTACATAATTCATTACCTAGCTCATTTTTAACAGTGCTTAGCTTATTTTCTACATTGCCTAATTCTTTACCTAGCTTATTTTCTACATTGCCTAATTCCTTACCTAGCTTATTTTCTACATTGCCTAATTCCTTACCTAGCTTATTTTCTACATTGCTTAACTCATTTTTAAAAGTTGCAGACAATTTGCTTAAATCGGTTTCAAACAGAACATCATCTGGATCTTCCCCTAACTCTACAAAAAATTGACGCAAGCGATGTTGCAGTACACTTTTATTTCCGGAAGAATCCAGATCACGTTCTTCTAATTCCCGTTTTAAATCCGCAACTTTTAAATCCATTAATTTAAGACTTTGAGAAGCCATTTTTCATACAGTAGCCCAATAATTACAAAATGCTAGACAAAATAATAACAATTACACAAAATCCCACTTCTGACACCAATTTGTTACGGGCTACTGGGTGTAAAATGGACTAAACTATTACTTAATTCAAGAATCTAATATTTATTAACAAATTAGAAAGAATACAATGAGATTATTTAAAACAGTTAAATTATTAAACTAATATCAATTTACAATAATAATATTCTACTAAATGTTATCTAATTTCTAAGATAATATAAGATATTGTTTATACTAAGTAACTAAACTAGTTATATAAATTTGTACAAATACAATAATATTACACTATAGTTTACAATTACAAATTAACACTTACAGTTCTCTAACTAAAGTCCACCGACCGTAAGACTCTCCAAATATGACAAACTGCCACACAGTTTATTACACTTATTACACGACCACTAATTGTCACTGTTGCTCACTAAGCACTTATTACAGACTGATACTAATACTAACTAACTCACACACACTGCCACTAGTTAACGACTGCTACTCACTGGCTTATTACTCACTGACTTATTACTGACTTCTCCTAGCCGAAAACAGCTGGCGTCTTTATATAGGTAAGGTAGGTCGGGGGTGGGGCATTACTCGGAACAAGATCGAGAACCTTCCAGGCCCAATCCAGTAGGCTCTACGCCATTCTATAATCCCTTCCGCTTAATCCCATTGTTTGTCTTATCCTCCCAGCCGGTCCTTCTTCCCTCTCTGACCGTAACATTGTTTACTTTTGATAATATTTTTTTGTTGTTCTATACCTTATTACAATCACTGTCACTATTTTACACACATGTTTGATATTCAATCGATAGATTTGGACATCAGCTGACGATTGAAACCTAAACGAAGTAGCTTCTCCGAGTCAAAAGTTATACTGTATGGGAATTTCGATATTGCAGCAAAATTACATTTTTTTAACCCTCAAAAGGTGTAGTTGAGTTAGGGCCGACCCCAGGATGCTTTGAAATGCACCCGCATGCCCCAAAATTATCTCCAAGTGTTAAGACTTTGAGTACCTGTTACTGGAAGTATTCCAGCTGTGGACGAGACGGTTTCAGTACACAAGGTGAGTCAATTGTCTTTGTTACCCGAATTCTGCTAAAATTCATGTTTGAGGTTGACGAAAACCCCATAGTACGATTCATGTGCTCCACCGCGTTTGTAGGAAACATTTGTAGTCGAGTAAATTACTTGAAATCATTAGCTTATGCGCTTACAGACATTCACATAAAAAGACGAATGTATAACGCAAGACTGCCCAGAGAGCTCCGAGCAGAAATGAGAGGAACACTCGGTGTTGGTGATGAGACCCCTATATCCTCGTGTGAACCATCTCAGAAGACCAGAAGGTGCAATATTTGCCCTCGTAGTGCAGATAAGAAAACGAAATTTTTTTGTACTATATTTCAAAAATCTATTTGTTTGAGTCATCTGAAAGCTGTTCACTATAGCATATCTTGCTATGATAAGTAAGAATGTTTTATTCATTTTATCATTCATGAGACTGATTTCCGACAGTATTTTGCTTAGAAAATTTGATGTAAGTTTCATTTTTTTTTTATTGTGAAAGTTACCTACTTTTGCTCCCTATGTTTTATTGGACATTTTTCATTAACTTGAAGTTATATTGTGTTATAATGAAAAGTTTAATTTGAAAATGTATTTTTATGAAGAATAAAGTCATGTTACAGTATTAGAATTTCGTTCTTATTGATGAGTAGAGAGGCACTGATACCATAGCATATCAAACCTTAAAAAAAAAGTTGGGGTATGTGAGGTACCCACTGTACCATTTATGTCCTCCCAGCTCACCGTACCATTAGAGGGTTAATTGTCTCCCAATATTGAAGCAATTTTACAGACGTATTCACGTCAAAAATATATTGACAAAAGAACATTAGAAAATGCTCTTGTGAATAAAATGAATTTATAAATTCTAATTAGATTCCAAATTCTACACAAATGGTATATAAAAGTTGCCCACACATTGGTAGAAATGTATAGAAAGTAAATTAGACTATGTCGATAAATAAATAGTCAACAGTATACAGTTATAAAAAAAAAAATGTATTTGTTAAAATTAATTTTTCTTTTTTTCTTTTAAAACCATATATATTATTTTCTAGAAAATCCAATTATTACTGTTCTCAAGTTTCAACATGTTTGGAGAAGTTAACCTGTGTGTTCCTTAAAATTACTTCAATCCATATTAAATTATACTCTTATGTGCTAATATAATTAATAACTAAATTGTGCTATATGTGACATTAGGGGTCACTGAGGAGGTAGCATAAGTCTCCCTAAGGATCGGTACTTGGAGATACAGGACAACGGCAGTCGTTGGCAAGTAGCGGGCAACTCAAGATGTAGGCAGTAACATAAAACGAAAGGGCTCCCTTTTTATTTTTTGTAAGTAGATATTTAACTCAATTCGTAACAGTTCCTAGTCCAAAACCACGTCAATCTTTAGAAAAGAGAGGAACATGTTTTAAGTCATAATGGTACAGTAGTACTGTCCCTCAGTGGTAACGATCTCAGAGTGGCATACCATTTTATTGTTTAAATATTATTCAGATCAAAGTATCTTACTTTTCCCTGACACCATTGTATGGGCAGTGAATCCAATGAATCAATTGTTTTGGTAGAATTAACAAGCTGTAGACTGACTTATAAGAAAGAACTAGGGGCAACCTGTGGTCTAGTGGTTAGCATAACAACCTACTAAGCCCAAGATCGCGGATTCGTAGCCCGGCGTAAAAAATCATTGGTTATGTCGTCCTTCGGAAGGGGTGGTAAAAAAGGTATTCGTAAAAAATCTATCCTAACTAAACCTGGATAGGCAAAATTTAGAGCTCCCGCTATAGCATCGTCCGATTAGCCACATCACAAAGTGACGTTAAATAGACGAACTAACAAGAAAGAACTATATTTATTGTCAGCAGAAACTATGCTATACCTACATAAGGAAGAAAATGGTCCGAGTATAGGTAAACGAATTCTCAATATAGGGAGAACTGTTTATTTGGAAGCCGACGTTTCGACCCTCGTCGCAGGTTTTCTTCACGGCTACTGTAGTAGGGTAAAAAACCTTATTCCATTTTCAAGTGTGACCCTACTACAATATCCCTGAAGAAGACCTGGAATGAGGGTCGAAACATCGGCTTCCAAATAAACAGTTCTCCCTATATTGAGAATTTTTTTACCTATACCCGGACCATTTTCTTCCTCATATGTATAAGGTCAACTAATATTATTCAATATGTTATATACAGATATACAAAGAGACTTCCTGATATGAATTGACTAGATTCACTATTACCTATGCCCTAACATTAAAACTGAGTTCTACTCTAGAACTAATTTAGTGACTAGTTTCTTTACATGCTATTGTCTAGTTATACCATATTCTCAACATCTTTCCTATTCTATTAGGGCTAGTTAATATAAATAAAAAAGAAGAGGAGCGGTCAAGGAATTGTACATTGCTAACAATAGCGAAGCATTGATAAAAATTCCGGGATTGTAAATCCATTTTACAGTTTACTTTAAGCCATCAACCGTCCTATAACTTTAGGTATAACACTCCCCTTCACTCAAACTTTGATTCAGGAGTTTAAAGAGGCAAAACATGGCTTATTATAATCACTGTCACTATTTTACACATATATTTTATATTAAATCGATAGAATTTGACAACTGGCGATTGAAACTTTAACTAACGTCGTAGCTTCTCCGTCTCAAAAGTTATAGCGAATGAAAATCTCAAGGAGCTTATAATACTATGGAGTTGACATTCTCTTTGAATGGCAAAGAAAAAATGGGCCCAGTGTGGGGATGAGAAGAACTTAAACGGTCATGCTTCTTCAGGACAAGGGATTCGGAAATTCCAAGCCAAATTCATTTCAACAAAATACAAAGATAGTTTTAAACAAAATTTAACACATTTAGGTTTAGTATTTCTACATATTTTATTATTTTTACATAAGGTTACATAATACTATATTTTAACAAATATTATTAACTAAATAACACTTTCATTGCCTAAAAATAAAGTAGTTTTTAAATTGTGGTGCCTTATAATCTGCTTCTCCAGTTTCTCTAAACACATTTTTGTAGAATGATGTAGTCGAATTTTTCTGTACGTTTCTACGATTAGTTTTATAAGATAAAAAACATGATTGTCATCGAATGAATGTATGGATTGTTAAACCAGAAAAAAATGTCTTCCTTTTTAAGGGAAGATAGCACTTTTAAATAAATTTTGTAACCTATAGTTTTGTAACTAATAGTATTATAATCTCCTTGGAAAATCTAGAAACGCAGCAAAATGGCGGCGCTCCCCCCTCTACCTTGCACGATGCGTTACAGTTCTCGCTTATCGTAATGAATTCTTTGATCCTTTAGCTATCCTATGATCTATTTGAATTTTGGATGGAGAAGGTGGATATGTATGTAGCTGCAAAACCAAACTGTATCCCCCGATTTTGATATCATTCGTTTTTCTGAATTGTCTCCCACTATTGAAGCGATTTTAGAGACGCATTCACTTCAATATACGCCATTTGTGGAAGGTTATGAAACAAACTTTTTCCATGCGGGCATTTTAAACATAATATCGCTAAAACCTTTTATATAAAGAGGTAGCATGTATTTTACGGAATATAAATGGATGGAGTTTAAATTGAAACAGAACGAAACGCTAAGCTCGAAATAATTTGACAAGGGACAGACGCCGGGATACGAGTGGAAGTAATGATGGTTAGGTCAAGAGTGGCCGTTATACTAAAAGGTTAGCAGTCAGTTGGGAAGGTGGGGGAGGGGTGGTGGAGAGGGGCTGACGTGCATGCACGTTATATCCAAAATAGATATTACCAGCTTCCATCTGTCAGTTTCCATGAAAGTTAACATCCATTCCAGGTAGCTCTGAGAAATGAATGTATCCCTCTAGGACTGTCAATTACTCCTATTATGTTTCATGCATTCTGTATCAACTGTGTGGATTATAGAAGTTAAAGGATTCGACCCTTTCTCGGTTTATGACTCGTTGATTAATTATTTTATTCCCCTTTTTTTGTCCATCTTCTGTGATCGATACTGGTATGGATGTTGCAAGATTGCATTGTCAATATCTCTAGAATTGATAGACTAAATAATAATTGTTTCTGTCTTAATAATTGTTATTTTTTAAATTTCTAGAGAGCAGGCGTGTCCTTCTTCTTATTCAAGAGTGACGAAAGGTCTGTCAGAACATTGTTGTTGATTGTTCGTGCCTAACGGTATATATAGGCGATGCCCCTTAGGCCATGATGAACGCCTATGGTTCGTGTTATGTGCACCTTACGTTTTTAAAAATTAAGAATCATCAAGACTTGCATAATATTGGCATTTGTTCAACAGTTTATATATTTTTGTTTCTTACTAGCAAAACATTTCTATCCCAATCGTTATGATAATCGTTTATACAAGCATTAACAAATGGACCATATCGTGAAAAAGCTTCAGTTAAGAAGGAAGAAACCTGGCCTGGAACGTTAGGCAGATGTCCTTTATTCGTTCATCCGAAACACCCCTTTCTAGTGAATTATCTCTTGTAAAAAATTAGTCTGAACTCAGCCATTCTAATCAAACCAGGGCTTTGCGGTTGCTATCGAAAGGTGGAGTGGGGACCGCTCAACCCAATCCATCGTTTGAACGATAGATAACTGAGGAAGAATAGTAATATTCTAAGAAATTTCGTTCAATTCGATTTTTTTATATTTGCATTGAAATGTGATAAAGACGATACAAGGGATACGAGAAGGGGAAGAGCTTCTAGGCACATCCTTCAATTCAGCCCACAGGCATCTCTTAATATGAAAGGAGTGGTTTTCTCAGCATTTTTTGAAGACAGGCGATTTAGCTGGACTGTGGCGTCTTCTGAAACAGATATATCGATGCAGACTGAGTTATGGTACTAACCGGAGCTGGTGGGAGGATTACAGCAAAAACTTGAAAAATCAATTCAATCTTTAAAGGGAATGCATCACACTGTGAACTCGGTTTTCTACAAGACCTGATGGTTACGCCATGATAAGGAGATAGTAACTGTTAAGGCGCCGTAAGGATAGGAGGAGATGCACCCTTGGACAATCTTTCATTATAGCACTAAACTCTGATTGGCTGCTGCCTTGGTCTGACTCAAATACTTGTCTTTGCAGAAAATTACCTGATTAGTTATATATTTAAATTATTTTTGAATGTTTAAATAAAGTAAAATAAAAGGAAAGTCAGATATAATATCAAATGCTGTTTTTTAAAAACTCTTATATTGATTGAAAAATGATCAAATAAATCAAATTTCTTATGGATAAAAAATACAATTAATTATAAAATTGTTAAGTTTCCTATAATTAATTCTTAAAGAATAATCAACAAAATTTAACCTTTATAATTTGACTACGAATATAATTAAACTTAAATTGAAACAATAAAAAAAAAGAAATGAATAAATCAGTCCAAATAATTATGAACAGAAAAATAAATACATTATCATTTTTAATGAGCTCATGACAAATTATTAAATTGCACAATTAAAAGGAATAAAACTGTCTAAATACCCTGGGTTTATTCCTCGCGTGTTCCTTACGATGGGTCTTTAGTAGACGATCCCGATGAATTTCAGATGCCAATTCGTAAAGCTATCTGTTGTCATGTAAATTATTCAGAGGAATTTTAGCGAAGTTGACACACGACAGTAATAATTATTCAAATGTAAATCGTACAGGTCGGACTCAAAAAACAATAATAGTTATAAAATAGATTCCACGGATCCCTTTCTGAGACAACAATGATGAGTTAGCGACTTTTGTTAAAAAACAAAAGACGCCTGGCAGCTGTTTCCGTAACAGGTGCTTCCGCCTTCTTCACTAAAATACAAAATAAAACTATTACATGATATGTGATTTATTTTAAATGAAATTAAAACTAATAAAATTACCAAATAAATCAATACAAAAAATTACGGAACATGAACATAAAAAATATTTATAATGACAAACTGTGCGGCCGTAGCACTAACTAATGCTCCAAATTATTTTCTATTAACGCAAAAAGCGATCACCTAATTCAAAATCTCCCACCAACAACAGGAGCAAGAAGGAAATGTCGAAATAGGTACAAACGAATTCCAGAAAGAATTAGAATTTGTTAAACTTGTGGCCACTGTTCAAAACATCATCGATGAAGAAATAAACTGACATATATTCAGCAAACAGAAACCACTTTCACTTCAAAAATAATTACCTACAAAGCTCTGTTCACGGTAGCAAAGCATAAAATTTATAAATTTTATAGGCCCCTACCAGTCCTTCCCTATGGCTCAGAAATGTAGACTATGACTAAAACAATTGCTTCTGAAACTAAAACTAAAACAATCCGAGGTCCAAGAACAAAATTCTCCAATTGGAGGATATAATTCATAATCTAGGGGTGCAGTCATAAACAAGGTAAACTTATTTATGACTGCACCCCTAGACTAAGTATATCTTTCATTACGATCTTCCAGTCACCTATTTTCCTCTTCATCAAAAATTCTCCGAAGAATATTTGGATCAATACACATTAATTAAGCCTGCGGAGGAAGAACAAGTAATGAGTTAAATTTTGTTTAGAAACATGTAGATATTGTGAGGTCATTTAACTAGCCAGGCTACGATGGGCCGGTCACGTAACGATGATGACGACTGAAGATATTCCACGGAAGGTGGTAAGTAAGCGAGTTCATGTAACTTGGAGAGTTAGGAGAGTTGGTCATCCAAGGCTTAGATGGAAAGATTCCGTAGCTACTGATGCCAGGATTCTGTTTAGTTCCCGAACTACACAAGGTAAAGACCTTGTGTTGAAAAGATAGAGTTTACCAGAGAGGCCGCCAGAAATTATGGTGGCTCTACAAAACCAAATAATATGCTGAGCATACAGTGGTGGATAGCTATTTATTAAAAAAATAAATGTAATTTTTATTAATTTTCCTATTGCAGTTAGTAGACCACAGGTACCAAAGAAAGTAGTTTATAGGAAACCGGACAGCAAAGTAGAGGACGTCTTTGGATCATATGGTTGCCTCTGATGGAGCAGGCCCGGGTTCTTGTAGGACCGTAGAGCCAGTGTAATAATAATAGAAACAGTTGGTAATGCCCGTATACGAAATACACCAAAGTCATAAACACATGTATTGCTTCAGAGGCAGGTTTAAAATAAAAAAAAAAATAAGTTCGATAGATTCATTTGTCATTAATGTATTTTTTTTTTATTCAATTTAGTTTTATAGTCCAGGATCCATGGTCCATTTAATATATAATCGTTGCTATTAAGGCTAGTACAAATCTACAACTAGTTAATTCATTTTACTCAACTCCATTTAAAATCTTTTTATTCTTTTTCCTTCCAAATATTTTTATTGAGATATCGAAATTTTGTATCGCCATATTATTATGGACCCTAGGAACTATAGGGTTTATACGGAATTTTTTTTTTTCAATAATTTCATCCCAACCAGAAACGATTGGTGAACTTGAAAACACTAGAGAGGTAAAGCGAACACCCCACTAACAATTATTTTTGTTTCCTAGTTAGTTCAAACTTAGTGAGCGGAGTGGCTCAGTGGTAGAGCGTTGAGCTGCTATGCCGAAGATTGTCGGTTCAAATCCCGGTTGCTGGTTGATTTTTATTTAATCTGTTAGCGGAGATAGATCCTAAGGGTTTTAGGACCCGCTTTGGGCTCACCCAGCCTCTATAAAGTGGGTACACAAAATAAAGGGAGAAAATCTGGCGGTTGACTGTGATCTAGGGTAAATTACCTCCCTATATAACCGTTGTCCATGTTCAGTCTCTACCATGTACTGAACCACAGACCTCTTGGACTGTCTCTTGTCTATCATTATTTTGTATCTCCCTCTTCCACTCCATTCAGCATTAGCACAGATACTCTCTCATCCCATAATCCAGATGCCGGCTCCTTAACCGGTGCTTCTCCCGAGCGAAGTTAATTAGACAAGCCAAAGGCGTAGTGTGCTCTATTCCCTGGAGATGCGGAGATAGCTGGAGCCGGGTCGACGGCCTACTCCCACAGCCTGGAACCGATCTGCTTTTTAACTCTTATAATTTCTCCACTTCCTCTTATTCTTCTCCAGTAAGAAATTAACATAGCCTACAAGGGTAGAGCGGTTTGCGAAGTAGCCTTTCATTTCTTCTATCTTCCACTATCAGAATAACAAAAAGGAAACGGTTGTGAGTACAGTAAGATAAATAGGATATCTTTGATTTTAAAAAAAAGTTATTTATTGAAATTTACAACTGTATAATGTAATACATTAAGTAAATATAATGAAAGATAAATAATGGCGCGAGATAAAGGCAATTCGAGAAACTACCCAATGGTAGTACTCGAATAAGAAATTAAACTTTGAAGGTCAAGAGGCCATCTTCTTTTCAGACACCTATAAGGATTATCAGGAATTGAAGGGGTTGCCAGGTTTGAAACTAGTGGGTTTGAGTGTGAATAAAGTTTGTCGTGAAAAGATTGATATCGGATTTGGGCCAAATCAGTAGCAAATGGTATATTAAGGTCATTATGAAATCCTTTGTTTGTTACAAAGTTAGGAGCATTAAAGGATTTTGGTTTGTAAGGGTTGAATACGAGAGGAATTCGTTGGCTTAGTGGAGCCCCAAAGCTCAACTCCGTTAGTCCAGATGGGCCTAATGATTGTCATGTATGTGAGTCTTTATTAATTAATTGAGAGTTTAGAGCGTTTGTTGAAGAAGGCTGAAACGGCGAGCTGGTTCTTGTGGTTTTAGTCTAGTATTGATTGAGTTTAGTAATAGAAAAAGGCAATTGAACAAGCCTTAGCGTTAAAATTCTTAATACAGAAAACCAAAAGTGAAATAAAATGCTTGTTAAGGCATGTGTAGATAATTCTAAACAATAAGCCCTAAGTCTCTAATACAATAGAAGAAAAAAATTAAATATGATATCTTGCCAATGCAAACAACATCCGGGCAGAAAGACAATATTTTTTAAAGAAGCATATTAGCTGTCCTTGTGATTCAGGAGTAGTATTTGGGCCAGGTTTGAATTTTTCGGTAGTATGTTGAATTTTTCTTTTTATATTTATTTTATTATTAATTATCCTCTTTTCGTTCTGATGATGCCTGAATTGTTGAAATTTGAAATTTTATTTTTGTGTCCGGTTGTATTTGAGATGTAAGAAGGCTTCTTGTTCGGAATTTTCCACTAGTTTTAATTTTTTTTTAAAAAGAGCGAATTTCGAAATGGATTCTGCTCAGTATTAAGAGAATAATGGAACAACTATTTTCAAATAATTTCAGGGGTTTGTAGTTGTCTTCGTTATTCTAGACGACATTCTAGTTGGTTGCCAAATAATTGTTTTTACAGATATTCAGCTTTAGTTTTTAATGATAGCAAAATAATTTTCGTAATTTGTTGTCCCTGCCTAGCGGAACAGTAAGAATGGAGCTATGGTTGCTGTTCATTCTAGATAGAATGAGATATTTTAGCCAATTTTTTTATTTTTTTTCTGAGAAAGAAGCTCATTTTTTTTCTTCATAATTTGAAAAGAATTGTAGTGTCTTACTAAGAACGAGGTCTAACAATGAAAAAATGGTCGATGCAGCTGCTTCTGGTTCCAGCTTACTGTTTAGATATTTAATCATTTAAAAATTAAAATAAAGGATAATATTGAGGTTGGAAGCATGACGAAAATGCAAAAGAAGATAAAAAATTCTATCTCCAAGACCTGATAAATGCTGAGTAATTAACAAATTACTGCTTGAACTTAAACGAATAGAGATGCTGGAAAATGAAACTAAAATGGAAATTCTAAGTAAAATAATTTAAAAAGGCAATTAAATTCAAACACTCTCAATGTCACACTCTCAACAAACACTCAACAACTCTACGATGTGTAGAGACAGAAAATCTCACTTGCAGTTCATGAATTAGTCAACATAAATGTACATCTTGAAGTAGTGTGTGCAGCGTTTTTTTGCGATCGGTACTACACAGTTATATCTATTTATCACTTTACTTGCTCTTTGAAAAATAAATCTTATTACTGGTCAGTTCGGTTGCGTTCTCATTCAATTTAGTATATAACTGAATTTTTATGTACGCATCGGTAGATAATTTGAACTATACGTCGGTAATTATTTTCAAAATAATTCGTAACAATTGTAAACCGAATATTGATGTAAAATTGTTAGAAAAAAACTTCAAATCTGGATATCCATTCTTGGGCACATCAAGGGTCTCTAAAGGTGGTACCTACCCTAAACGGTGGAAATCTGGCGATTGAGTGAGATCTCGGCCAAATCAATACCACGCACAACCGTTGACCTCGAAAGACCAGTCTCTTCCATGAACTGGTTATTTGTTTTGTTTTTTGTACAAAACAATTCTTTATAGTTTATGACGTTCTTTTTTAACGTCTCGCAACACCTTGGGATTAACTGTTTCGTTATGGCACTCAGCCCACCGGTTAGTTTAAGGAGTTGAGTACATCTTCCATTTTTATTGTCCCCTCTAGAGCCCAAAGGGCCAAGTAAAAATGTTAAAAAATTCAGATTTATGCCGCCTGGAGTATTCCCCTGAGCAAAAGGCACCAGGTCGTTTCAGTCTCCTTGTATTTTACAGGAAATTCCAGAATATTTTTTTCCATCGGATAAATATTAGGAAGCTAAATTATTAATTATTCAGGGAAATTTTATTTTATTTTTAAAACCAAGACTGTTAAACATATCTGATTCTGGATAAAAACTAAAGATGATTTATCACTCTAATTGTGCCAATATATAATAAACTATGTATATAAAAATATCTTTACCTAATTTTTTTTTATTATAAAAAACTTTATTCTATTACGCTTACAAAGAGCTATTTGTCAAAACTTTGCGTAATTCTCCATGAATCCACCTATTGACCAATCACTCTATCTTCAGGATTATAATCTAAAATTTCATGAACAGGTAAACAAATTTGTATCACCATAATAATTTTTTTTTTATAAAATCCAAAACTCATATAATTAAATGATATGGTTTAATAATTAAACAACAATATTATTTAAATTGTATACCTTAAATACGCCTTTAAATAATAATTTATATAGCATAGCATGTTGATAACTATTTACAAGTTTGATCAGGTCATTTCTATTATAGGTAAGCTCTTTGAAATTACACATTCAGTGTTATTTCTTCCACTTCCATTTCTCATTATTTTGTAAGTTTGCTAAACCATTTCCACATCAAGATGAATTCATTCGCTCGCGAGATGTAAGGGAAAAGCCAACGGAAGGAAGGAAATTTGTATAATGGTTTTCTTAATGTCATACCTTTAAAAGAATCGGAATATTGTTTGGAAAGTTTAAAATCAATCTGGTACGACATGTATCAGGAAAAGACAAAATGTCTCCCAATTTTTCCTTGTTACAAGCCTCTAAACAGTAGGGATAATTATAAGTCTTTCGGTTGTTCACGTAATATACAGAAAATGTTTGGTTAAAATGATACAAATTAATTTAACACTTTGATATAGTTTTAAATTATACTCGTGTCCTTAATAAGACCACCATAAACTATAAAGTATTATTTTATTTTTTTAAAAAGCCTGCTCCTCTACTATCCTAGAAGGGTCTTTGGTTTCAGCTCAGAGTTCATAAAGACTGTACTCTTCTGTACCGGAGTCGTTGTTTTTGTGTCTTCAAAGGAGATATGATCATTAGTATGCTATATTTATATGTTGAATAATAATGTATACAAGGGGAAGAATGTTCATTGAACATTACTTTGATTAGGATCTTGTTGACTTACGTCATTATATATTATTTTAATTTATTTTATTTTATTTTTTATTAATTGATATAATTTTTAAATACTTTTATTTGAAAAGACAAGATATGTCCAGGGGCGGGATATATACATCGCAAATTACGAAAACACGGGTATATTTATTTATACAAAGACTCGTCTCAACATCTTAGAAAACCATCTTTAATGTGATTGACTATTGAGTTTAAATTTTTGATACTAATCCAGTGAGGTGATTTTCATATGTCCACTTCTAGTACACATTTGATGCTTCGATTGAAAAAGTAAAGAACATCGTAACTATTAAAATTAAAATTAAATTAACCGTGTATTCAATGATGGTTGCCTGGTTCAGTCACTGGATACGTTAAAATCTCAGCAGCACTTAAGTAAACCATCATTTCAAAGACAACAACGAAAATTTCAATAATATATTACCTGTATCAACTACGGGTATAATTACCATACGTAAGTGATTTTATTTGAAAGAAGTAACAATGTCTACAATTTACGCTCAACTTATACGGTACAAGGGTAGAAAACTTGCAAAAAGCTACAAAAATGTATTATTTTTTAGAAGAGCATGCAGACATATGTGACAGATGAAACTGTGACTGAGCTTCTAAAAGCACCCGATTCCTTCCGAACATAGCCGAGCAACACACGCATTGAACTCCACATACCGACATGCGACAATACCGTAATTAAGACGAAAACAATCATCGTATTCTAGCTTTGCAGAAAATAAATTTTGTCTTATGTATAATTGTTTGTGACCATGTTGCGGGCCGGACTGACTAGCCGAAAGGGCCGCACTTGGCACGCGGGCCGTACTTTGCCCATCACTGTTATATACGATAATTTATTATAATTACTTAACATCCATGGAATAGGTTACTTTTATACAAATATATAGAAATAAACAAGTGCTTATTATTCAAAATAAAAGAACACTTGTCTATGATTACTGTCCTCACAGTGAAAATGATACACCTTTGTTTTTTTGATTCTATAACGAGATCAGTGTTGACTAATAATACACATTTACCATCAGAATACGTGGCAAGGATAGTATTAGAACACCAGCAAATTGAGGAAAGGGGGATGAGCAGACATTATTATGGTTTACTTTGAATGAGCTGTTGGAGAGATAGGATTGGGTAATTTGAAAGTATGTAGGGGGTAGAAATCTAAGGAGTCATTAATTTTTAATCAGATGTTATTGAATAATTTTTGATTAAAGAAGAGTTCTAAAGATTATGATTAATTCTAAAGATCATCGTACTGAAGTCATACAGGTGATAGATAAAATGTTAGACCTTCAAAGTTGCGTGAATTGTGAAGTTGGTCCCCCGTGTCATTATTTTTTATTTATTTAGCAGCTGAATACTTTTTTTTTAAAACACAATTTGCTATATCATCTCTAGAATTTTGCAATTTCTCTTTACTGTCAATTTAATTGAATAATATAATAGACATTCAATTACAGTAGTGCGCATAGTGCGGTAGAAATTTTTCGTTCAATATACTCAAGAGGCATCTCGTTCCTTTTAACGTTATAGATACGAGTGTATCTGTAAAGTAGCGCGCCCACGACTTGGTTGAAGGGAAAAGGGCGTCCATCTAAGAAACTACTCTGAAGAAACCCTTCTCAAACGAAAATGTCTGGGCTCTTTTTATATATACCATTTCTCATATCAAGGTATATAAGTTATTTAATAATATCCAATAGGTATATAATATTTTTGTCTTGTAGATAAATATTATTAAAAGCGCTTTTTTAGTATCGAGGATGATGTATGTTCAAGAGCTCTAGAGAAAAAAATGAACTTTATCTGAAGAAACATTGATAGCAAATTTAATCCTTAACAATACTATAAGGATTCAAATCAGTAGTGATGGGCCAGAAATCACGAACTGATACTTTTTCACTGTTACTCAAAAGTCACAGGTCTACCTGTGATCACAAATTCATCAGTAACAGTTCTAAACTGTTCTTCACAGTGATTGGCGATAGAACCGGGCGGAATTGAAGCGTGATTGTTATTGTGACTACAGTAACAGTTCTAAACTGTTCTGCACAGTGATTGGCGATAGAACTGAACGGAATTAAAGCGTGATTGTTATTGTGACTACAGTAACAGTTCTAAGCTGTTCTTCGCATATGGGCGACTGGTCGTCAGCGAACGGAATTGAAGCGAGTTTGTTACTACTATTACTACCTTAATTTGACTCAATTAATTTTACTGTAGAAAATTAACTGCACAGTAATACATTTAAATTATTAATATAATTTAAATTTATATATAAATAAAATAAAAGGGAAAGTCAGATATTTATTTACAGCTTGTTTATTGTAAATTATTAATATTTACTTGTAAATTACCTATACAAAAACTTATTTTTTTTAACTTTTTAAAAACTTTCTTTGCATTATATTCTGTTCTTTATCATTGAAAACAAAATAGCGATTTTATATGATCTAACTATTTTTGAAATAAATGTTTATAAATTTTTTAATGATGTATTTTCATTTTATCTTACATTCCACACTTGGTAAACATTTTAATAAACATTTCCGAGGAGCGAGCTGCATAGTGTGCAATTATCTTATTTAAGAGAATTCACTTACGAATTGGGTGATTTCCATAGTAAACATGTTTTTTTATTTAAAATGAATAATATAAAGACAAAAAATTTTCCCTTCTGGGGACCGTGTTCGAAAAAAATCGTCGTCTTGAATGGGTTAAACCATAAGAGGAAAATTTACGTTATATAGGATATTGAAAATAATTCCATCTGTATGTATATTGATAGGATTATGGTGAATTACAAGTGTCAAAGTAATTATTATCCTTATAATGTGTATTCTGTGATCGTTGTATTCAAGATGTGGAATTAAGTACGCCGACGGAATCACTGTTGGTAGCATTTCGACAGAATCACGAATCACAGTTAGTAGCAGTTAAGCAATCACTGTTGGTAGCATTTCGACAGAATCACGAATCACAGTTAGTAGCAGTTAAGAAATCACAGATAAGAAAAATCACAGTAACGGTTAGAGCTGTTACTGAAAAGTAGCAGCTAAGCCCATCACTACAAATCAGGCAGTCAAATCGTTGTACTTGAAAAATTACAAGAAAAATCTTCGAATTTAAGGGACATTTTAATTTAAAAGTCCAAGTTTTCCACCTCTTCCTTAATGCGGGCCTTCCGCCATCTTGAAAGTACCCTAAAAAATCGCCTTTTTCTGTTTGGTTTTTCCTAAATACCTTAAGAGTATTTAAAGTAAAAAAAAAAAATGTAAATACCAATTTTAAATTATGTTAGATTTCCTAAAAATTTAAATTAAAAGTTAAATGATGTATTTTCATTTTATCTTACATTCCACACTTGGTAAACATTTTAATAAACATTTCCGAGGAGCGAGCTGCATAGTGTGCAATTATCTTATTTAAGAGAATTCACTTACGAATTGGGTGATTTCCATAGTAAACATGTTTTTTTATTTAAAATGAATAATATAAAGACAAAAAATTTTCCCTTCTGGGGACCGTGTTCGAAAATCGTCGTCTTGAATGGGTTAAACCATAAGAGGAAAATTTACGTTATATAGGATATTGAAAATAATTCCATCTGTATGTATATTGATAGGATTATGGTGAATAACAAGTGTCAAAGTAATTATTATCCTTATAATGTGTATTCTGTGATCGTTGTATTCAAGATGTGGAATTAAGTACGCCGACGGAATCACTGTTGGTAGCATTTCGACAGAATCACGAATCACAGTTAGTAGCAGTTAAGCAATCACTGTTGGTAGCATTTCGACAGAATCACGAATCACAGTTAGTAGCAGTTAAGAAATCACAGATAAGAAAAATCACAGTAACGGTTAGAGCTGTTACTGAAAAGTAGCAGCTAAGCCCATCACTACAAATCAGGCAGTCAAATCGTTGTACTTGAAAAATTACAAGAAAAATCTTCGAATTTAAGGGACATTTTAATTTAAAAGTCCAAGTTTTCCACCTCTTCCTTAATGCGGGCCTTCCGCCATCTTGAAAGCACCCTAAAAAATCGCCTTTTTCTGTTTGGTTTTTCCTAAATACCTTAAGAGTATTTAAAGTAAAAAAAAAAAAATGTAAATACCAATTTTAAATTATGTTAGATTTCCTGCAATGTAAATCTGTATTACTTTTTTAAGATTTGAAATATCCACTTAGATACGGACCCAAAGTTTCGATTAGTAGGAGCTAGCTAGACAAAATTATTTTTCGGAATTTTCGCATTTCTTTCGCCTAATTAAGTATTGTAATTATAAAAAATAGTTTTTAATTAATTAATAACTGAATTTAAGAGGATTGCTAGGATAATAATTAGAAAAAATAAAATAAATCCAATGTATAAATAATAATAATTAAGACAATATATTATAATAAAACTGATAAAAATCCGTATTTATTCTGGAACTAGTCCCTAGAATAGTGATACGGAAAGTAAAATATAAACTATAATGTCTTAGAGTAAAATACAATCTCAATTTAATTAATAAATGAAAATAACACATTAATTTATATAAATTAGGAGTTAGCTCGCAATAATGAATTAAATGAAAGAAAAAATATAAATACCATAACAATAATTAAAAAGAACGATAACTACATACATACAAGTTTTATGGAAAATAAAACAACGACAAAATAATTTAAGAAATTAAAGAAACAAAAAACTATAATTATTTTAAAAATAAGTTTGTGTGTATATATACTCCCTTACATATATATATATCATTCATCCATCCCAAAAACTGTAATCATAAAACTAATTAAAATTGTTTCGTGGTGAATAAATGCTAAATAGGATATGTCATAAATTGGAAGAATTGCTTGCCAAAATCATTTTTATTTTCCTTTCAGAGTCCTCTGTAATGTTTTCAAAATTAATTTTGGTCGAAAGAAACTCTAAGAAATAAAAGTTTCTTTCTTCCTTTGAGTGTTGATCCACTCTTCAACAATGTATCTTCTCGAAATAAAGGACTCTAAAAAAATGTTGTACTCGAGTGTACTGGCTAAAATGTGTCTTATTATTTATAGGAAAGGTGTAGCTATTAAATATAGAAAAATTAACCCGGATACAAACGGGTAAAAGGCATGTTCATCACTTCAAAGTTTCAAAATGAGGAAAAATCCTTCGGCGATTTAAAAAAAAATTAATATAGTTTGATTATCCGAAGACTTTTTTATTTCGGAAAAATAGAACTTACCAGTACAACTAATATCTATATTCAACGATTGGTTCGATAAAAGTAGTTGAACAATAAATTTTTGAGGTTGAATTGATGCCTTGAATTCCACTGATTTATTATATTGCTATGATTACTTTGGGCCCTAACCCTCAAGCTCTGAAGTGTGTCAGACTTAAACAAATATTAGATTACCATGATTTGAAGTTCTGTTTACAATATTGTAATACCATATTTCAGATTTCTAAACATGAATTTTGTCCTAGTTTATACTAATCGAAAGACTGTGCGCTGCTTTGATTTCCCCCCCATTTATTAGAATTTTTTTAGGAATAGTTAGCCAATCTTGTTTTAATTTTCCTTTCAGGGTCCTCTGCAAGGTTTCTAAGATTTAATTTGGTAGAAAAGACAATAAAATTAAAAAATTAGGGTGTTTCTACCATTCTTAAAAAAAAAACCTTTCTCGAAAATAAGTATTCTAAAATGAAAAAAAGCAATGTTTTACTCGAGTTTGCAGGCTTTAATGCATCTCATTATTAATGGGAAAGATGAAATATAAAAAATTTAGGGCGGGTACAACCAGATACAAGTCATTCCCATATCTTGAAAGTTTCTAAATGAGGAAAAATTCGTCATGCATATTTGAAAAAAAAAATTGATGCACTTAGATTATCAGAGAAATTTTTTAATTCGAAAAAATAGCACCTGTGATTTCATATATTATCGATATTCAACAATTGATTCATATAGAATTAGTAACATTATAATTTTGTGCTGTTGAAATGAAGCTTTGAATACAACTGATTTAGTGTATTTCTATGGATTCATGACTTTGGACTCTACTACTGACGAGATGAAAAGTGCCAGGCATAAACGAATATTGGATTTATAGGTTTTGAATTATTGTTTAAAATATTCCAATAATTTTTTTGCGAATTTTGACATGAATTTCGTCCAGCTAGCTCCTACTAATCGAAACACTGTGGGACGGTAAAATTTACAAAGTTGATCATAAAATTATAATAACTTTCCGGTCTTATACCCATAAAACTTCAAACACTCCAGATCTAATCATTATGAAATAAACATACTGTTTTCATTACACATAAAATAATCCTCCGTTTATTATAAACAATAATTATTTCAATGGAGCGCGTACTGTAATAACAATTTTTTTTCCTCAATTTTTTCAAGTAGCAAGATTTGGTTGGTAGACTCTTTTTTATTTTTTAATACTATTCTATAAAAAATGGAATAATTGCTAACGATCACAAAAAAAAAAAGAAATTACTCAGGATAAAATCCATTATTATTGCACGTTTCATCTGGATACGCTGATTTAATTGTATTTTCTCATTATGCATATCTAGTGCACAACTTGTTATTCTGGCTAACAAACTAAACTTGTGTCTTCACTGGATTGCTATTACAAAACGTTGACATTCAAAATAGATGGTATTGCTCCAGAACTTACAAAATTTGGAGGTATACAATTACGTAAAGCTTTGCAAGATCTGTTTCAGAATATCTTCTCTTCTAAATCTATGCCTGAGGAGTGGGGATGTAACATAATCATACCGATCCACAAGAACGGTAGCTCTAGTGAATTCAAAAACTATAGGCCTATATCACTTTCCCCTGTAGTTTATAAACTTTACACGTCTATACTGGAAAAGAAACTTAGATCAATCGTCGAAGGCAAATTGGAAGAGGAACAAGCAGCTTTTAGACCCAACCATCACACACAGGACCACATCTTCTCGCTGAAGACGATTATTGAGGACATGGGATAGAGGAAAGAGGTTGTACCTAGTGTTCCTTGACATAAAGGCAGCATTTGACTCAGTCCTTAGAGAAGAAATATGGAATGCTCTATGGAATATGTGCCCACAACATTAATAAATCCCATAAAAACACATATCAGGACTCCAAAGCTGTGGTCAGAATTAATGGAAGAATGTCCGAGGCTTTTGCCGTGAGAAGGAGTGTTAGACAGGGGGACAGCCTTAGTCCTCTTTTTTTTATCACTTTCATGGACGAAATATTGAAAATCTGCAAGCGGAGGACAGCACGGATGGTCGTGGGAAAGTGGAACATGAGGGAAATCCTAGCGCAAGTAATGGTTTTTGCAGATGATATTGTCCTCATTGCCAATTCTAAAGGAAATCTACAGCAGGCGGTTACGGAATGGGAGGCAGAGCTGGAAAGGAAGGGCATGGCGTGAAGAATACTAGGTTTTAATTCATTGCAGAGGAGAAAACTTGGAGACAGGGGAGGAATATACCTACCTAGGAGTGGTGTGTCAGCAGAAATGAAAAAATGAACCAAGAGCTCTTAAACAGGATTAAGAAAGCTAATAGCATATACTACCAGCTTTGTAACACAATGGTGGGAAAAAGAGAATTGGAAAATAGTGTAAAATTACACATCTTTGAGTCCATATAGCTACTTACCCTTACCTATGGAAGTGAGTGCTGGGTCCCGATGGACAAGCACTGGAGTAGGGTTACAGCTGCTGAAATGAAATACCTCCGGAGAATGGCAGGCAAAACAAGGAGGGACATAGTTAGAAATGAGAGGATAATAGGAGGCCTGGGAGTGCCTTCACTGAGGGAAAAAGTGGAGAGGAACCAGTTGGGATGGTTAGGTCATCTATGCAGGATGAATAAGGACTGGGACCCAAAGAAGTTTTCTTAAGCCAGGCCTAACGGACGTCGTCCTCGAGCAAGACCTAGACTGCAATGGATGGACCACATCTCAAGGATTGGTGAAAGGAAGGGAAGGAATATGAATGAGATGAAAGCGCAGGGGGGTGATCGAGGGCCTTGGCTGTCTTGGGTTGGGGCATCTCCACGCTGAGAGGCACTAAGGAGGAAGATGAAGAAGAAGAAATTCAAAATATTGCCATTTTGCAGATTAGCGCCGTAATACGGGGGAGGGGGTATTAAATATAGTGTTGAAGTAAAAAAAAAGAAGGGTTAATTACCCCTAAACATCTCTTCCCCTGAGCCCGAAAATAAGTTGAAAGTCCACAGAGGAGAAATCCTGTGTTAATAAATTTCACATCTTTCCAAATAATTAGTATTTAAAAAATCTCATAATCCTATTTTTGAAAAAAAACAAACAATATTATCCTAACTCAAAAATTGTATAAAAACTTAATATGATAAATCTACGACAGCACAAGTGATTGGAAAATTATCTATTTGCAACATTCATGAATAATGAACTCCCAAGCGGTAGAGAGGATGAAATTAGTTTTGCATAATGATTTAAAGCATTATTTTTAAAACTGTTTTTGCAAAATATGTTTTGGACGAGTGCAATGCCAGAAGAAAAGCGTGATTCTCGATATTTTCATAGAGCCTCTACTAAGTGGGTAGCCTTAATTTCAGGGAAAAACCTGGCAGTTGAGAGTCATCTCGGAAAAATCACCACCCTCCACAACTGCTGTCCTTGAAATAGTGGATCCTCTGTTATGTAAACAACCCAAGACCATTCATTTTAGAATGGTAGTGGTATAATTTTTTTCTAAATGTAGTTAGCAATAATTCATTATGTAATGTAAACTCATTCAATTAGCGCATACCGCTCCTTTGGAAGAAAACAGGCACAACTCAAAATTGCAAGTTAACAGATTAACAGTCCCTCCGTGTCCTAGACAAGGTTTTGATAATTCAACACGTCTCTTTAGCGGTTGACTAGTCGAGTTACTTTAGTGAGACTATGCATATAAAAAATTATCACATTTCGTATATTTTAAGGTATAATTGAAACAATAGCACTGTTTGGAGTGCTTGACCCGATTTTCTTCCAAAGGAGAGATTTACGTTTCATTTCATTGTGTATTAAATATTTACATCACTCTCCTTCAATGATTTTTTTTTTATGGCGTATTTCGTTTTTATTAATTAGTTGGTTAGTTGCAACATGATAGTTATTTTACCGAGGATGTGATGTTTATTCGCCTTTTTTTTTCTTCAATTGACTCCTCGGCAATGATTCAACTTTGGCGGAACTGTCTTTCTCGTATTGATGGTATAACTTTTCGGCCAACTTATCCCGATGGTGCTTGTTGACGAAGTTCTTGTGGTGCATGCGCCGTTTAACCAATTCGTCATCGTCATCTCTCACTATCTGGAGTTCCGGATCGTCCAAAGACAAAGGGTGAGCGAATATGTCCCTATAGGATTCTTCTACTTTTCGGTATTTCTTCCTTTTCGATTTATTATTGTTTCTCGACAGATTGATAAAGTAACTATTCCCGACGTAATCGTCCAATTCTTTTTCAGCCGCAAGTGCTGTACGGTTTAAATGACTGGCTCTAGGATATTCCTTGTCCTTGTAATCCAAGTCATAATCGTTTTCATAATCGTAATATGTTCGAATCGGATCACTCTTTTTGCCGTCTTTATTCTTATAATAGTCATAGCCTAAATTATAACTAAGGTCATATGTCAAAGGGGCATTTCTTTTAAGGCTGCCGTTTAATTTCTCTCCTTGAAACTTTTTCTTTTTGACTGACGGCCCGGGTTTCAGCTTCAGCATAAGATTATTTATCATGCCCAATGCTGAGTTACTTTTAGATAGGGCATAATACTGAGGCTTTATAAACTTATTACTTTTACTCCAGTCAGATATTTCATCAGTATCGATCTCAGAAGGAGCATCCATTAATTCTGAATGGCCATTCTTACCTAATGTTTTCTTATCTGAAACTTTTTCGGCTGGAGAAATGGAGTCTAATTTTCCCCCAATTACTTCCTTAGTTTCAACAGTTTTGTTTTCATTTACATTGCGCTTTTCCTTTCTAGAAGTATCATATGTATCGACCGAGAGGACGGTATTTGATATTACTTGTTTTTGAGGACTATTTAGTATATTATTTTTCAAAATCTCCGTCATTGCAGTAGAGGCCAAGACCGTGGAAGATTGAATTATGGAGTTTATGGGCGCCACCTTAACCATTTTATCACCTTTTTCTTCTACATTTGATTCGTTATCGTCCTCGGAATGCTTTTCCATTAACGTACCAGCAATTTTGACTGGAGGCTTTGCGAGAAGTTGATGATTTTCTTGCAAAACTTTGTTGGGTTGTCTTAGAATCATTCCATTATATTTATTTATTTCTTTATCATTTTGGCTGGCATTTGGATTCAATATACTTTGCTGCAGATTCATTTCTTGGACAGATACGAATTTCGAGGTAGTGGCAGCTAAGGATGGCACTTCAGAGATGGGGAAGCTGTTTCCTGTAGGCGAGGATCGCGCCCTGCTGATCAATTCAACTTCATTATTGACGGTTCCTTGATAACTGTTGGTAATCTCGACATGAGCCGGTTCAGGATCGATAGGCTCGTTCCTTGCAGTGCTCCTGGAATTCTTAATTTCTATGTTTTTACTTAACACTGCAAAACCTTCGTATAAGTGTTTGACACTACTCATCACTTCTACCTTGGTCTGACTGATCGCCGAAGCGGTGGACGGTTGGTTATTGATAGACATTGCTTCGTTCTTATTTATTAAGCCATTTAGATCGTCATAATCTTGAACATTCCCTTCGTATTCTGGCAAAATACGTGAATCGCTGTAAAAATGTTCACTAATATTATTCAATTTTTGTATCGGTTCAATACCATTAACGGTATCACTTCCTTCGTAAGTAGATAGATCAGCGTCATAGTCGTGCCAGGCTTTGACCAAATGATTTTTAAATCTCTTGTTTGCATCCTCTTTGGGTGAATAGATTCTGTTATGGTTCCTAGCCCTTACTCTTTTACGATATCTTGACTTTCTTGGTTGTAACTCGTCACTAAGTTCACTATCAGACTCTTGATGAGATTTTACAAAATCACTTAATTGTCTTTCTTGAACATCATTGGGGGATATTTCCCTAAGTTGGTTATTGCGTGGAGCTTCTGATTTAAGATTTAATTTAATTTCTCCAGCATTTATTATTTTCTCGTCACAATTACTTGCTTTCTGGTTTTTGATATAATCTGCGTATGGTCCTCTCATCCAGGGTTTCGATATCTGTTCATTCGATAGGATCTGTTCCGAAGTTTCTGGAAAAGCGTTACCGTCAGTATCTATAACAAAACTATCCTGGACAGTTCTACTATTTTCAGTTTTGCTCCCTTCTCTAGAAAAAAAATGTAACAAATTTATCAAAACTATAGGTAAGGTTACATAGTGTAAAAAAAAATGTAACAAAAATTATAACGAACAAAAAAAAGTATTGAAAAATCAATTTTACAAACCAAACAGAATCTATAAAATAGTACCAAAAATACGCACAAACACACACACATGTATATATATATATATATATATATATATATATATATATATATATATATATATATATATATATATATATATATATATATATATCTTAGGGTGTCCAAAAAAAAAAAAGTGATATTTTTTTAACGCATAACCTCTAATTCTGTTTGAATGGTCTCAAATCATTTAAAAATAAAGTTTCAGGAACTTAGGATCACGACAACCCGTGCCCACTTGCCTCGAAACGTGTCTGGACTTGCACAGTATTAGGAGACGGAAATCTCGCATTGATTGCTTGTTATTACATGTTTGTTTTATTAGTAAACGCATTACTTTTGAGTATTCAATATGTCAATGGAGTTATGAAGTTCCAAAAAGGAGAAATTTTTAATATGGGAGGTATAACATCAAATTACTGGTACGAAACTTCCCTCTAATGGACAAGTACTAGCAGTTCTGTTCTACAATATTCGTGAAGTGAATTTAAGTGTCAATGAAAGTGCAAGTCTTACTATTCGTGAGTGCATTATTTACTGGGAAAAAGCACGTACACCGTCTAAATCAATACCTAACTGTGTTAAGAAACTAGTTGCGTTATACCAAGTTTGGAGAGATTTGCAAAAAAAATACAAGAAGTGTTTGAACAGCGCCGACAAGAATTTCTTTCCAACATGAACAATTTGTTTGAAATTGCTCATGCCTATGCCCTTTAGCTAATTAAAATAAATGAAGATAGGATCTTCTTGCAGCGCCAAAGAGAACCAGGTCGGCCTGGTCACTTAGCCGGAGTGGACAAAAAACTAACAGAAAAAGAAGAAAAGGCAGGCCTTAGAAACATTGAGTAGGAAAAGTGACGTGCTATATATTTTTCATCGTTAGCTCCATCGACATCATCTTATGAACCACTACAAGAAAACTCTTCTGAATCTGAAATAATAGATTGACAAGATAATAGGCCTAGTCCAAGTAGTCCTTCCTCTCACCCCGATAAAACTTGTATGCGTAAAAAATTCATAACTCCGAAGTTAGTTGCCGCATTAGATAGGTGTCAATTAAGTGTTAGAGAATCTGTATTTATAATTGAAGCTACTGTTGAAGCAGTAGGGCATAATACGGACTAATTTGCTTTAAGCAAGTCTTCCATCCATAGAAATCGAACAGAAATGCGAAGAGAGCGGGCTGAAGCTATAATGGTTAATTTCCATAACAAGGTACCGGATACGGTAACTGTACACTGGGATGGCAAACTGTTGCGGGCTCTAGATCCGCGTAAATCTAAAGAACAACTTATTGCTGTGCCAAAATTGGGCAACTCATCAGGAGGCAAACAGGCACATGCAGTTTGGAACGCCATTTTCGACTGGAATCTTGAGGACAGAGTGCAGATTACACAGAAACGTATATCCTGACTAAAAAACTAACTTTGAAAAGAAAATTTCATGATTAATTTGTCTTTTACAATCAGTAAATATTAAATAATATTAAAATTATATTATATGTGTTTACTTACTGAATTTAAACAATAAACTATACACTCTCCCTACAGCTTCCACAATAACTTTTATATTTAAACTTTGACGTCAAGTCGGCACGGGTTATCGTTATCCGATCGCTATAATATTTAATATTTAAGGTTTTGGATTAAAATGAAAAAAAATTGAGAGGGGGTGCGTTTCGAAATTCGAAAAAAAAAATGTCACCCTAGTGAGCCTGGGACACCCTAATATATATATATGTATATATTATACATGTGCGTGTCTGTTTGTGGGTATTTTTAGTCCTATTTTCTAGATTTTGTTTGGTTTGTAAAATTGATTTTTACATATTTACATCTACTTTATTTATATATCTTTACTGTTCGTATGTACGTCACTGAACACCTCTTAAACGAATGAAATGTTTTGAAAATATTTAAGCTGGGCTGGGGGGATGTTCTAGATTCACAATTACATCGTATAGGTCATCTGTATAATTAGTCATATTCATTAAAAGAGGGTGAGGAGGTTTTCAACCGTCAGCGCTCCGATCGGGAAACATTTGAACCGCCTTTGTCTAAATCTGCTACATGTGTCAAGCAAAACATATAGTATTTGTTTTATTTGATTTATTATAATAATTTATTGTTTGTGTTTGGACTTTTGATTTTTTTGTTGTGAATATTCAAGTGGTGAGATGGTTCAGATTCACTTCTCTTTACACTTTATGTGGATTCCAAAATAGTCTAGACTCACCCACAGGTAATAATTCTAATTTATTTTAAAAATAACTTATTATTTTCTTGTTGTTGATTGAAGAGAAAAAAAAAAAGTTGAACAATACTATTTCTCACTTGCTTTGATTACCATTAGGAACTTAAAATAACTGATTCCATGATGACAAATAAATGTTTTTAGGGAAACCGAAAATTTTAAACAGTTACTTCTTATGCTATTATTAGGGGAACCTTAGATATTAAACCATATATATGTTTAAGGTTTCTTAACTTGTAAACTTATTATTTTTTGTTGTTTAATGTTGTTAATTTGGCAAAATTAAAAAAATTAAATCGATTATTATGAAATTGTAAAGATGAATAAAGTTAAATAATTAAGAAACATTACCTGTCGGTTCGGATTGTGAATCTAAATTATTCTGAAAAAAGATTATAATTTGGTTTCCCTGCCATTAAAAATATCTTTTATAAATCATGTAGATATGTAATATGTAATATTATGAAATATCGCTATAAAAAAGTCTGTTTATAATATATCTAAGATTTGTAATATATCTGTTTTACTTAATCTTTTTTCAATATTTCAGGGTGTAATGTCTTACTAGCCATTTTGACTGTCTAGCGAGTAACCAGTATAGCATATATGAAATTGAACAATAGATAAAATCGGTTATGGCAATAAGGAATTGCAATAAATGCACTAGAAGTGAGTTACAGAGAGGAAAAAGTACTATTGTTAAATGCGGTTTTTTCAGGGTGCTGGAAAAAGCATTAGTGGGGTCAGGTCTAGTTAGATTTTTAACTTACTTCACGTTTCTAATTTTGTTGAACTGTCCCTACTTGGCTACTAAGGACGGAATGATCAGTTTAACCAGAGCTTAGACAGTGGTTGCCTAACCTATCTTAGAGCAGTTCCCATTTTGCCGAGTAGCCCTCAACGCCAATATCTCATATCCGTCGCTCCTCCAATATCAACCATTCTCATCGAAGAGTCGTGACCTCCAATCCAAAACATATACCCATTTATTTCTTTATTAGACTATTAATATCTTGCTAATGTTAAAGACCATTTTACATTGTTGTAGTGAGTTTGATCAAAATTTGAGATTTCGGTAGGCGGGGTCAATCAGTGTATGTGTGCTTGTAGAGCGCTGAGTTGCAATAGTGAACATTTCGACGTGACAGAAAGCCAAATATGTATCCTTTTTGGCCTGCAGACAATTCTGGGGCTCACTCAGCCTGTATAAAGTGGTAGCTCTTAATTTGGGGACAACGTGGTGATTGAGCGTATTCTCAGACAAGTTACTTCCCTGCACGAGACCCTTCATGGACTGTAGTGACGATAGGTTCTTGTTCTCAAGATAATTTCAAAGTGTAAAATCCTGGGCATGGATCATAAAGCAACACATTCTAGAAACTTACGTTTTATTACGAGTAGGTACACTAAAAATGATATTTCTTTTTTTCGATTGGATTTTTCTCGTATCCAAAGAGACATATACTCCCAATAAGGAACATAAAATTTATATTTTCTTCTCCATGGTATTTATACGGTCATCTAATATTATTCAAGGATTTTTTTTTTTATTGCACATACTTTCAAACCACTAGATTGTTTATATTTTGTTAAAACTACTTATTCACCATGGCCTTAGAAACAATCTGCCCACTAACATTTGTCCTGTAATATTAAATACAGACATACAAAGGTTTCTATAAAATATTTCTGCATTCCCGGTGATTTAATTGAGAAAAGAAGCGGAATCGTGTCATTCTTGTAGTTTTCGGCTTGAAATGGAGTTGTAATATAAGCAACTACTCCATTTCAAACCAAATCCTGACTTAACTCCTTATTCACTACAATACAACTTCTTAAGTAGAAGAAAACAATTTTTCTGCTGTCGATCAACAAGCTGTCGATTTATCAATCTATCTTTATGGTATCAAACAGTCAGACTTACCCATTTGTTTCCTCCTTAGGACTGAACAGTTGCTGTATTTCAGGGTATTCGTAATCACTGATATCAACAAAATATTATTATTTTTTTGTTGAAACGACATTTTAAAATAGAGAAGTATGGTTATTTTATTAGTTTACCTGAAATATTTCCCTCTACCCCAAGCAGCACTTATCTTCAAATAAATGACAACGAATAAGAAAACCAAATCATAGGTATCAAATGCATTGCTTATACGCATTTTATGAACATTTTTGCTGTAAATATCATTCACCAATTCAAAAAATTCACTACACACTTACTACTATCAAACATATGTTGATAAGATAGAGATACATTCAACATTGATATTTATTGCCAGAAAACTTTTTCTTTCTAGTAGTTTTCTTCTGGCTGAATAGTATTTTAATTACATTCAGTAAACTATAAGAAATAACAAAGGTTTTGATGAATGACTTACATGAATAAATCTGAACAAGTATATAAAGAAATATTACTCAATTTTACGCAATTATCATGAATAAGTGTTGTATAATGTACTACAAGAGATTGTGTTTCAGAAAGATATACCTCGTTCAATTCTGCAATGGCCATATTTCAGCCGTTCACAGTTTATCATTTGGACTATTTGCTAGGACTACACGGAATATCAGCAGGGTTGTGAATGGTTTTGTACATACATAGAGCTTGTCGAATGTATACAGTGTTTATTTTGTGTGCGTATGTTTAAAGGAGTAAAACCCTTGGGTCATCAATGCTAATTGTTCTTTATATAAGATTTTATATAAATTTTGTGCATAAAGTATGATCCTGTCGTCCAGCAAATCTTTCTAACCTCTAAATAATCGTAAATTGTGAGTAGGCAAATCATCGGGGAAAAAATGGGGCGTGGCTGTCCAGGGCACGCCCGTTTGTTGTACGTGAATAGGTTTACGTAACGGGTAATATTTTTAATATAAAATATTAATATTTATGTATTCTATCAAAAGAAACCATAGTTCTTTGTCATACACGTTGTAAATAATATTCAGCTGTATTGAATGCTGGCCAGGAGCAATATCGAGAGAATGTTATTCATTCCTAAGCATAATGCGCTGCCTTGCTAGCACAACCTCCGACTATGGTACACTTTTGTCACAAACAATTTAGATGCTCGATCGGATCAACATCGGTGGAGTTGGCTGGCACACAACTAGTTAATGTGGTAGCATGAAATGAATCCTAGTGTATTGTAATCTTGTAATGCTTTACAATGGCTGCAAGTAAGAATTGTAGCCAAGATTTTACCACTGACATTTTGACAACGCCCCTCAGATCATGCATTTTAACATTGATCGCCTGACCATCGCCTAATTGATGAAGTTGCACAATCCACCGGCACATTAATTACATTACATTATATGTGGATCTAATGCGGGCAACCCGTGTTGCTTAGATGGAGGATACCACCCACGAACGTGACAGCATCGGTACTTTGTGTGAGTCCATTACTTTTTTACGCGTACAGCACAGTTTCAAGTCCGCTACTGGCTCTTCAGGGAAAGTATTATTAAGCAGCGGTAAGTGATTTTCTTTCTTCATTGAGCGCTGAAACCGTAGCGATCACACACATCACGGTTATGTCCGAATGAACTGTTGACAAATTTCGTTGTGAAACGTGCACTACCAATTTGTCTTAATTTCAACCGCCCGTGCTGCAGATTTACTGGCACCGTCGTTGATCCGATCGGACGGATACATTTTACACTCCCGGCACTGCTTGACTCGGTCTTATGGTGTTTTAATGTTGCCATTCGATAGCTCTTGAGAAGCCCTTTCCAACCATATACGATTTCTATATTTGGATTTGCTTTTCGAGGCGTACAGGCCGACATTATGTATTTTTAATAAATTTTTTTTTTATTCTACACCTTATTATAATCATTGTCACTATTTTACACATAGGTTTTGTATTAAATCGATAGATTTTGACAAGAGCTGACGATTGAAACTGAAACAAAAGTCGTGGCCTCTTCGAGTCAAAAGTTATACTGAATGGAAATCTCAATACGCAGAAAAATGACCTCAAAATGGAGACGCTTCCCCCTCCACCGCGCGCGATGCGTCTTAGTCCTCACTTATCGTAATAAATTCTTTGACCCTTTAGCTATCCATTCAATTTTTGATGGAGATGATAGATATGCTGCTGCAACCCCAAACTGTATCCCCTGATTTTGATACCATTCGTTTTTTTAATTGTCTCCCACTATTAAAGCAATTTTAACGACGTATCCACGTCAATAGTAAAATATATTTTTTATTAATACTACGACATAAACACATAGTGAATAACTGTGGAAATTTGTTTAGTGTTTCTCCAGTTTACCAGTTTATTTTATTTTTCACAACATTTTTAGTTTGTTTAAACTCTGATTTCTTTTTGTTTTTATATCTGGCTAAATACGTTAACCAATTCATCAATTGGAAATTAATTATTCATTGAATAAATTTATTGAAGTGAAAAAAACCTAAATGACTACAATTTATCTTTTATTATAAAGGTATTAAATATTCATATCTGATTTTACCTAATATAACTTACTTCATTAAAGTTTAAAATAAAACCTGCACGACTCTAACTCATGAAGGGTCCTGGGTTCAATTATAACGGTTGTGATGCACGTCCCTACATTTGCCTTATATTACGCTAGATTTCCCCCCTCATTAAGGGTACCCGCTTTATAGAGACTAGGTGAGCAACAGTAGGATCTGAAGATCCCGCGGAACTACATAGGCATCGATATGCTTGCGGTCGTTCGGCAGTCGGTATACAGATCCCACGCCCGCCAGCTTAGGATTGCGAAGATTACCCGCCCAGTTAATGGTTAAGAAAAATAAGGAAGGAGTAATTTAAATAATTGTTATGTAATAAGCACACGGTAATTAGTTGAGGCGGATGAGTGGAGTAATCTGTTATTCTGCAGAGCCTCTGGGATTTACTGGGCTTCCCACTTCCTCTACCACTTCCGATGCGTTGAGCCATTTCGTCCTTTGAAGTGTCACAGGAGTATTCCGCACGCTTCAGTTTTAATCCTAGGATGATACAATAATATGATTAAACCCATTAGTTCATTGTTCCTGTCTTGAAGGTCGTTTTCGACTGGAAGAACAAGCAAGAGGACTCAATGTATGGGTAATTTGCCATATGTAATTATAAGCATAAGCAAGAGGACTCAATTTATAGGTAATTTTCAATATTTTAGAATATGTAATTATAAGACAATTATGAATTTAATTTAAATTATTTATTGTTGGATTAAATTAAGGTAGTAGGATATCTTAAAAGTTAGCTAATGCGTATTGAGAGCGATTAATTGATAAAAATATCTCAAATAACAATTAATAAGTTAGTTTAGATATTGATTTAAATTGAATTACGAACGTGCAGGTTTCGTTTGTATTTATATATAAACTAGCTTTTGCCCATGGCTTCGTTCGCGTGGAATTTGGTCTGCCACATAAAGTTTCGTGACAGATCATTTTAAGTAAATAATTTAATTTTTTTTAACTATAAGTTACTCGTACATCCGAAATTTCAGATGTCTAACTTCAAAACTGACGGATTCCATACAATCTTTGAACCCCTATTATCGTCCAAATTCCTTTCTTAGTGCTCATTTAAGCTATGCAAAGAACTTATCTGCGAATTTCAAGATACTAAGTTCAGTGGTTTCTGCTGTCCGTTGACCGCTGGGTGTGTTAGTCAATTAGGTTACAGTTTTATATAAACTTCGCCTGTGTAGTGTGTTGATAAAAAGTAGGCTATGTCCTTCCCCAGGCTTGAGATTATCCATATCAAATTTCATCACAAACGAATCAGCACAGCCGTGAAACACACATTGACACTGATTAACAAACGGGACTGACAGAAGTTTACTGTTGTTCGTGGCAGTAAAGGATTAGTATGTAATGTTATTGAATTTATTGAAAAGGATTACTTAGTATAACGGTTTCACTTGTCGTACGGCAGCAGCGAGAAGATTTTATTTAAAATATATGTACAATTTACAATATATATGCCTGCAAATGGTTCTATATAAACAAAAGCCTTGTGCTACCTTTCGGTGTTTTAGGGCGTTACATCGGGCTGAGTCCGCTGAAGGCGGTTTTTACTCGAGGCCGCTGACATTATACAATACAAAACGGTGAGGGACCGTTTAGCGGGATCAAGTGACAGTTGTGGAAAGAAGAAAGGGGAGAAAGGAAGAAGGAAAAGGAAGGAAGGATAAGGACAAGGGAGTACTTATCCCATCCTTAGATCAAATGTAAGAACATCGACCAAGGAGACACTGCCCTGCCAACTCCCAGGTCTGGGGGGTGGTTTTAAGTCCCTAAATAGGGGGTTCGGACAGGTCTTCAGCCCATCAAAAAATTTGATGTGCCTCCGACCTATGTACGCGGGCACCGAGGGAAGCCGAAGCTCCTCCCGGATGGTGGTGTTAAGTGCCCCCTCGAGCGATGTGCCACTTACGATCTTCCTATGGATGGAATTCTGGTATTGCTACAGGCGCTTCAGCGTTGTTTTGTAGAGGTGTCTCAGTAGTGGTGCACCATAGAGCAGCGTAGGTCTTATGATGGACTTGTAGATTTGTAATTTCAACCTCAGTGAGAGCTGTGGCGACAAGAGCAGATGGTATAGCCTGTGGGAGCGAAAATATTTAGATTTTGCGAGTAAGAAACTTTACCCCCCTTTTTCACTCCCTTAAGGATAGAATTTCTGAGAATCCTTTCTTATGGGATGCCTACGTCATACAAAGAACACACCCTCCAAGTTTCAGGTCTCTACGATCAGCGGCTTAGGTTGTGCGTTGATTCGTCAGTCAATCATTCAGGACAAAGCATTTTATATGTATAGATTAGTTTTCAAACAACTATTTTCTTAATAAATTATTTTTTTAAATTTGTCTGCAACCTATGGTATAAATTTAGGGTCTTTTCAAGGTTCAGAGACAGTAAGAGTTTATAGACCTCTTTCAACGTTCCGAATAGGATTCGTTATAGGTTGTCGCTTTAAGTTCAGTTACTACAAGCTTTAACGGTTTATTTTTAATATTTTCCAGAAATAAAAGTTATCGTGGGCTTTATTAGGGAAAAGAGGATGTAATTATGGGTAATGAGTAGATTTCGGTGTTCATTTCATCAAGAAATAAAAGTTACAACTAACATTTCGAAGTATAGATGATATATATTTTTGATACGTTCATTTCTAGATGAAATGATTAGCGAAGCATACACATTTCTCATAATTACATTCTTCTTTCCATACTGAAGCTCAGGATGCCTTGTATTTTCTGAAAATATAAAAAATGAAACAAATAAGCAGTTAAAACTGGTTGTGACTCAACCCGAAGTGACAATCTGCGGAATAATTACCTGCTTTTGTATGCGGTTAAGGGCTATACAGACGTAAAACCGACCAATGAAGCAGGAATGTGGTATTTATTATTATTTTTCTGCTAACTCAAAACGATTCGCCGATATACGACTAGCTTAAACATACTACCAATCTGTAGAATTACCTGAGTGTAGAAAGATGATCTGAGAGACCAATAAGAAAGGCTGATAGGGTCTGGTGAAGTTAATCTATTAGTTGCCTCAAGACTGCTCAAGTATCAACTCCATTAGTGTAGGAAGCGTTAAAATCCCATTATCTCTAATTTGATATCGGTAGCTGGCGGATATAGGTAAACGATCGTTAGGCCCCTCACACCTTGAGATAGCGATTCAAATTAATCGGCCCCAAATTTTATTATTTTCATTCACTTTTAATTACGAATAATATCTAAAGAAATGAATTTTTAAAATCAGGAGAATTATTTTAGAGTATAGCTTTCGTAAAATAAAGTGGTCATTATTAAAATAAAGCCGACGAAGTTCTATGCAATGTTTACAAGCTCATGTATTATCATATAGCTAATAAATACTATTAATATTATATATTATTGGGGGAATGGAGTGGCTCAGTGATAAAGCTGCCACTGAATTGCCATGCCAAAGGTCATGGGTTCAAATCCAGATCGTTGGTAGACTTTTATTTAATCTATTGGTGGCTGGAGATCCTATGGGATATATGACCCTCCTGGAGCTCACCCAGACCCTATAAAATGTGTAGCCAAGATAAGGGGAAAAATCTGGTGGTTGAAAGTGATCTAGCACAAATCATCTCCCTGCACAATTGTTGTTCAAAAAACAGTACAGTCTCTAACCATGTACTGAACAGCAGATCCTTCATGGATTGTAGTGGTACAGGTTATTATATATTATTGATATAGTTGCTCTATGTATAAAATTAATAGTAACTATGCCATACTTTTTTTGTTTTAAGTTTTTAAATCAGCAGAATTATATATAACTCTATTACATAATTTTTTATAACTCTTTATTGAAACTAAATGTTATTCTTATAAATTCCCAAATTCATGATTCATTCATCATATGAAGTTAAGTTTTATTACATAATGCTTACAAGGTTATATATGAGCTGTTATTTTTTATAGTGGTGTAAGTCCATTTTTCATATTCGCAATATCTAAAGGTTTCCATCTGAATAACTTTATAATATGTGCATATAGGCAATTGTTTTTTTCACTTAGCACTTGGCACAGAGTGATGTTTAAAACCCAATATACCTAATTTTATTATGAAATAATAATCATTAAAATAACTTAAAAGAATAAATGATTTTTAAGATCCTACTGGACTTACAACACTTTCAAAGATAACAGCTCATGTTATCTAATCTGTTAATGAATAATTTTAATAAAATACGTTATTCATGCAGTTGGTTTATTCAAAAAAATAAGCGCATTTATATCATAATTTTTTTAAATTATTAACTTTTAATATTAGACCAGTTTTATGTCTTTGATACACTTATGTGTATAATTATTATATGACTAAATGTGGGGAATTCTGTTTGTGTTTTTCACTGTGAATATAAATCTTGGTAAATATAAACTACCATTGTCCCCTATATGATCAACACTAAATTGTGATTAGATCTATTTATTATATATACATTTTTTTTGTTTATATATCAAATAATTTAGCTATTAAGTTGTATATGATTGCAGCTAAATATGTTTTAAATTTAATAGTACATGTATTTCTTTATGTATTTTTCACTATAATCATTGTGAATAAAATTAAGATTTTTATATGAATAAGACTCTAAATTATGATTAGATAAATATTTGTTATATGTACATTTTTTAGATTAAAAATTAATTATTAACTTTCATAATTAAAATTATATAATTAACTTTCATGTTTTTCATTTACTGAAGCAGGAAAACATTTAAGACAATATGCCCATTTTACATGTCAAATACCAAAATGCGTTACAAAACCAGCATATTTTTTAGGGCCTCATATTTGTATATTCTCATAGGTCCCATATTTTTGATAGTATCCTAATTGAAGGTACGACATCCAGATTAGAGTAAGATTAATTAATGAATATGAAATCATTAATAATGCAAAGAGAATATTAAACTGTACAACTGAAATTGTATGGTATAATATGTTTTTTGATTAAATCTATTGTTTTCTGGAAGAGGAGATGGTCAGTATGTTTTAAGAAAATAACTTGCATAACCCAAAGTGTAAACTCAGCAAGCTTAGTTTTCATCTCCTTCGTTCACTCGACCTCTAATAAAATTTAACATTTTATTACTACAGTTTAAAATAAATATCATCTCATATTATTTTCTTATATTATCTTCCCATATTGACTGAATTAGGTTTTTTTTTTTAGTTTACATAAAAGTGCAATCAAGTATGTCAACCTGATTTACTGAACTCTTCTAAATGAACAAGTATACCCTTTATCTGACTAAAGAAATACCATTTTCATATTTATTACTGAATTAATGTTTACAACGCCTTGACTAAGAAGAAGAAATAATTTTACAAATTCCTTAATGAAATGCTAAAAATGACAGACATATAATTGCCAAATAATTATATTAAAGTGGTTCAAACATATTTTTATAAAACAAAAGTAGTAAAAACAATCTATCTAATCTACCGCATTTTTTTAAATATCACAATTTTTATAGTCAAAAATAAAACTATAGCTATTATTGTTTTTATGATTGTCAACAGAGCATAGCAAACATACTTATGAATTTACTATAATATTAGTATTGAGGCAAATTAAATTGTGTAAATATTAAAAAGACATTTTTTGAATCCACAATTTTATTTTATATCGTATGTTATTATAAATATATATTGTATTTAGTTTAAAATAAAATAGTTTACTTTAAAAAAACTTAATGTAGCTATGGTTTTTTTTATAGTTATAGTCTGATAACTACAATGAATGAAGGGGAAGTATCATAATATTGAAGAAATGATATTTTATATGTGTTGAGAACTATTATTAAGATCAATAATACACTAAAATGAAAAGCATGGATCCATAAGAAAGACAGACACAGGACTGATTTATATTGACTGTTTTGTAAATATTGATTGATATCTCACACTGTTGAATGGATAAACATATATTTGCTGCAATGATTAAATCTTCTTATAATACTCTTATCAATTTGAAAAATAATATTTTTGTACCGTTAATTAATATGACTAAAAATGTCCTCAACTTGGGGTAAAAATATTATTGTCATATGTATCCAATTGCAACTTTTAAAACTTTAACTAATGAAATGAATGTATGAAAGAAATATATAGTATTATTCATAATCCATAAATGTAAATTTTCTTTTAGTTTTTATTTTCCTTACTTATTGAAGCAGCATAGTGAGACATAGTTTAGCGATTTTAATCAAAATTATACCTTGTTTGCAATAAGTAGTGACTATGGAAAAGGACTTGGTTTATTAGTCAATGCCTTGGCCTCCCTATTAGTAGACGGTGTAATTAATTGAAGTACCACAAGCAATGGACTCCATCCCTTTCCTCTAACGAACACCATCTCAGCTTGAGTAACCAATACATAGCTTAGCTTTGATTATCATAAGTGAGAAACCAAGGGACAGTAATGACAATTTAATAATTGTTGGAATATAATTGAGTGATTTTGGTTTTATCTTGTTTATAAAAACAACAATGAAGTTTTTCATTAACTTTTTGATGTGAACTAATAATAATACAAGCTATTCCTTTGTCATTGTCAGTAACTGCTCATGGTGTGCATGTCAAGATATAAATTTCTTATGATATTACATTCACCTTTGCTGCAAGATTTATAAAACTTTGCACCATCTAACATCTGTAGGATCTAACTACAAACAGTGATTTCTCTAGAAACATCCTGAGGTAAAAAATCTGTGGAGTGGTTGCTCTAACTCTTCTTAATCTTGCCTTACACCTAATACCTTCACTTCTGCATGGAAGTAGTTTTCTCTAAAATTATCTTTATAACAGCATGTTAAAACTTGGAATCAATACTGCTTTGATTTTTGTTAATTCAGTCAGGCGAAGTGCCTTGAAAAAAAACCCAAAAAAAAACCTGTGCCACTACAACGCGTGGAGGGTCTGGGGTTCAGTACATTGTAGAGACTGTATTGATTCTTGGACAATGGTTGAGAGGGGAGGTTATTTGTCATAGATCACTTTCAACCACCGGATTAACTCCCTTATTTTGGGGGCCCACTTTATAGAGACAGGGTGAGCTCCAGGAGAGTCCTATATCCCATACTATCCATCTCCGGCCGTTAACAGATTAAATAAAAGTCTTGCCAGTCAGCGGGATTTGAACCCAAGACCTTTGGCATGGCAACTCAGCGCTCTAATTCCGAGTCATTCCGCTCTTTTGAATCAAATAATTATCGGTTATCCAATCCAAAATGTAATTTCTTTTTTTTTCAAACTATACGGACGAGATTTTGAAGCTCTATTAATTTCGTTAATTAAATTGTTTGAACCCTGAAACGGGTAAGGATTGTACATCTTAATGTGAAGTTCGAAATGTCTCCTTTGTCGCTCATTGACATTCATATTTTTGTTTTGTAGCTTTTCGTCTACACCCTTCCGTGAAATAATTCTTAGTTTTAAGACAAATCTCCTTCATTAACAATATGGAAAACGGGTGACCTTCCGATATCCGAGAGATATTCTCTCCTCTTTCCTCCTCCATTTACGTTGCCGAAATCGCTTGGTTGTGACATCTAAGCTAAACATTCTTTATTAAGCCACGAGAACCTAATATTTCTTAGTCGACGTTAAAGGTTCTCCTCTACAATCTTCGTCGAGTCTATCGGCACTCTTAGCTTCGGAAGCACTACAAATCCCCCTTTGATCTGTATAAAAATTTTAGAAGAATAGTAAACAAACTTTCTTTGTTTTAACTGTTCTAGTCAATAAGCATATCTAGTTGGGAACGACTTTAAAACAGCGATGATTTTGTATTCATACAAAACATGTTACAGAAAAAAAAAATCAAATGCTTCAAATAACACTGTTCTGCACGAAAATCCTCCTTCAAACCAAAACATGCTTTCTTACTGTTATCAGATGTGCTGAACACGAATTTGAAGCCAGATTTTGTCTATCACGCACAGTTTCCTGAGAAATTCTATTTTTTTATCCAAAAACGTGAGTTTTTTGTGGATTTGACGAATTTTTTTCGGCATCAAAACATAGTGAAAAAAATTCAAAAGCCCGATGATTTTGAGCGCAATGAAATATATTTGAACAAAAAAATTTGATGGGAATATTACAAGTGGTTAAAGAAATATGGCTAAAAGTGTTTTTTCAGTTTTTGAGCTTGAGGCAGGGATTTGGTCTCTACCTGGATCTTTAGGGGAATGACCCTCCTTTATCTTTTATGGTATTTTATGGTGGTACCCTTTTCATTCAAATCCTTACCTGCCCCCCTTTCACCCTCAATACCCCAACTCCCCCTCCCCCTCCCACTCAGCCCCTATCTTGTCACTATTTTCTTCTAGGATTTGATCAGTACTCTCGAGGCTTTCGCTAAACTCACTTAGTTGGATATTCAGTTGGGCTATCATTGTTTTTGGAACAGTTCACTTTTTCTCTGTAATGTCACGACAGTCTATAAATAAGCCTGATTCCTTTTGCTATGTTTGTGGTGAAGTCACATTCAAGTCCACTCAGAAACCTCTGACTCCGCTGGTGAAGAAGGCATACGAGTTATACTTTGGATGTAAAGTAAGTGATCAGGACAAATCATGGGCTCCTAAAATATGCTGTAGTTCATGCTCACGTTCTCTGAGTGGTTGGCTAAATGGGACACATAAGTCAATGCCATTTGCAGTTCCCATGATATGGCGAGAACCTACAAATCACGTGACCGATTGCTATTTTTGCATGACCACAATCAAAGGTTTCTCGTTCAAGAGCAAAAAGAAAATTGTTTATCCCAACATCCCCTCTGCCATGAGACCAGCTCCACATGATGCCTCCATGCCCATCCCACCAAATCCGAGTAAGTTCCGTCTTAGTTCTGAGGAGTGCAGCGATTCTGAAAGCGTTTCACCTCAACCTGGAACCAGTCAACAAGAAGAAATTTCAAGTTCGTCCAGCCCCTCTGAAACTCAGCCACAGCTCATAAATCAGAGCCGATTGAATGATCTTGTTCGTGATTTAGATCTCCCAAAATCAAAAGCTCAGCTGCTTGGGTCAAGGTTGCAACAATGGAATCTCTTGGAAGGAGGCGTGAATATATCTTTCTTCAGAAAACGGGAATCAGGAGTTCTATGCTTTTTCTCGATGGAAGAAAATCTTGTATTTTGCAGTGATGTATTTCATTTGCTCCAGAAACTTGATCTGCCAACCAATCCAGAGGAATGGAGACTATTCATTGACAGCTCCAAGTTTAGTTTAAAAGGAGTACTCCTTCATAATGGAAACAAACATCCATCTATCAAGGACCTCACTTTTGAAGCAAAGTAAAATACTACTGAGAAAAAGGCTTGGATTGCTTTTCGAGAGGTATGTGCTAAGTTTTTGGGAAACAAAAAATCTAGAGACTACCGAAAAATAGTCCAAGAACTGCTTACTTCATATAAAACATTGGAATGCAATATGTCCTTAAAAATACATTTCCTGCATAGTCACCTAGACTTTTTCGCCCCAAATTTGGGTGCAGTTTCGGACGAACATGGAGAACGATTCCACCAAGACATATCCAGAATGGAAAAAAGATATTCTGGCAAATGGAATGAGAAGATGCTGGCGGATTACTGCTGGACACTGGAGCGGGAGACAGAGGAGGAAGAGTACAAAAGAAAAAAAACTACTCATTGACGATGTGTGTATATTTTTTGAGTTGTGTCATATCTAGTATTATACCTGATAGCATGCAGGATTGAATTAATTATATTTTATCGTTGAAAAAGTTCGGATTCGGACTCAGCACACCTGAAAACATGAGAAACAGGCAAAATTGTTCAAGGGAGGGGAGAAAAGTTTTTTTTTTGCAGAACAGTGTAATCAGTTCTATTTAGAAAATGGATTCAATATATCAATACTTTATTTGATCTAACTACAGAAATATAGCTGTATTTAAATAGTATACCCTGTATCTATAAAGTTGGTACCCTTGAATGTGGGAAAACCTAGTGGTTGAGCTCAATTTCTTACAAATTACCACCCTGCACAAGCGTCGTCCTAGAAACTGTATGGACTCCAGCATGTACTGAATCGAAGGCTTTCATGGGTATTAGTGGTACAGTTTTTTTTTTGTAACTTAAATAGTGTTAGTCACTGCACTCGAATCATTTTAAAAACTTGGAAATGATAGAACCAGAAATGCTACTCTTCAGATGCACAACAACCGAAACTATAAGCTCTATCATCAAAAATATTTAGACCTGTTAACTGTATAAAGAGCATTATAGATATATTGAGGAAATCATATATAACTTGATAACAATTTGACTTTGATGTAGAATGATAAACTATTTCACGCAGAAACATCCACCATGAGCTCTCAAACAGATTCGCGAGGCAGCGGATTTCAAATCGGTTAGAATATCGTGCCAATGCAGACTTCTAGTCTGAGTTTTAATAGAGATCACTAGTTATTCCAAAATTATTTCATATATAAATTGTATAATGTCTCAGGAAGAGTGTTTTAGTAGTATTTTTCCTAATATACATTACTTGTGGTATGTGTAGGAATTTAAAGAAAAAAGTTCTTCTGGTCTATAGTCTAAATGGTTTTTTCTCTTCGTGTGTTCGGTGAGGCAGAACTGTTTATTACTAAACTGACCATTTATTTTTTACCTCAAAACGGGACATGTATTTATATACGACTGATAGCAGGTTAACAATGAAAATAAACACAACTTTTTGATGTTTTTCATTTAGAAAAAGTATAACTTAAAACAATTATTCTCCTCTATAATTATATTAAAATCAATATAATTATTTATATTATAACAAATTGTGAAAAATAAAAATCAATGATCAGTTCACAAGCTTTATAAAAGCTAAGTTTCTCAGACATTATTTAATTCTATGCAAATATATTAAATTATATTTATATTTTTATGAGAAACAAATATGCTTTAATGAAATTGGTGATGATTTTAAATGAGATTAAAATTCTTTTTTACCTTTTTTTTTTTTATTGGCCGTAAAGCTCGAATCTGACATCCATAATTTTAATTTTTCGCGTGTTTTGGGAAAATGGGACACTTTTGCGTCTCGGAGTTTTGTTTGGGAACAACGGGACAGGTGACCGAGAAAAGGGACAGTTCCGTTCGAAACGGGACTTATAGTCACTTTATGTATTACCAAAGATCGGAAAATAATGTTGTTGACTCAACTGATGTAAACCAAAGTTAATGTACAAGTAAAGAAAATGAAAAAAATAGTAGGGAAATAATAGATATCTAGTAAAGAATAAAAAAAAAAAGGGAAAATGACAGACTCAATATACTTCACTTGCAGAACTATCCTTCAGTTAAGCAAGTAAATATTCATTTTTTTCTCACTATAAGATGAGGTTGTGAGGCTCTTTTATAATATCATTTAAATTGTTTGAACCCTGAAACTGCCAATGAATCCGCAAATTTTGCGAAGTGAGTTGGAGATGTCTTACGCAAAGTAAAAACCAGGTTATGATCGATAAAGTATAACTTGTTTGCTTGTCCCCATATCAGATCCAAATCCTGGTTACACCCTCGTCTAACATACTTCTACATTATATAGTACATCACAAGGCGATATATTTCAACCTCATATAAAATGATTTTATTGATGATGATTCAAGTAGAAAGCTACGGATTTCAATAATAACCATCTGGCCATAGATTATATAATATGCTAGCTTATATGAGAATAGAAATAGTACAGAAATTGAAATGGTTTCTAGCTGTAAGCCTTTTCATTGAGCAAATCTTTCGCCAGCATCCGAACCTGAAAACGTAGCGGTGTTTTAATCGGAATGTATCGATTGGGAATCTTTGTATCAATTACTTTCTACCATTGTGGATATAATTAGTTACAATTACATATTTTTATTACAATTCAGGCAAGAACATTATTTACAGCTGAAACGCTAAGGTAGTTCATATTAAAATTAGTTTAATTAGTTTAAGTAATAAACATTTCTCCACATCTACCCGGACCATTTTCTTCCACATATATTATCAATGTCAACTATTATCATTCAAAATAAAATTACTTTCGGTTTAAAAATATATATTTTTTTTTAAAATTTATTTATTGATATTTACAACTGTATAATAAAAATACATCTAGTAAATGTGCTAAGCGATACATAATGACATGTGAAAATGACAAGTAGAGAAACTACCCACTGGTAGTACTCAAATCATAAGTTCAACTAAGAAGTCACGGGGCCATCTTCTTTTCAGACGCCTCGGAGGATTATCGGGAATCGAAGAGGAAGCTATGTTTAAAACCAGAGGGTTTGAGTGGAAATGAAGTTTGTTATGAAAGGATAGATAGCGGGTTCGGGCCAAATCAGCAACAAATGGGACATTAAGGTTGTTATGGATGATTTTATTCTTAACAAAATAAGGACTATTAAGGATTTTACGAAGGATTTTGGATTGTAGGGATTGGATACGAGAGGAATTCGATGGCTTAGTGGAGCCCCAAAGCTCTACTCCGTAGGTCCAAATAGGTCGTATGATGGACATGTAGATGAGTCTTTTGTAATAAATTGGGAGCTTAGAGCGTTTGTCTAGTAAGTGTTGAAGTAGCCTGAAACGTCGAGCGGTTTCTTGTCTTTTCAGTCTCGTATGAGGATTCCAGGTTAATCGTTTGTCAAGATGCAACCCTAAGTATCGGATCTGTTCTACAGGCACCAGTGGGATATTATTAAAGGATACTGAAGGGCAGGAAGTCATTGGTTTACGACGTAAGGTAAAAGTGATTTGATGCGATTTTTGAGAGTTTATTTTAATTCTCCAGTTTTGACACCATTCTTCAAGATCAGTGATATGGGATTGGAGGCTTTGGGATGCAATAATTGGATTGGTGTTGACAGATAATACACATGTATCATCAGCATACGTGGTAAGGATAGTATTAGGATGAGTTGGGATGTCAGCTGTATAAACTGTATAAAGGATTGGCCCAAGGATACTACCTTGAGGGTTTAAAAATATTATATTATGAATATATTTAGAAGCATATTCGAGTTCATATAGATAAAGGTGAAATGAATGATCGTACGATTGAGACTTTAATATGATAAATGGATTTTATGATGTTTACAAGTGTATGATCAGTGATTTCTAATGTTCCATCGTTCATTTTGCCTTTAACTCAACGTAAATGTCCAAGAAAAGCATGTTCACTTTGACAATAGAGTTTTTTTGTACAATGGTGTAGTAGCCATCTGTAAGAGCTGTTTATTACCGCCTAATACCTCCAGTATGTATTTTATGTTATCCTTTTGTGAAGTAATCGTGAGTCACCATTCTTCGGTTACGAGTAACATTATTAAAGGATGTCGGGATGTGATAGAATCATGTTACTATTTTGACATTTAATTGAATGGTATAAATATGTTAATGTAAAAGAGATTAAATGAAATGGACTAATACATACCATTGGACAGCAAATGAAGCAAGTTAGCTAAGTAAACAATTATAGATTTTATGTTTTTCAGAATTTCAACAACAACATTAAATAGAAATCCCTTTGCTTTATTTGTAAAGTAATGTTAGTATTTGTATTCTTGTATTTGCTTTTTAACATATTTATCTACCCCGATCATATCTGAAAGGAGCAATGTAATAGTAGAATCAAAGCATTAAAAAAAAAAAAAGGTAACCATTGCCTCATCATCTTGGTTTTATCTTTTAATTCTATAACGGTGACATGTCTTTACTTGTACAAGCTTCATCGGTTTATAATTACGTCGAAATCGTGAAGGTACCTAAAAGTAATTTAAAAACGAATACTTATAACTAGTAACCTTCAAACCTTAAAAGTTTAAACGTTCCAGTGAATAAGTCTATTTCTTTAAAATGATTTAATTGAAATCCAAGTACAGATCCAGGTCGATATCATTTTGAAGATAGCTAATAAAACAGAAAAATTAACAACAGGTCTTACTAAACTCCATCAGCAACACAACAGAACAGGACAGCAGGGGGCAGATTACGCTTGAATTCCCCACTATTATATAAATAAATAAAAACTGTAATAATGAACTAAAAAAATAAAAGTAAATTAATGAATGAGTAGGCAATAAATACTGAATGAACTAAAATAAATGAAGTGGTTGAGGAAGTGGCAAATCCCTTTCACACAAACCTCTTTGGTCACCCAGCTTCACTACCTTTATAACCACACTCCAGTCACAATCATAATATTTACTTTTGGTTCAGTACCGACAATTTTACATATAAGTGTATATATATATATATATATATATATATATATACATATACACACACACACACACAGATATATATATATATATATATATATATATATATATATATATATAACATATATATATATATATATATTATAACACAGATATAAAATCAAGTTGAAACATGAAACAATCTTACATATATGTGTATATGTTTCATGCTTCAACTTGCTTTTATTCTTTATTTATTAAGGAATTAAATCACACGTCCTTTCAAACTAGTAATTAACCACTTTTAACAAAATGAATTTAACTAACTAAACTTTACCACTATATATCTACATGTGTCTTATCAATAGTCTAACACACATTGAAGGTTGCAACAGTGATGTTATAACATGTAGCAAACTTACATATATACACACACAGAATATGAGATGAATGTTGTTTTGAATGGAGAATGGATTTCACGGGAATGGGAAAGTAATAATAAATTTGTATTTATAAACTGTACTCTTCCGAACCTGAATTTTTAGAGGTATGGCACGATGCGATTCTGCGAAATTCTCTTTAAGATTATGATACCAACCCAAGTTATTATAAATCATTGTTTTTATTACATCTATGTAGTATATCAAATATTATTAATTTAATTTGATAAATTTTCGTAAAAATCTAATAAGTAAAAATCGTGGTGTAATTTATAAAAAGGGAAAAGAAAAAGAGTGGAGATAGGTGCGATGGATAAATTATGGTCTGACTCACTCCAGTTCATCATACGCTAAGGCTATTACAGCAAAACTGTAGTAAGTCACGTGACCTCCTAATAAGCCAACCCCTCTATTAATATAGAAGGCACTCCCAAGAAGGGACGGGCCTCAATGTCCTCAATATTGTGTTTTTTAAAATAATTTTTTCTTAATACCGAAGGATGATAGACATCTGTCACCGAGAGATGCTTAGCAATTAGAATAAATATTCTGTAATTACGAAATTCATTTTCATAAAGTGGAACGAATAAATTCTTAGCTTTTTAAGAATTACCAAAATATTAGTAGTGAACTTGGTAGAAAGAAGTTTGGTAGGCAATTTAAAGCGGAAAACCATAGTCGTATAAAAATTAGAATGCTGGTTCTTAGGAGTCATACTGGTTGCCAAGGAGCTCTATCAATTGAGCAGGACCTCACAAGCATATTTGAAGTATTCAAGCAATGGATAAATAATGAATAAATTAACATAATGAAAGAAAATGTAATAAAATAAGTTTTAAGTATAAACTAAAATATAAAAAAAAACCTATAATACAAAATAAAAATTAACAACTACCATTGTATACATCACAATACAACTAAAACATGCATATTAATTATCTTCATCTACTTGCGCCTTTGTTATTACTAAGTTTAAGCATGGGCCGACTAATTAAGAACAAATTTCAGACCCTACATAAAATTTATAGAATAGGAATTGTTACGACAGTTTTTTAAACCTATTTATTGGGTTGTAACCGGTCAGTTATGGCCAATGAGGTTTAACCACATAAGATAAAATAAGATATAAACTCAACAACATAAAATGTTAACAAGATTTTGCCATTTCTACATTGCCTAAACCCATACAAGATATTTAACCGGCATAAATAATGCTTGGCAAAAAAAAAACAAAAAAACTATTGTTTGACTGCCTAACCAGATACGGCTAAAACCTATAAGAACTTAAATGTAAACCTAGGAGGCGAGGGTGCCAATTTTTACACATTTTAGGCCTCACTGGAGAGATGCCCCTAATTTCTTATCAAGCGTCTTTATCATGAATGTATGAAAATGGGTGTAGTTAAAAGGAGAATTCAAAGAAGAGGAGAGTTATAATAATATAATATAATTGAGGTTTCAGAAATATCCTATTATCTTCTTGGTGGGGAATACGATGTACACACAAAAATCAGACAGCAATAGAAGCAAAAAATCATTTTCAATGTTTACGAGGCCAGTAATGTCAAACAATCACTTATCACAACCATCCACCAAGGTGTGTAAGATGCGGCGGGTATCATGACTGAACCAAGAGAATCGCTACCCAATTGTCGCGGTCACAAATTGAATATGTAGGCGAAAAACTAGACAAATTTAGGATTCAGCGTGTCTTCACAAATTGCCATAGGGCCTTGTCTGTTCCATCTTCCATTTCAACCAGAGATCTGGGGTGAATCTCAGCAGAACCCAAGAAACCCACCCGCAACTGTGTAGTAAAGTGTCAAGTAAGAGGAATGACTATGTTGAGCCGATACGCCGTTATGATAAAGCCTCTAATAAATAATCTAATTTTTATTTTCTTTAATAAGGTTGCACAGGTCTTGAGGCATGGCCTTTCTAGCCCTCCTGTTTTTCAACGGGTGGCTTTCAACTATGGTTGGACGATAGTCGATAGATACCATCGATAGGTCATGGCTATCGATGGTCACTGTCGATAGTGTCGACCTATCGATAGTTGTGATCTTTTTTACCCTCAAGTTTAGAAACACATGGAATTATGCTGATCTGTCTCTGTCCAGTGTCGAGTTCTTTTGAAATTGAACTCGGAATTCCTAGAGCTCATATAATTATGATGCCGTACCGGACGTGTCATTATTTAATTCTCCGAAATTACTAATTACATTATGTTGGGTAGTACACGTAGCCTCACATTTGTGTAAACTAAACAAATTCGCGGTATTGAGCGTTGGCTCTTCTAGATTTTTATAACCTTAACTTCTTCTTTTATTATGGATCTTTTTTTACAATTCTTAAATGTTCAACTAGAAATGCAGTTTTTCCTTCGGGAAATATGTGACTCAAGGAGCACACTTGACTCTTGAAATTAATTATTTCGTTATTTTTCTTTTCTGAAAATTTGATTTGCTCATTAATATTGTAAACATGTCAATTGCAAATTCTTTTTTTAAATTAAAAAAATTTGTTTTTTTTTCTCATCTTTATGATATAATCTTATAATTTATAATCCTAAAACTTTCACATAGTTGGTAGGTAATTTAATTTAATTAAGTTAGTCGAAATTCTTTATTGAATAGGTTTGGAAAATAATGAAGCAGCTATCGAAAAACTATCGATAGTATTCGATAGTTTTCAGCCGATAGTATCGGCTTACTATCAACTATCGGCCCAACCCTACTTTCAACAATGGCTCATAGTTAATTCTCCTACGGAACGTTAATGAATCTACGAAGAGGAAGACTGAACTTTAACTAAATTTACATGAAATAAGAAAATATAATCACTGAAACACGTCATATTCGACGCTTAAAAAATATATTCTAGTTTATATTATTTACAAGACCGACCACCCAGACAAAACGGCGTATGGAGGCCGTTATCATCGAATCATTAAAACACAGTCACGTTCTCTTATCTATCACGCTACAAATGCAGTACACAGGCACCACATTATATACAAAACCAAATTATATACTAGCATTTGATATAGTTTATTGTTAGTCCGAGTAGTATTCTTCTCATCATGGTTCATAATCTCATCTTTTAGTTTTATTGCAGGAGACGATTACAAGGCAAAACATCAATCCGCAACTAGGCTGATCATAGACTCCTAATACTCCCACTTAATGGCCTACTTCTAGAACAGTTTTATGTAGTTTTAGAGATCTAAAACCTGTAACACACTTGACTTTTATGTAGCAAACAATTCTAGTTAAGTTGATTTTTTTTTATCCGTTATTTAAAACGAGACATAACACTTAAGCAACCTTTGCTAGAAGAAACCAATTATTGAAAATTACTTAATACTTCTTCTTCTTTTATTTCCTCCGATTCCATTGCCAGCGTCGAGGAGCCTCTTTTTTTGTGAGGCTATTTTGTTTCCTTTCATAGAATTTACTTCCATGCGGATTTTTAGCCCAGTAATGAAGGCCTCGAATACTCAAGACAACTAGCCTCCTGAATATGTATGTTTCCTCAGGATGAAGGGTAACAGGCCTATACCCCCTGGTATGGGTTTCCCCCAACCTGGTGGATCTGTGACTGATTGCAGTGACCGGCCAACTCCCTCGTTTTAAAAAATCACTCTCAATAGATCAATAATTAAACAAAGAAATGAACTATACATCAGTTGATTATTGGATAAAGTCAACTAGACTACTTTTCTCAATTTTAGAAGAGAGAAAATTTTTTTTTATCTTGGACTAGTTTATTATCTTTAATAAACAAAACATTGAAGACGTTGTCAAGACTGTGCTATCCAGTACCGTCTTTCCGTCCTTTCTGTAGTAAACGATGCAACTGCCTGGCTTTCTGGATTAAGCAATTCATATGGCACGACTAGATTAAATGTTATTTACAACTGGAGGTTTTCTGGAAGTCGCCTAAGCATGTTACTAGATCTTGTATCATGGTCTTCTCTTTGAGCTCAAGACTGTACTACCATATACCTACTATTTGTTTCTTGCCTCATTTCTTTCCGACTGACTACACTCTGGTCGTATCAGAGCTATCTTCGCTTAGACCGATTCTAGCTGGTGTGCCTCAGGGCTCAATAATTGCACTAGTGTTATGCATAACACGTACACACGACATTCGACAAAGTGCTGGCATACCACAGAACATAGGAGCAACTAGAAGGGACATGCCGGGTACGGTGAAGCCAACCTCCAACTGTTCCTCCCACTCTTTCCGCCCCTTTGCAGCAAGTGGTGCAGCGCTAAGTTTACTTCTCTTATTTAGGTCGTGTACTTCTGATTACTTACATATCATTCAACATTGTGTTATCTCGTAGTGTCTTTGTGTTTTGTACAGTTTTTGATCTGATCACTGAACGTGTATTTAGCAAAATGCCTTGTTGTGTTGAATTTGGATGCAGCACAAAGAATGCTGACAAGTCTTTCAATCCTCCTCTCACCTTTTACCTGTAAGTTCGAAACCTAATTATTAACTATATATAATAAATAAATGTACCACAAAATGTAATATTTTCATAGTTCGCTTAACCCTATAAGTACCATGGGGTATGCACTGCAATACTGTTTGGTAAATAAAGTGGATGGTTTTGAAGAATGTGAAGGAACCATTTATTTCGTGAGGATGTTCAATACCCTATTCGATACACTCAACTCCAGGAATAGGCGAACGCGCGGGCTCAAGCAAGCTTTGAATCCACTCAATATTAAAAGCGTTAAGTCTTTTTTTTCAGAAGCCAAAAATTATTTGATAAGCCTCAAGAATATAGTCGGCACACCTATTATAAACACCGGACATAAATTAGGATTTCTTGGGTTTCTTCTGGACATGGAAAGTACGCTTGTTTTTTACAATATACGTTGAAGAAAAACATACGCTCAAGTACTTCCCAACGTACAAAGTTTCTCAAGATCATCTTGAACTTGTTTTTCCTATATACGAGCTATAGGAGGAAGAAATAATAACCCGAGCTGCAAGGAGTTCAAGTACAACTTCAGAGCGATCTTTGTACATTAACAGTTGCACGAATCTTCTGCCTCGAGCCAAAATGATATTCCTCTGGACAAAATTAATATTTTGGCCATTGGGGCGAAAGCAGCGTGTCCAATCACTGAAATAAATCGGACTTGCTCAAGAAATAAAACTATATGAAGAAGAACTGGGGACTGGGGAGTTTGCTTATGGAAACCTAATGTTATGATTATCCAGACTCCTCCCATAGTTTCTTTGTAAGAATACAGTTATAAACCTTGAATTATTTTTATTTGATAGCACCACACGATTTGGATGAGGATATTTCTCGATATTTTACAATTGACCCTCCCGTTACGGATTTACATTACATACCTATTTATTTAGCTGTCGATGCTACCAAGATCTCAAACACGTCACAAGATGTTGCAGAATACATTTCAGGTACCTAACTAATTTTCCGTGTCCATTATTTATTGATTTGTTTATTTTACAAAGAATTTTGAATAAGGATAACAATTTATTATTAATTATAAACTCATTAGCTTATTTATAATAAGTACATTATTTTAATCATATCGTTACCAAATGTGTCATCCAGATTTTATTTAGATTTCGATTTATTTATATTACAGGATTTATAGTGGGAAGACTGAATTTGACATTAAAATGTGAAGAATGTTTGAGAGCTGTAGAATCAAACCCGAACGTCATTGGAAATGGACGACTTATTGTAATAAAGCACCGAGAGGGGTTGATCCTACCAAGTGATGATGACACCGAAATTTGTAAAATTAAATTAAAATACTCCATAAACCAAATGAGCTTCATTTTCCCTGTTTTGTCACCCATTATTTATTACTGTATATAAAAAGTTACCACATAAAGACGAACGGTAGTAGGTAGTGGAGGTGCTGGAAGTATTAAAGTAACTAGATCGGTGTGGAGATGAAATGGGCTATTTTGAATGCCGGCAAGATAAGATTTGTTATTGTTTGGAATGTCAGGTCTAATATATCTGCCGGTCCCACAGAACATATAGCCAACAGCTGCTCCCCAGTAATAGTATTACTAAGGTAATAACCAATTGGAACTTTCAACGGTGAATTTACCCCGACAAGGTAGAACACGAGGAATTCTTGGGCTAAATAAACTGAGCGCTGCCACACTTTCTGAGCTGTAAGGGGGCTGAAGGAGTGGGGGGCGGCTTGAGAGCTGGCTTCACCTGCCTCCCTCCAAACGGGCCCTAATGCCGCTTCTAGTTAGTTCTATGTTCTGTGCGACATACTGACAGCAACCTACGCTAACGACACTGTCTTAATGAGTAATATCCATAATGCATCACAGACCGCAAATAACATAAAAAGCATAACTTACAAATGTAGATGATCGTAATCATTTATGAAAGTATATACTGACCACTAAAAGTCACATCACATGACTTTTGCTCTTATAACATGATACGTGTCCTCCCACGTATTACCTTAATAAACCACCAATCCTACAGAAAAAGTGCTATACAATGAATTAGCGCATGATAGGAGAATGGCATGAAATCCATTACTGAAAAAGTGCCTAACTTAAAAAAATCTCCAGCTAAAAGTTACATCGTTTTTATCATTAAATACGTATATATATTCGGTTTTGCTGGATTTATAACATGCCAATGAAGATGTGAACGCACTTAATTCCGAGTCCAAGGTTTCTCCTAAACAAAATTATTATATAATATACATGAAGGAGGTCAGATATATATTGCCATTTGGATTTAATGAGAAATCACAATAACAGTAAGCATTTTAATCGAAAATTATAATTTCAATATATTACAAAATTTGCGTCATAATTACATTTATTCGCAAATGGTGAATTATGAAATCATGTTAAAGATTTATTTATTTTTTTATAAATAAAATATTACCATTACAATAATATTTGTACAATGGCACTTTTTCAATTATTTTACTTAAATAAGGTATCTATTTTGGTGTTATTCACATTTAAAAGAAGCTGCCCCTGATAAGCATCGGGAGTGGAATTGGTTTTACAATTCTCATAAACGTCAAGAATTGGAACACGCCAGCATATGAGATTGGGCATGCCACAATCCGTTCTGAGTAAGTAATATGTACTGTGTTCACGAATTCAGGGAAAACTACATTTTTATTATTTTTTATTTAATCTTTTAGGATTGAAATTACGTAATTAATTATTAATTCAGTACAGAATAGCATAATATATAAACGTACATAAGAAATTCAAAAGTATGTAGACATGACGCCCAAAAATATATATAAATAATTAAAAAAAGCTTAGATAATCCATTATGTAGGTTTGTGTACATTGAAATTATATACTGATACTATATTATTATTTTAAAAATACCTGTACCACTATAACGCATGAAGTACCTTTTGTTTAGTACATAGTAGGGACTGTACTATTTCTGAGCCCAGGATTGTGCAGAAGGTGATTTGGCTGTGATCAAATTTAACCCACAGAATTTTCCCCTAATTAACCCTCTTTGTAGAGGATGGGTGGCCCCAGGAGGTCTGAAGATCCCAGATGGCACATCTCTGCTTCTTAACATCTTAAATAACGAATCTACCATATCCGAGCTTAAAAGTGGTACGTGGTTAATTATTGTCTAGTTAAAAATTCGGAGGTTTTTTTAAGTTTGGCACTTTTTCAGTAATGGATACCAAGCCATTCTCCTATCATACGCTAATTCATTTTATAGCACTTTTTCTGTAGGATTGGTGTTTTATTAAGGTAAATGGGAGGACACGTATCATGTTATAAGAGCAAAATTCGAGTGATGTGACTTTTAGTGGTCAGTAAATACTTTCATAGATGAATACGATCATCTACATTTGTAAGTTATGCTTTTTATGTTATTTGAGGTATGTGATGCATTATGGATATTATCGCGGTTATTGAAGCCGTAAACGTCCTCCAGAAGGGATTCAACTACGCCATCGCCCCAAAGCGTATACCTGTAGAGAAAATTGTTACCAATATTGAAGCCTGTATTAAGAACATTGACCAAGACACTGCTGAAACTATCCGGCAGGACATCAGTCATGTCCTACGCAGAGCCAAGCCACCAAGACCCAACCTCTCCAAAGAACAATACAACGCACTGACTACACTAAAGAAACGAGACGACCTTCTCGTGGTTCCTGCAGACAAAGGAAACGCCACAGTCATCATAAAAAAAGACCAATATTTACTCAAGATGAATGATATCCTCAATGATGGCACATACGAGAAACTAGACAAGGACCCAACAATTGACATTAACAAGAAAATTCACACTATTATTAATACCAGCATAACTAAGACACTAAAAACCAAACGACTCACAATATCCGACCCCACCCCACCAAGAATGTACGGACAGCCCAAAATACACAAAGACGGCATTCCTATGAGGCCTATAGTTAGCACCATTGGCTCGCCTACATACCACCTCTCCAAATACATCTCGGACATAATCAAAACCCACACTGGCAAAACTAAACACAATATCCGTAACTCTAAACAATTTATAGACACCATTAAGACCATCCAGATCAACGAACATGACATCCTGGTGAGCTTTGATGTCAAGTCGCTATTCACTAAAGTCCCGGCTGATGAAGTCTTGAAGCTCATGAAGAACTTACTAAGTGAAGAAGAGTACCAATTAGCGGAAATATGCATGAAGGAGACATATTTCCTATTCAACGGAACTTACTACAAACAATTGGAAGGCACAGCGATGGGATCATCTTTAAGCTCACCAGCAGCAGACCTGTACATGGAAGACTTTGAACAGAAAGCACTCTCTACTGCAGCCGAACAGCCTGAATGCTGGTTCAGATACCTTCGCCATCTGGAGACACGGAAGAGACGCATTGGACAGATTCTTGCTCCATCTCAACAGCATCCACCCTAACATTCAATTCACCATGGAGTTGGAGAAAGATGGCAAACTCCCCTTCCTGGATGTCCTGGTTGAAAAGAAAGGCAAGTACTTAGGACATAGTGTATACCGTAAACCGACCCATACAGACAGATACCTCCATGCCACTTCACATCACCATCCCGTTCAGAAGGAAGGAATTATCAACACTCTACTCAACAGAGCCGAAACGATAGCTGAATCGTCTCAGCTTCCGAAGGAGAAGAGGCACTTGAGAACAGCCCTCCTAAAGAACGGATACGACCGAGAAACCATTAACAGGGTAGAAAACAAACGAAAGCACAAAAAACAAGACAAACACCAAACAGACAATGAACCTGTAACTCAGACGACCATCCCCTACATTAAAGGTACTTCGGAAAAAATTGCCAGAATCCTAAAGAACCACCACATCAAAACCGCATTCTCTACAGACAAAACAATAGCCCACATCCTACAGAATCCCAAAGACAAGTTGGGGCTACGTACCCCAGGCATTTACAGTATACCCTGTTCCTGCGGCAAGGTCTACATAGGACAAACAGGAAGGACCATCCAAAAAAGAATCAAAGAGCATATATCTTGCGTCAAAAATTTCAAGAAAGAAAAATCGGCTGTAGCAGAACACTTTTACAACACCAACCACCACATACCCTTTGAAAACACTACCATCCTTACAAAAGATTCTAATTACCATCTCCGTAACATAAGAGAAGCTATCGAAATTGTCAAACAACCCAACAATTTCAATAGGGAAGATGGCTATAAGCTCAGCAAAAACTGGTATCCGGCCATCCAACGCAAGACCCATACACTACCTCACCATCCACATACAGATGAACCCCACCCCACCGAACACACACGAACACACCCGAACACAACACGACCGACACAAGCGAACCAATGGGAAGGCCGACTTCGATCCAGACCACGCCCCCCAGATATAAATACCCCGACTCCAACCATCCGCTCTTCATTAACTGACTAACCCTGAAGAAGCTCACAGCACGATGAGCGAAAGCTTGGTTCATAACATCAACAAGACACGGTCCATCCCGGAAGTTGAATATAAGAAGAAGAATTTGCTTTATTACAGCAATATACACCCTCAATTTTAAATTTCTTGAGATGCTTCGGGATTTCAATACTCTTGAAAGAGCGAAAAGAATGTTCTGTTTGAACTTGTTATACGCTGGTATACCTCAGTTAATAGATCATTCGTTGAGGTTATTGTGGAACCAAGGTATATAAAGTTATCTACTTTCGGGAACGATTTGCGATCCACGCAGATGCTGTTTCTGGGGTGGACTTTACGGCTTACTATCATTTATTTTGTTTTTTCACCATTTTCCTGTAACCCGATTTGGCCTGCTTCTCTTATCAGCGTCTTAGCGAGTGTCTCGATATCCCTTTTATTACGTCTGAGGGATGCTATTTCATCTTATGCAAGAATTTTATTTTTCATTCCGACGTGCTCTCTTGATGTTGCTCTTATCACCTTTTCGAGGGCTATTGAAAGTAAGGTGGGTATTGAAAAGTAAAGGTCGAGTCCGTCTCCCTGCCTCAGGCCAGTTCCAACTATAAAGGCCTCAGACACATCTCCCTGTATCAGGACTCTAGATCGTGGGTCTTTTGCAAACGCCTTAGTCAATCTCACTAATTTACCGGGAATACCCATCTCAGTCATGATCTTCCATATACTGTTTCTGTCCACGGAATCATATTTATATTTGTGAGATGACTCCACCAGGCTGACGAGTCTCACATACCCGAGGAGTGGAGGCTAGAGAAATCTTTGACCGGATGAAATCTTTGATCGAACTCACAACCTTTGGTTTTGTAAGCAGATCCACTTTTTGCTAGCGCGTTAACCCACCGGCCCGACTCAAAAAGATTGAAGATCCCATGATTTTTCTTGATTACTTATGTTGACAACAAATTAATGAAATTAAAGGTCATCATTCATCACTATTGATCAGTTATCTATATTAATGCACTTTCATAATTTCTGGGAAGTCTCACTAACACTCACAAATCCTACAGTATGACTAGATTAAACTTAATTTCATTGAAAGCTTTTTCAAGCAGGTAAGCTAACGACATTGTTATAAAAAAAACTAGTCCTTACAATACTTTTAAGTTACATTATATCCTCGAAATAAATAAAAGATATCTTGAATGATATTAATCCCCTTGTTACATCGCGAATTGCGAGAACACGGGGATATGGGATCAGTGAAGAGAATAGATATGGTCTGACCGAAGTACGAACCAGGATATCTCTGTTGGTAGAGCAACACTACGGAAATGTGGGAGACCCTGGTTCGAATCCCGGCTCTGGGCATATCTTTTATCTTCAAAAATAAAAATAATTAAAATGGAATAATATTATTTGACCTTATCTATATGAGGAAAAAATGGTCCGGGAGGAGGTAAAAAAATGTCTTAAATATACAGATTTTTTTAAAAATTTATTTATTGATATTTACAACCGTATCAAAAAAAAAATACATCAAGTAAATGGGCTAAGCGATACATAATGACATGTGAAAATGACAGGTAGAGAAACTACCCACTGGTAGTACTCAAATCACAAGTACAACTATGAAGTCACGGGGGCATCTTATTTTCAGACGCCTCGGAGGATTATCAGGAATTGAAGAGGAAGCTAGGTACAGATTTTTTACGTTGAAAACATTTCTTTTTATCGTTTATTAATTTTTGTTTCTAAAATACCATTCACTTGATTAATTTGAATTACGTTCCTTATTACTTATTTGATAATACTCCATAATTATTCCCTCTGTTTTTATATTTAAGTAAGGGCCTTCCATCTTTATGTTTAATCACTCATGTACCTTGATGCCTATTTCTATTTTTAATATTTACCATGAGTACCTAGTGTCATGCCCGCAACTAGTGTTAACTCGTTATATCGCTCTGCGCTTGTTACATTATTACAACAATAGTTCTCAAAATAATATCTGCAAACTGTGTCAGAAGAAACTATAACTACTTTAAGACATTTATTCAAGATCAGTGAGGTGAGTGACTGCATTAAACAGTAAAATTCAGTAAATAAATTGGTGACCGGGTGCTAGGCAACGTGGCCAATAATCCCTATAGGAGACATATATTTACCTCTTCTAGTTCACGGTCAAGGCTTGGCAACCAGCCTCTCGATCGAATCCCGCATTCGTCAACTTTTTTTTTTTTTTCCTTTTTTCTTTTCTATTCTTTTTAAACATATATATATATTTTATTATTATTATTTAAATATGAAAGTTTTTTTTTAAAATTTATTTCTTATATTTTAGTGACTGTGTTAGATTCAATAAATTATTTTAACTGAATAATTACTCAATGTTCAACATGCAAGTGGACAATTCGGGTAGTGAAGTTTCGGAGCCAGAGACTCCATTTTCGGAAATAAGCGAGACCGATTCGCAATACCTAAAACGAAGGACACTCCAAAAACGTCAGAGAAAGGCTACCCCTGGCTCAGCGGGCAACTCACCCAACACGAAAAAAAATAAATCGGCTGTATCAAAAAAGCCAGTGACAAAATCCAACAAAACACCGGAGCCTCCCATAACCCGCAGCAAAACTACTGCAGTCAATACAAACAAATCTCCAATCGCCTCAACTAGTAGCAACCCTGGGCCTACAGAAAGCGACGAGAACCGAGGGTTCATTGACCCTAACCCTCCTCCTATTTTTGTCACAAATGTTACAAATTTTTATAACTTCGCTCAAGAAATAGCTGAACTTATAGGGCAAACTAATTTTAAATGCTTTTCTAGAGTAAAAGACATTAAAATAAATACATCCAACAAAGAATCTTACAAAAAACTAATTGATCATCTTACAGTGAAGAACTATGATTTTCACTGTTACCAACTAAAACAGGATAAATCGTACAGAGTGGTTTTAAGAGGACTACACTCTTCAACGCCCACAACAGCAATCAAAAGTGACCTCGAAGAAATAGGTCACAAAGTAAGAAATATTTCGCCAGTGTTTCATCCCACCGAAAAGTACCCCCTTCCGTTATTTTTTGTCGAAATTGAACCAGCCCGTAATAACCCAGAGATATTTCAAGCTATAAGACTGGTATATTCAACAGTAAAATTTGAAGAACCTAGGCGTAAAAATACTGTAGTCCAGTGTACTAACTGTCAAGCCTTAGGTCATACCAAGACGTATTGCCATCACCAAGCTATGTGCGTTAAATGCGCTGGACAACACTCATCTGACACTTGTCAGAAATCGAGAAACGAGCCTGAAAAATGTGCTCTTTGTGGTGAGGATCACCCAGTGAACTATAGAGGCTGTTCAGTCCATAAAAACTTTCAACGTCTTAGAACCAGGAATCATCAACTAAAAAGTCAAGAGAAAAGCTCAATGCAGGCTCCTGAAGTTGACAACACTGAAACCTTTCCTGAATTGCCTAGACCAACCGTATTACAACCCTATACCACCCTAAACCCTGCGGACAACAAAACCTTGGGGACCTCAAGCATTCAGCAGCAGCCTCGAACTCAGACGCCTCAAACCTCCCAAATCAAATCTCAGCATTCCTTCACAAAACCACGGACCTCCCAACCCAAGCCTCAGGAACCTATATTCAAGCCCAAGGCAGCCAATCCCAATCCTCAACCTTCGCGTCAACAAATTCATCCCTACCATACACCCTTACGGGTCAAATTACCACCTCAACAACCAAATTCTCTCCCTTCCAATCACAACATCCAAATGAAATCTGTAGTTCATAAAAAATTAAATGAAAATCCAGCACCTCGGGTACACCCCCCAGCCAACCCTCCTATACCTGTTAATTATCCCTATCAAACTCAAGTCTCATATCCATTCCAAATCCAAAACCCGATCGACATAAATTCTATCCTGTCATCTTTCCTGAAAGACCTTCAAGAGACAATCAGTCCTCTCGTCAACCTACTCACGAGAATCCTAACCGAAGTCCCATTTAATTACCCTCGATGAGCGTGAAGCCCCTAGCTATCGTTCTGTGGAATGCTAATGGACTGCATACTCACCGTGACGAACTTGATATATTTCTACACGACAACCAAATAGACATGGCTTTACTTACTGAAACACACTTCACTCACCGCACATATTTCTACATACGAGACTACATCACTCACAGATCAGACCACCCAGACAACACTTCACATGCCGGATCTTGTATTCCATTTCCTTATTCCTTCCATTCCTGCTGATGCTATCCAATCAACCTCAGTAACCATAACAGCTCGTCCTTTCCATATCACATTTTCAGCTGTATACTGTCCTCCCGGAATTTCCGTTTCTTATAACCTTCTTGAATCCTTATTCCAATCTCTTGGTCCGCGCTTCATTGCTGGAGGGGACTACAACGCTAAACACCAACGATGGGGTTGTCGAACATCCAACTCCCGAGGAAATATCCTGTCTACTGTAACATCCAAAAAGAGTTATTCCATCCTGGCACCAAACAACCCCACCTATTGGCCTACATCCATCAAAAAACGTCCCGACATCATTGACATATTTATCACATCCCAGATTTCCACCAACCAAACCGATCTCAAATCCTTGGACGACCTTTTATCAGATCATAGCCCAGTTCTCCTTTTATTACATTCAAGTTTCGTTCCCAAGCCTCCCCTTCCTAGATTGATTACAGGACGTGTAAACTGGGACAACTTCTGTTATGATTTGGAGAACAAACTGGACTTAAAAATTTCACTCAAGACAAAACAAGACATTGATACAGCGATAGAAAAACTTACAACATCAATAAAAACCACTTTAAGCGATAATACCTCAAATCATAAAATTAACAATTCTCAGAAGACTGACCTCCCAGAGCATATTCGTACCTTATTAAGAGAAAACCGCAGAGCAAGAACGAAGTGGCATAGAACTCGGTACCCAGCAGATAAATCTGTCTATACTAAATTGACTAACCAACTAAAAGCAGAAATTAGAAAATTCAAAATACATAAGTTAACGAATCTAACTGAAAATCTAACGTCTTCTAACAAATCATTATGGATGACCACCAAAAAGATCCTTCACTTCAAAGACTTTAACCATCCACTCCTTACTGAATCCAATGACTGGACAAGATCTGATGAAGAGAAAGCACAGTTGTTCGGTCAAATCCTTTCTAAAACTTTCCAGCCTCATCCTGATATCATGAATCCATCTCACCATGAATATATACAAAGAGAGTTAAATATTCCCCTTCAAATGACCCTTCCTCCCAAAGCATTCCATCCTTCAGAAATATCGAACATTATTCACAGACTACCTCCTTGCAAAGCTCCTGGACACGACCTCATCACGATTCACATCCTAAAACATCTTCCTAGAAAAGCCATTCTATTCCTCACCTACATATATAATGCTATACTCCGCACTACATATTTTCCTAACCTCTGGAAATTATCCGTCGTGAAAATGATACCTAAACCTAAAAAGAAACCGGAATACCCATCCTCTTACCGCCCTATCTCACTTTTACCATCAATGGGTAAAATCCTGGAAAAGCTCATCCTGAAACGATTGTACCCCATCCTAAATGCAAATCACATTATCCCAGATCACCAGTTTGGATTCAGAGCATCCCACTCCACTATTCAGCAATGCCATCGTGTGGTGGATGTTGTTTCCTCAGCTTTGGAACGTGGATTGTATTGTCCAGCGGTCTTCCTTGATGTCGAACAGGCTTTCGACCGAGTCTGGCACCCCGGGTTGCTTTACAAACTCCGTAAATTCCTACCTCCTACATACTTTCTCATTATCCAATCCTATCTCTCCTACAGATCATTTACAGTAAATCATAATAATGTCTACTCACCCCTCTTTCCTCAATCTGCCGGCGTTCCTCAAGGCAGTATCCTCGGCCCAATTCTCTACATAGTTTATACAGCTTATATCCCAACTCATCCTAATACTATCCTTACCACGTATGCGGATGACACATGTCTATTAGCTGTCAACACTGATCCAGTTATAGCATCCCGTACTCTTCAATCCCACATCACTGACCTTGAAAATTGGTGTCAAAATTGGAGGATTAAAATAAATTCTCACAAATCTCATCAAATCACCTTTACCCTCCGTCGTAAACCTGCGACTTCCTGCCCCCCTGTATCGTTTAACAACATCCCTATAAGTCCTGTAGAACAGATCCGGTACTTAGGACTACACCTTGACAAACGCTTAACTTGGAATCCTCATACTAGACTGGAACGACAAGAAACAGCTCGCCGTTTCAGGCTACTTCAGCATTTACTAGATAAACGTTCTAAGCTCCCAATTAACTACAAGAGACTCATTTACATGACAAACATTAGACCCATCTGGACTTACGGAATAGAGCTTTGGGGCTCCACTAAGCCATCGAATTCCTCTCGTATCCAATCTCTACAATCCAAAATCCTTCGTAAAATCCTCGACGCTCCTTATTTTGTTAAGAATAGAGTCATCCATAACGACCTAAATGTCTCATTTGTTGCTGATTTGGCCCGAACCCGGTATATATCCTTTCATAACAAACTTGATTCCCACTCAAACCCTCTAGTTTCAAACCTAGCTTCCTCTTCGATTCCCGATAATCCTCCGAGGCGTCTGAAAAGAAGATGGCCTCGTGGCCTTCTAAACTGAACTTTTTAATTTGAGTACTACCACTGGGTAGTTTCTCTACTTGTCTTCTCATGTCAATGTATTCACTCATTATATTTACTAGATGTATTTTGTATACAGTTGTAAATTTCAATAAATAAAAAAAAAAAATATTTACCATGTATAATTTTAATGTGTCTGTATATTGTATATTTAACCCTGATGAAGACCTGTATTTGGGTCGAACCATCTCCTTTTCAATAAACAGTTCTCCCTATTTAAGAGATTTGTTTTTTCATTTTTCATCAAGGACCATTTTCTTCATATTATTATAAAGGTTATATCGGTCAGTTGTAATCAAAATGGAAAACAAATTTACTACTTTCAATCCATGAGCATTTTCCTTGCAGGCTAGTTTAATAGCTGGTATTCAAACTTTCTTAAAGAATCTTTTGGTAGTTAATCTTTCGCAGTCTTCTATTTCTAGAAATGTATCGTTACACTATTATCTGTTGGTCCATTAAGCCTGTTTAGTGATTCTTGTATTCGTTTAATTTAATTTTAATTCAATTATAGAATAAATGTTAGGATGGCACGAAATCAGGCATGACATTATTTATTATTCAATTGTTCATCAAGCCAATGGAATATGGAAAGGGTTTTTTTTTGTCTCTCTTGGGGTGTCGTCTGCTAACTGTCATATTGCGGGCGAGATATAGCTAATGTAAAAAAATGATTAATTGTATATTTCATATTTAAGTATATTCCGTTCAGAATCGGATCAGAATATTCCTGGGGTATCTCCTGCCTGTCATAAAAGGCGACTAAAAGGGGCAAAGAGGCCCACCTGTGTAAACTATATTGCTAAAATTCCTCAAAATTCCTATTTACTAATTCCCTTTTGACTAGGATAGGATTTGGACTGATTTATGGTAAACGACCCGGCGTGAAAAGGACTAAAAATTTGCTGACTACTGGGACGTGGAATGTACATGGACTTCTGTAAGCGGGAAAAAGTCGTATGTTGGAGAGTTGTCTCGAGGAATATGGGATGGATGCGGTGGAATTGCTGGAAATTAGATGGAGGAAGGATCCTACTATGGTCGAGCTAAGCAAATATGTTCTTATTGTTACGGGCTACTGGGTGTAAAATGAATTAAACTATTACTAAATTCAAGGTACTAAAATTTATTAACAAATACTATAAGATATTGCTAATACTAAATAACCTAAGTAATTAACTAAATTTGTACAAATACAATAAAATTACACTATAGTTTATAACTAAAAATTAACACAGTTCGCTAATTAAAGTCCCCCGACCGTAAGACTCTCCAAATATGACAAACTGACACACAGTTTATTACACTCACTAATCACTTATCACACTGCCACTGGCTGATACTAATTGTCACCGTTCACTGTCACAACTTTACTACTTTACTTATTACAGAATTACTACTCCGAAGATAGTTCGAATTGTCTAGAGCTTTCTACACCAATCACTGATCCCTTCCGCTTAATCCCACAGCTCGTCTTAGTCCTCTCAGCCGATCTTTCTCCCCTCTCAGACCGTAACATTATTAATAGGTAGTGGGAATCATAGGAACATCGTTGGGACTGGTTTCATGGTGAAAAAGCACCTGAAAAAAGCTATACTAAAGGCATAAAGGTAAATTCTTCAATATGTATTTAGTATAACAAAGGAGAAGGCAGATGAAGAGAAGGAAGAGTTTTATGAGGAGCTAGAAAGGATCTATGACAAGATTCCTAAATATGACGCTAACATTTTATTGGGAGATTTCAATGGAAAAATTGGGAAAGAGAAGAATTTGGGGAGATCAGTTGGAAACTTTAGTTGTCACAATATTACTAATGACAATGGATATAGGATAGTAGATTTTCCAACTAGTAGGAACATGAAAATACCAAGTACTACTTTTCAACACAAGCCTATTCACTTAGAAACCTGGACATCTCCAGATGGCAAAACCAAAAACCAAATAAATCACATACTGATAGGAACAATGCACCAAAATTATATAGAAGATGCAAGGAGCTGCAGAGGAGCTGTAGTAGGTAGTGATCATTACTTAGTAAGAGTGAAGTATTGGCAAAAATTGGCAGTAACAACAAAAGGAAAAAATAGGAAAAGTATCCATAAGTGTAATATAAAAGCCTTTAAAACGCCAGAGATCCGAAAAGAATACGAAAGGAAAGTGGAGAAGAATTTAAGAAATGTGAAACTAAAAGAAATAGAAGCCATTGAAAATAAATGGGAGAAAATAAAGAGAGTTGTTGTAAATGCTGCGGAGGAAACAATAACAGATGGAAAAAATGGGGAAAAGAGCAACTAGTTTGATCAGGAATGTCAGGCTTCAGTTGATGAAAAGAAGAAGGCTTACATGATTATGATACAGAGAAGGACTAGGCAAACTGTTGAAAAAAAAAAGAGAGAAGCCACCAAAACACTGTCCAGAAGCAAGAAGGGGAAGAGAGAAGAAGACCTAAAATCAATGGTAGAAGATTTTGAGGGTAAAAACAGTAGAAGCTTCTACCAAATGCAGAGAAAAGGATTTCAAACCCGAATAGGTTTCTGCAAGGATAGGGGTAGCACTCTATTGGGAGACAGAGTAGATATAGCCGAAATATGGAATAAATATTTCAATGATTTGTTTAACCCCAGCACGGAAAATTCTTAAGAAACCACAATAATAAACTTATCGGAGCCGTTAGTAGATGATATGTCTCTAGAACCACCAGACCGAGAAGAAGTGGAAGAAGTTGTTGTAAAATTAAAAAATATCAAGGCACCAGGATTTGATGATATTCCTGCGGAAATGCATAAATATGGTGGTGACCTGTTGCACCGTGAAAATTATGAACTAATCCTGGAAATATGGATTAAGGAAGAAATGCCCAAGGAATGGTACAAGGCCATAATTGTGCCGATACATAAGAAGGGAGATAAAATAGAATGCCAAAATTATAGAGGGATAACACTGCTTTGTTCAATCTACAAAGTGTTATCAATACTACTATTGGGAAGATTAATGATAACAGCAGAAGAAGTTTTGGGTGACTATCAATGTTGGTTCTGCCCTGGAAGATTTACTGTTGAGCACATATTTACCATCAGGAATATGCTTGAGAAATGTAGCGAATGAAACGTAGATCTACACCACCTCTTCATTGACTACAGACAAGCATATGATAGCATAGAAAGAAATGAGCTGTACAAAAACTTGATGTTTCTTGGGTGTCCTAAAAAACTTATCAGATTGATAAGGATGACACTGCAGAATAGTAGTGGTGTGATTAAGGGACAGGGAGAAATTTCCAGAGACTTACCTTTTAAAAAAAGGAGTTAAACAAGGAGACCCTATATCTCCAGTGTTGTTTAATTTGGTGCTGCAGAAAATAATAATGACAACGATAGCAAGGAGAGAGGGGTGTATTTATATCAACACGACCCAACACCTCGCATATGCTGATGTTGCTATCACAGCAATAAATGTAAACGTGCTCTTGGAAGCATTATTGGAATGTGAAGAGGCAGGGCTCATTATAAATAAAGATAAAACAAAATGCATACTCTCTTTCAGGAAACTCTCATCTAGTGGACATCTCCAAGGAAGAGGGTGCAGTTTTGACAATGTTAAGACCTTTAAATAGCTTGGCACCATTATTACAGAAGATAACAGACTGGAACATGAAATAAAGGCGAGGATTGAAAATGGTAACAGATGCTAATGGTCCCTCAGAAACGTGCTCCAAAATGGAGGTATACCCCGTAATCTCACCTGGAGAACCTGACATAGTTTCTTATATTAAAAAAGCAAGATTGAGATGGTTGGGACACATTCACAGAATGGACAAAAAAAGGCTCCCAAAGCTGATTCTGGAGTGACGTCCAGATAGAGAAAGAGGAAGAGGAAGACCTAGAATGCGATGGCTGGACGATGTGGAAGCAGACCTTAAGCTCCTGGGGGTAAGAACATGGAGAAGAGAAGAGAGATCGTTCAAAGTGGAGGAGAATTGTTGAGGAGGCCAAGGTCCTCCATGGACCATAGTGCCATGTGATGATGATGATATGATATTTAAGTATTGTGAAGGAGTGTTAATAAGACCTCATAAAATAGTTGTATACAAATGTTAATTAGTGTGAAAAATTCACATTGAGATACAGAACGCTTTTGATATCTAAAATATGGAATTAGGCCATAAAAGGTTGCAGTAATGAAATTTTTTAATGAAATGTTTATCAACATTTAATTATTTTAATGGTTTTAAGAACTTTTGTAATGGAAAAATAACGAATATATCAAGTGTGTTTACATAATTTCTGCTCAAACCAACATTTCATATTAAAGAATCTTAAAAGAACGAAAAATGTTTAATTTAAAAATCACTTACTTTAGGTTAACAATTTTGGAAAATTTGTTGGCTCATATTTTGAACATATCAATCTGGAGAGATTTAAATTTATTTTATAAAAATCATCAACGCTTTCGGTAAAATTAGGAATAAATTGAATGGGCAATAAACTGTTAATGTAACGCAAAGCTGAGTTATTTTTTGAGCTATACCTTACAAAAAACTATAAACGATTTTTTTTTTTACTTTTTTTTATTACTACTTAGCTAACTAATTAAAAGTTTTGATACTTTTTTTTTTTAGTCGCCAAAATAGACATTTTTGAACTGTTCTATTTCTGTATTTTTTTTTCGGAAACAGCTATGAATCAAAATGCATAATATTCACGGAATAATTACCGATTTTGTTCCCAGGGTTTTGTTGACAGTTAATATAGGAAACATTCCAATATTTTAAGATTTCCAATATCTGAAAGAAGGCTAATAAAAACCAGGAAAAACCTGAGGGGTGTTATGCTAGTAAGATAACAAAAGCAATAACTCATCCTTACTAATTAAGTTAACATATGCCAATAAATCCAACATCGATTTTCTTTTTAGCATCCTCTTTAAGTTTTCATAATGAGAATTGTAGAGAAAATATCGATAGTGAAAAACACAACTTTTTAGAAGAGTGAAAAAATGTTTCATGATTTATTCAGACTGAAGACTATATGCGTTTTATATCAATTATCAATCCTAAAGCAATCGATATAGATCTTAGACGAAAAATGTGATGCTTTTTTTTTATTCTTTTTTGCATCTGTATCGACGGTATTAAATATTAAATAAATCAAATCTTAAATATATTTTTTTCTGTATTAATCTCATCAGATCACGTTACAACTTTATTTTTCTTTCTTCTGCTGTAGTTTTCTGCATCTCCACGTTTTCTTTGATCCTCTATCCAACTTAGTCCAACCTTCTCTGGCCTTTCTTCATCCTGAAACCCTTCCAGATATTTCACTCGGATCCAAATTCTATTCCTTCCAGCATGTGCGACTCTGTAGTGTTCACATTTTCAAAATCTTTCTTTACTTCTTTACTCCACGTTTTCGTATTCTTTTACCCAAAATAGTGAAATATTCTTTGTCGGTCCATTCTATACAGAAGTTTGAAGTGTGCCAGCCTCCTCTTGTGCTTAGTATCCGAGATTCTTTCCATTTTTTGGTAGATTTATTTTTTACTTTGCAGTTTCCATTCGTAAATTATAAATTTTCAGTTTGAACTGCACACATGATTTTCCTTAGAATTCATCTTATCAGGACTTACAATTTTTCGAGACCATATATTTATACAAAATATAATCGGCATTCTCTGGCGAAGAGTCATTCTGATTTTACGACAGTTTGATAATGTCTTATTTTTGCATTCAGTTTAATTCACCTCTAGTTGTAGATTTTCTTAAATATATTTATTTTATTTAATTAAATCTAATTTAAAAAGTAGTAATTAATGAAGTTCTTTGTGCTCGTATTTCTCTTTTTTTTCTCCTCCCCCCCCTGGTGACCCCAGGGAGAGACCGTTTATTAATATTAGGACATGGACCATGCTTAAATAAGCATGTTGCATGTGATATTTATATAAGAGATCAGTTTACAGAATTGGTATAAGTAAATAACTTATACATATAAGATAAAATATAAGAAAATAAAAATTTACAGTAGTGGCTAAATTTATAATTTTCACGTTAGAGCAAAGATAGCAAAATTTTGAATTCATAAATTATAAAATTAAATTTAAAAAATAGTAAATATTAATATTTAACAAATATAAAAATATAATAAAATATGAAATAAAATTATTGTTTATTAATTATGTGTTCATATGTTTTCGTACTACGGTCAGTTACTGCTTTTTCTGTAACGATGTAATGAAGTAATGATAATAATTTACTTAACTGTATCAATATCTAATAAACCTCATTGCAGATTATGACGTGATGACATTTTCTAAAAAGCCGTTAATTAATTATTTTTTTATTGAGCGCTGCCGGTCGCGGAACACAGTCATGTGAGGGGCGGCAATTATCGGATCGATAACATTGTGCCCCACGCGATGGTTCCCATTAATATTCCTCTGTCGCACCCTGATCCCTATCCATTCCGCCAAGCGCAATATCGTTATGATGATAACACCTACAGTGTGTCATTCATCAATGCTGTTATACGCAATTTTTTTACCCATCAGCGATTTCTACAGGAAAAAAAAGTATTGGTAAGAAGAATCCACGAGATGCAGCTTTACATCAATTTTAGGTAGCCTAGGACTAGGGTAAACTCAGAAGTCTTTTGAAATGAATAACATTCACATTACTCTTGATCTTGTTCATTTTTTTGATCCATAAGATAAGCAAACAAATCTGTACCGATTAGAGGGACAATCCAAGACACCCAGTATAGTAGTAACTCTGAGAATAGTTGTTTATCTTACTTGTAATTAAAACTGTAAGAAGAATAGATAAAATGAATTATAAATCCCATACTTTGTAGGGGACTATATTGACAGAGGATTCACGTGTTCATAAATTATTGTTGTTGTTTATTCATTAAACGTCACTTTATGCTGCTGTGGATAATCGAAAGATGCTATAATGAGAGTCCTAAATTTTTCTTACCCAGATTAAACTAGGATAAGGAATGTTTTACGAGTACCTGAGATTGTTCTGGTTTGAGACCACCATTTTACGTTCTCTCCGAATGGCGGCGCACTGGTTTCGTCCCTTGTAAAATCTTAAGGCCACCTGCCGGATAACGAACGTGCGACATTGAGCATTGAAGGTTATTATCCTAATCACTACGCCACTGGGTTCATATAATGTATTTATCCATATAGAAATAAAAATCTTTGCTCTGGTACTATGTCCTGATTTAAGTTAGGGATACAAAAACAAAAATAAATAAAACAACGCACCTGGTCAGTAACAAACATATAATAAGAAAATAAAGTCACAAATGTTATTAAATAAATTGAAAAATACTAAAGGATTGTTGTGAAAGAATATAATAGAGGTACTTATTATATATAAGAAAACACGGACCGAAAAAAAAATTGATTACAACGAATCAATTTAAAGAGATCATGTGATTTTCCTAACAATTGATTTTTATTTTTATTAGTTGGAAAATACTTATAGAATAAGAATAAAAAAAGAGAATCTTTGTAACTTAAAAAACAGAAATGAATTAATATTAGAGAGGGAATAGTTGACTGGAAGAACTAATAGAGAATGGAAATTGTTGGGGGGGGGGGGGTGTGCAGGCAAAATATACAAACAAATAAGTGGAAACTTATTTTTTATTTGTGCCTATATAAGTAGCATAACAAAAATAAGTTCCCACTTACTTGTGTGTATATTTTGACTGCACCCCCCAACACTTTTCCATCCTCTAAGAAATGAATTAAATTTGAAAGACATACAATCAGTTAAACGGACGTAACGACATTGATATTTCACACTAAATATTATTATTATTATTTAATATGTAATATCAACTAACGCATAAGTTTGAAATGCTGATAAGAAAAGGGTACATGGCCAGAAATACAGCTGAAATTATATTGTGATCATGTTTATAGGTTTTAGATCCAAGGTTCAAATGAAGAAATAAAAAAACAAAAGTCTGTAGTAACTAAGTTGTATTACTTCATCAATGAAACATAACAAAAACTAGCATAGCATACCATAACACGAACCAAACATAATTAAGAAATAATTAATTTTAAGAAAAAAACAGAAATTTATATACAATAATATTCACTAATTACTGTTGAGCCCCATACACCAAAATATTAATATTCGGGAAAATACTAGCTACTTCTTGGCCAACTAAAAAACTAAATTGAGGCAAGGTGTACATCCATACGTGATGATAGTTTACCACGTATTAAATGAAAGAGGGTGGGGTTCAAAATCCCCTCGGTCTACACCGATAGGTATCAGCACCGGAAGCAGTGTTTCGATTAGTAGGAGCTAACTGGACAAAAGTCATGTTTAAAATTCCAAAACTTTAAATTGGAATATTGTAAACAATTGTTCAAAACCTAGAAATCGAATATTTGTTTATGCCTGACACACTTCATCTCGTCAGTATTAGAGTCCGAAGTAATGAATCCATAGAAATAGACTAAATCAGCTGTATTCCGCACAAAATTAAAATGTTACTAATTTTATGTGAATCAATTGTTGAATATTGATAATATATGTACTCCTAGGTGCTATTTTTTCCAATTAAAAAAATTTCTGATAATCAAACTGTATCAATATTTTTTTTAAAAGCATGAAGGATTTTTCTTCGTTTTGAAACTTGACTTTCTTTTGAAAGGTGGTGAAAATGACTTTTATCCGTTTGTATCCGGGCTAAATTTTAGGCTATAATTAATTGCTAATTAATAGCTGCATCTCTCCCATTAATAATATGATGCATTATAGCCTGCACAGTAGAGTACAACATTTTTTTTTTAAATTTTAGAGTACTTATTGTCAAGAAAGGTTTTTTTTTGAAGTGGTAGAAAGACCCTTATTTTTATATATTGTAGTTCTTTTCGACCAAATTAAATGTTAGAATCCTTGCAGAGGACTCAGAAAATGAAATTAAAATAAGATAGTCTTACTATTTCTCTAAAACTTCTGATAAATGGCGGGAAAATCAAAGCAGCCCACAGTGTTTTGATTAGTACAAGCTAGGACAAAAGTCATGTTTAAATATCTGAAATATGGTATTAGAATATTGTAAACAATACTTCAAAACATGGTAATCTAGTATTTGTTTAAGTTTGACACACTTCACAGCTTGAGGGTTAGGGCCCAAAGTAATCATAGCAATATAATAAATCAGTGGAATTCAAGGCATCAAATCAACCTCAAAAATTTATTGTTCAACTACTTTTATCGAACCAATCGTTGAATATGGATATTAATTGTACTGGTAAGTGCTGTTTTTTCGAAACAAAAAAGTCTGCTTATAATCAAACTACATTAATTTGGCCGAACAATTTTTCCTTATTTTGAAACTTTGAAGTGATGAAAATGCCTTTTACCCATTGGTATCCGAGCTAATTTTTCTATATTTAATACCTATTGCTTTCCTATGAATAATGAGACAAATTTTAGCCGGCACTCTCGAATCAAACATTTTTTTAGAGTACTTTATCTCGAGAAGATATTTTGTTGAAGAATGATTGATGCACCCAAAGGAAGGAAGAAACTCTTATCTCAGATTACATAGGAATCTGAAAGGAAAATAAAAATGATTTTGGCAAGCAATTCTTGAAATTTTTTATATATCTTATTTAGCATTTATTTACCACGAATCAACTATAATTAGTTTTTTTATTTAAAATTTTTAGATGGATGAATGATGTATATGTATATGAAAGGGAGTATATATATATATATATATATATATATATATATATATATATATATACACACATACTTATTTTTAAAATAATTATTTCTTAAATTATTTTGTTGTTTTGTTTTCCATAAAACTTGTATATGTGTAAATATTAATAATTTTTTCCTTTTTAATTATTTTTATCGTATTTATATTTTTCCTTTCATTTAATTGGTTACTGCGAGCTAACTCCTAATTTATTAATTAAATTTTAATTGTATTCTACTCTAAGACATTATAGTTTATATTTTATTTTTCGAATCACTATTTTAAAGGAACTTGTCCCAGAATAAATTCGGATTTTTAACATATTTATTATTATATATTGTCTTAATTATACATTGTTTTTATTTTTCTAATTATAATCCTAGCTATCCTCTTGAATTCAGTGGGTAATTAATTTAAAAAACATTTTTAATAATTAGAATACTTAATTAGTCGAAAGAAATACAATAATGTCGAAAAATCGACTACTAATCAAAACACAGTGGGACGGATTATATAAGCGATAACAAATGAAATTCGTTACACTATGATAATTTCGATTTGGCATTGTGTCTGTTGTCCGATAAAATAAAAAGTGGTATGTATTTAATAACAACTTAAAATAAGGTAGTCTTTCTGTAGCGTTTCCGTACTAAAAGAATGGATGTATCTTGGAAATGAACCTCCCTTGTCAGGTTAAAGTGGATTGACTGTCTTATGTTGAACTGAGGGGAATGGTAATGTTGTAGTAAACGAGTTCTTCATTAGAACGACCCGGCTTAGCATAGGATACTAATTAGTACGAGGATGAGGCAGAGCAAGGAGCTGGCTGAGGATGTGGATACGGTCTGCCGGCGGAGCGAAGAACCGACCGCTACTGGACCGCCTGGCCATTGCCCAGGTGGATGAGGAGGTACAGTAAATTGGATAATGGAAAGGTAAGTAAGGGTGCCTTCTGCATATTACATCAGCTTCATATAGATTTTAAAAAGTCTTATGATTCCATCGACCGCTAGATGTTTCAATATATATACATTCTAATTGAAACGGGTAAAGTTAAATATAAAATCTTGAAGAAATGTACATGAATAAAATTTATATTGTTACAACTGTACGACTACAATCCGTGGAGGGTCTTGCGTTTAGTACGTGGTAGAGGCTGTACTGTTTCTTGGACAACGGTTGTGCAGGGAAGTGAGTTTTCCTAAATCACGTTCAACCGCCAGATTCCTCCCCTTATTTTGGGTACCCATTTTACAGGGGATGGGTGAGCCAGGGTCCTAGTCCCCATAGGTTCCATCTCCGGCCGCTAACATATTAAATAAAACTCTGCCTGGGAGCGGGAATTGAACCCGGGAACTTAGGCATTGCAGCTCAGCAATCTACCCCTAAGCCACTCCGCTTTGTTTCAACTTAAAGACAAAACAAAATCTGGAGAATTAGGTTTACATTAAACTAGCAGCTATTTAGGGTCTCGTAAGATTAAGAAGGATATATCAATAATATCTTTCATAACATTTATTAAAAATATGATATTTTAGTTAATTTGAACTGTTTAATATTTTGAATTACTTTTTTTTTTCAATAAGCCTGATTGTTAATAGTGTAAATAATCTCTCTTTCTTTTATGCCGTAGATAAAATAATACGTATACATCAGTCTCACATAAAGTTGTATGTAATATTTCAATCACAACTCCAACTAATTATGACTTACCAAAAAATTGAAAAACGCATATATGCGCCCGTATTCCGTGTTGGTGACTTAACAGATGCATAAATGCGTGTTAAAACAAGGCGATTCTCTTCCATGTGTAGTATTTCATTAAGCACTAGAGTGTACCGTTAAAAAAAGTAATAAGCACCGAAAAGAAATTTGAATCTTGGTAGTGAAGTATCTATGAATAAGTTTGAGGATGATGTAGTTCTGTGGAGTGCAGACTAAAATTAAATACAACCAGGTTGGCAAAAGCCAGTAACGAAAAAGGGCTCGAAGAGAATTTGGATGAAATTAAGTTAACAGTAAGCGGCAGAAACGGCGGTAATTTTTATTATATAAATAATGGGGAGTATAAGTTTGACTTGTTGAGAAGTTTAAGTAATTAAAGTATATTATATATTCAAAAATGGGATTCAAGAATAAATTAAAGTTAAACAAAGTCTTGTTATTTTTCGATCTCGTTATTGCTTGAATCGCAAAGGATTTCTCAAAAAAATGCAATTTAACTACAATTCTCCTAACTGTTCTATACGAATGTGAATATCGGCCGCTTTAAAGATAAACAATGAATTAAGGTTTTCGACCTATCTTGTACAATATTCGGACCTAAAATAACGAGTCCAATTTAGAATTCAGGAGGTTCAAAGATGAAGCTTTAGCATCGCGAAGAATGAGATTGACTTGCAAAGTGTTCTGTTCTAGTAGTGAACGGAGTCCTAAAATGGTAATTAGCCCTGTGCCGAATAAACCCTCTAGGGGTAGGCCTACACGTAGATAGGATTGTTTGGTGATCTTACGCAATTGGCTTTGGACGGTCATTTATCTAAGGAAGTTTGTAAGCAGCTGTATCGAATCTATGGTTTACTAGGCCTTTTAAAATTATTATAGTTAATTTTTCATTAACACTAAAAGTTATAATCTATCAGTACCCATATTAGCTCGTTTTAGATCACATAGAAGAAAGTGGATACGGAAGCTGTTTGAGAATAACTGAAAAATCCCATTGAATACCAACATACTTCATTTTCTATTCTATGTCTAGACGAATAATAAAAAGTTTAAAACAAATAGTATTAACAAACTGTTTATTATTATTATATTTATGCATTGAATCATTTATATCCTCATTAAAACATATTTTCCTGGAACATTAACTTGTTTTATTTTACGATGGGTGTCTGTGGATATAAGTATAAAATATTACATGAAATCTGTTTCCTTATAATATTATGACTGTCAGAACTGGATATTACCTTCCAAACATTTTCATGGAGCAGCTTTTCACATGGTACTTGGTAATTTAAGATTGTATTTTTAAGGATAAAATTAAAAAATTATTATTGTTAGTTTATAACTCTGTTGTGAGGGTGTTGTGGTGACATCCGTAAGTTCCAAATTTATGATCGATACATTTTTTCAAGGTATAAGTTTGTTTGATGAAGTTTCTTGTTTTCTGAATTTTCAACTTGGTACTTATTTATCTCTCCTTTATGTTTTTTATGATAGAAAAATCGTGGCGTGGGGAAGTGGCGATCCCATCGCCCAGCCATATGGCTGCAGTCAGCCACTGGCCCTTCAGGTTGGGGGAACAGTACACTAGCACACATTCAGTACACAAACACACCACACTTCACACAAGGTCACAAACAGGACTAGGACCACCTTACCTTGGAAGCCCCCCCGGAAGGGGTGCAGGTATGCAAGCACAAAGGTGGCAGCCCCACCAGCATAGTAGGATACGTAGAGAGGGTTAGTGGCCCCACTATCCGAAATTAAATCACTACGAAACCTCATAAATCAGCCTCGGATGTAACCGGTCTAATTGGGAAACAACACGGCAATTGTTTACGGTTTAACTTGGGCTTTTGGAATATTCTGTCACTCTACCGACCAGGAGCACTTAATGTGCTCCTGGAACAGATTGATAGGTACAAGCTAGACATTACTGCCATCCAGGAGATAAGATGGAATGGAAAAGGGATCCTCAAAAAGAAACAACACACGATTTACTATAGCTGTGACGAAAGGGAGCTCGCGATTGGAGCGGGATTTATTTATTGTAAGAGGCTCTTTTCGTTGTCTGGTCCTAGGTTTCGAACCTATCAGTCCGCGAATCTGCGTCTTGCCTGTTAAAGGGAAATTTTATAACTTTAGTATTCTAAGCGTCCATGCGCCGACAAAATGACATCAGATGAAGATGAGAAAGATGAAAGAGGATGAGTTATTAGTTTCTACGAGGCATTGGAGAGGGCTTTCGACTCATGCCCCACTTATATGAAAATCATTGTAGGCGATTTGAATGCCAAGGTAGGACGAGAAGAAACGTATGTCCCGACTGTAGGAAGAAATAGCCTCCATGAAAACTGTAATGATAAAGGGTCGAGGTTGATTAACTTTGCTGCCTCCAAAGATCTTATCGGAACCACGATCTTTCCCCACAAATGCATTCATACAGGAACTGGGACCTCTCCTGACGGAATAACCGTGAACCAAATCGACCATATTGTGATTGATAAGAGGCATGTAAACTCACTCACAGATGTCCGTGCATATCGTGGTGCAAATGTGGATTCCGACCATCACTTAAGCATTGCTTATATTATCGGGCAAATCAATACCTCAATACCCAGAATCCAAAGAAGAAAAAGATTCATTCGGGAAAAGCTGTTTGACCCAGTGGAAAAGATAAGACTTGTAAATGCGCTGGACCAAATACTCTCAGCATCTGACTATGAGGAGGAGGAAGTTCTGCTCTAGTGCTGTCGATATGTAGTCAGTTACTCTGTGTAATTGTTGAGTGTGATTTCCGAAAACCGAATTGATGGTGTGGGATAAAGTAATTTTTCAAAAATTTTAGAACAAATGGAGAGTAAACTAATAGGTCTGTACGAGGAAGGGCTGCTAATATCTCTATCTTGTTTTTTAACCATGGTTACGAAAGAGTATTTCCACTGTATAGGGAATTTTATAGTTCTATGTATTGAGCTGTAGATTGTCGTTAGAAACACTAGAGATTTCCTAGTGTCTAATTATTTCTGCTAATTTTGTGGGAGTGAATGAGGGCGGTGGCAGTGTTAGTTGTAATGGAATGTCAAGTGTGTTATTTACCAAAATTTCATGTACTGTGTTTATGAAGTCAGTATGTGGGGTAAATACGGAAGAAAGATGGTCGGCAAAGAGCTCGGATTTTTCCTCGTCCGACACAAACTAAGAGTCATTTTCTTTTCTAAGAGGTGCTGACATCTCACGATGTTTTAAGAGTCTTTTGGTATGCTTACATAAACTTCCATCGTCTGTCGAAACGGACATAATGTAATCGTTTGACCTGTTAAATTTGCTAATTTGGCGTTTCAGTTCATTATTTAGTTTATTAAATGTCTGTCTATCTGATGGTTGTCTGTTGGTTTGCCAATTTTTACGAGCTCTTCTCTTGGCTCTGATCAGATCTCTAATATATTGTGGGTAGCTTGGTAAGTTATCTGATTTTAAGCACCTGGGTTTCGATGCTGACCACGCTGCATCTTGAATACTTCTTGTGAACATCTCCACTGCTTCCTCTAGTTCTGTCTCGTTTTTTATTGAAACAGGGATTGTGAGGTCAGAGTTAAGGTAAGATCTATATAATTCCCAATCAGTTATTCCCTGTGTGAGCGCAGGCCTTTTTTGTGCCTCATAAGGTTCTTCGCATAGGGTCATCTGGACTAGAGATCAGAGCAGAGGTCAGAACTCGTATTTACAGTCTTGCACCCTGTTCTAAGTCCTTTTGTAATATAAAAGTCCAGTAACTCCGGGGTTTTACGTCTAGAAGTAGGCCAGTAAGTGGGAGAATTAGGAGTTAAAGTATGTAACGCAAGTTCATGAAGAGCATACCACAAGTTCCTACCTCTTGGGGTACACAATCTTGAACCCCATCATTGGTGTTTCGCGTTGAAATCACCAACTGCGATAGAAGTTCGACCTGAACGTTTACAAAACTCGAACTAGAAAACATCGAAGACGTAAGCTTGTACCTAGGAGGCAATACACAGCAGCAAACGTTATGTTTTTCTGTTTTGTATGTAATGTGATGCCAGTTGGCTGTATGTGTGGTGTGATGGGTAAATGAATAGGATTGTGTTTTAATGAAGATTTGATGATAATGGGGGTGCCATTTGCATTGTACGCATTTGAAATGATTATTTGTTTGATCGGTGATTTCACACACTAATTCTTCCGGGAACAACATCGAAAAGGCGCCTAAGGGTGTTGATTATGCATTTATATTTTCCTTTACTCCGGACTTTTGATCCTCAAAGATATGTATTACAGGAGATAAGTTCCTTTTTGAGCAGAATAATATTCCATCTTTTTGAGAAATCTCGATATTTTCATCCCATTCTGAATTTTCCTCTTCCGATGATGTGCTTAACTTCCTCGGCCGTTTTCTGTTTTTTCTTCTTTCACCAATTGATTCTTCTGATTCAATGTCTGATAATAGTGATTCACTACATTCTATTTCACTGTCACTTGTGAAATATTCTTCAAGATTTTACATTTTGTAGGGTGTCACGAATAAAAAATAATCGAACAAGTTAAATACGGCACTATCGTTGTTGACGCGAGCGAAACCGTGAGGTTGTTACGCTGGCAAGGCGATACTTCTGACAGAGTCATTTTGAGTCGCCAAAACACAGTAAAAGAAAAGACAGTAAAATCTAATTGGTTAAAGAGTGGGACGTAAAATTGGATTTTCATTTCGGAAATTGCCGGAGATTTTTATGACCCTAACACAGACTGACCGCTACCTGAGGAAGGCAAATTACTAACGAATGCCCCTGTATTAATTTTACACGAAAATGACTGCACATTGATTGAAAAAACAGGCAAACGCATATATGCGCCCTTAATCCAGGCCGATGACTTAGAGAAAACACATAAATGCGGCCGTAGGCCACACGGATGACTTTCGCCAATCGCATATATGCGTCCATAAAGCTCTAAGGGTTAAAGAAATGAAATGACCCAGACTCAGTGCCGGCTAGCCATATTACTCCCTTTGGGTCTTGGCAAACTGACTTGATTGCACTTATAGGATTCTGTCGGATTCTGTTCCAATGCATCCCATATTTCGTGTCAAGGAGCATGGTCTAAAGCCGCCCGTAAATCTAAGAAAGCTAGGTATACTGTTACCTCTATCTCACGCCTTCTCTACAATCATTTTCAGGGAGAAGATATGATCCTGTGTCCGCCTACCGGGCCTAAAACCTAATTGTTCCTCTTCTAGATCTTGTTCCTCCAATTTCCTTAATCTTTGTTCTAGGATCCTAGTGTATATTTTGTTTTCTACTGCTGACAGACATATGGGGGGGGGGGGGGTAATTATTGCATACACCTTGACTTCTTTTCTTATAGATTGTGATGATGAACTTGTTTTCCCATTCTATTGGCATCCTTTTGAGGCCTCAAAGCTTTTGGAATAATTATTGGAGACACAAGCTCATTTCACCCACGTTTTATAAATTCGGGCGCAATCCCATCTGTCCCAGCCGCTTTTCCCATCTTTACTTTAGCAATGCCTGTTTCGACTTCCTCTTTGGTGCCATCCATTTCGGAGACTTCTGGTTAAGGTATTCCAATTCTGTATTTTTCTTGAAAGTATTTCCTCCAAACCTCCAGTATGCCCTTGTCCTATGTCACCAGTACGCCATGCTCAACTTTTACACTTCTCACAGGCTTTGCTTTTTTGTTCCTTAGTGCTTTTGTGATGCGCCAGAATTTCCTTATAATTTCTTTATAGTTTTTATTCAGTTCTCGCCCAAATTATTCCCACGATTTTCTCTTAGCTTCCTAAACTATTCTCATAGACTCGTTCCTTTTCTCTATAAAAAATTCCCGGCCTCCTGGCGACTTGCTTCTACTGCTGTTTCTAGGCCTCTTTCTTTGTAGATATAAGACGTTTCACTTCCTCTCTCCACCACCTAGTTTTCTTAGTGGTAGGTCTTATTTGCAGTAAACCATATACTTCCTCGGCTGCCTTGAGGATACTACATTTGATTTGCGCCCAAATAGTGTCAATATTTGCTTCTCCATTAACTTCTTGAAGTTGGACTTGACGGTTACTTTTACTGCTCTGTTTCCTCTTATCTTAGCTTGTTGACAGCTATCCTTATATATATGACTTGGCGATATTTTTCCGCGGTTTTAGTATCTTGGATTCAGCAACCAATAGCCTGTGATTGCTATTCAATTCTATTCCTCGTTTAACTTACGATTTAAGTTATTTTACAATGATATAAAATAAAAATAAAAGCAACGTTTCTAGTCAGTAACAAGAATATTTATATAAGAATTATTATTATTATTATTATAATTTCGGTGCAACAACACATGGACGCCTCCAGGCCTCCTCAATCAGTAACCGCCAGTAGTCCCTGTTGAGTGCTGCTGCCATCCAGTTGTGGACTCCCAAGTTCCTCGTGTCTTCTGCCACACAATCAATCCACCGTAGTCGCAGTCTGCCGACTTTCCTCTGTCCATGGATAACCTTTGTCAGTAAATGTTTTCGAACTTCGCCATCGCGCATCCTGAACACATGTCCAGTCAAGCTTAGTCGAGAAAATAAAAAGAATAGGACATTAAAAAACAACAACATTTATTGTAAATAAATAATATTTAAATGTGGCAGCAAAACGTTGTGCTAACAAAAATCAATCCTAAGTTTCACATCTTCGTCACTTTTACCGTAAATATTTTCTATTCTTCTTATTTTAATATTTTGGTTATTAACTAGACCGCTGTTGTTTTTTAATTTTTTATATAGTAACTTGGAAAAGGAACATGAGATGAAGCAAACTATTAGTGGTTAAAACAAATATCTAGATCTCATAAATATCTATGTTGATAGGAATATAATAAATCAACATCTAGATCAAAGAAAATGAAAACAAACAATTTATATTGAGTATTCGATTTTTCTTACAAATGTATTGTACGTTCCTTATATGCCAAATAGTTATAGAAGAATCCTACAACAAAAATGAGACAAAATCGGGCAATCACGTTGATATAAACAATTAAGCTGCGAATTAGCTGTTATATTAAGACCAAAATAGAATCTGGAAAGATTGAGAAATGATACGGGATTCTAGGTATGAATTCTATGTGACATCCCAAGGTCCCGGGGTTTTCCCTAAAATGTTTGTCACGTGGATTTTTTTCAAAAAGAGTAAACAATTCTTGTTTACACCGTCCTTTGGAAGGGACTTAAAATGGGAGTCCAGACCCGGTGCGTTGTCAGGTACTCGTTAAAGATCCATAACCAAATTATTCCTGAATAGGCAATATTTAGGACTCCCATTAGCGATAGCTCCAGAAAGTGACGTTAAATGAATAAACAAACAACTATATGACATACTATCAGGCATAATAAGAAAATCAACAAACTTTAAGTAGTAGGCAAAATATGCTTAAGGTGGGGAGGAGTATTCAGCTCTCATGTGGAAATGATGTCATGCGGTCTCACATGCACACATAATATCCAACTGACTACGTGGCATTGTATAAAAGACAGAGTAGTGTGGAGATTAATAAATTATTCTTCCTTTCTAAGTAGCGCAGATCAATACTTATCTGGATCCTTTGGTAGAAAATGACTCATTTTTACCATTTCTCTAAAATACAATATTACTTTTGGAATATCTTAATGACATTAAAAGCGCAATAATTTATTTACGTTTTTAAAATTAACATTAGTAACTTAAATCATTATATCATTACCAAAATCGTCATTTCTCGCGATTTCTTTTTCGGTGGGACCAGCTAGTGTTTTGCCAGTGTTACTTAATAGACGCGATGTTTCCAAACTATGACAAGACATAGAAGAACATTCATTACGGCCTCTAAGTAGCTATTAATTATTACTCCATCTCCCTACTACTTCTGTTTTTAAAGTACCGGGTTCTGTACTTCCAGGTCTGGTTTGGTAATGAACATCTGCGTTGCATCACCTGCCAGCCTCGAGGCCTGCTCAGCCACCGGGACGGTTCCTTCTTCGTAATGATCGCCCGGGCCTAAATGTTCTCCTTACAGCTGTTACGAAATATCTCTGGCAAAACGTTCAGTTTTGACGTGACAGAGTATCATCGAGTACACAAAGCTGTAGGATGACGCGTCGCTTGTTGTGGAAAGGTTGCCATGGCGACCGATACACAAGCGTCCTTCCAACTGATGTCAATCCAATATATTGATATTTCCCGTCACGATATTCATCTAAACTCCCAACTGGGAGCGTTTAAATACAAAAGCTGTATTGAAGATTACTGATAGCCAGTGCGTGATTTTGAGCGCTTTACTTATCACAGGTGATCTGCGAGCTTCGGAATTACTAGGATGAGCATTATGGATTTTACATCTATAGCAAAAAAATAAAATAATACTATTTGCATTCTACTGGCTAATTTAAAATAATTTTTACTGCCAAGCTGTGGTAGCCAAGCTTTAACATTTAAAATCGATAGCAATTTTCTACTCAACTAATCGAGACAATAAAAAATATTCTTAACTGTTCCTACATACTATTGATTTCATTGCTTTATATAATAGCTACAGCTTGAAAGGATATACAGAGTTTTAACAATTTAGTTCATTTGATGATAATGAAATATGATATAAAATTTACAAAGTAGTAGTACTTACTAATTTAAAGATATCTACTTTTTTTTTTTTTGCTGACCCTCCTTTATTTACAAAATTACAGATTACATATGTATGTATATATACATACAAACACATATATATTTATATATTACAGGTACTGAAATTAAAGATATCTTTTTTTTTTATTAATTTCTTAGCCCCTTGGCTTTTATTAATTTTTGACAATGACATATTAATGTGATACATGCATCTCTTTTACTGCACCAGGTGCATTTTAAGAGAGGATTGGGCATTGAATTTTCTTGAGATTAATTAGATCGTAGGAGTTGCTAATTGCTAATTGCTAAAGATATCTACTTTTTTATTATTTATTTATAAAATAAACAATAAACTGCTATTATGGAGAAGATGAGGGTTTTTTTTCTGCATGTAGCTGAGCTAAATTTATACAATTTCAGAACATTTTCCATTGACTTAATGATTGTTTACGATTTCATGATTTTTTGAAAATAAAAATTTTGCTCTGGCATTGACAGAAAGCAAAAAACGCCATTCTTGCGAAAATGAGCAATTTCTGTCTCTGTAATTTTTAAAGTATTTAAGGCGTTCAGGATCAAAAAAGGATAACTCGGAAATTTTAAAAATGACTTTTTCACATTGTAATTAAGAAATTATATGCTCCCGAAACTTCATGTTCAGAACCGGACCAAAAGCGTGAGGAATAAGGCAGAAAAGTGTAAGCTGGGCAAATTTGCTAAATTACACTAGCCGAAATAGTGAAAAAAATCATTTTTTTTTATTTTAGATTTATCCAGTTTTGATCCTTAAAGCCTTATTTAATAACTACGAAAACAACTTGACGAAAATTATGGATTTATGTATTACTTTCTTGTTATGATAAGAAGGTCTACGAGTAAATTTTTTTTCTCATATTTGAAAAGGCATGGTGATGGGCCACACTTCCATTTACCCTCCCCCCCATTGAAAATGGGTTCGCTGTACCTATAGTAATTAGTTCCAAAAATATCAAATAATATGAAAATTATGCTATTTTTTTATTAAATATGCCATCTTTAGAGTTCTTAACACCAACACTACTATCAATACTTCTCATACATTTGTTTAAAGCACTTAAATGTATCTATCATATGTCGAAATAGTATGTATCAAAAAGAGATACATTGTAGGAATGGCTAAACTTGTAGGAATAGCCATGCCACTGGTTAGTAATGATTTTATTTGTATTGGTAACAAACAAAAGATGCAGAAGAAAAAGACTGGACGTCCTTAATTTACGAAATTTAATGGGTTCGGTAACCTTATATTTATATATGTTCATGTAGGAGTTCCATCAGTTTTCCTGCCATATTTTCACTACACTGGTGACAAAATTATGACATTATTGGGTGATTACTGATAATTTCGTATTTTTGTTTTCAAAAATAACGTATAAAATTGTTTAAAAAATGGAAATCAATTAAGCTCATCCCATGATTTGCAGCTAAACACATTTAAATCCAAACCATACAACATGACTGAAAAATATTAAGTATATTTCTATCTATATACAAACATCCGCATACACATATATAAGTACATTTTTTTTTTATTGAATACTTTTTACAGTTCGTGCTAATCATCCTGGTTTTTTTTTAGTATTAGTTAGTTGTTTGACGGTCAATAAACTGGTTTTTATTATAAATAAATTAAAGATAATAACAGCTTATTCAAATAAGATAAAGGTAAAGGAACTGAGAGAGTAATAAAGACGCCTTCTAGCGTAACAAAAGTGGGCCGGTGTTCTGATGGTCAGGTGGCCGGCAGGTGGCAGTCGTCAGCGTCTGTCCTTTCTGCCGGGTAGATCCACATTTTTATCCCGACTTACATTTTATTTTTTATTAATGTTTAAATTATGTCATTGTTGCTTATTTTTTTGTTTTATAGTTGTTAATAAATTCAAAGTCATGTAATTAGGTACCTTTAAGAGACAAACCATTTCTGACCCTTAGATATACTTATACTTATAACGGATTACAGAATAATACGTTTCAGGCTAAAGTTTATGAATCTATCAGAGAACGTCTAGGAAGAGCATCCAGGATTGTCACCCACGTAAATCAAATGATATGATGTTCACCGTAAGTCTTCGTTATATCATATATGCTCCTTACTATTTTACGAATAAAATCATCCATTATGACCTTAATATTCCATTTTTAGCTGATTTGGCTCGAACCCGATAAGTTGAATCGATTCATGACAAACTTTATTTCCACTCAAACCCACTTAAATCCCCTTCCCTCCATTTTAATAAAATAAAAGTTTTTTTTGTATATGATTGTTTTTTAATAAGTATTCTCAATAAAATGGAAAGAGAGTAAGCTAAATTAAAGTTATTAAGTAGTTTATGTAGCTGTTCAATTTCTGTTTTGATGAAGGTAAAGTTCCAGAGAGTTTCGGAAAATCAATCATCTTCCCTCTCCATAAAAAAGGTGAGCTTGGCGAAGTGACAAATTACAGGGGTATTTCTTTTTTATATTCCATTTCGAAGATATATTCTGGGATGCTAGCAGTAAGACTTACAAACTGGTTGGAAAAAAGAAAATTATTGATAGAAGGCCAAGCAGGTTTCAGAAAGAGCCGCTCAGTTGTTGACAATTTGTTTATTTTAAGCAATTTAATAGAGTACATGTGGCATTTAGGGAAAAATAAAATCGATTGTTTTTTTGTCGACTTCAAGGCAGCGTTTGACTCTGTGGACAGGAATGCGTTAATTTACAAAATGTACGAAATGGGTTTGTCAACTAAGTTCACTAACGCTATAAAAAGTCTTTACGAAAACACGGAGGCAGTGGTCTGGACAAAAGATGGAGTTACGGAGTCATTCAAGACGGGGATGGGGGCAAGCAGGGATGTGTACTGAGTCCATACCTGTTTACTCTTTTCATAAATGATTTAGCGGAGAATCTCGGGGGAGGAGTCATAGTGGGGCATAAGAAAGTGAATATGCTGGCTTATGCTGACGATATTGTCCTAATATCAGATAATCCGGTTGGTTTGCAGTACATGATAGGCAATTTGGAAATCTATTGTAAAACATGGAATTTGTTTGTAAATCTGGACAAATCAAAAATTATAGTATTTAAGAAGAATAATAGAGGCAAAATGTGTACAAAAAAAGAGAAATGGTTCCTAAATAATGAGCAAATTGAATGTGTGAAATCATACAAATATCTAGGGGTGGTGATGTGCAATAACTTAAAAATGAAATATGACATTAAAGAAAAGGTTAGTAAGGCAAAAGTTGGGATTAATATGATGAGGAGAGAACTGTTCAAAAATCCAGAAGTGCCATTAGAGTCAAAATTTAAAGTATTTGAGTCAACAATTAAAAATGTCATAACCTATGGATGTCAAGTTTGGGGCCACAAATATTTTGAGGAAATAGAAAAAGTTGAAAGGTATTTCATTAAAAAAATTTATAAATTACCGGTTAATACCCCAAATTACTTTGTGTACTTAGAAATGAATAGAAAATTAGTACACATGTACACACTAAAAATGCAATCCAATTATATTTTAAAAATACTAGATTATAAAGAAAATAGGCTATGTACAGTTATAGCAAGAGAAATAATAAAACAAAACATATCATGGTTTAAAGAGTGGGGGGAAATTGCAAAAAAAATAAATTATAGACTGGATTTAACTTTAAACTCCGTGGGTACTTGGGAGGGAGAAATGTTCAAAATGTTAGAGCTGTACAAAGATTATTTTATCCAAGTTTGCCATGCAAAAGCAGCAGAGGGCACACACCACGGCCTCTATAGCTCATTAAATAAAACAATAGATTACCATGGACATTTTAAAGCAACAACAAAAAATTAGCGTAGTTATGAAATGCAGAGGGGAACTTCTGAATCTAAATTACAAACCATTTGAAATTGATTCACAAAATATACAGCTATGCTCACTGTGTAATCTGAATGAAATTGAAAACAGTTTTCACTTCCTTGCAGTGTGCCCCGTCTTAAAATTGTATAGAAAAAAATTCTTAAAATATGAGCTGATATCAAAACAAAAATTAATAGATATTCTGAATGGAGAGAATTTTATAGGTTTATATAATTTTGTAAGTAATGCAGGTCGTTATAGAAAATTTTTTATTTCAGAATTTAATTATTAATGTCAAAAAGAAATTTGATTTATTTTTTAGTTTTGTTGTTGTTTAGTAGTTTAATCAAACTCCCGGCAGACGGTATAAAGTACCATGCTGTGGTTGCTAATGTGGAAAATAAAATTAAAAAGAACAGTTGTAAATAATTTAATAATAAAGAGCATTTTATATCTATCTATCTATCTAAGTAGTTTATTAACTTGTTCGGATGAATCTATTATTCTACTCATACAGAAAGGTGTTGTTTGTTCATATAATGTCACTTTATGCTGCTATGGCTAATCGGATGATTCTACATTGGGAGCTCTAAATTTTGCCTATCCAGGTTTAATTAGGATAGGGATTTTTAACGAGTTCAGTTTTTAAAAAATCCTAGGGCCACCTGCCGGGCTGAGAACTACTAGACCATATATAGAGGCGACCCTATATATAGAAATGTGAACAAAACAGTTTTCATGTAATGAATTCAAAAGCAAAAAATGTATGTATAATGCATTGATACGATTTATACAATTTCAGATGCATATACACAAAGGCCTTCATATTTTTGACTCAGAAAAGAAACAACGGATAACAAAATATCTTAATGTGCAATCCAAATTAATACTCGAGTATACAGTTGGATGTGGAACCGATATCACAATTGCAGATATTGTAACGACGTCAAATTCTTGTAAAGATATGACAAATAAAATCTTTTATTTATTAAAAGCTAGTTAATATTAAAAAGTTTAACAAGTTATTGATGCTTTAAGTTATTATTAGCATGCATTGCACAATTATTAAATGATCTTTTAGTTAAATATAATTGTTCTTATATCATTGAAGTCCTAACATCTAAACTACAGTTGATTAAAATCAATTCTATTACTCATAGACAGGCCAATAGGTGCCACCAATCTCGTTATATACGTTCTAAGTTTTTCCCTTACCAAAAGTCGCAAAACGCGGCTACAGAAGATTTCACTTCAAGTCACCCAATTCTAGTGTTTGTGCCTGTTTTGCTCCTCTTCAGTAGGGTCCTGCAATGACGGTAGAATGTGAAATTCATTGAATAATTTTAAATGGTATCATATCTCATGTGAAATTGTTTTAAATATATTTCAATGAATATTATGGATTTGCGAAACTGTTATAAGCCACCAAATATCTGCTGAATAGGTCCAGGATTGTATCTCAGATTGAAATATGAACTCAGATTCCAACTGTTACTTACAGATGATTACAAAAGTTTCTTTTTATATTTTATATAGGAGTATGTGGAAGTAAAACTAACATAGTTAATAATCTGTTTTACTGGAAAAATATCTACCGTAAGTAATATTTTAGTTATTTACAAAACTTATTTCTCATATTATTATTTAATAAACAATATATATTAATACATAAAGGTGCATCCAGGTTATTAATGTCCTTAAAACGAAAGAACGTACAAGTATTCTCTTCACTAAATTTTAATGAAGTTGAAATGCTTATACAGCAGATCTCTAGACCGTTTTCTTTGATTATGGTAATCGCTTATTAAAATTTCAATATGGAGATGTTTTATATTTACTTTTCAATGAATATTCAATTTTTTATTCGTGCATCGGAAGTGTTGCTTAAAAAAACTATAACTAAAGATTGTATTAAATTAAATTAAACTATATTTATACATGGAAAATAAGAACATTATCTAAACTTCAACCTAAATCGATTATATATTTTGAAATTTTAATACCTACATAAATATATACTATGTAACTATATATATATATATATATATATATATATATATTTTGTAGAGAAAAGATTTGTTCTGGCCGAGAATCGAACCCGGGGCGTCAGCATCTCTAGTGCAGTGCCTTAACCACTGACCTACGAGGGGTCGTATCTAAGTCAGACAAATCCAGTTTCTTCGTGCGTGTGCATGTGTACATATTTTTTTCCCTTGACAGAGTGACGGGTCTTACAAAATTCAAATATCAAAAATATATTTGTAGGCATGTAGGGACATTAAAATAAGTAATCAATTGCACTTATATTCCCTCCTCCCACACATAAAAAATTTATTGCAATTGCAGAATGTGAAATATAACTAAGCGTATATTTTGAAAAGTTTTTTCCAATTCAGGAATTGGATTCCTTATATATTTAATGGAGATAGTCAATGGATCCTTAAATATTTTTATGTCAGTTCCATAGAAAGCAACTTTATTTTTTACCCAATTTTAGATTTAATTCTTTATCAAAACAGAATTGAGACCACCATTGGAATCCGGCAGGGATGTAGTCTGAGTAGTAGCTTATGACTTATCGAAAAATCTTACAAAGGAAAATTTTATCCCGAATGGAACAAATTGACATGGATTACCAATCATTTGATGAAATTCAAGATGAAATTATGGAATTTGCTTCTAGAACAGAATGTCCCGAAAATTTCGACACGGCCGCTAGATCCCAAGCTTGCGACGAGTTGAGAGAATGAGAGGCCCGATATAGGGTATGCAAAACTTTCAAAAATCAATTTACAAATATTTTCCAGCGATCTTCAAGAGTGGTCCAATTTTCACTGTCTGTTTCGGTCCCTTATTCATAAAAATCGACAAATGACATCATCTGAAAATTTTTACTATTTACGCTCATTTTTGAGAGGCCCACCTTTAAAATTAATCGAATCGATTCATTTGTCCGATGATAACTATCAAATTGCATTTGAAACTTTAGTTGACCGGTACCAAAACAGCCGGCTATTGGCAAATTTTTACTTGGAAAAAATTCGAATTTTAAACCGCTTTCCCAAGAAAATCTTCAAAATTTGGAAAGGTTATCTGATGTTTTCGTAACAAATGTTGCTGAGCTCAAGGCCTTGAATCTACCAGACTTATCTGATACAGTTCTGCTTCATTTCGGTCTTCGTTGCTTGGATTTGGAAAGCAAACAATTATTCGAAGCCAAGTATTCAGGGGTTCAGTATCCAACGTGCGAAATTCTTGAACTGAGATCTCCAACTAGGGACGAGTCTAATCCAAGCCAACGGTCAAATTTCCCACGAAAAACCGCTCTGATCACGACTAACCCGCACCACAGTCGAACTTCTTCTTCACCGCCAAATAAATCTGCTAACACCGAATGTTCCACCGCTCATATTGTATGCCCGCTTTACATAAGCTACATCATTGTGAAACATTTTTTAAACAAAATGTAGATGCCCGTTGGGAGACTGTAAAAACTTTGAGAAAATGCTTTGATTGCCTGGGGAACCACATGTAGTCAAAATGTAATTCTAAAAATAGATGCATCTCATGTGGATCCTCGAAACATTATTCACGTTTACACCGCTCTACTTTCACAGCCCCTCCTACGGAATCACTTGAAAATCCGCCTCCTACGCAAGCACTATCTTGCAGTGCCCATACTCCCCCATCCAGTACTGCGTACTCCACCGTATTTCTGGGCACAACAGAGGCTTTTCTTACTGCTTCGGATGGTTGGAAGGTTTCTATACGTCTAGTTGTGGATCCTGGTTCTCAGGTGTCGTGCATAACCAGGGAAATGGCCCAACGGTTAAATGTAAAGCTCCAGAATAGCCCATTAAACATCACTGGCATCGGCAACCTTGCTACGACTAGTAAGACGAAAATGGTTTCTTGCACTTTGACCCCTAAACACACTCGAGTCAACTCTATATCCGCAGAAGCTGTTGTTCTCCATAAAATTTGTGCAGAGTTATCGGTTTCGACGCTCTCAAATGAATTCATCAGTTGATTTTCTTAAATTGTTTATTGGCCGACCCGGCTTTCCACGTAAAAGGGAAAATAGATTTTCTTCTGGGTGCGGATCTCAATCCCGAAACCCTTTCCTACAATAATAATTCCGTTATCAGGGGTAATCCCTCAGCTTTGAAAACTTCCTTTGGGTGGATTTTATTGGGGAAAATTACCGAACCAGCAGAAAATACTGCTGTAACGCTTTTTGGCTGCACCTCGCCACTTCACATTGCACTTCAACGTTTCTGGAAGACTGAAGAGGTCGCATCTGTAGCACCGCAGATCCCGGAAGACGAATTATGCGAGCTACATTTTTGAACACCCACCGCAGAACACCCTCTGGCCAATACATAGTTTCTCTTCGGACTTTTTAAAAACATCGAAGATGTTTCTCATAAACGACTCGTGGACATGGAGAGGTACAGAAGGCATCTGAGATTGTTTGGCCTAGCAACAGCGAAAAGGTGATAGCTTCAATTCGACCTGAAAATTCTTGGTCTCCAATGGCTACCACAAGAGGACTTATTTTCGTATGCCATCACTGATACTACGGGCCCTACAAACAAACAACACGTCCTCTCTGTCATAGTCAGATTGTATGACCCTGGCTAACCCTCATCATTTTTTGGGCGAAGCGATTTATGCAGTTGTGGAAGATTGGGACAATCCCTTGTCAGCAGAGCACCATAAATTTTGGGAATCATTTTTGGGAGAACTTCCTGCACTCTCAGACATCCAGATCCCTCGACTTATCAAAATTCTCGAAAACCCGAAATTATTTAATCGGCTTTGGTGACGCATCTAAGATAGGGTACTGCGCGGTAGTATACCTTTTAGAACGGTCTGGTGAGAATACCAATGATCATTTAATTAAGGCTAAAAATAGAGTCGCTCCCCTTAAACCAAGCATTACTATTCCCAGATTGGAACTCTGCGCATGTTTCCTGTTGCCCGCCTTATTGAATCCCTCGAAGAGTTCCGAACCGCCATTACCATCATAGCGACTCATTTATTTACGGACTCCACAGTCGCTCTCTGCTGGATCCACACTACGCCACACCAGTTGATAACGTTCATCGCCAATAGGGTAACCGCCATTGTAGAAATCACTCCACCTGACCTGTGGAGCCACTGTTACAGTCAAGATAATCCAGCTGATTGTGGATCCCGAGGGCTGATGCCCGCACGCTGATGCAGTTTTCTCAGTGGTTGGAAGGACCTTCATTTTTGCAATTACCCCTAAACAGATGGCCAGACTCTCACTTTGATCAGCTAGAAGGAATTCCTGAAATCAAAGATGAGACTACTGTGATGCTAGTCATTGCCGAACCGAACGAACTTGTTACCACCATCCGCTCTTTTCATCGCTCCAACGCCTCAAAAACGTCTTCGCCTATGTTCTCCGATTTGTTAACAACTGCTGCACCGCAAAATCTCATCGTAAAACCGGTGTTTCAGAACTGCGAGATAGCATGAATTTATGTGTCCGCCTATCCCAGGAACAATACTTCCATATGATCTTAAGATTACGTCCCCTGAACAAATGTCTCAAGCTATCAAACCGTTATCATCTTTTAATGACATGCTGGGTTTTCTCAGCGTGGGCGGTAGGCTGAGGTATTCAGATCTCACGTATGAGACGGGGATCTTCTCTCCTACCTCACCATCATGTCCAGTGTCCTGACCTCCTGTCACGTCAACACCCAATCCTTACCTGCCCATTTAGATGCATTCCTTCAATATTTTACCCAAAACTTTTATCATACCATTGGAATTTCTGAAACATGGCTAAAACCCTACATCCCCTCCTCTGCAATATCCTTACCAGACTATTCATTCCTCCGCCATGACTGGGTAGACCGGACTAGTGGAGGAGTAGGTCTTTACGTACACAACTCCCTAAAATCACGTATCCTTGATTCCTCAAACGCCACCGGTTATCCTCACACAGAATCCCTTCTTGTTGAAATCTCTTTTAACCCAAACCCTCTCCTGTATGTCGTAGAATATCGCCCTCCTTTGGTCCCTCTTGATTCAAGTTTTGAATCTACCCTTTACGACTACATTCCTCTCTATAACCATATCATTTATCTCCGGTGATTTTAATACCAATCTCCTTGTACAATCCAACGATCGACTATACCTGGAAAATCTCTTATACTCTCTACACCTTTCCATTGTCCCATTTTCTCCCACCCATCACACCTTTCTATACGACACCTGGTTAGACCTGTTTGTCATTGATTCACGGCAGAACCTCCTTTCTTCCTCTCAATTCCCCGTTACATTTCTATCCTCTCATGATCTTATCCATATTTCATACAATATCCAAACTCCTGTTATATTACCTAAAACCGTAACCTTTCACAACTTACATGCTCTCACCCCAGAGAACATCTCACCCTCTCTTGAAACCATGGATTGGAGAGAGATTTATTCTCGTTTAGGGCTCTCCGCAATTTGACACCGTTGTCAATCAGGCAGGCAATAACCAAATACTTCCACGAAGCCCTTTCATCTGCTCCCGATTCTAAATCCAAATGGCATCTCCTTCGAAAGCTTTCTCCTCTTAATTCATCTTCTTCTAGGCCCTTTCCAGCCTCTCATAATGAAATAAACTCATATTTTTTGTCCACCTCAGTTAATACTTCAAAATCATCCTCTCCCGTATTTTCCCTACCACCATCTTTCAACCCTGACAACTTGATATTATTTCCTCTGTTCTGAAATCCCACTCCAATTCCACAGGCTTTGATGGGATTCCTGTCAAACTGCTAAAATCCTGCCTTATCGATATTATACCTGGCCTACTCTTTATATACAATTTTTCACTGCAAAACGGAGTATTCCCAACCACCTGGAAAAAAGCCATAGTCCACCCTGTCAATAAATCCTCTAACCCTGTCTCACTCAAAGACTACCGTCCAATCTCAATCATCTCCAACCTTTCCAAGCCTCTAGAAAGAATAGTCCAGTCACAAATATCAAATTTCCTCGAACAGTCCAACCTCCTTGACCCACTTCAATCAGGTTTCCGTCCTGGTTTCTCCACACAATCGGCACTTACCAAAATCACCAATGACATACAAACCGCTATGGACGACAAAAAACTAACAGTGCTTATCCTTCTTGATTTTACTAAAGCTTTTGATTCCTTGGACCATTCTATCCTTTTTAGCAAACTCAATTCAATATCCTTTTCTAACAGTTCTATCCGATGGTTCCAATCCTTCCTCTCTGATAGATCTCAAGCAGTTTCCATACCTAATCATCCCCTTTCCTCTTTCCTCACTCTTTCCTCAGGCATGGCACAGGGCTCAAGTATATCTCCTCTTCTGTTCAACTGCTATATCAATGATCTTCCTAAATCTGTTCACCACTGTTCCCATCATCTATTTGCTGACGATTTCCAAACATATCTGTCCTTTCCCCCTTTCGAGCTATTTATCGCGTTCGCTAGTATTCAGGAAGACCTAGATAGGATCTGTGCCTGGGCAAAGCTGAACAAACTGGAATTGAACGCAGTGAAAACTCAGGCCATTGTATTAGGTTCCAATTCCCTCCTTACATCCATCCACACCCTCTCAACATTACTCCTAAACGATCATCCTATCACGATTACCTCCTCTGTGAAAAACCTAGCCATCACCATTGACCAAAACCTTTCTTGGAAATCCCACATCGCTCAGATATCCCGACGGTCATTTGTTGTTCCATCGTTCTCGTCATCTCCTTACCCAATCTTCCCGTAAGCTCCTCGTATCTTCTCTCATCTCCCCCCACTTTGACTATTGTAGCGTGGTATATGGAGGCCTCTCTAAAATCCTTGAAGACAGGCTAAAGAGAATTATGAACTGCTCTCTAAGATTTGTGCTTGGTACTCCGAAGCGATCGCGCGTCTCCCGCCTCTATGATGAGCTAAAGTGGCTCTTCCCTCCCTTCCGAAGAAAATATTTCCTCTGTTCATTCTTATACCAATCCATTCACTCTCAACACCCTTCATATATCCACAGTCTCCTCCAATTCAAATCCTCAGTTCAACACCATAAAACAAGATCCTGCCTTTCTGATCTCTATATACGTTCACACAGAACTAAAGCATTCGAACGTTCCTTTCTCCCCCGCTCCACCACAGTGCGGAACTCAATCCCTCCTAATATCCGTCATACTCCCTCTCTATCATTATTCAAATCCTTGCTTTTTCAAAACCTCTTAGCTTCCCAAAAGGATACTCTCTAAGCAGGTTAGTCATTTGCTTAGAATGTAATGTATAGAATAACTCATTGTGTTATTTAGTTCTTTTAATTTTGCTTTTTGAAAAGCTGAACATCATGTAAAGAAATTATTGCATGCTAGCTCATGCATCTAACAAAAGCTATGGATTTATCTATTCTCTTTAATTGCTTAATATCCTGTCAAGATCTGTACTGTTTATTTACTTACTATTATTTTTGTTTATATATTTCTTTTTTAATTGTTTTCTGTCATGTATTACACGCTTTATGATTTGTAACATTTAGCCTTCTGGCTGGCCATTTTTCCTGTTCATATCTGTTATTCTAAAGTGACTTAGTCCCAGAATAAAGTTACTTTTCTATTCTATTCTATTCTATTATATGATGCCAAGGGCGCAATCCCTGTTACCCTTACGATCCACTTGTAACTAACAGTCAAAATCATTCGTACACTGGACTTTAATCCTTTGATTTCAGTAGTTGGTAGTAGGCAGCGCCCAACGACTATTTGTCAGCTATCAGTTATGTAGTTTTGAATAACAACTACAGTAGCTGGAAAAAGTAGTTATGACGGCGAATACCAACTAGTAGTTGTAGTTACCGAGCTACAACTACAGTTACACTTCAACGAATAATTCACACTACACGTTTTTACAAACTTTTAGCTTTTGTTTGTAAATAGTTACATAATATCATTTATATAATTATTATTAATATATTTTAGTTTTATCGCACCCGTTATTTCACCAAAGAATTATTCAATTATTATTATTTATTTCAGAGTACAATATTGCTCGCTGCTAGAAAGCAAGGGAGACAATAGTTGAAGTAATTAGGTTGTTTGTTTTTTTATTCTCAGATTGCAGAATGTGAAATGTAACTAAACGTATATTTTGAAAAGGTTTTTTATTAAGGTTAGACTATCTACATTAAGTATATAACCCTGGATATAAGTACATATATAACTATCTCAGATAGCCAATGGATCTTTAAATATTATTAGGTCAGGTGCATGACAAGCAACTTTATTTTTTACCCAATATTAGATTTAAATATTTTAATTATTTATTAAAACAGAATAAAATTCGAATATCTTACACCTGTGCTTCCAAACCAACATAATAAAAAACAACAAAATTATACTAAAATTATTTATATTATATTAATCGAGGAAGTTTGCAATATATATAGACATAACTAATACAAAATAGATAGACAAAGAAAAATCAGTAAATTAAAAGAACCTACTCGTGTAAAATTAAAATTGATAAACAAAAACTAAACCATTCTCAGTGAATTTCTAACATCAACTCTTCAAAATTTGTCGAAACGGAAAGCGTTAGCTTTTAGAATGACATGTATCTCAAAGTTTTTATCAGAAAGTCAGTTGGCTTTGGGAGCGTTAGTCATTGAGGCAAACAAAAAGAGCAACCCCACTTATGCTGACGATGGAATAATTGTGTTTGTTTTGAAAAAAATTCGTTTAAGCTGTCATTGAGGTAATTGCAGATTTGCACTTGTGCTCGAGATTCGTTTTGAATCAGAGATGGTGGTTCTTCATTGCTTTCAAAATCAAAAAAAATAAAATAGGAGGGTAGTATTTCTTCTTTGAGCTCCTCTTCATTTGGAATGTCTTTTGGTTCTCCTTGAATAACTTTTGTAACTGCAGCCGTGAAAGCTTTCAACGGAAGTGAGCCACCGCTTTTTGAACAATGGATTGGAGAAAGCAGCAATAGGCAGCGATTTCTGCTAGTGGAGTAGAAATTTGGAAGAATTGCTCGAATTGTTCGTGTATGCTGCAGACATAGCGGTCTATGATGGTCTGACAATACAACCATGTTTTTTGTTTTAGATCCCGGAGTTTTTTGCGAAGGCTAACAAGTGAAGGAATAAGCATGCCAAAGAATAGATTTTTCTCCCTTTGTAATAAGTCAATCATTACTGCTAATGGGGCCGAGCAATCAACATATTCTTTGATATAGATTAAATCTGTATTGGAGGGATGAAGGGGTGTATTAACTTTTAACTGGCCGTAGAATTAAGGGATTCCCTTATTTGAAATGATTTGCTGAAGCGAATCGTACAGCGAATTCCATCGGGTGGCTCCTGGCATTGATAGTGAATGCCCCAGTATTTTATTAGATTTTGGTCTTGAAGCAATGCCCCAAAGGACATTACATTTTGACATAATTGTATTGTGCAGATTCGCCAATGATGGTTGATTAGCATTGGCTTTGTTGACATCGGAAGTTGCGCATAAATTTAGTGTATGAGAACAACATCTTACATGATTACGAAGAATACGTAGCACTAAACTCAGGTAGAACTAAACTTATTGTAAGGCAGATAATTCGAATGAAATGTCTGTCTATATCTAACACTTGCCTAAGAAAATGACAACAATTCAATGACCAGCATGAATAAAGGAACAATGTATGTTTATGTTAAATCTTGTTGATATTATGAGGTTCCATTACCCTGCGGGTCAATGAGTAAACAACTATTTGTCAATAGTAACAACTCTATGTTATATAAAAACTAAATAAATTTAAATTTCATATCGCCAATTATTTTCATAATCTATGATTTTCAAAGATTCTTTATGTTTTATACAGGGTGTTTCAGGAAACACCCTGTATATTGGTTAAGTTGCAATTTATTTTGAATAGTAGATAAAAATTTTATTTTTATTTTAGTAATACAAAAGTCGAATAAAGGATTGAAAAAAAAACAATTTTTTAAAAATTTGTATTTATTATTATTTTTTTAACAATCAGTTTGTTTATTTCAGCCAACCTACTAATGAAGTTGTAGTTTTGTAATTTGTAGTTAACTGCTTTTTGCTCAACTCTGATTCCTGGTCATTTATTGACTTAGTTAAGACAAACCTCTCCATTAGAAGAGCAGTAAGGGGCTGGATGGGAGATCTCCTTTTCTTAAAGAAGACCGGATAGAGGAGCTGTTGTGTTATATCCTACGTCAGGGTTAACAAGTCAATACTTAATGGTGAATATTTAAAGTAATAATAAAACTAAATATAACCAACCAAAATATATAACATATTAGTAACCAGTACTGAAATCGCTTGTAATATACTTTACTTATTTCGCTCCTTCCTTTAGTAAAAATCTGTTAATAATTTATTTGTTCAATTATTTAATATATAAACTATTTTTAAAATTTGTTATATATACATCGATATAAAGTAGTTAAGTACCAAATTTAAAAATAATTCGTATATATTTATAAATATATGTATATTTAGATCAGAATTCGTTTGATGCTTAAAATAAAGCACAACTTACGGTTTATTGGTTGTAGCTTTAATACAATATTTGAATTTAAATTTACTCGAGAATATTTAATTTCTTTTTCAAAATTTAATTTTTAATTTTGAGAAAGGTAAAGGTCCCGAAATCCTGATCATGATTGTCTCCTCTCAAATTTCCTCCACTTAACTCAATAATACCAAATACTTGGATGACATTTCATCTTTCATTTCATCATAGCCCAGTTTTCCTTTTCTCGTATACATGTTCCGCTTCCAAGCCTTCCTCCCCTACTGAAAATCTTATCACTACTGATAAGAAATTATGAATGGCCACCAAAATGCTCCTTCAAGATTTTAATCATTCACTTTTTACTTATCCAATGTCTGGTCAAGATCTGACGAAGAATAAGCAGAGTTATTCCGTTTATACATTTCCAAACTTTTCATTCATATCCATATATCATTAATCCAACTGAATTCATTAATCCATGAGTATATGAAAGAGTAGTTAAATCTTCCCTTTCAAATGACTCTCCCAATGCATTCCACCCTTCAGAAATATCCAATATCATTCACAGAATACCTTTCAAAACACCTCCTGGACACGACCTCATCACGATTCACATTTTAAAACATCATCCTAGAAAAGCCATTCTATTTCACATATATATTGCTGTACTCAGCCCGTATATTTTCCTAAAGTTTGGAAATTATCGATCTTATAAAACCCAAAACAGATTTTAAAAAATAATAGAATACCCCTAACCCCGAGTGAATTATTTCTCTTTAATCATTGCACTATAAATGGTTAATTAAACGATTATATCCCATATTAAACATCCCACTTGAGAAGTTTTCCTGTGGTGGATGTAGTTTCTTCTGCATCGTAACTTCGATTGTTTTCTTCCGGAGTCTATCTCGACGTATCAATGCTTTTGAAAGAGCCTAGCCCCTTAGATTTCATTACAAACTCCGTGAATTTCTACCCTCTACATGATTTATCATTTTCTAATGCTATTCCGCTAACAGATAATTCAAATTAAACCATAATAATGTACTTCTTTTCTTTTTAAATGGAAATGGTTTGCTGGATTAACCATAGTGCAAAACGGTTTAGTGATGCAGTCAACGAATTACACAAAACAAGAATCACTTATTTTACTGTGCCTACGTATCAGTCAAAGATTTAGCCCATCTTCAGGGCAGAGAGATGAAGAGTCCAACTCCAGCTGGCAGTTGTCCTGGTTTTTCTTTTCTGTTTTTCTAATCCAAAGTTTCTACGTCCTCAATTCCTCCTGTAAAGGCGTACATGGAAGAAAAACAAAACAAACATTTTTTACTGAAAGAAGTTTTCCAAATAAAGAATCTGACCATCAAACAGCGTTTTGAAAATGGTAATTTTCGGTTATCAATCCCTGCTCCATTAATTCATTTTGAGATATAAATTAATGATATTCCATCTACCTGATGACTAAAAATTATGGCATAGTGTAGGAAGTTCGTCCATTCAGCCTTAGCAATAAATTAAGGCTAATAAGACCTGTTGTAATGTCACAACATAGGTAATAGAAAGTTGATACAAATGGTAACTCTAATCCTATACGATTTTCCTGGTGACATTACATCCTCAAGGTCTGACTCAATTAAGGCCCGGTAGTTTTGAGCACTTAACCGCTATTGTATTTTAATTGTTTAACTAAGTTACTTTAATGGCATTCGAGCGTTATAAAACTGTATATTGATGTAGGAGGCTCTCGGGGAAAAAAAAAAATCACCTTTTCCATGCCTTAGTTAACTGTTGCAATTGGTAGGTGTTGATCAGAATTGACAAATTAATCATGAAATTGAATAAAACTCGATTAAAAAAGGAAACAGATTGATTTGTAGATTTATTTTAGTTTTGTTTCTAGTTTTTTCATCATCTCTAAGGCAATATTTACTTAACGGAATGTATAGGATAGCAAATATAGAAATGGATTTAATTTACTAGTGCTGAGCGTGCAGGTTGGTGTATAAATATTTATGATATGCGAACCACTTGAGCCATACGTTTTATAAATTAGCGTAGATAAGGAATGCTTTAAATATATGCTAAATCAGATGGTAATCTACAGCAACAGTCTTAATCACACGCAAACGACCTTTAAATAATATGAATATACAGCGTCGTGTTTGTGATTTTTTTGGACCGAATGAAATCCTGAAGAAAATCCGTATAACAGTACTATTCGTTAATATGGAGCGAAAAAAACAAAATTCATCTTTCCAGGAACAATATTGGTTTTACTTGCTGAATTTTACTTTAATGGGAAGTATTAAAATCGTGAATCGTTTTCACGATACATGAGTTTCATCGATAACTAGGAGTCTCGATAAATGATTAGGTAATATGTGACTATTTATCATTGTATTTGTTGAGTGGATTTTAATTAAGCAATGCCAATTGAACAATCATAAGAGGCAGTTGTCATTGCATCTACACTGTAACGTTAATTCATGTTATTTATTATCTTAATATAGATTGAGCAATCGAAAATTAGCAATAATTATTGTTTACTTTGTCACTAAAAAACAAAACAAAACATATTCGATTGCCTCTTTTCCCCTCCTCCGTAGGTTCCAGCAGTGACGCTATAAATGCTATTCATAGTGCATTTTCTAATTTCAAATGTATCATGTCACATGTAAATTTGTTTTACTTTTTAATGAATATTATGGATGCGTATTACTGTTATAAACTACCAAAGGTCTTCTGAATAGGCCCAGACGGGATTTATCAATAGGTTCCACAATACTTTCTTTATGTTCTGTAGGATTCGAGAAAATTTGGTCTATATATATAAGCCAGTTAGGTTGTCTAAGTTCTGGTCATTAATGTATATTTTGTGTACTATGAATCTCAATTTATCAATCCCTGCTCAATTAATTCATTTTGAGATATAAATTAATGATATACCGAATATCAAAGGACTAATTACTAATAACTGATTGGCTAATTGTATTTGTATTTATTTAGTACCTTTATTTCTGTATTCTGAAAACTGAAAATACTCGTGATTATAATAATTCCTGTACTGCATACGAGGAAGTAAACTTAAAAAAAAAAGTTTTATTTTGGTTACATACATTACCTTCGGTAAAAAGTTAAGGTTACAAAGTTGAAATTCCGAATCGATTTCCTAAAAAATGAGCAAATTTTCAGAACGATTCCAAAACTTTCCGCTCAGATAACTTCCTGAACCCCATTAGGCTAAGAGCAAATGCAACAAAGTCCCTAAACAAAGCAACAAAGTTTAATTTTGTACTGTTCGTTTAAATTTGTTTGAAATAAAAATTATTGTAAGCTGTGTATGCTTGTTTGTTGGTTTTTATAACAGTGTTGGTAATTTTCGAGTTTTTCTTTTGTACCTTTGATTGTTTATTTTTTACCTAAATACGCCTTTGCTATATCAACAATCGCGGTGAATAAGCGGTTAAGTTGAATTTGCATCAACAACAGTGTCTTGTACTTGGGAAGCGGAATCGTGTTATTTTCGTGGTCTAGAGCTATGTCATGCCTGAAACGGAATTATGGCTTATATTACAACTCCATTTCAAGCTTAAAGCTACGAGAATGACAAGATCCATCTTTCCTCAATACAATTTCCTCACCCAGGGCAAAATTCGACTTAACCACTTATTCTCCGGGGCTGCAGATATATTCCCTAAATAATGCCTGCTATAGAACATTTTAAAGCTAAACTCTGACCTGTGAATTAATTTAAATTTTGTACGATTCTGTTATGTTTGATATTAATAGAAATTAGTTACATTTGTCGGAGCGGAGTCGCTCAATGATAGAGTGCTGAGTTGCCTTGGTCCTGGGTTCAAATCCCTCTGCTCGTAAGACATTTATTTCTACAGCCCCGGTGAATAAGTCGTCCAAGAAACAGTACAGTCTCTACCATGTATTGAACCCTAGACCCTTCACGGGTTGTAGTTGTTTTTCAAAAAAATGGGATATAACATTAAAATTTAAAATAAAACAAGAAGCATTACTTGTTATTTTTTTTCTGACCTTCCTTTGTTTACAAATTTACACAATTACTTCTTATTCTAACAGTGCAGTATGAAGTAGCATTTTATGATGAAGCATTTTACGTGATAATTTTTTTTTTTTAATACTGTTACGGGAGAAAAACAATTTTAAAGAAGTTTTCCGTGTTTATGAATTGGTATGGGATCGGATTACGTCGCTTATCAGTGACATGAATAACTAAACACTACTGGTAAAAGCAGTAACTGTATTTTAGCCTATCGTGAGGAATCCTCCACTATACGCTTCGGTATTTAGCCATCTATGTCAGAGAGGGACCTTCAACCGTAATGATGGTACCAGAGTAATTCGTTTGCTTCGTGACGCCCGCGGTATCGATCGCCAACCTTCTCATAACTCTTTCATACCTTTCTGCCGGGGTCGATTTCATACTCCGCCTCAAATTGATATTTTAACGGCCTCGTACAATAGTCCTGTCTATTTAAGTTTATCCCTACAAAGGGTGATTTAATTTTTTTTTCATCATTCATTAGGTTTTTTCGTTTTCCGATTTTCTGTTTTTCATTTTCATTTTTTTTTAATATAATTTAATTTTTATAAAGGGTACAGTGACTCCTTGAAAAAAATTCATTTCACTTTTTAAATTATTTAAAATCATTTTTAAAAAAAACTCACGAACTCTTTCTAAAATAGTTGCTAATTTTTAGTTCTTTGTTCAATATCTAATAATCTACCAATCTCACAACGATAATTTTTTAATGCTGTCATGAAAACTTATAAAAGTTGTCAAAAAATGGAGCTATTATAGTTGAACCCAGAGCTAACATTTTCAATAAGCACTTTTCCCTCGACCAAGTATGAGAAACCACTATATTTCGAATCTGACAAATATCAATTAGACTGTTCTTTTTCGAAGATCCCCAATATAAAGTGGCTGATTGTTAGTATTGAATAGTGAGAATTAATGATTATTGATAACTATTAAATTAGTTGATAAGTTCCTTAGATACAAAATAACACTATAAAAAGACCTAAGATAATACTTAGCATAGCATCTACTACAGTAGTTTACTATGATTATTATGTATATGGGGCGATTAAAGACGAACACTAGTCCTAAAGCCTTAACTAATACATCAACTCCAACTGAAGTGTTTAGTCGTATACAAACTTCAACTGGCCTCATTTGCCACGAACGCTAAGGCTACACCTACATTGGATCCGGTGTGATACGATGAGACGTCGCTAGCAAACCAAATGACTGAAATATATCGAGAGTTATAACATTTGGTTCTTTAATTTTATAAAAATAAGATTATTTATTAATTATTTTATAAATTTAAAGAACCAAATGTTATAACTCTCGATATATTTCAGTCATTTGGTATGCTAGCGACGTCTCATCGTATCACACCGGATCCAATGTAGGTGTAGCCTAAGTCACCGCCAAACAGCTCTCAAAAGAAATCCTAACTTCTCAATAGTTACGCTCCGGCCGAGATCACACCAGGAGTTCCATTTGCGATGATTAGATCCCTTAAATCCATAAGGAATTATAATATTCTGGGCAAACCCTGTTCTAACTTTCCTTCCTAAAGGTACGTATGTTATACACTGATACTTAGTAAGATTCATCCTTTCTTCAATAATGAATAGTTCCGGTCACCTGGTTCCAGGTTCACTACATACACACCTACACCCACACAGATTCATTGCCTCATTAACTTCTATTTAGGCCTAGATCTATTATAAACATTTAAAGTAATAAAATTAAGCTCGGGAAGTATAAATGATCGTTTTAGGTGTTCAGGATCAAAAGCGGTTAGCTCCAAATTTCAAAAATAGACTTTTTAACATTTTTTGGCAATTTAGTCAAGCAACGATTTCTGACTTTCAGTATCAGAACCCGACTAAAGCCATCAGAAATAAGACAGGAAACTGTCGGGTTAGACAAATTTTTTTTTACTAAACTATCGAAACTGGGAAAAAGTCAAATGTTTATATTTTGGAGATATCCGTATTCAGACATCAACGCCTCATTTGCAATTTTTGAAAATGTAATTCGTTTATTTCTATTGGTGCCAGAATCAAATTAATTAATGATTATTTTACAATGGTAGCGATAATACTTACAAATTGTTCGTCTTTAATAGGGCTTGTATTTATTTTAGTCGAGCTGCTTCCACTAGCATAAACATATGTACCAGCACGCACGCTCACACACACAAGCACATACCATCCTTCCTCACGCACATTTTTACACATTGTTTCTTTCGGTGTTCCATGTTTAAGTAAATATCTCTTATTTTGATGGCAAGTTGAGAAAATTATTTATTTATTTGCATTGCAGTTGTTTATCCTTCTTGAATTCAATTGCGCCTTGCTCATAAATATTTCGCCTTTTAGCTGAATAAATCGATACTACTCACTTGTGATTCTCTTGGTCTACTTATTTATCATAGAATATTCGTTGATGACAATGATGTTGTAGTACTGGCGCCTTTAGTATATATTATTTAGTAATAGATTATTTAAGTTTTTAGTTTTTACTCGGCCATGAAATGCAAAAAACAGTCCGTTACAAAATTGAATTTTTTTATCATCAGCCCAACAAGATTTTTTTAGTTTATTTTTTTCAGGGTTATTGCACACACTTTATTACAATTTGATAAAACCTTATACTAATGAAATATTTACCTCAAGATTATCTATGACATACAAATGTAAGCATACCGATTTTTTTTTGCTTTGGATCTTTAATATTTACACATACATTTTTATATTTTCTTTCACACCAGTCAAATATAAAAAACTAAAATAACTGATTATCCTATCGGTAAAAATTGAACAAAATGGCATGAATGGGGAGGAGAAGAACTGCACAAAGCGCTACTACCTCTTCCGTGACAAGAGATCCCCCATCTAGCACCTTTTTAGTCTCCCCCTTATGTTCCAAAGGGTCATAATGACTTCGTGTGTTCATAAAACTTCATTGTCAAACTGTAGTATGTTACATGATGCTTATTTGATAAGTCTTGCTATTTTCGAATGAAAAGTTTGGAGCCACTTTCTTTGAGTCTGTTTAGCGATATCGAATTAGCATTTTATTGATTTTAGCGATAGAGATGTTGTAAACACTTGTTTTTAATTTGTCGATTTTTTTCTGAATAACGAATACATTAGATTGAGTTTAATATTTTCTGATTTTGTTTTTTTTAACATGAGTGGTTCTTGTTAGTTTGCTGTTCGACGTTTTGGGATCCAATTAAGGTATCCAAGGTATTCTACTTTCTCTGTGGGATGAGTGAGTTTTGTGACTTTTCGTAGTTCAGTTCAATCTTCCATTTATGGTTTCAATCATGCAATTTCTGTAACTTATTTAGTTGCTGTAGAGCATGTTATCTATATGATAGGCCTGTGATACATTTTGATGATTTGTGATTATGTCGGGGTCGTCAGAGTAGGCCCTTGCCAGTATGTCGATACTTTGTGGTATGCCGTGGGTGTATGTTATGTACAATAGAGATACAGGTATTGATTCCCAAGGTGTACCGGCTGGAATCGGTCTAAGTGAAGATAGCTCTGAATTGACGGCATTTAAATTTTGGAAGATTACATATTAAATTTAAAGAAATGACCGAAGATTTAAATAACAGGTGAGGGATAGTATAGCCCGCAGTTTAAAGAAAAGCCTCTGGTGTCACATCTTGTCGAATGCTAGGGCGATATCCAAAAAAACTCCAGTTGTATTTAGCTTTAGCTCTTTTGTTGTAGTCATTTATTATGTGCAATAGATGAATTGTTAAATGTGACCACCAAAAATCAAAAGGATGCCCTGGAATTATATATTTTTAAAATAAATAACAATTAGAGAATAACATATCTATATCATAATAATAGAATATAGATCTGGCCAAGAAGCTAGACAATAAAAATTACATGGTATTTTCTTAAGTACTTAAAATAAATAGAAACCAAAAAGTAAATTCTGGTCAAGAAAACCCCCTCCCCATAAAATAACGCGATTAAACAAAAGAATAAAAAATAATATATAAAAAAAGTAGTGAAGTTAAAATAAGCAATAAGTTGTAAGTATATCTGATGGATAAGACCTAATAATTATAACTCATAAGACAACATCTGATTGGGAATTTTGAAGATTATAAAAAAGCATGGGTTCAAGTGAGGATAGTGAAGAACCATGGCGGATATTAGGTGAGTATGAGTTCCATACTGTGGTAGAGAGGGCGAGCGAAATGAAGGCTCAAAGGTTTTAGTTCTTATGAAACGAGTTTTCTCATATTTTTATCTGTCGGCAGGTTAAATAACCGAAGATAAAGTATTATTTGGTTATTTTAAAACCAAATATAGAGTCGCATGAATTAGAGGATTTGCATGTAGAAATTACTAACTGCTATAGCTGGATAAAATTAAATTTCCATTATATTAAGAATCACATGTTATTAAGATTGTCGTAAGTTACACTGGAACCATGGCAGGCACTTGCTGGATCTATTATGCTGGGAATGTGCATAACTAATTATGTTATTTCTCCGGAAGTGGGCGAAAACGGTGGCACTGCTATTTGAAATGGAGCATTAAGTAGGTTTGAATAAATAATCATGAAATCGGAAAACAATTTTTAAAAAAAGTAATAACTTTATTTTGAAAAATAAATCAGGATTTTGTTCATAGAAAACGAAAAGAGTATTCTCGGCCGATTACATATTTTTGAAAACTATTTGGCACAATCTTAACCATATCAATATTATCCTTGGGTGCAATTTAAATTACAAATTAAGAGTGACTTTGAAAAGATCATTACAGAATACTAAAAAGAAAAAGTATTGAACCGAAGCACACAGACAAAGACACAGTCTTCACTCCAGAGATTCCATCAGGAAGCTGTCCAAGCTTGCAACTGATATCAGAAAGAAGCTACAAAAATTGTATGGACTCATCAGATACCTGTAGTTGCTCAAGACTGAACACTGGACGACACAAGTCAAAATTGATCTGGAAAAAGCCCAAGTAGACGCAGAGGATTTCAAGTAAAAAAACATCTTTGTACACGAGGTATACAAGTAGGAAGTGATGTGAGATAAGAAAGCATTAACAGCTCAAATACTAAAGGAAGAAGGCCTTTGAAGGATTTGAAGAACAGGAAGAAAAGGTTGCCGTAAATGCTTTGTTCTGATATAAGGCCTGTAAAGCGTCTAATAGTCTAATAGTAAGTTGGATATTCCTCTTCCGTACACATGAGACTGCATATGGGCGCTTGTTGACGTAGTGAAGTTACATAAAAAGCCAAAGAGTATTCGTAGGATCAGTTTGGACCTGCGTATTTTTTAAACAAATTTACATTTAAGTCAGTTGCGATTAACGGGATAAGCTAGAGAGACATATTTAAAAGATGACCCGTCGTAAGGGGTAATAGATTCCCACTCCTTGAAGGTCTCACCAAAGATCGGTCCATCATGATCGATATAATTACCTTAATATCTAATCAACAATTATTTGCTACGATTAAGTGAGGATAATCAGATGTGGGTTTGGCGTTTCCGATGTGTTATGTCAAGATGCTGTCTCCACAATGGTCTATAGAAAGTTCCGACCTCTTCAATGCAGTGTTCACTACGAGCTACAGACCCATTATTTGGCTGCATTGACCACTTATTACCCATCTTTTGCCCTTAATTTTTGGATCATTTTTAATTGTTTCATTCTTCTAAATTTTCGAGCATACGAATTTTGTTATGTTCTATAGATTCAGTTTTTTTTTTTTTGCAGTTTATCCGAGCACCAATGCACCAAGCACCGTACAGAGTTCCACAAAGTTCATTCACCTTCCTCTGCCATTGCTGAATGATAAACCAGCAGTGGATTTGATATCCTGGCATATGTTTCTTGCTCCTCCTAAAATGATTTAAGTTATGTTTCTCTTTGATATTGTTCTTCATGTCTCATATTCCTTATACCAGCCTCTCTGATTAATTTTTTCCTCGTTAGAGGGCGAGATTCAAACTGCTCTGCTTTCATACTATGACCACAAACACAGCCGTGACCTTTTGTATAAATTTACTGAGTGTTTTTTCCCATAATGCCCAGGCCTAAAAGGAGATCATACACTTACAAGGACTACATAGCTTTTGGGTTAAAATAAAGGGAAGAATGTTTTAGACATTTAAAAGAACCTTCATTAGACATTTGAATTTCGTATTTAACAGTTTGATATAAATGTTAATAGCGTATATAGACAAAGTTTATAAACCGTATGATTAGTAATCGCAGATAGTCACTAAATATTTGTTTTATTCTGGAATAAGTAATAAGTGATATTTTAATACTACGTGGTTATACTTGATCCGCGTACAAACGTATACAAATTGACGGAATAATTTTTTGTTTCGTGGATGAGGGATCTATTATCATAGAAAATTAAATCAAGCCGTACGAGAGGTACCGCAGGCTACTGTTCTTATTCATGCCTTTCATGCAATTCTGTATTATTCTACAGTCAGCCAATCTGCTGATTGTCAAACATTTGTATTTGACAGGTGTGGAAAAAGTTATAAAGAGGAAAAAACATTTTTGATTAGATAAAGAAATGTATGAAGTAACCCCTGTTTGATGTTAAAAAATATTTATCACAGTTTGAATTTATCGATCATTCATAAGAAAACTATAGTTGATTGTTTTTATTTTTATCTATTTCATTTCATGTATTTTTTTTTATTTCTTACTTTACTAACGATAAACCAAAAGCCACCATTGATTGCACTATTAGGGGAAATAGCATTGCTAGATAACTCTAATGAATTATCTACATTATGAAATCTGATACTGATTTCTTCTTTGAAATGAAAGAAACCAAAATATCAGTAATTGTTAAGAATATTACCGAGTCACAGAATTGATTGTAAATAAAGATAATATTCTAATATAATTCATTAGAGACCCATTATCACGCCCTGCTCTGTTGTAGGAAGGTATTTTACAACTTCGATCTTTATAATGTTGTTCATAGAAAGATTTTAGTAGGATGGATTCGAAGCTGATCGGTAAGCCTTGAAGGATCCGAGTATTGATCAGAAGTTTCTCATAATTCTTTAATTCTCAGTCCTTGGGAGCGGCATAAAAGATTCAGGCTGACCCGAGCTCACTTTGCATGGCGGAACTTTCTGGTCTCCTTGAATTAGAGGAAAACTTTGCTGAATCCACCGCAAACATTCCTACACAGTTGATAAGCGCTATCGATTGGATCGTTGACTGTTTGTCTACCTCCTTCAACAAAAGACATCCCCTATAAATTTATAATTTATACTAAGTAAAAGTATAACACCGCCAAAATATAGTACGGTCAGGGTACATGGAATTTGCCATTGTGGTTTTTTAACACTATATATTCAATAATTGTTGACATACAAATATAAGACAGTAGAGAGTCTTGCTGTCTTTCAATTCAAAAAGAGGAAGGTTTAAAATATGCTTCTACTTGTTAGTACGAACGTGGGTTTATTAGAATTATGTGATATAATTGTTTATAATGAGTTGAGTTGGTGAGGGGGTGCAGTCAATGATTACACAAAATAAGCAAAACTTACTTTGATGTTCCAAAGTTTCGGCCAAAGATATAGGCCATCATCAGGGCTAGAAAAGAAACAAAAGAGACACACATAAATACATTCTGTACATATATTCTGTTATTCTTCCTTGGTACTGCAATGTTTTATATTATACGTTTCTTTCCAAGCCATTTTAGACCGAAACGTGGGAACATTAAAGTAAGGTTTGCTGTTTTTGTGTAATCATTGACTGCACCCCCTCACCAATTTAATTATTAGAAATATCCAGTCCACTGACTACTTTCCACATTACATTATGTTACTATGGCTAGTCGGACGATGTTACATTGGGAGTCCTAAATTTTGCATATCTATTTTTAATTTGGATAGGAATATTTTTCCTAACCTCCGTAGGACGGCACAACCAATGATGATAAACCCTAAACACAGTTAGTGTCCCTCTCCTACTAAGACAAGTAAAAGATTTAAATTTTTTAATTGAGTATAGTGTAAATATGTAGTCCTCAGGCTATGTATGTTCAAAGTTCGATTTCCCTTTCGACAATAATCAGTTTCTTTCTAAGAAGAGCTCTAAAAAGAACTTGTTAAGCAGCCAAGAAAGAAAAGTTGGCAAAGTTTCCTCCTTATTCAAACTCGTGAAGAAACCAATGCTTCTGTTTATCCCTTAGTCTCGCCGGTGAATGAAAACTGACGTTGGCATAATAAATTGAAGCAGACATTCCTCTCCTTAAAACAGAGATAAAGTCAATGTTATATATTTATGGGAGTAATGTGGTAGGTAACCATTGAATGTCGGTTTTCAGTTACCCCACATACTCCTGGAGTATAACATTAAAATCTATGTAAATATATCATAATTTGTTAATATAATTAGCATTATGAATTGCTTGTAAACGTATTATATTTTACGGATAATTTCAGGTCCAGGTTTACGCAAAATATGCCAAACTCGTAATCATAAAATTAAAAAAAATTGTATCCTTCTGAATTTTTTTGTAAAATTCTCAATATATCTAACAAAACACTGAAATGAACTTAAGGACGATATGGTACAAAGAACGATGTGGTAAGTTCACACTCCTCAAACCCATCCCCCTCCCCTATTCCGTTTTACACTCCCTTTCCTTCTCCCCCTAAAATCCCTCCATCCTCTCTCTCTCCCCCCTCACTCATGCCCTCCCTTCTCTCTCACTCTCTCCCCTCTCACACTTTCTCTCCCTTCCCTCTCCCCCGTCTTCACTACAAACAGGTTATAATACTATTGAGTTGACATTCTCTTTGAATCGCAAACAAAAAATGGTGCCAAGGTGGGGATGAGACTAACTTGAACGGCTACGCCTCTTCAGCACAAGGGATTTGGAAATTCCAAGGCAAATTCATTTTATGTGAAGTAAAAAAAATACAAGGAAAAAGGATAGTTTTAAACAAAATTTAACACATTTAGGTTTATTAGTTTTACATTAGTTTACATAATACTATATTTTTAAAAATATTATTAACTGAATAACACTTTCATTGCCCTAAAAATAAATAGTTTTTATATTGTGCTGCCTTATAATCTGCTTCTGCGGTTTCTCTGAATACATTTTTGTAGAATGATGGATCGAATTTTTACCTACGTTTCTGAGATTAGTTTTATAAGATAAAAACCGTGATTTTCTTGGAATGGTTGAATTGTAAAACCAGAAAAAATCTCTTTCTCTTAAAGGGAAGATAGCACTTTTAAATAAATTTTGTCACCAGCTTCTTTATTAAATCGGCTCAAACCTTCAGCAGTTAAAAAGTGCCTTACTGCCAATTCCACCGAATTACAAACTTTTATCACATCTCTGGACGGAAATTTTAGGCCTCCACGATTTTTGGTGTGAATCAGGGAGGTGTGAAACTCTTTGCTTTCCCTCAGTGCACTGACACAAACAGTGAATTTAATTTTTGTTTCAATGCTTCTGACAACAAAGCCGGCAATATATCCAATAACTTCATGGGCGAAAAGGCTGAGGTTGTTTTCAGTTAATTGGAGTATAGCATAATTATGCTCATTAGCAATTGTCAATGCATTATTATCCACGATGTTATCGCTACTTTCTAAAGGGGACGTGGAACAATTAATTCCATCTGCCGGAGTTTTTCGGAAATTTAAAATATTCATTTCTTCAAGATGAATACAATTACTTCTTTCCGAGTAGCGTATGGCCTTATACACTATTATTATTTTAAATGCTGTCATGAATTGTCTGGCAGTCGGGTTATTATTATAATTTCGACCTTATGTAACCAAAAAAAAATTTCGATACTGTCTTGAGGCAATTTGTAAATATTTTAAAACAGGAGATTCTACTTCTATTAATTCTTTATAGATATTTAAAACACTTTTGATGCTAACTCTAAACCCAACAAATCCAGTCCACCTTAAGCTATTGCAAATTAATACATTATTTCCTAATTTTAAGCCGGCTATATATTTGTCGGCCTCGTCTAAAAGTTTCTAATTCTAAAAATGTTAGATTGTTGTACAGGAGGTTATTCATATTTTTGAATGATCCTTGAATGAATCCTTGAGTTCAAAATGTCAAACAATCGGTTAAATGTTCTAGTAAAGACTACAGTCCCCTTAACATCTTACAACCCTTAATTCTGTTGTCAGGACACCACTGTAACGCGCCAACTATGAATGAGCTTAAAAGTTACAAACTAGCTGACATTCATTTTTCGCATCTGATATTGAATACGTGAAAACCCCAATTTATTGCCTAAGTGCAAGCCTTCTTCAGACTGAAGGTTGTTTAATTTTTGTAATAATTCCCAACAAACAATTCTACCTTCTAAATCAAATACAATTTTATAATGTGGCAAGGGTACAAAAATATATGGATATTACCATCGATTTCACTACCAGAAACTTACGTTTGCAACTCGGTTTTAGAAATTTGACAGCCAAGGTGATTGGCCATGCTGATATTGACAACTGCACAATCATTGTTTAATAACAACCTTTGCGTTTTCTCCCTCAATAAATTGAAATAATGTACAACAAGCAAACTTCTTTGCTCCCTATTTAAACCGTCCACTGAGATGTACCGTAATGGTATCCTCAAATTTCTATTCAGAGAAACTAGTAAAAATACTGTTGCATACCATCTTACTAAATTCCGAGGATGAGACAGGCACAAGTTGAATGTCTCTCTTAGGTATCTGTAAAAAAAAAGTAATAATAATAACTTTGTTAATTTTTAATAATGTCTGTATTACTTAAACATAAAAATAAATAAATAAAAACATTGTTAAGCTAATTTTCAAATACCAACTTGTATGCTTTTGGAGAATAAAAATCAACAGTCAAGGCGAAAGCTCGAAGAATGAGTGGAAAAGTCGTCTTTACCTTGTTTTTTTTTCGAAGAAACAATTCTTAATGAATGTCTGGCAAGCTTTGGATATGCAACTCTAAGTCCTTATCAATTAAGTTTTTTGAATGGAAGTCTTTAATCAGAGCTTTCATCGAAGAAATCAGTACATTAATCCGGGCGTTCTGTTTTATTATTTTTTTAAAATTTGGATTATTCAATACTCTTATTTTCTTATTTAGTCTCCTGGTTAATTGTTTTACTTTCCACTCCAAGTGTTCCTTTTCATTCCCAATCTTGGCAAGTTTAGCTGATATATCATTAGCCTAAAAAAATAAATTTATATCCATATATTATTATAGTATAATCTAAAGCATAATAATTTAAAAATTACCTACACATGAAACTTCTTTTAAGAATGACTCAGAAATATCCATCGGTTCTTCCATTCTAGGTTCTTCGCTCTTACTACATAAGGATTTAGGCGAGGGAATTGTTCCACGTGGCCGTGGCGGTTTGCGATTATGTAAAATGATAGTATAATAATAATAATAGTTTTTATTGTCAAAAAACAATATTGAAACATTTTAATCTTAATCATGACTTTCAAATTGTATTTATATAACATAAACTTTGCTGGGAATAAAATAGATGCGAACTTACTTGTGAAATGAAACTCCAATACTCTTCTTTTTGTCTGTTCGGTTGGAACATCCGTACACACAGGAAATACCCATTTTCGTAATGTTTTACGTTTAATTCACAAAAAGAAAATATAAAGAAAATTCAAAACAATAAAATAAAACAACGCAAAAAGTGGCTCTGGCAAGCTCTGAAACAAGGTTGTGCTATTGCATATGGCCGCCCTCGAAGTTTTACCACCACCACTTGGGCCCAATTTAAAACCCATAGTATTATAAGCTCCTCACACCACTCCCTCTCTCCTAGCTCTCCCTCTCCCCCTTTTCTTTTCCTCCATCCTCTCTATACCTAACACCTCTCCCCTGGCTCTGGCCATTCCATTCCCCCCCGTTTAACCCCCCCCCACTCTCTCTCACTCCCTCTCTCTCTGTCTTTCTCTCTCACTCACACTCTCTCTCACTTATATATCGTATTCTATTGTATATATTATTATTATGTTTTCTCTTAAGTTTAAATTGACATATCAAATATAAAGCTATTAATTTGTCAATTAACATTTTCAGGACCATAATAAAGGAACTGAAACATTAAAAAAAGGAGTTAGCGAAACAATATATATGAGAGATGGTGCTTATATACCCAATAGATACTCTATTATTCTCACCACATCAGATTGCCTTGATATACAAGTCCTCTTGCCAACCCTTGACCAACTCCGTACTAACCAGTACAAGTTGGAGTGCCAACATTAATTTTGTGGGAACATGATTTGAACTAATTAACCCCGAGTGGAACTCGAACCCGAGCTGGAAACATAGACCAAAAGTACTCGTTCAATGGCAATGCTGTATTAGTGATCTAGATGGGCTATATTAGGTAAAGGCATTTGTTTGGAAAATTACTATATATTTATAAATAATTTGCTATTAATATATATATCAAACCCTTGTGCGGTGGAATACATATCAGTGGAAATGATATTGCTTAATGTACTGACACAACATTTATAAATTGTAGTTTTAAAAAAGTATCCTTCCAACCATGAAAGGAAATCGTTTTCGCATAAAAAAAAAAAAAGAATTCAAGAACTTAAGGACCTATGGAGAACCTGATAAAGTTGTATTAAAACAGCAAGATTAAGACGGTTGGAGCACATACGTATTAGTGCGTGGCTACTTACTCCTAATCACTGGAAATATGAACATTATATAAATAAAACTGTTATGTGGTGTCTGGTATGAGTATGAGTGGTATGAGCCATAGTGCTTCTGATCAGGAATAACACTCTGAATATAAAAGCAAAATACTTATTTCAGTCGTTAATTTTTTTTTTTTTTATTTCAAACTGATGGAAGGTTTTTGTTTGCAAAAACAATCACCTATCATTGATTTATTTTATTCAAAAGAAAATCTCCACCGTCATTGGATTCCAGAAAATGTTTATTCAAAAGAAATGCGGTTGCGTGATATCAAGTATTCAGGTTCGAACGACTTTGCCCCTTTATTCCAGTCAGTAACCTTAAAATTTATGAAATTGTATGAGCTATTTCGTAAAATCTCCTTTTAATTCAGGTCGTCAACTTAAGTATCCATTGTCACGTGAATGCATGTCGCTAGTTAAAAATTTTTTTTTCAAATCACAATCTCAATTCCTTTTTATTAGAGAGGAAATAAACAGTGTCGGGAAAATATTTGATTTTTCTTGATTATTTCCATTTTAAAGTCAATTTCATGTCGGTTAGAATAAAAAAAAAATTAGAATTAATTCGTGGAAACACAAAAATAAAAATATGATATTTTTTCAAATATTAATTCTTTATAGCGGTTGAGGAACGCCATCTAATTGGGGAGTACTACTTAATCTAGTTTCTAGTTCACGTAGAAGGAATTAAATGTGAAAATGTTGAAATTAAAACGTGTTAAATCTGTTAAAGTAATTTCTTAAAATGCCAGTTTAATTTTATTCATTATGGAATTAATTATTAAACATTAATTATTACCAATTATTTAAGGATTCCAACTTAATTATCAATTATTGAAATCAGTCAAATTGTTTCTAACAAAGACAAATAAAACCTTTATCGTCAAACTATTTGTCACGTCATCGGTTGGTTCAAATTTCTTCGCAGCCATATTCATTCAGGGAGTCTATAATGAGAACTCATATCGCGGGCCTTATGGGTACAAACTATTGTAAGCCTAAAACGCAGATGACAGATTAGTTACATAACAAGAGTTTCTGAAATGAACAAGTTTATGCAAATTAAAAGAGTTCCCCGTGAAGGTGTCACATGGTCCATATCGCACTAGTATTTCTTAATTAACAAATGTCAAAAACCTAGGTTTTTAAAAAAAAAACAGGAAAAACTGTTAGTGAGCTAGGAATAGCATTAGGACAGTGAGATTAAAACAAGTTGCTTTTGACAGACAAGCTCTGAAGCTAGGGTTGATACAGTTTTGTTGAGTGATAAAGATATGTTAAACCCTTTCAAAATGGTCATCACTCACCACCGACAGACACTAGTGGTACATACTTAGACCATATATCGAAAAATAATTTAATAAAAAATAAATACTGTTCATTCGCTTATACATGCAGCTCTGTTGAAATAAGTGGATAAGTCGAAATTTGTCTAACGAGTTAATTGTACTGTGGGAAATGGAATAGTTTCAATCTCTTAGTGCACATGTGGCTAAGTTGGGCCTTCGCACACAGGGGTATTTGACACCAAAAGTCGATCAAAATAGGAACAATTTTTTTTTGACAATCCCGGGAACCTACCTCTACTTACGTTTAGCCAAATGTTTATAGAACATAAGGTCATATTTTTTGGGGGGAAAACAGCTGTACCTGCCGCTGTATTAGTTGTAATATGAAGGTATTACAAGACGCAAGTGCTGTTACCAAGTGAATGAATGAAATACATGTGTGCTTCATATTGGTTTTATGTGTGTTATCAAGTGAAGGTATGTGGAATCAGAAAATAACAACATAGATCTAGTGATGCCTTTCAATGTTATTTTAATAATTTTTTGTCGAATGATCGGTTTTGTGTAATTTTTTTTCATAAGAGATGTATAAATTAGTAATTTTGATTTACTTCCGGCCTTTTCCCGGGTTTGATTTTTGACTTTTTTTTAACGTTAGAGTGTTGTTTCCCAGTTTAATCAAAAACTAGGTGCCTAAAAGTGCCAAAACATGCATTAAATGAATAAAATGTCAGTTGTTGTAGAATAAAACGAGCATATTTATTATTTTCACTCTTTTACTTTTTTAACATTTCACAAGTTATAACCTCCTCTGGATTAAAGATCATGACTCGAAAAGCTGTTTATAAGATGGATAAAGACTGCATAGGAATGGATTTTGCACAGAAGTTGGAATTAGTCAAGGAAAATATTGTAAAACAACCTACATTCTCAGAGGAACAAATGCAACAGTTTCAGCAAAATTTTTCAAGTCTCAAATCGGATATGAAATCAAAATATCAGGCTGCTAAGAGAACAGAAAGTGTATTTTTTAAGAAATACAATGATTGGTTACAAGGAACCATTGAAATTCCTATAAAACCATATTTATCTAATTTGCGACTATTTTAGAAGTGATATTTAGTAGGCATAAAATATATACTAAAAAATTCTCTGCCTATTGAAATGGCTGAGAGGTACATCGAACTGTACTCATGGTATTTGTCGGAGGAGGTATCAGAAGGGAGGAATAAACATTTCCGGCAATACCGAAAAGATATTCCATAAAATTTTGACGCATTAAATGCAATACGGATGTTGTGAATAGGCTTTTATTGAAATCTGATCCATATTTGAGCTGCATAAAGCCCAGACCCCCAAAAATGTCAAAGTCTTTCAAGCAAGAAACCATTGAAATGTTGCCCCCATTGGGCCCATGTACCCAATGTGAGGGCAACAACACAGAAGATGAAATGACTTCTGATGAAGAAGGATGGGATGATTTCTCAGATTAATATTGTTCATTAACATTATTGCACTGTCATACCATTATTATGTACCTATTTTAAAGCTGCTGTTTTTTTAATATAATATAAAAAGGTTGTGTTTAATGTTTTCTTAGTTTCTTTTATTCCTTTTTTTCTAGTACTAACCTCTATTGTACTAAAGTTATGAAATTGCATCAAAACTTACATAAAAATGATTTTGATCGACTTTTGGTGTCAAATACCCCTGTGTGCTTCGCGATTGGAATAGGTTATATTATAACTCCATTTCAGGCAAAAGCCTACGAGAATGACACGATAAACTATTTAGCATATAACGGGAGTAATATTTTGCCTTAGTCACCAACTCATATTGCATTAAAGTGATATGTTTAATGTAATATGCAAGTGTGGGTGCGTGCAAAGGTTGCCATTACAATAACGCACGCTAATAGTAACTAACGGCTGCCACATCAGAAGGTTTTTTTTTACCTACACAGATGGGGCACCAGGTGTTGGCAGGGTTAGATTGGTAACACTGCTACCTCTACTGTTTATACCATTGTAGGGAATTTACACACTCACTTGTGTCTCTTTTGAAAAGTGTTTCTTTTATCACTTTTATTCTTTTTTTAACTTGTGTGCTTGGTTGGTGATGAACAATCCAGAAAACAGGTAGGGTTATCTGTATTATTTAGAAATGCGTATCTTAGTTCGTTTTGATCACTTTCTTATCATTTGTTCATTAATGTTATGAGTCCATTAATTTTAATGTACGACTATCAATCTATGGGTACTGTTCTTTGATTATGTTTTATGACTGCGCTCCTATTGGTTAGATTTAAATTATTCTCAAATAGTGATTTTATTGTTGAATTTATCATTATACTTAAATAGCACTATGCTATAAATAAATAGCACTTGCTAAGTAACGAATACAAGTTCTGGATCTCGGAATAGTTATCTTGTAGTTTTCCATGTATTTATTATAACGCAAAAGTCTTACCATTTTCAAGGGATCTATATCTAAAGACGGTTACATAACCTACGATAAGTTCAGGTTATGAATGAAATCGTTTGGATAATGGATTTTTATAACAAACAAAGCGTAAAATAGGAACCAAATGTACCTATATGGTGACACAAATAAGACTCCAGTTTCATGAAAACACTTCGTAATCTTTCATGTTGTGAAATTTCGTTTACACTGTGTGAAACTTGGGTAATTCGGTCAGCGTCGCCATAGTTACCGGTAGGAAGCCTCCTCGGTAATGTAACTCCAAAAGTGGCGGTTGATAAACACATAGACCGGAAGGTTGACATGCTGCATTTATAATTTCCCTTGTTAAAGAACCCCTTCACAGTTAGTTAAGTAAGGTGAGTATAATTTACCGGCAATGGGCTGGTTGATGAGTTGATGCCCTGGGGTGTTCATGTTTCAATTAACCCCTGGGGTTTATTAACCCGCGAAAAGTACAGCTTTTCCTAAAGAAGTAATTTTACTTTATACGGTCTCTAATTATTAAGCGGGATAATACTCGTAAGAAAAAATCTTCAAATCGGTAGCTAAAAGTGAAATAGTGTCTAGGAAGCATAAGGTGGGGTGAAGATTCTATGAAATAAGATATGTTGGGTTCAATAAGTAGTAGAGACTGTTCTGTTAACGGTTGTCCAGAGATGTGATTAGTACAAGTGCACTTTCAACCGCCAGTTTTCCCCTTACATTGACTATTAAATTGATATATTGGGTTGATGACCTACGATAATTTGTGTGTACTTGAGGGCTCCTAACCCCAATTTGTGAAACATTTCTTCCGTGTTGTAAGGAATGTAGCTTCCTTAAGCTCTCCTCTTCTTTTACATCTATTTATATATCAGCTCTAAGATTAGAAAAATAAGTTAGGAGAGAGGAGGAACGAGGATAAAGATTAGAGAGTTGAGGGGAGATAGTAGAAGTTAGTTTAAGAAGAGAGAATAGTAGTTAGTTTATAGTAGGTATGCAAGAGAATAGTCACTTATTTAGTTCACATTAGAATGTTTCTTGTATATCCATATTATATTGCATATCCTAAATCCATCCCATAAACAAAACTTCTAGCGCGATATCTTCCAAGTACTTCCACTCAATCCCTATTCTCTCCAACCTCTCGAAAGAATATTCAAATATATTTTCTTGAACAGTCCAAACTGCTTGATCCACTTCATTCTGGTTTTCGTCTCGGTTTCCCCACACAATATGCTCTTACGAAAATCACCAGTGACATAACCACAGCTATTGACAAAATAAAATTAAATGGGCTAATTCTACTAGACTTTTCTTAAGCTTTTGATTCCTCAGACCATTCTATCCTATTTACCAAACTAAAATCATTGTATTTGTTTTGAAAAGAAAAGATATGCCCAAGGCCGGGATTCGAACCAGGGTCTTCCACATTTCCGTTGTGGTGCTTTACCAACTGAGCTATCCATTGTCCTTTTCCAACACTATTAACGGGTTCCAATCTTTCCTCTCTGGAAGGTCTTAAGTAGTTTCCATACCTTATCAAACTCTTTCCTCTTCACTTCCACATTCAAGATCTTCCTAAATCTGTTCATCACTCTTCCTATTATCTATATCCTGACGATTTCCAAACTTATTTGTCTTTCCCTCTGTCTGAGCTATTATTTGCGTTCGCCAGTATTCAGAAAGGTCTAGATAGCACCAGTGGCTGGGCAAAGTTGAACAAACTGGAATTGAACGGCATTAAAACCCAGGCCACTGTTGATCAATTCTAGGTTCTCATTTCCTGCTTACAGCTATCCACAACATTAATTCTAAGCGATCACCCCATCAATTTTAACTCCACTGTTAAATACTTAGGCATTACTATTGACGGAAACCTTTCCTGGAAACGCCATATCGCCAAAATATCAAAAAGTTCTCTGAAGTTATTCCATCGAGCTCGGTATCTCCCAACACAACCTTCTCGTATCATCTCTCATCTTCCCCCACTTTGACTACTGTAGTGTGGTATTCGGGGGCCTTTCGAAAATACTTGAGGACCGTTTAAAGCGAATAATGAACTGCTCTCTAAGATTTGTCCTTAGTATTCCGAGGCGATCCCGTCATAATAGATTAAAGTGAATCTTCACTCCCATTCGTAGACAATATTTCCTAAGTGGTTTTCTATACCAATCCATTAACTCTCAACACCCTTCATATATCTACAGTCTCCTCCAATTCAAATCTTCAGTCCAGCACCACAAAATAAGATTTTCGGCCTTTCCGATCTCTATTCTCGTTCACACAGAACCAAACCATTCGAGCGTTCCTTTCTCGCCCGCTCCACCACAGAGAGGAACTTAATCCCTCCGTTTATCCACCAGGCTTCTTCACTGACTTCATTTAAATACTTGCTTTTCAACATCTCCTGACCTCCCAAAAAGATGATCTCTAAGCAGGTCAATCATTTGCTTAAATAAATCAGTATTGAATTTTTTAAACAATACATGATTTGTATTATTATGTAGCCTTCTGTCTAAATACATGTTATATTAATTTTGCTGTTCAAGTTTATTATTCTTAAGGGACTTGGTCCCAGAATACAGTTTCCTTTATATTCTACATTTGCCCAATTACTCAATAAATCTATATATTTCTTACAAGTCGTCCACCTTTTAATAACTTAATGATATCCACATAATAGAGTGTGCCCTAAGAGGGTCCGCAGATCCCAGATTGTCCTTCCGTATTAACAGATTAAATAATTTATCTGCCACAGCTGGATTTTCGTCCCCATTTCATAAATAACATTTTATTTCAATAGAACCCAATTAGGATTACAAGAAGTCTACTAATTTTGGTTATAGTACATTATATGAATTACTATTTTCATATCCAGTTGAGTTCTTGACTTTATTGTTCATGTGCGTTTTTCACAATAATGTTCAAATACAACACTTTTTTATAAAATATAAATCTGAAAAAATTATGAGATGAATTGAAATAATAATTTCAGAGAATGTGATGTGAAAACCGAAAATACCATCCACTTCTTAAAAGATTATTCCTGCATGTAATATCATCATTGGTATAACTGAATAGTTAGTGGTAATATGAGAAGTTTATAATAAAATTATTAGTTATAATAAAAGTGACTATTAGTTCCTCTGTCCTTATTTTTACTTATTATAAATATAAGAAGTAAAAATTAGCTCCAAGAAAAATTACAAAAAAAAAAACTCATGCTTATATTTGAAATGATTAAAAAACTCTGAAATAGCAATGGAATTAGGACGATTTGTATAATACTTAAATAGGTAGCTTTTCAAAAATAAATATTTATGTAATAATCGAATATTCTTTGAAGTATAAAAGAAATATTTGATCACCAACATCTTCAACCTTGGCACTACACACCGATGTGGTCCTTGGCCTCCAGGTGGCTCGGTCCTGTGTGGCCGCTCGCCGATTTCGGGTGTTAAGTAGTTAACGGCCATCCCTGGCAGTAGTTTCCTCTCATCTAATCCGAGTCTTCTCTTCCTCTCGTTTGTTAGAACCTCTCATCAAGCAGCATCTTGGTAATTTCCTCCTCTAGCATGCGTGCAATGTGGCCCAGCCCAGCACAGTTTTCTCAGCTTTGAATTATACCTCACAACATCAGCCTCACCATAAAGTTGTTCAAGTTTGCTATGCCCTCCTTTCTTCGACTCAACTCGGTACAGATATTCGTCGGACCTTCCTTTCGAATATAAGATTTTCTAACTCCTCATTACTGTTAAGGGTTCAGGTCCCCGATCAATATGATAGTAGTGGCCTGATAAGGTTCTTGTAAAAGAGGCACTTGGTCTGGGGTGTGAGGTAGCAGCTTCATAGGTTGAACAGCTGACCGACCAAGGCCATCTCCTCTCCTAACAGCTCTAGTAGATTCAAATTGTGGAGAGAGGTCTGACTGGATCCGTACTGTACACCAGGTATCATTCATGGTCATCTTGATTAGTCTTACCAAATTCAGAGGAACTCTAAATTCCATTAACGTTGTATAGAACTTGTGTCTTTTAATGCTATCATAAACAGTTCGGAAATCAATAAATAGGTGATGGGTAGTTGTCCTATACTTCTCTAGAGCCATCCCTTCACGCTCTCCAAATGGAAGAAGCTTCTTACAAATGACATTGGAGAGAACCTTGTACGCGCATTGTATAAGAGAAACACCTCGGTAGTTGGAACATTTCAGGATCTTACCCTTCTTGCGGATTGGTTGGATGTTCTGGTACTGTCTTCTCGATCCAGGCTGTGAGCATGACGTAGTAGAGGTCTCTTAAATACTCCTCTCCACCATGCATCAGAAGCTTGGCTGGAATCCCATCTTCTTCTGGAGCCTATTAACAGCATCCTCAACACCGTTGTAAAAAGGTGGATCCGGAGGTCCGTTGTCGTTCTCTCTACCAGGCATCTTCACTCCGCGTTGTCATTCAAAAGAGTGCCGAAGAGTCGGGACCATCGGGCCAGAACTTCATTCCTTTCCCCATTCAACGATCCATTCTCTCTTCCATTCACCCTGACACGCGGTTTGAAGCCGGTCTGAATAACATTTTGATGTTATTGAATGAACATTCTTGACTCGCAGTCACACACACACACGCACCGCAGCAGCTGCCCATAGGTTTTTTAAAAGGAATTATGTTGTCTTTCGGAGGGAATGTAAAATGGTGATCCCGGTCTCGGTGCCAGGAACTCGGGAATGATCCCTATCCTAAATAAACCAACATTTAGGAGAGGTAAAATTTAGGACTCCCACTGTAGTATCGTCCGATTAGCCATCCATAGCTTCATGATGCGATTTTAAGTCAATAAACAAACAAAACACTATACTTGATTTGTTTCAAAAAGAAAAATTCCAAATGGCCCACGGATGCTCATAAAAACTAAGTCCAACTCCATTAACTAGAAGTTAATGGGGTCTAGAATTATATTTTTATATTTTATTATGTATATTGGAGTGCTACCGATGGGTAGTTTCTCAACAAGTGTGTCTCATGTCATATTCTAAATTTTAGCACATTTACTTGTTATAATACCATTATAGTTGTAAATATCATTAAATTAAATTAAAAAAAAAATTATGATTGCACTTTACGTTAATTCACCTCCAGTTATTAGAAATAGTGGATGATTTTTTTTTGTTTTTTTTTTGGTACATACTTATCCGAAGATAAGAAGAAAAAATACAGGAGTTCTGTAAATGATCATAAATCAAACTTGGAAAACTTTCTCCAAAATTATGCGACAGATGGCAGGAATTGCTGTCACTTTTTGCTAAAAAATTATATTTAAATTAAATTCCTATATTCCAATTAGTAGAACAATTCAAATTTCTGTAAAGAATCTAAGATCCTACTAATCGTAAGGCAAACACTTTTTAAAAGAGATTTAAGGATAATATTTTAAATGTACTGTTAGAGCTATGAATAGGAAAAATGCTTTAAAACAGTCCCAAATACTTTCAAATTTTTGCTTTTCTTGGTTTGTGAACATAGAAACGAATGGAATTAATTAATATAGTACTATAGGAGAAGAATGAAAGATTATTAGAAGCACTTTATGGCCATGAGATTCACTATACCGATTTCATACCATCGACACAACTGAAAAGATTTCGAACATCGAACTGGGTATTATATAGAGATGACTGAAGTGGACATCTAGGTAGTTGTCTTGGAATGAAGTGCCTATCGAAAAAATTTATTTTTGATTTTATTAGTTATTTGTTTATCTAAATGACTAATAAAAATCTTTAAATCCTCTTGTCACCCAAGGCCAAGGTCAAATATCCTCTCCCGACAGGGTGCATTACATCCAAATAGAACGTGCCTCATAGTTCGATGTAAATTGGATTCTTCTTCGAGGCCCAGGCGGTGCATATCCTTCCTGAGTTTGCAGTGCTCAGAAATAGCTTCTACCATACTCTTGAGGTCGGTTCTCGCTTCCGTGAAGAATAAGATCGAAACAACAATTGGAAGCTATACAAAGAACCTACTATAGATCGCTAGCAGTGGGAAAAATGAGAGTTCCTTGCACACGAGCAGCTCCCCGATATCTTCCGAAAGGCTAAGCTATTGCGGAGTTTAGACTCATCACAGGCCATGTTTACCTTCAGGCACGTCTACACAGAATGGGTATCGCAGAATCCGATAATTCTCCTATTTGTCTTCTCCGTGTAATGGACGGACACATTTACGACATTGCAGTGGTCGTAAGGATTTTACAAGCAATAATGACAATGAATGTCTTTGGCTCGGCGGCGTATGGCAGAATTCCCACGGGCTGGCATTGGATAAATAATAGTTTAAAAAATGAATGTTTTCATCATAAGAACGGCACATTTCTTGATTTTCTCAGAAAATTTATCATTGGGATCCTTTAAAAAAGTTTGGTGTGCCTTACCTTGGCTCTGTTCTTGGTTTCATCTGTACCTTGGCTGTTAATTATATCCTTGGCAAGGATATAGCACCGCACCACGATTCTATTGGAGAAATACCTGCTCCTTTCTTTGCCAATTGGCCTCAAAGCTCCTTACTTTGTACGTACTTCTAACGTACTCTTGAACTCTCTCTTCAAAATCCTTTTCAACTTGTTCACTATCGGTCTCATGGTTGTGTTTAGACGAATTTTACCACCCGCTTAGGGCTAAACGAACAAAGTCATCTGTAATGACTTAAATGCACCATTTAGTAATGTTTTGGCCCGAACCCGACATCAATCCTATCATGATAAACTTTATTCCCACTCAAACCCACCTCTTCAATTCCTAATAATCCTCCATGGCGTCTGAAAAGAAGATGGCTCTTGACCATATAAGTTTAATTTGTTATTCGAGTACTAATATTGGGTAGTTTTTCTAAACGCCCGTACCACTACAATCCGTAAAGGGTAAGGGGTTCAATACATGGTAGAGACCGTACTATTTCTTGTACAACGGTTATAGAGGGAGGTGATTTGTCCTAGATCACACTCAACCGCCAGATTTTTCCTTCTTATTTTGGGTACCCTATTTATATAGGTTGGTTGAGCCCCAGGAGGGTTCTACATCCCATGAGTAACATCTCCGGACACTAAAAGATTAAATTAAAGTCCAAAAGGGAGAGGGAATTTAAACGAGGACCAGGATGGCAACTCAGCGCTCTACTGCTCCGCTCTCTATGGGGAGGACGTGAGCTTGTTTTTCTACTTAACTTTATCTCATCCCATTATGTACCTTTAATCCCATTTACGTTATGTATTATTATTATTAAATATATGTAAATTTTAAAAAAATATTTTAAAAAAAGTTTTTTCATTGAACGAATTAAATACACGTAAACTAAAAAATAAAAAAATTGGATCATTTAAAAAAATGTAATTCATAAATTATTCTCGTGAATTGTGGAGAAAATATGAAAAATGTCATGAAAAAAAAATGATCAATGTCTGATTAAAATTAAAATTATTACATTTATTTATGTGATATAATTTTATATATGTATTTTAATCCATGTCAAATATTTTAATGAGGTCAGTCGGTTCATTACTTTCTTAATGGCTTTATATTCCGTGGTCTCTAACTCTATCAAATAAACCACCTGGGCGTTCCATGATGAACCAGTCGACCTTCGCACTATTTATAAACTTTTTACGTTAGTTAATTTTATTTCCTTATCCTCAACACCAATAATTTATATTTTTTATCGAATTCTGAGTATTTCTGTACCAGAATGTACCAGCTTTCTCCATAATTTAGTATTACTTTGATATTATACATAATTATGTCTACCATGTATGTTCGGTTCCCGTTCTACATAATTGTTTTCATTAAAAGTAAAATTACTGTGTGATAATACTAAAACACGACCGTAATTTCCTATTCTCAATTTTCTAATTCCATCGAAGCAAAATACAAATTACATAATTTTCATAATAATATTTTTGTTTTCCTTGTATAAAAATTAAAATAATCGAACAGCAAAAACATGTTTAAATATAGATTTGCCTAATTAATAACATTATTATTCCATATCGAGTTTGTATATAATTATTCAAATAAAATATTAAAACCGCTTTGATATTTAATAAAGGAAATTCGTTTTAAATTCTTCACGTTATAGCTGATATACTATTATAGACTTTCGGATAGTGAGAATGGCCTTAGATGTGGGTAAGGGAAGCGAGTTATATATATATATATATATATATATATATATATATATATATATATATATATATATATATATATATATATATGTTGTCTTGGGACAAAAATTAATCTCAATATAATATTATTATTTAATAATAAAAACTATAACAGACCGGTAAAGACTCGAATTTTATTAAATAAGCTTAATAAGACAAGACAATTTAATATTATTTTGTACATAAAATATGCAAATATAGGATATTAGCCAATTAGCTAATTTTAAACGTCTTATTAATCTTTTTTTTTACTGACTAATATTATCTTTTTTGTATTAAAAAGAAACAATAATTTACATATTAATTAGCGTATCATTACCAAAAATGATTGATTTTAACGTGTAAAATGAACCCTAAAGACAATAAACACTTACCCTTAGTGTGCTAAATTTTGGTTAAATCTGCTCAACTGGAAATGATACAACAAGCTCTGAACATAGAACACATCAAATAATATCAATTTATTTTTAAATTTGGTATTTATGAATTATGTTTTTGTGGCTATAATTTATAAAATTTCAGAAACAAGGCATTTGCACCGGAAGTTGCACATTACCTGAAGGACCAACTAATGTTGGTTCAAGATACCATTCAAATGTTTAATATACCTTTGGATGAAAATCTATTCTCATGATAGATTTGCATCCAAAGGTATATTAAAATTTAATTTTAATTCGTTTTAGAATCCATTATCGGGCCAATAGTTCATAAATTAATAAGCATACAAGGAACTCATGCGTTTCACACAGCAGTTATTTTTGTTCCACCCCCTTTTCCGTGTAATGAGTTAAACCATAATTTGAACTATAAATAATTAAAACTCCGTTTCAAATTTTCGAGGCTGTTCGCTCACAAATAAAACTACCTCCGCCATCAAAAGGCTATTGTCACAATCGAGAACAAAACATTATTGGAAGTCAGCAAGGCATTGTACCGTTGAGCTAGGCTCTACAGTTGATTTCCGTTTATCAATTGCTATCCCACACTATTCTCTTTTAGAAGCGTTGTCCGTTTCATTGATATCCGTTTACGGAACTAACCTCATTAAAATATTAGGATGTAAATAAAATGGTAACACTGTATAAAATACGGAAGTTGAATAACCTCATATAAATTATTAAGCACTGATAGTTAAAATAGTCAATTTAACAGCGATACTTCTCAAGAATTTTGTGAAAATGTTCCCGTTGTAAAAAAAAAAAAAAAATGTAGCATTATCTTCTGAATTTATTTAAACTAACTGTGCCCTTAGAACATCTACAATTTTATAATAATTTGCCACCGATGGTTGGGCTGTACAAAGATGTGGACTTCAAATTATTCCCTATGGGTATTCCCTCCATATAAAATTAGGTATAATTAGGATAAGGATGTTTAACGAGTACCGCACAATTAACCGAGGCCCCCCCCTCTTCTAAGAACGGCCTATTCAAGGAAATTTTACCATCTACAGTGAACTCGTATTGTTAGCCATAAAAGGGTATTATACTATGACTACTCTACAGGTGACCTCCAATTAGGTATTATTAGTCAATCATAAAACATATAGTTTTATATATATATTATCCAGCAGATATAACTATCTATACAAAATTAACTAACAAACTAAAAGCAGAAATCAAGAAGTTCAAAATTCAAAATTTAATTACCTGGAGTGAAAATCTTACAACCACATCCTGAAATCATTAATCCAACTCACATTGAATATATAAAAGAAGCGTTAGATGTTCCCCTCCAAATGTCCTTTCCACCCAAAGCATTCCATCCAACATTATTCAGACTACCTTCCCGCAAAGCTCCTGGGCACGACCTCACCACAATTCATATCTTAAAACACCTTCCTAGAAAAGGCATTCTATTCCTTACCTATATATGGAATGCTGTACTCCACTCCTCGTATTTTCCTGACCTCTGGGAATTATCCATTGTAAAAATGATACCCAAACCTAAAAAAAAAACCAGAATACCCTTCCTCTTACCGTCATATCTCTCTTCTACCTTGCATGGGTAAAATCCTAGAAAAACTCATCCTCAAACGATTGTAACCCATCCTTGATGCAAATCACAAAATACCAGATCACCAGTTTGGCTTCCGAGCATCCCACTCCACAATTCAGCAATGTCATAGTGTGGTGGATGTAGTCTCCTCTGCATTAGAACGTGGATCATATTGCTCGGGCGTCTTTCTTGACGTGGAACCGGCTTTTGGCCGAGTCTGTCATCCGGGCTTGCTCTATAAACTCCGTAAATTGCTACCCCATACATACTTTCTCATCCTTCAATCCTATCTCACAAATAGAACTTTCCAGGTAAACCATAATAATGTCCTTTCGTCCCTCTTCTCCCAATCTGCTGGTGTTCCTCAAGGTAGTATCCTTGACCCAATCCTTTATACAGTTTATACAGCTTACATCCCAACTAATCCTAAAACTATCCTTACCACGTATGCTGATGATACATGTGTGTTATCAGTCAACACCAATCCAGTTATTGCATCCCAAAGCCTCCAATCCCATATCACTGATCTTGAAGAATGGTGTCAAAACAGGAGAATTAAAATAAATTCTCAAAAATCGCATCAAATCACTTTTACCTTACGTCGTAAACCAATGACTTCCTGCCCTTCAGTATCCTTTAATAATATCCCACTGGTGCCTGTAGAACAGATCCGATACTTAGGGTTGCACCTCGACAAACGATTAACCTGGAATCCTCGTGACCGGTTTCTGGTCTTTCCAGGCTGAAAAGACCAGAAACCGCTCGACGTTTTAGGCTACTTCAATACTTACTAGACAAACGCTCTAACCTCTCAATTAACTACAAAAGACTCATCTACATGACCATCATACGACCTATTTGGACTTACGGAGTAGAGCTTTGGGGCTCATCTAAGCCAACGAATTGCTCTCGTATCGAATCCCTACAATCCAAAATCCTTCGTAAAATCCTCAACGCTCTTTATTTTGTTAAGAATAAAGTCATGCATAACGACCTTAATGTCCCATTTGTTGCTGATTTGGCCCGAACCCGGTAACTATCCTTTCATAACAAACTTCATTCCCACTCAAACCCTCTAGTTTCAAACCTAGCTTCCTCTTCAATTCCCGATAATCCTCCGAGGCGTCTGAAAAGAAGATGGCCACGTGACCTCCATAGTTGAACTAGTGATTTGAGTACTACCAGTGGGTAGTTTCTGTACTTGCCATTAACTCATGTCATTATGTATCACATAGCCTATTTACGTGATGTATTATTGTAATACTACAGTTGTAAATATCAATAAATAAATTAAAAAAAAAAATATATATATATATCGAAGAATGAGACTTGTATCTGAATAATGGCTGTAAATTCAATTAGTTCAAAACTCTGGGATACGTTTTTACGTCGTACTCTTACTTATAAATTTCAAAAGATACTTATTTATTTCATATTCAATCTTTAGAATGGAGTTTTTGAATGTCTATACAGTTATAATTTTCAACATATGTGTTGAAAATTAGATTTGTGTTGGCTTCTAGTTTAAAGGAGGAATTTTTACTCTAGTAATTATTAATTAATCCAGTGTCGGCCAGATATGGAGGTGAACATGTGTAGTATTTGTGATGTAATTATTTCTTCCTAAAATGTGTTTCATACAGGCAAAATTTCAATTTTCCATTGTTAACAAACATGTAATAGAAAAAGTAAAACAAAATAAAATAAATTGAAGCTTTGTTTGAAAGATTTTAGAACAGCTACACTGGTGCTTTTACAAACCTTTCCTCTAATTTTCTACTGTGATTCCCACGAAATTATACAATATGATTTTAAAAATGTTTATTCTATTGTATTCTTTTAGTGCTATGCCGTATCTTTTAATGGTTTTGTAACTTTTTGATACTAAACTGTTCTAGTGACTATTGTACTTTAGACAGCAGATTCTCTATTGTTCCTAAGTTTTATATAATATCATTTTTTGCAATAGCTCTGTCAGTTTGAGGGGCACCTTTCTTTTACTTCATTATTGTCAGAATAATCAACATTGTTCTAAAAATCTAGAAAACGTTTTTTCTCGATTTTCCGGCACGTTGATGTATCTTCCAATGGTTATTTTTTTTCAGAATATGATAAGAATTTCTTCATTTTTAAAATAAACTTCCTGAATGTAATCCTTTAAAACTTTTCCCAATACTTTAATTTTTGGTATTAAGACTTTTCCCAAGTCTTTTGATTTTAGCTATATCTTTAAAAAATTCAAAATGAGATCCTAACCAAAAAACATTAACAAATCTGAAAACCAATAATTAAATAATATAATATAAAGTCGAGAAATCAGACTAGAAATAGAGCATCCTTAGATCTATATTTTATAAGAAGTTAGACAAATGTACATACTAAACAGCGAAATAAGCTTTCTTTAAATGAAGATGTTATTATGTAACCCAAGAATGGTATTGGGTTCAGTACTAATTGGTAATTGAACTTTTTCTAAGCAAACGGTTGTGATTTTGACAAAACCACAATCACCCTCCCCCTACAACCTCCAGGTTTTTCTTCCATTTCAGGGTACCCACAGAATTTTTTCATGTTTTTTAACAGATTAAGTTATCTATCTGCACGGGTATCGAATTCGGGACTATACTGTCCCTGCTATTTCCAACTACCGAATGTGAAAATCGGTACTTTTTAGGAGAAATTAAAAAAAGCAGTTTCAAGGTCCAATAAAAATTAGTGCCTATAGTCAAACCAATGGCATTCGTTTTACATTGTTTTTGTGACTGATAGATGCCTCTATACGAATTTTATATCAGCAACTGATATAAGTTGAAAACGAAAACTGTGTTTTTTTCACATTCGATACTTAGCGATGGCAGGGACGATATGATCAGTAACTCCACTACCTATTTACTAAGTTATTTTGCTCTCTCCTAAAAATGTTTAATTCTAAACTTACTGTTATGGAATACAATTTTTATTTTTAATTTCGATCATTATTCGGGGGATTCTAATCTTTATCTATTTTAGAGACCTTTATAAAACTACAATTTAATAGAAACTAACAGTTTATTTTTTAAACGTTTTAAATATTTTCTTAGTTTTGCGATTAAATTTTGTCCTCCACAACACAACACTTTTACTCTTAGACGTGAAACCAATTACCTTAATTACTTACCCACCCCAGAGGCACAAAGTACAAACAATACCTAGGAGTAACATTTGATAGGAGAATGACATAGAGTTCTCACTTCAGGACAAAACGCTAATGATTAAATCTTAAATTCAATTTAATGTATTCACTATTCAGAAAAAAATACAAATTATAAACAAGAAAAAAATCAAGCACGTGCACTTAATTACTATCACCAGTTTGGACATATGCATTACAAATTAAAGCAAAAATACAACAAACTTACAAAAACGACTACAAACTTTTCAATAAAAAATACTCAGACTTATCACCAAAACACCATGGTATGTCAATAAAAAAACTTTGCGTAAGGACTTAAAAATACCAACGGTTTACAAACATACTACAAACGACTTTGAGAAAAATTACAAGGACACCCTAACTAATTGATAGAACAAATAGCCACACTCGTGACTGAGAAACCATTGATAATAAAAATGACTTGAATGAGGGATTTTTTATCATAGTGTTATGGGCTACTGGGTGTAAAATGAATTAAACTATTACTTAATTCAAGAATCTAATATTTATTAACAAATTAAAAAGAATGCAATGAGATTCTTTAATACAATTAAATTATTAAACTAATATCAATTTACAATAACAATATTCTACTAAATGTTATCTAATTTCTAAAATAATATACAAACAATATAAGAAATTGGTAATACTAAATAACTAAACTATTTATATAAATTTGTACAAATACAATAATATTACACTATAGTTTACAATTACAAATTAACACTTACATACAGTTCGCTAACTAAAGTCCACCGACCGTAAGACTCTCCAAATATGGCAAACTGACACACAGTTAATTACACTTATTACACGGCCACTAATACTCACTGTAACTCACGCGCACTGCCACTAGTTAACAACTGCTTATTACTTCACTGGCTTATTACTGACTCGGCTTATTACTGACTGCCGCCGGCCGAACAGCTCGCCTTTTTATATAGGCAAGGTAGGTCGGGGTGGGACAATTCTCGGAAGGACGAGGACCACCTAGACCGACCCAGAAGGATCTACGCGATTCTATAATCCCTTCCGCTTAATCCCATTGTTTGTCTTATCCTCCCAGCCGGTCCTTCTTCCCTCTCTGACCGTAACACTGCCCCCTCCTTAAAAGTGCTCTGCCCCAGAGCATAGTCCGGAGAAATCGGGCAGCTATGAGCTACTACGGATGGAGACGCTTTTCCTTTCCAGGGGTTGAACGTGCACACCAATATGGCGACTCCAGAGTTGGCGAATGTCTGTTCAAGCATGTTCCTAACAACCTTCCACTCCAGGTCGTCATATCCACAGCCCAACTTAGGGATCGCGAGCTTGGTGACACGCAGTCTCAGAAGCTTACTCCGCAAGTCGTCGAGGCTTCGCCGCAGTGCGTCATATGTGGGCTTCTGATCAGTAGCACACTTGTTAACTAAGTAGAACAGGTGTCGTCCTTCGTGCGTATGTTGGAGTGCTTTCCCGACGCTTGGTCCTTGGCGTTCCAGTTCCTCAGTTCCAGCAAACTTCTTCCTGAAGACCGTTGCAATGCCTCGGGAAGTCCTCAGATCTTCGGCGACACAAAGGGCCAGAGAATAGTCCGCGGGTAACGAGAAGATATCTCTGTATACTGTCTGAGTTATTCCACGGGAACCTTGTACCTTAGGTTGTGCAACTGATACCTTACTGGTCTCCACGTTGTTGAGATACCTGACTTGCTGGTCTTTTGTCGGGCCATGGTCTCCTTTGTATGGGGCCAGTCTATTAAAATGGACTACCCTGGGTTTTCCTTTTGGCTGCTTCCTGATCCTATAGATGACGTCGTTTATCCTATTGATGATCTCAAACGGGCCATCCCAGGAGTTCTGAAGTTTAGGTGAGTAGCCTCGCCTTCTTCGAGGATCATGTAGCCAGACCAAATCTCCAGGTTGGAATCCACCTTTCTCTGCCCTGATGTCGTAACTCCGGTGACTTGAATCGCAGCAGCCACATTAGAGCCGCGTGGTCCGTTCTCAGCAGGAACCTTCTTCCGTATAGATATTTATGGAAGTGCTCTATGGATTTTACTACTGCCAGAAGCTCTTTCCTTGTGACACAGTAGTTGCGTTCCGGAGCTGAGAGTGCTTTGCTGAAATATCCAATCACCCTTTCTTCTCCGTCTTGGAGCTGAGAGAGGACACTTCCAATGGCGATGTTGCTGGCATCTGTGCCAAGTATGAACTTGCCCTCGGGACGTGGATAGCTCAGAATAGGAGCACTACTCAATTTGCTCTTCAGCTCCTCGAAGGATGCCTGGCACTCGTGATCCCAATGGAAAGACCTTTTCTCCTCGGTTAGCCTGGTAAGAGGTTTTGCGATGTTAGCGAATCCTTTCACGTACCTCCGGTAATAGGTGCAGAGCCCGAGGAAACTCCTCACCTGGTGCTTATCTCGAGGTACTGGCCAGTCGGTGATCGCTGCTATCTTCTCTGGGTCAACAGCAACTCCGTTGTCTGACACAATATGCCCCAGGTAGTTGACTTGCCTTCGGAAGAGAATACACTTCTTCGGGTTCAACTTTAGGTTTGCTGCACGCAGTCGTTCGAAGACCTTCTCCAGATTCTTCAGATGGTGAGCGAAGGACTTACCCAGCACAATAATGTCGTCTAGGTATACCAGGCATACCTCCCAAGAGAGACCTCTTAACACGTTTTCCATCAGCCTCTCGAATGTGGCAGGAGCATTGCAAAGCCCGAATGGCATTACTGTAAACTGCCAGAGCCCAGTGCCAATTGAAAACGCCGTCTTCTCTTTATCCTCAGGTGCCAATCCAACCTGCCAATATCCACTGCGGAGATCCAAAGTAGAGAAGAGTTTACACCCCTCTAGGGTGTCCAGCGTATCGTCAATCCTGGGAAGCGGATAGCTGTCCTTCTTGGTGACATTGTTCAGAAGACGGTAGTCTACGCAGAACCTCGTTGTGCCGTCTTTCTTCTTCACCAATACGACAGGAGACATCCAGGGGCTACTCGAAGGCTCAATGACACCATCAGCCGCCATCTCCTTTATGATCTTCTCGGCCTCCTCCCGTTTGGCTAACGGCAGCCTCCGCGGGACCTGTCGGATCGGCTTCGCATCCCCGGTGTCAATCCTGTGCTGGACGATATCCGTTCTGCCCCGTGGTCCTGGTCCGATCTCGAAGACGTCATGCCATCGGATAATCATGTTCTTCACTTCCTCGCTCTGTTCAGGTGAAAGGTCGCGGCATGACTCGTTAACAAATCCTTTTAGTTCTTCTGGCAGTCCTCGGAGCTCGGTGGGATGACGTTGCAGCTGACGAACCACTGAGGTAGCGGTGGTACACTCCCCGACTGGTGTTCCTTTCTTCAGCGTTACCGGGAAGCTGTTCAGGTTCATTAGCCGAATTGGAGTGGTAGGTCCGATCTTGATGAGAGACCTAGCCACCAGTACGCCGCGTCCAACCTCTTGTTCTTCGTGCCTTCCAGGTTCGAGTAGTGCACATTGACCCGCGGGTAGATGCCCTTCGACCGTCCCATGCGTCACGATTTGGCTCCGTGCAGGTAAAGTGGTGTCTTCTGGTAGCAGCACTCGAGCGCAGAAGTCCTTTTCCTGCCGAAGTATGACTTCCTCGTCTCCTAGCGTCATCACACCTCTCGACATATCCAGCTTGATCCCGTATGTGATCATAAAGTCCATACCCAGTATGACGTCCTCATCTATATCTGCCACGAGAGCGAGGTGCTTCAGATGTTGGCCCCCGATGTGGAAGGTGGCATCTGTCTCCCCGTAGACCTTGGCTGGCTGTCCCGTTGCAGTCCGTAATGCCCAAGTGGTCGGTATGATCTTCTCAGCTGGAAGTGTCTTCGAGTTCAAGATCGTCATGCTCGCGCCGGTATCCACTAGAAGACTTCGCAGCTGCCCGTTCACCATCCCATCAACGTAGAAACTGTTCGTTCTGCTCCCTATTGACGCAATTCTGGTGGTCCTCCTGGGGCCTTTGACGTTACGGGTTGACAGTTGCCCCTTCCCATCAACCCTACTTAGTTTTCCTGTGGCTTTTCTTGCTTCTTCGATGGACACTTGCTTCTAGGGTGTCCAAGTTGGCCGCAGCTCCAACAGCGTATCTCTTTCTTACGGGTCCTGAGAGCCTCCAAAACCTTCTTCACAATGTCTTCGACGCTAGGGACCACATTAGGCTCCGCTTCTGCTGCTCGAACTCGCACATGGCCCCGTACGGACTGTCTAACAGCCTCGAACTCCATTGCCTGAGATAATGCGTCTCCTAAAGTTTTCGGCCGGGCGAGCTTCACTGCTTGTTGTGTCTCTGGGTCCCGAAGTCCATCCAGGAATTTGTCGACAGCCAAGCTTTCGTAGAAATCGTCGGTTACCGATGGGCAGGCGTTCCTCACCAGCCGGGCAATATCCGCATCAAATTCCTGCAAAGTCTCGTTGGTCTTCTGGACCCTGCTTCTCAGCGGTGAGCGATACAGCTGGTCCATGTGGCGGTGGCCAAAACGCATCTCCAGTCTTCTTATCAGCTCCCCGTAGTTGGACCGCTCCGACATGGGTATCCCCTGCAGAACTCCCAAGGCGTCTCCACGCAAGGCCAGGCACAACGCTGAAGCTTGGGTCTCCTGTGACCACCCGTGGATCGAAGCCGCTGTCTCGAAGAGAGTCATGTAGTCCTCCCACGGCGTCTTTCCGTCGAATACTGGAATGGTGTTGTGAGCTGGTGGCCTCCCATTATTGGTGGGCAGAATGGTTTTATGAAGACTAGCCTCGGGGGAACGGTCGGTGTCGTTCGTCAGTGGGTTGCTCATACGTCCCTCTAGAGCTTCTACTCTTTGCCTAAGTTTGCTTTCAATTGAATTCAATTTTTCTCCTAACCTAGATTCTACATCAGCTACTTTATTATCTACATCGGCTAACTTATTCTCAACACTTTCCATTAACTTAGTCTCTAATGTACCTAATTTAGACTCTAGTTTATTTTCTACATTGCTTAACTCATTTTGTAAATTACCTAGCTTATTTTCTACATTGCTTAACTCATTACCTAGCTCATTTTTAACATTGCTTAATTCATTACCTAGCTTATTTTCTACATTGCTTAACTCATTACCTAGCTCATTTTTAACATTGCTTAATTCATTACCTAGCTTATTTTCTACATTGCCTAATTCATTTTTAAAAGTTGCAGACAACTTGCTTAAATCAGTTTCAAACAGAACGTCATCTGGATTTTCCCCTAACTCTACAAAAAATTGACGCAAGCGATGTTGCAGTACACTTTTATTTCCGGAAGAATCCAGATCACGTTCTTCTAATTCCCGTTTTAAATCCGCAACTTTTAAATCCATCAATTTAATACTCAGAAGTCATTTTTCAAACAGTAGCCCAATAATTACAAAATAATAACAATTACATAATATCCCACTTCTGACACCAATTTGTTACGGGCTACTGGGTGTAAAATGAATTAAACTATTACTTAATTCAAGAATCTAATATTTATTAACAAATTAAAAAGAATGCAATGAGATTCTTTAATACAATTAAATTATTAAACTAATATCAATTTACAATAACAATATTCTACTAATGTTATCTAATTTCTAAAATAATATACAAACAATATAAGAAATTGGTAATACTAAATAACTAAACTATTTATATAAATTTGTACAAATACAATAATATTACACTATAGTTTACAATTACAAATTAACAATTACATACAGTTCGCTAACTAAAGTCCACCGACCGTAAGTCTCTCCAAATATGGCAAACTGACACACAGTTAATTACACTTATTACACGGCCACTAATACTCACTGTAACTCACGCGCACTGCCACTAGTTAACAACTGCTTATTACTTCACTGGCTTATTACTGACTCGGCTTATTACTGACTGCCGCCGGCCGAACAGCTCGCCTTTTTATATAGGCAAGGTAGGTCGGGGTGGGACAATTCTCGGAAGGACGAGGACCACCTAGACCGACCCAGAAGGATCTACGCGATTCTATAATCCCTTCCGCTTAATCCCATTGTTTGTCTTATCCTCCCAGCCGGTCCTTCTTCCCTCTCTGACCGTAACAATAGGAAATAAAATCAAGCCACGAGAGAGGTACCGCTGGTGCTATGTTGTTTTCACTGTCCAAGCAGTGATCTCAAGGAAAAGTCAGATCCTTTGATCTGAATAATATTTAAATAATAAACTGGGAAGCCACCCTGAGATCGGTATACTTAACATACAGTAATTTTATAACATTAATGAATAAGAGGCATACGCCTCTCTTCTCCAAAGATTGACGTGGTTGACTGATTAGGAGTTGTTTAGTAAATAATAATATTTATTGAATGACTTTATATTTATCTGTGTGCTGATAATAGTTACAAGATAAAATATAATTCTACTTACAAATAATGAAAAGGGAGGCCCATTTGATTGATGTGACAGTCTAAATGTTGTGTTGCCCGCTGCTTGCCGCTCTGTATCTTAAGAGTAAAGGTAATAAACCCTAAAGGATATTTTAAGCTAGCTGCCCTATGCCCCTTACTTAATTGACTTAGGTTCTCCTAATGTACCAGATAGGGTCTCAAATAGCATTGGCTACTGCTCTTCATCCCTTTCATGTCATTTTGTTCTATACTACCGACAGCCACTCTGATTATTTTTATTTGACAGACGCAAATACAAAGAGAAAAAAAAATCGATCCGTTAATATTACGGCTTTGCTAAGAGCTGGTATCTCTATTTATGGATCCATGGGTTGCTAATTTACTTAAGGTTAATATTTGAGAAACTCGTTAGTAAGAAATCCCTTTTAGGCTCACTAGGCACGTGTTGAAGGAGGGAGTTTGGAAGAGTATTATGGAGGATGGATAGAATTGGGTTAGGTTTGCATACGACGAGTTTAATATTTTAGCCGGGGCGATGGCTGTGGCTCCCCAGGGGGCAGTGAAACTTTATCAGGAAGACGTGACAAGTTTTGATGTCATCTCCTACCCGAAAAAGGTCCTTGCCCACCACCGTACTCTCGCTTAATGAATTACTCCACGTTTATGGCGTTTGTCATAAGCACCAATTTTGATATTTTTTTAAAAACGTTATTCTTATTACGGATATTTTGATAGTATTACATACAGTTTGATCTACTTCAACTTTTTCTCTATTTCTGAATTGCGAAATATTTTATTATCACTCCACATTGCAGGTCTTCTTAAGGGCTTAAAATGTTATATCAATAAACTGATAGACTAATAAACTGATAAGCTGTAGTTCTGAATGTGGAGCCGTAATTTAGATTCATAATTATCAAGTTAAATACTTACATATAGCTTCGTAACAGTTACTCTTTGAAGATTGCTATTATTTTTTTATTTATTTATTAATGGGTTAGCAAAATCTACCCGCAAAAAACGACTACAAACTTTCCAATCAAAAATATTCAAACTTGTCACAAAAGCACCCTGGTATGTCGATAACAAAACTCTGCATACTGACTTAAAAATACTAACTATCGACGAATAGATACGAAATACTACAAATGTTTCCAAGAAAAATTACACGGACATACAAACCCACTGATAGAACTGTTTGCGACGAATCTCATGCCTGAAAACACTAGGAGTAGACTAAAAAGAACTTGGATGAGGGATCTGTTATCATAAGAGTATTAAATCAAGCCACGGGAGTGGTGTGGGTACATGTGTAAAGAGAAAGGGGAAAAAACTTATTTGGTGCGAAGTCTGTTATTGTTTGTTTGTTATAACATTCATCGTCTTGCATTTTGAAATTATTTGTTCATTTAAAATACTAATCCTAAAACATACATCGAATGTTTGCCAACCAAAAAAATATAAGGGAAAAATATTGTAATGTTTATATTCCATTAACTGTAAAATATATATTTGGATATGATATATTTCTCTAATCCCCCTATTTGTCAAAAAAAACAAAAAACAATGAAGTCCCCCTAACAGCAGGACTATTTAAAACTTCCTAACCTGTCAAATAGAAATAGTGAAATGCATGGAGAACATGTATTTTGTATAACATGTAACCTAACAGTGCTCACCCAGCTTCTGTAAAGTGAATACCCTTAATTGGAGGTGTAACCTGGCGGTTAAGCGTGGTCTCGGAAACATCTAGAAACCTATCTTCAAGGGTTGTTGTGGTACAGTTTTTTTATTTTTTTATTTAATAGACTTAGGCTTTTGGGTATAATATACAGCTTAGAAATTGGAAGTGGAACCCAAAAATAGTCACATAGTCACATAATCACATAGACATAGTGGGAAGAAGACCGAGGAATTTACAACAGGCTTTTATTGATTTGGAAAATGCTGGACGGCGTATAGGTCTTCGGTCCATATGGTGGCTAAACCTTCAAGGCAATTGGAACCTTTGGTTCCTACACATTTGTAAGTGTCGGCAGTTTTGTGTACCTCGATTCCCTAGTCAAAGCGGATAAATCAACCGACCCAGATGTTCAAAGAAGAGTTTTGGCCACTAATAGATGTTAATTTGGGATGGCAAAAATCTTACGAAGTCTTCTGATATCAAAAAGACCCAAGGTCATGCTGTACATAACAATCATCAGGCCTGTTTTAACTTATGGATCGGAAACTCTTTCCTGGTAGGTGCCTACAGTTTATTGCTCTTTGAAAGAAAAATATTTGGAGCTGTAAGAGTTGGGAATCAATTTAGACTCAGGCATCAATAGCGAGCTACAGCATATTAGAATAGCGAGGCTGAGGTGAACTGGAATAGAGGGCGACGCTACTCTGAAAAGACTGCTGTTTCGGTATGTTAATGGAATAAGAGAACGTGGGTGCCCATGACTTAGATGAGCAAACGAGGTCGAGAGGGATGCAGGTATGCAATTGTTGGATCCAGAGCCTCTAATAAAATCCTCTACCATGACACCTACTAGCGCTCATCCGAACTAAGCGTCAATGGAGGGCATTATAGGAATGTACATGATATCCCTCTGATGTACAATTATTATCTCAAAATCGTTCAACACGAATTTGCCGACTTTAGATCCCAGACACTCAATTCTTAACTCTCATCACATTCTGTACATGATAGCCCCCTACAGAACATAACCAAAATAATCCTGATATCCAAACACATTTCCCAAACCTCTTCGACTAGACGATAGCTCGATAAAGAAATATCCTGGACTTGATCCCAACCAAATCACAACAGTTTAAGAATTCCTTTCTTCACCAATTCCTCTATCCTTGCAACCCAAAGCCACCCTCCGTTCTGAGGTGAAATGTCAACTACAATAACTAATTCCTCGTAAATCTCAAGGACATACTCGCTCCGTATATTCCCCTAAAGCCAACTCTTATTATTCCATTAGCCTTAAGCCTTATTATTCTTCATTATAATCTCTTATTATTCTATTATTATTACTCTCATTATTGCCATATTATTCCTGCTACATATTTACAATTGCATGATTAAAACGACCTAATCCACTAATAACATACAGATATAATTTTTTTTCACAAACCTGGAAACCACTCAATAATACTTCTTCCTACAGACCATTCAGCCTGCTCGTAATACTCTCAAAAATATTTGAAAAATTCCTCCTGATATATAGTCTCAGAGTTTTCCCACACATCGATTCGAATTCCACCAAAGACACTCTACAGTCCAACAAGGTCCACAGAATGGGCAATTGTACAGAGAATGGAGGATAAAAGTTGACTAATCGCAATGCACACATGTAATTTTTATACCGAGTTCTTTATTCCTTCCTCCAATCCAATTTAATAATATTCCTTTTCCCTGATCAGACAGTGTGATACCTTGGTTTTACCTAAGAGTAAAGACTCGCATGAAACCCAAAAACTAGAATTAAAAGACGAGAACTCAACAGAATATTCAGCCAACTATGCAAAAAACTATGCATGGTTTCTCAACTCTCAATTGAAAACCTACTGTTAATCTACAAGGCTATTTTTGTTAACCATATGACCAAGTTGGACGTATGGACTTGAATTGTGGGGGACCACAAAACCAACGAACATCAAACGCATCCAATCCCATTAATCTAAAGTCCTAAGAACCATAGTTAATGCTCCTATGTGTCCAATAAAACACTACAACACGACGTTCATATCCCCTTCGTACTTATATCTGTACTGACTTTATTATATCAACCAAATTCTTCCAATTCTATTTGAACTTATCCAATCACCCGAATCCTGTGGTGCAATGCTTATCCAGCGCCACTCATCCCAATAATCCTCCCCGGAGGTTGCAGCGGCAATGATTTTGAAACATATTATAAATATGCCATATGAGTTTTGGCAGTTCAGTTTAATCTTGTCTCAACCACCAGGTCACTCAGCGAGTGCCGCGGAGATGAGAGATGCGTTAGGATTTTCTGAGGTCCCGTCTCACACATTGAGGGTGGAGCTGGATTTGGTGATCCCTGGTGTGCTATAATGTACATTTGTTTTAATGTGTTCCTGGATCTCTAATATTTGTTGTCCTAATTAAAGCGTGACAGATTGTATTATATTGCTATCCAAATACATTTTATTTTGTTGAGGTCACAAGATCTGCGTTGGCTGGACATACCTTTTATTAGTTTCATTTCATTCTTATCTGGAAAATGGAAAAGTTGTTGATACGTTTTTGTATAGTTTTTTTTTTGTTTGTTTTTTTAAATTTGTTTATTGATATTTACAACTGTATTAAAAAAAATACATCAAGCAAATAGGCTATGTGATACAATATGACATGAGTAATGGCAAGTTGAGAAACTACCCACTGGTAGTACTTAAATCGCTAGTTCAACTAAGAAGGTCACGTGGCCATCTTCTTTTCAGACGGCTCGGAGGATTATCGGGAATCGAAGAGGAAGCTAGGTTTGAAACTAGAGGATTAGAGTGGGAATGAAGTTTGTTATGAAAGGAAAGATACCGGGTTCGGGCCAAATCAGCAACAAATGGGACATTAAGGTCGTTATGGATGACGGTATTTTTAACAAAATAAGGAGCGTTGAGGATTTTACGAAGGAGGATTGTAGGGATTGGATACGAGAGGAATTCGATGGCTTAGTGGAGCCCCAAAGCTCTACTCCGTAAGTCCAAATAGGTCGTATGATGGTCATGTAGATGAGCCTTTTGTAGTTAATTGGGAGGTTAGAGCGTTTGTCTAGTAAGTGTTGAATTAGCCTGAAACGTCGAGCGGTTTCTTGTCTCTTCAGTCTAGTATGAGGATTCCAGGTTAATCGTTTGTCGAGGTGCAACCCTAAGTATCGGATCTGTTCTACAGGCACCAGTGGGATATTATTAAAGGATACTGAAGGGCAGGAAGTCATTGGTTTACGACGTAAGGTAAAAGTGATTTGGTGGGATTTTTGAGAATTTATTTTAATTCTCCAGACACCATTCTTCAAGATCAGTGATATGGGATTGGAGGCTTTGGGATGCAATAACTGGATTGGTGTTGACTGATAATACACATGTATCATCAGCATACGTGGTAAGGATAGTGTTAGGATGAGTTAGGATGTCAGCTGTATAACCTGTATAAAGGATTGGGCCAAGGATACTACCTTGAGGAACACCAGCAGCTTGGGAGAAAAGGGATGAAAGGACATTATTATGGTTTACCTGGAAGTTCTATTTGTGAGATAGGATTGAAGGATGAGAAAGTAGGTATGAGGTAGGAATTTACGGAGTTTTTAGAGCAAGCCCGGATGCCAGACTCGGTCAAAAGTCTGTTCCACGTCAAGAAAGACGCCCGAGCAATATGATCCACGTTCTAATGTAGAGGAGACTACATCCACCACACGATTTTGTATAGCTGAGATGTAAAGTTGTTGTTTGGTATACATCTAACATTCTTTGTTGAAGTACGCCAATACTTCTTAGTTAAATTCAATTTTAAAGTTTTAAATATATCGCACTAGTTTTTCTAAAGTGACACAAGTCCAAAAGCCATATTTTGGGAAAAACGAAAAACTATTAGTGAACTTGAAATAGCATTAGGATACTCACAAAGATACAAATGCCTTCTGGCAGACAAGCGCTTAAGCTCGATGGTTGAGACTTTTGATAATTTATTGCCCATTTCTTTCATGGACATAACTCAAAAACACAGATCAATCGGTGTTTTTGATATGTGTCATTTTAGAAATATTAATGCGAAATAGTTTTGTTCATACTTTTGTTATGTTCACTGTGATTTTTCGCGTTGTATTGTTTAAGGCACTTCTTATGATGTGATTATTATTTATTTCTTGTCCTGTGATTTAGGCTAAATTGATAATTTAATCGTTTTGTTTTATAACAGATTCAATTCTAAATTACAGAAGTATGAAAAATTAATGTTTTGGGGGGACGAGGGGTTCGCTGAGTATATTATCAATGTCGTAATTGTATTTTTATGTTTGCTTTTTGTTTAGTTTTTTAAATTCATTTTATTACTATTTTCAGTTAGTTCAATTGTTTGGGATCATCTAAATTATAATAGAGAGAGAATTTTTTTTGTGTTCATACAGGTTAGATAGGTCAGGTAATTTGTTATTTGTTTTTTTTACGAAAATTGACTCTTAAGTTTTATTTGTTCATTTAACACCACTTTATGCTCCTATGGCTAATCGGACGATGCTACAGTGGGAGCTCTAAATTATGCCTATCCAAGTTTTATTAGGATAGGGATTTTTAATGAGTGCCTGGCATCGTACAGGCTCGGGACCGCCGTTTAACGTCCTTTCCGAAGGACAGCATAACCAAGGATTATAACTCCCATAAAAAAATCCAAGGGCCACCTGCCGGGCTACGAACCCGCGATCTTGGGTTTAGTAGTTTGTTCTGCTAACCACTTGTCCACAGGTCGTCCCCATATAGTGAGTGTGATAGGGGTTGTATGATATCTGGCGTGTGAGAGAATGGTAAGGTGGCGCTAACCCTCGGCGGGGCCAGGTACCAGGCGGCGTATGGATTATTGCGGGAGGGGAGGGGCGGCGGGGGCGGTGGTGGGGGGTAGAGGGCGCCCGCGTCGCGGCGGCACAGCACGTGAGCCGTTCCAGTAGTAGCTCAGGGAGGCTTGTAATGCACTGTTCCGAGTAGCAGCTCTCTCACATCGCGTCACCGGTCTCTTCTCTCGCACTCTTCTCCCACCCAACACCGAGCGTGTATATATATAAATATATACACACTCCAAAGCATATACAAATAATTATACCTGTTTATATCTTCTGTGTGCTGACTTATTTCCTCCCGCCGGAGTAAGACCGGACGCTGGAGGACGGTCAAGAACTATAGGACTAATCGTGGATCCTTCCAGTGGCCCCGGTCAGAAGAGACTCCGTAGTCTGGTGGGGAGCGAGACCGGGAAGCGACCCAGGACTGAGGTTATGAACCCCGGAGGATCCGAGTCGGGACAACTGGCCCTGTGCCAGGACACTCCAGAGGAAGAGGTACGTACTTCTTTGCCTATTCAGTAGAAGTAGATAGTCGTAGTAGATATGGTGAATCTCTTTCGAACTACATTTGACAAGCTAGCAGAGGCATAAAGAAACACTAATCCCAATACCTACTACTAATACCAAATCTGAATACCCCAAAACCATAGATTTAAATAATTTAACTGCTTTCTTCTGTCAGTCTAAGAGAGATAAGGCCGCAAACCCCGGCTGCCCCGTTCAAAATCCCCAGATTGACCGGGAAGGCCTTACTAAAGGCGAAACTAATACTATAAACTAATACCAAAATCCAAATACCAAAATCCTAATGCAAATATGAATATCCAGAAGCGATAGATATTATCGCTGTTTAAAAATAAGTGTTAGCTGAACATTACTGCTCTTTATTATACATAAATATACTAAAACATAATAATAAAATATAGAAATAAAATATAAAAATAAAGTATAGAAGCATTATAAATTTTTTAAAAAATGTGCGTACATGTTTCTTTATTCAGTAGAAGTAGATACGCAGATTCTCTTTCAACGATTGACAAGATAGTTGAGCCAAAAAGAAACCCTAACGCAATACCAAAATCCTAATATATATCAGAATACCTCAAAAACCATAGATTTTAATGCTTCCTTCTATCAGTCTAAGAGAGATAAGGCCGCAAATTGCGGGTGCCCCGTTTAAAATCGCCTGATTGACCGGGAAGGCCTTTGTGAAAGCGATTTCTATGCCGTAGTATGACTTTTAGCAATTTCAAACTATTTTCTATGAATATATTCAGATTTACATGAATAGGAAATATCGCTGTCATTCGTAGACTTTATCGCTAAATATATTTTATTTTTAATGAAGTATAATAACTCATAATTAAAAATATTCATTGTGATAGGTTTGAGGGATTTATAATTATTAAATTCAATTAATAGAGTTAAATTTCATTTGAGAAATTATCACTACCCTGTTAATTTTATTCGTTGGATAAAATTAATTGTAAGTTGAACACATAAGTCAATTATTTTCCACAAATGTACTGAAATAAAATTTAAAAATATTTTAAATAAGAAAAATATTTGTTTTCGTACATCCTTCCTTATTCAGTGGAAGTAGATACTCGTAATAGGTATGCAGAATTTCTTCTAAACTACGCTTGACAAGCTAGGAAATCCAAAAAAGGCTTTGGTTTTAATGCAATAAGTACTACATTAATATAAATTTTTAAATAATTTTATTTGAAAAAATTAATACAATCAATAACAAATAAAATAAAATAAATTAATATTAATTTTATTTATTACAGTAGTTAATACGACGCTTTAAATAAAAACATTTTACTATAAAAATTTACAATTTTATCACATAACTATTTTTTAAACTGTGTATCTTGTTGACAGATTATTTAAATTGCTTTTTACCCTAAAGGCTTTATTATCATATTTTTTTATACATAATTATTATTGTTTTTATTCAAAACTAAACGTTTTCCTTTATTTCTCAGAACCACGACACAATTTAAATGTTTTCCCTGTTTACCTAAACAAAATTTTATTATTAATATTTTAAGAAGTTTAATAATTAAATTTATATTTATTCTATTTACTGCAGTAACTACTACAGTTGGTAATACAGTTATAAAAAAAATTCAAATTATATCTCAAAGTTTAAAAAAAAAATTATATATTAGCTATTTCAATTAAATTCGGATGTTAAACAGTGTATTAGTGTATTAAATGGAAATAGTTTAATGTTGAAGAAAATGAAAATATGACATTGATTTATTTAATAAATTATTAAAGCAGTATGAGATTATTTGTGAATTAATAATATGTTTCAAGACGAGTATAAAATAGAAATTACAGTTAAAAGAAAATATCCTTTAAGATCTGAAGGAAAACAACTCGGATAATTGAGATCGAGATGGTGACATGAAAAACGACAGGAACTTCTGGTGTTAGCGTCAACCCTGTAAAGTTGATCTGCTATTGTCAATTTTTTGTTTAATTTCTGCTGGTCTTCATATACTTCTTTCTTCATATCATAATCTTCTGGTCGCCCCTAAAGACTCCTAGTGTTCTTTATAATTTGTAAATTTATCGTTTAAAGAAAAAAAAAAACTAAATCCCCAAGAAAGGAAATTACTGGATCTTAAATTAGCGCAAACTATTTTGTAAATTCCCGGCCCCAAAAATATTTTTTTCTTTTTGACCAAAATATATATTAAGGGCTATCGATAGAATTCCTTGGAGGGATTGGGGCTACAGGAATTCTCGGAAGAACAAAAAAAAATAAAAATATTCAACCCTTTAGACCAGAAATATTTTCAGTTGGCTAATCCGTGATTTTTTTAGTGATCTGTGGCCCCCTTAAGCGTATATTATCGCTTATAGCTTGTTATCTATTCTTATAAGGGAAGAAGTTTTAGATCTTTTAAGTTGCACAAAAGGTTTGTAATTGTCCCCGGAATACTTGTTAAAAATTAAATACTTGTTAAATATTTAATATCTGTAAAAATAATTTGGGTATTAGTCTATTGTATTTTTATTATTGTCTATTATTGTGTCTGAAAGCTAACATTAAATAATAAATATATATACTTAATAATATACTACCTAATTGTGCAATGGCATAATGTTAATCAGTATCAGGGTAAACAAATGAAAATTCTTTGATTAATCAGTAAACAAAAATGTAATTAAGGTTTAAAAAATCTTTTTATTTTACCTGGAAGTGCTTATAAATTTTTATTCCAATTACAAGGAAATGCCAAATGTCTCAGCGATATTTCCATTGTATCATAAAAATTATATTATAACATTATCATTTGTTATTATTTTACATTAAAATTTAAAATCATTGTATAATTATTATTGTATGGTATAACTGATATTAAATATAATTATCTACTACCACTATTTTTAGGTTTGAAAGACAAAATGAGAATCAATCAAACATTTCCATTTATAACCAATTACAGCTGAATGGCATTTCTTTTTTTGTCAGCAATAAATTATAAACGGGTTCATGATCTTGTTTCCCCCTCTCTGAATGAGATATGTTTACATTTCATTCCCTCAAAAAACATTTATCAATATTAGGAATCAAGTTACTTGGCCCAGTTGGAATGTATTCAGGAAGGGTAGTAACAAGGCATATTGAATAAAAAAAAATTGACCAGTTACTAACGATTTGCTAAAATAAATCAATTTTTTAATATTAATTATATTCAATTCAATATATAATTACTAATCCCTAATTACATAAATAAGAATTGCACCCTCACAATATTATCTTTTTACTTTAATTTATTCAACTATATGAGCTGTTATTTATGAAAGCGGTATAAGTCCATTTTTTTATATTCACGATATCTTAACGTTTCCATTTGACTTACTCTAATAAAACGGGAAAAAGGGTAAATATATTTATCAATTAGCACTTAGCAAAGAGTGGCCTTTTAAATTAAATCCTATACACCTTTTAAATTTTAATATTAAATAATGATCATTAAAATCATTTAAAAGAATCAACAATTTATTTTTATCCAAATGGACCAATACAGCTCATATTATTAGATCTTTAAAAATAAATTGTATTTTTACTTTCCTGTAAATATATAAATTAATATTTTTGCAACTGGTGAAATCTATTTATTAGTCCAGTCAAATCTGTAATATTCTAATGTAAACTCTATTTAGCTATGATTTTAGTTTCTTTTACTTTTTTTTAGTATAAAATACTTTAACGGTATTTCTTTTATCCGATCCTGTAAGATTCCTAATATCTGTTAAAATTTTTTTGTTCAACGCATTTCATTTTTTATCGTGCCATTACTTTGGTGTCTTATTATCTCTAATATTGGATCAGCTATAACATGAACTCAAATCGTATTCGCCCGATTTCAATGTTAATGTTGTTTTTTTTTATTCAGCTGTCATAATTTATTTTATTCTAGATCATTCTGATAAGTGGACCTAAAAAATTACAAACTCGATTTATCCTGGTATGATGTCTATATTCTTTGTTTTTTACATTTTTAAAATTTTGTTCCTGCCATACCAACCTCAGTTTTCAGCCTAATTTTATATAAATAAAATTCATAATTCTTTATCCATCACATTTCACTGTCAGGCAATCATTAAAAGTCGGTCACCTTCTAACAACTCGTTTCATATTTGTACATGAAATGTAACACACTTACCCGTCTGGATGGTAACTCGAATCGCGCAATTGATACCTGTGCAGTGTTAGATCATATGAAGGAAATTTGAACTCTCGAAGGAGAGACCAGATTATGTCGTTAAAAAATATGTTTTACATCGGATTAGATCTGTCAACTTATTGAGGAGTTGAAATAACTGTATTTATAATTCTTTTGATAAAATAATGAGGTTTGATTTCACATAATTTTATACCTATTTAAAAATGTTAAAAGAATTCTTATGTAGGGACTGAAAGATTAAAGTGCACTAGGATTTATTCAACATATCCGCTGTTATATTTGACAGTGCTATTTTCATATTGGATCTAAAAAAATCTTTTATTCTTTTAAACGGTTTTAGTGGTTATTATTTCATAATAAAATTAAAAAGATTTCTAGGGTTTGAAACGCCAATTTTTACTGAGTGCTAAGTGATAAAAACATTTGGCCATTTTTCCATATTTTTAAAGTAGTTCAAGATATTGCGAATATGAAAAAATAAACTTCTTTCAAATATAACAGCTCATATATATTGTTTTTTAGTGAATGAATATACCGGTCATTCTTGATTTAAAATATTCATCAACAACTTAATCAACGATAAAAAATAAGCCAGCTAATATTTTAATGTAATCTTATTTTATTATCATTTCTTTTTTGGTATCGCAGTTAAATAAATCAAAATAATACGAATTAGATAAGAAAAACGAAATATGATGGATACTATTAATAATATTACAAATAGTTTTCCTCGTAAAATTTTCATTGGTGTTTATTGTGATGCAGTAAAATTAAAAAAACAAAAAAGTATGATGCATTGTAGGAAATAATTGAGCTAGAGATCTATTCTATTAGTAATGGCTCTTACCTAAAAAACAAATAACAATAAATTAACATACATATAATAAATAAGAGATGTCGATGAGGTAAAACAATCCATTTTAAGTCTGTTTTATTTCTTATTAAATCTAGCTATCTTAATGAAACATATGAGGCAAAATAATGAATTCTATGTGAAGCATGTATGATACAGTACATTGTTTTACTTACAAAATGTAAAAATTCTCAATGGATTTATAGTATTAAAAGCCTAATTTAATACATTATTGTTATTTGAATTAATTCTAAAATCTTTTAATTTAAAATATTTAAATTATTGAAAGCTTAATATTTTTATAAATTATAGAGTCTAAATTTTCCTATTAGATATATAAATATATATCGGAGTATGTATTTTCTTTTTACTCATTTCTCTTAATCAAATAGACTAATTTCATTTGATACAGTTAAGATTACAACCAGAGATCTATCCGAACAAATTCTTAAATTAAGTACAAGAATAACAAGATATCTTTTCTTATTATAAGTAGAATTACTTAAAATAAACATTTGTTATACATTTTAATGGTCAAAGCTCATCATGAGTTTCTTATCTTTCCTTTTTTGAAAAGAGATAATGGCTAGTAATATTTTAAATTATTATAATTGCATTCATTATATTATTCCAGGAATCCTTTGGAATAGCACAATAATATTATCTATTAACGACTATGGCCATTATTGAAAACATTCTTATTTTAAAAAACATCAGGAACTGCAAAAGATTAATTTATAATTATAATTTTAGTGCAATATTATTTAACTTTCTTCTAGATGGTTTGTAAATTTTACTTAGTTTGTGATCTTTAGTAAAGGGACCGGGTATATAAGAAAAAAAGAATTTTTGCAGATACCCGCGGCTTGTATGGCTTTGTTATAATTTGTTAGGTTTCTTCCCTCTATTCATAAATACGAACTGTACGGTAAAGAAATTAAAGCTACTGAAGTTATATTTTTACACTTTTTGGATAATATTTAAAAACTATAAGCTTGTTTTCTGTAAGGATGTGCCATTTTCTGTTTAGAATTTTCCCTACCCTCTGTGCCGTTCCTCTTATGAAAGGATTAATATCGCACGAGTGCTTCGTTCCACATCATAACTTCTATTTTCATATCACCAAAGATGAACTCATATTTGAATTGTACACGCTTAATTGTAAATTTAGTTAATTACATTTTAGAGGTGTCTTTTAATGGGCTGTATATCTTGTTATTATAATAATTTGTAAATTAAAAAAAATATTAATGTTTTTTTGTAGGATATATCCTAAATACCTTTCTCTATAGATACATTTCTATACATATATAGTTATATTTATATAGATAGCATATACATATGTTAATACATATATCTATACCTACTCTTAACATGGAGTAAGTTATTTGTTTTCAAAGTCGCACATGAAGTTAGTACTTTTTCCTTTAATACTTGCAAGTATTATATATTTTTGAATATTAAATATTTGTAATTCCTTTGGCCGGATAAATTCTAATTTAACTACAAAACTGTATGAATCTAATAAAACGGTTAAATTATTATGGTACAATATAGCAGGGATAAAAAATAAAATAAATAATGTAGCTTTTTTCTATTTTGTATTGTAATTATGACATAGTTTGCCTGTTTGAAACTCATTTAGAAAATGATAATTGTAACGTGCAAATTGAGAATTTTTTTTTTACTACCGTTTGTACTGGGAGCCAGCCAGTAGAACTGTAAGTATGGTAGAACAAGCCGCGGTAAAATAATCGGATATTAAAACTGGTTAAAGCTGGAAAAAATATGTAAATATGTAACGGTGGAAAATCAGAGTCTATTACAATTAGAAACGGATAGGGAATCAGTACACATTGTTCCACTATATATTAATGTTAGGCGTTGGGTAGAAGAATTTGAAAGGCTACATAATTTAATTTTTAGTAAGGATAAACTACAATACCTGGTGGTGGTTGGTGGGGGATGTAAATGCGAGGATAGGAGAAAGACAGAGTTCATACTGGGAGGATAATAGCCGAGAAGGAGGATTAGTAAAGAATAGGAAATCAAAAGACAAGAAAGTAAGTAAGAAAGGAAGACAACTGTTGGAACTGCGCGAGGATAATGGGCTAATTTTACTGAATAGGAGATCAGAGGGGACAGAGAGGGAGAATTTACATACATCAGTAGTGCCGGTTGTTCCACAATAGATTTAGGTATAATTTCAATAGGGATTAAAGAAATAGTAAAGGATTTCGAAGTAGGAAAACAAATATTTTCAGACCACATGCCACTAGTAATGAGCATTAGAATTAAAGCTGTGATAAAGGATGAACAATGCTGTCAGCTAATCCCGAAAATGGTTTGGCATAAGGAGAAGTCAGCGGAGTATAAGGAAAAGTTAGAAAAAGAAACAGAAGCATTTTTGAAAGATATAAAGCTAATATGGCTGGCAGACTTTGATCGAAAAAGTAGAACGATATTTAAAAAAAAAAATAATTTAAATTAGCGGTTAAAATTATTTTGATTTTCTAGAAGTTAATAGAAAATTAGTGCACAGGTTCACACTTAAAATGCAATTTAATTATATTTTAAAAATATTAGATTATAAAGAGAATAGGATATGTACAGTTATAGCAAGAGAAATAATAAGACAAAATATGTCACGGTTTAAAGAGTGGTGGGGGGATTGCAAACAAAATAAATTATATATTAAATTTAAATTTAAATTCCGTGGGTACTTGGGAGGGAGAAAGGTCCAATATGTTAGAACTGTACAATGATTATTTTATTCAAGATTGCCGTGCAAAAGCAGCAGAGGGCAAACACCACTGCCTCTATAGCTCTATAGATAAAACAAGAGATTACCTTAGCCATTTGAAAGTAGAAACAAAAATTAGCTTAGTTATGAAATGGAGAGGGGAACTTCTGAATCTAAATTAAAAACCATTTGATTCGCAAAATATACAGCTATGTTCACTGTGTAATTTGAACGAAATTGAAAATAGTTTTCACTTCCTGGCAGTATGTTCCGTCTTAAAATCGTATAGAAAAAATACTTAAGACATGAGCTGATCTCAAAACAAAAACTAATAGATATTCTAATTGGGAAGACTTTATATAAGCCTATTAATTTTGTAAGAAATGCAGGTCGATATAGGAAATTTTTAATTTCAGAATTTAATTATTAATGTCAAAAGGAATGTTAATTTATTTTTAGTTTTGTTATTTATTAGTTCAATGAAACTCCCGGCAGACGGTTTTAAGTAACGTGCTGCGGTTACTAAAGTTATAAAATTAAAAAATGAAAAACACTGTAAATAATTTATGAATAAAAGAACATTTATATCTATCTATCTACCTATTAAATATTTGTGAAACTAATTTAATATACCAATATTGTATTTTTAAATAAACAATATACCACGATGTAATATTTATATATATTTATATTTATAGTGATCTCCTACCGAATTGGGCTATCTTCTACATATATTATACCCATTTTGTGTGATCTACTACATATATTACATTATATATATATATATATATATATATATATATTTATATATATATATATATATATATATATATATATATATATATATATATATATATATATATCGGATATAAATACTTTTTGAAGTGGAGACTCTGTTTATTTTAATTAAAAACTATAGTGATCAATGTATTCAAGAGAACATGAATATTAATAACTAGTATAGAAACTAGCAATAAACATATTTTGTTGTCTTCAACAATTTCAATTTTATATCAAACCTTTATCGTACATTAGATATGCACAGAAAAAGATATTCACTAATTTTTTAATATTTAATTTATGCCTAATTATTAATTATTCTAAATTTTCCAGAGGACGTAGCAAATTTTCTTCAAATTTAATATAAAACCATCTTTATAATAGTCATTTGATTTTAACTTTTTTTTAAATATAATATGACATATATGGCATAAAATCTTTTTTATTGGGTAAACTTGATTTTAACTAATATTTTTATAATGTGCCCTACCTTGCAACGAATACATGAGGTTCATGAATGAAGTACCTCCTCGATCATTTCCCTAATTAGATAGATTTCATCCAGTCTAATATAGCTATTTTCCAGCTATTAGTCTTTACTAGTGTATTAGTTTAACTGCTAGCTTTAATAGAGAAGAGTAACCAGTAATCCTTGTAGAGTGGCCAGTGGCTATTACCATCATTACTACCTTCATATGGTAATCATTTCTTGGAGGTCTTAACTGTGATACTGTTATCAGTGCGGTAGTCGATAGACCGTAATGGATGAATCATCCTTCGCGATATGCCTCAGATATTTTAATCTGCTACTTGAATGGAAGTTTGAAGGATGTTTTTTTTTTTGCCAACAGTTAGATATTCTAATTAATGATATTAAACGGGTTTTTTTCTTCAATGGCGTTCTAACTAAAGTCACCAAATTATATATTAATTAATTAAAATCTATATATTTTTTCTCACATTTTTATTTCAAGCCTAGGTATATTTACGCTACGCGAAAATTCTTAGAGTTCAATGTCTTATCTGGCTGTGATTAATGGTTAAAATTAATTTAGCCGGTTTATTTTTTAATATTTTTTCATCTTGCAAGAATCATTCATCATATGAAACTAAATAACTATTAGTGTATCGTGCTGTGACTGTAGGTTTATGACCTGAAATTATTTCAAACATGTCATGGTCGTTTGTAGTATAGATCGCACTAGTTTGTTATTTTATTTTTATTCTCAATCTATCAAAGATTCGAAAGCAACATAGCTTATTAATTATTTACTTAAAACCTAATTGGTAACCTAGTTGCCAATTATTTAATTGATATTTCAATAAATGGTTATGTTCATTATCAATAAGATATTGTGTTTTTTTATTTTTGACTTAAATTGTATATGGAATAATAAACGTAAAATCAAGCGGTAGATGTCCAAAGATAAATTGAAGATGGAGGATATTGTTTGTTAGTCCATTTTTTTTAAGTTTTAGTGATTGTTTAGGTTATCGTTATCGCACTTTATAATTAAACTAGCTTTTGCCCACGGCTTCGCTCGCGTGGAATTTGGTCTGCCACATAAAGCTCCGTGACAGATCATTTTAAATAAATAATTTAATTTTTGTTTTAACTATAAGTTACTCGTACATCCGAAATTTCAGATGCCTAACTTCAAAACTGACGGATTCCATACAATGTTTGAACCCCTATTATATTGAGGGGGGAACTCTTGGGCGTGGAATTATCCAAATTCCTCTGTTAGTGGTCATTTTAGCTATACAAAGAACCCATCTGCGAATTTCAAGATGCTATGTTCAGTGGTTTCTGCTGTGCGTTGACCGCTGGGTGTGTTAGTCAATCAGGTTACAGTTTTATATAAATTTCGCCTGTTTGGTGTGTTGATAAAAAATAGCCTATGTACTTCCCCAGGCTTGAGATTATCCATATCAAATTCCATCATAGCCGTGAAACATACATTGACACTGGTTAACAAACGGGACGGACAGAAGTTTACTGTTTTTCGTGTCAGTAAGGGATTAGTATGTAATGTTATTGAATTTATTGAAAAGGATTACTTAGTATAACGTTGTCACTTATACGGCAGCAGCGAGGAGTGAATTTTTTTTTTAATGTAGTTCACTTCTCACATTTGAGAAGTGAACTTTTTTGTTTCAAATCTCTGTTTATTCAAATAAAAATATTTACAGTACAATATATAATAATATAAACAGCATATATATATACAGCATAATAATTACAATACTTTTTCTACCCGAAGGTATTTTAAGTAATTATGCAGTCTGAGTCCGCTGAAGGCGGGTTCTCTAAATCGGCACAAGGCCGCTGACTCAATACATACAAAGCAGGGAGAGACCGCTTTACGCTAAAAGAGAAGTGAACTTTTCTTTTTTTTTTTTTCTTAGCCCCTTTGGGTTTGAAGGTTTCTAATTAGAATTGAAGATAGGATGGAGAGGTATCTCTTGTACTGTACGATGTACATTTTTAGAGGAGTATGAGAAGGAGGGTTCTAATGTATTTTATTTATATTTATTAGCTTTTGACTTTTCCGGTGATGGGGCTCACCGAGAAGTGAACTATATTACTTGATTTGTTTTGTTCAGCAAAAATATGTAGCTTTTGCGAGTAAGAAACACGTGAACAAGCATACGAACTTTGCCCCCCTTAGGAAAATCCTTTCTTATTGGATGCCTACGTCATACAAAGAACACACCCTCCATGTTTCAGGTCTCTACGATCAACGGTTTGTGCGTTGATCCCTCTGTCATTCAGGACAAACCATTTTATATGTACAGATAAATAAAATTTAATATATAACTGAAATAATTATCAGTAATATATTTAAGATTAGTCATTTGTTATTAAGATATACGGAACATACAGTTTTGTTTCTATAGAAAAAATAAATACTTCTTTTTATAATCATAAAAATTATAACTTCGCTAATGTTTGTCATGTTTAACGTCACTTTATGCGACTATTGTTAATCGGATGATGCTATGTTAGGAGTCCTAATAAATTTTTAATTAGGATAGTGATCTTCAACGAGTACCTGGCAGCGTACAAGCTCGGAGCCCTATTTTAGGTCTCTTCCGAAACACGGCACAACGAGTTTATCTAAAAGGACATTTTGCTAATATTTAAAATAAACTAACGAATATTTAAAATAAACTTAAAATTTATTTAACGATAAAACTATTTTATTGATAAAAGATTTTCTAGCTCATTGTTTAACTTTTATAATGTTGTATCCAGCATATAAGTGATAACAACAAATTGAAAGTAAAGAGATGCTTATATCGTACACGTTTCTAAACGTATTTCCTATAAAAAGCGTTTTCAGTAAGTGTCGAGTCTCCAGCGAGTGTTACTTATCCGTGCATGACTTAGTGGAATAATGTTGGACTTAGTTATTAGGTGTAGTTTATATGCATAGCGTCGGGGCATCTTATATACGTGAATAGGAATCTCTTGTCTGATTTTAATATTCATAGGCAGTTAAGATGGTCTCATTGCATCTGATTTCTTCGAGGGGCGTTCACACTGTCTAACTCGGTAGCTTCGTGAGTGTGTGTACATTAAAAATTAGGCAATTTCCATAAATAAATCATTTATACATATAAAACTCTGAAGAAATTCCAGCATTGTTACATTTTACTTGCTTATATTATAAAAACATTGTATGCATGACATACTTTTTCCTTTCTTCATCACAGAATGGTAGATGAATATGTAATCTAGTAATCAGTTTTTTTCCGTAATTTTCTTTAGATATTATAAAAGAGGATTTTTATTGAAGTGAAAACATCTTAAGCCCCGTTGAGTGGTTTTCGGTAGGGGAAAAACTTAAGGATACGGATTAACGACATGCTTGTGAAGTATTTCACGTGACTGGGGACGCGTAGGTTTTTTTTGATGCACTAAACAATTTTTTAAAATCAAATTTAGTTTAAAGGCTTGAATTCGATTGGTGCAAGAATAATAATATTTAACTTGGAGGTTGTGCAATTAATACATATAATAGCTTAAACACCAATAGCTAGTTAAAATTTTCGATTCGTAATGATTTTATTTTTCTTAGTTAAATGTCTTGTTTTAAGTGGCTTATGCCTGCAAATATACAAGAATTTGGATTATATAAAGAATCTAACTGTATACTAATTATTATTTCAATTAAGTCGAATTGATATTTTGTATTGAGATTGTGCTGTTTATCAAAAGTTTTGATTAATATATGAAGTACTTGAAAATATAAATAATTATTGCTCGGTTGTAATAATTAAATATTGTAATAATAATGTACTTGTAAATAAATATCGTGCCAAAAGAAGTGAAGAGTAGGCTAATGTTAATAATCTCAATTTACATATTAGAAAATGATTCAGACTATAATTGATTCACAAATTCAAAAAATAACTGACTTATTCCGATGTTTTGAGTTTATACTTCTGTCGGCAGTCCTCATGATTCCCTATTTTAATATTTTTTACTCTTTTATATGTTCTGAGTGAGTATGGCTTATGATGTTTTTGATTGTGTTTGTCAGAGTTAAATATCTTGTTTTAAGTTGTTTGTCAAGAATTTGGATGGCATAAATAATATCACTGTATTCTAATTATAATTTTAATTAATTTGTATTGATATTTTGTATTGTATTGTTATGTGCACTCCATCATATGTTTTGATCAATAAATAAACTATTCGATAATGTAAATAATTATATTTACATTTATTTTTATATATATATTAAATATTTATAATTATATTTAATATATAATAAATAATTATTATTGCTTGGAGTGCCAATAGATGTGAAAAGCAGACTAATGTTATTAATTCCAATTCACAAATTATGAAATTGAAATAATTCTGCCTATAATTGATTCAGGAATTATAGAAAAATAACACAGTTATTCTCAAGTTTTGCATTTTTCACTTCTGTAGGCACTCCTCATGTCTGTTTTACATTTTATTTTTTATTTTTTACTATTGTGTGTGTCTCATTGGGTATGAGGCTGTTGTAAATAAAAGTATGATGTAGTAATATATATTTTCGATTTTATCGAAATTGTAAGAGCGTTCAGACCCCCCTCCAAAAAAAATGTTTACTCTTTATCGAAGAGTTTAACTTTCTCTTCAGTTACTGATCCGTTAGGGAAAAAAATATTTTTTCATTTTCCCTTCTAGTTCGTTTTAAATATACTAGAAACTTTAAAGAAAAACAGTCTACGGGGACAATAAAATCAGTTGCATTGAACTTTAAAGTGAAGAACCCGAAACAGACTACTTTTTCACTCGTGTTGATGAAATGTGTGATTTCCCGTCTATTATTTCCCGAGAAGTTTAATTAAAAACAGGTAATTCCCACTTCCCTTGCATTTTCCTCTATACTTTTATTTTCACTCTCCATGTAAAGTTTTCCTTGATCCTTCAACTCAAATAATTTCCTCAGTGTGGATTTTTTTATGTCAAAATTTAAACTTGAATTAAAAGATACTGTTGGTTTTTGTTTTTATAGTTGTTCTGATGTCTTCACCGTCGCTTAAGCATTTATGGCTTATAACTCGGACAAACTTAAAAATACAATATTTATAAAAAATAAATATTAAATAAAAATCTAAAGATCGTTCTACGGACACCTTTAAAATCCAAGTCTATACCATTAAAATCCATGAAGTGCATTGGGTTCAGTACATGATAGAGGCTTTCCCATTTCTTAGTGTCAACTGTTCAAATCTTTGTTCACATTATATGAGCCTGAGTGGTTTAGTGGTTCACTTATATGAGTGGCTCAGTGGTAGAGCACTGAGTTGCCATGCCGGAAATCCTGGTTACCCAAAATAAGGGGGAAAAATCTGGTGGTTGAGCGTGACCTAGGACAAGTCACCTCCTTGCAGACCCGTTGTCCATGAAACAGTACAGCCTCTACCATGTACTGAACCCCAGACCCTTCACAGGTTGTAGTGGTACAGGTTTTTTTTGGTTTTTTATATGAGCCTGGGAGGGTTTTCTGATCCTATAGGATTTAGCCATTTTGTTTTTAAATGTTATTTTATTGATAGTTTGAACGCATAAAATACCGCGATATTAAACAATTTTTCTTAAAATTTCTCATTATTATTTTTCTTCTACTCTCTTAGAAATAAATTTATCAATTAAATTAAATCTACAAATTTGGGTCGAAACGTTGGCTTTCCAATGAACAGGTTTCCCTATTTAAGAGAATTTTTTTTGACCTCCATCCAGACTATTTTCTTCCTCATATTTATCAACAAAGTCTTCAATATAATTAATATTCCCAATATTTCTTTGTACATTTCTCCATCTTTATTAGATTAGTTTATTTTACCTTCTTTATTAATTATTTGATAATATTCTATAATTATTCTCTTTTGTTTTTATATTTATTTAAGGGTTCCTTTTTTGAATAATGGCAACAACTACCGGCCTTATCTTTTTTATGTTTCTGCTTAGTACAGGTTTACTTAAATCTTTTACGTATGCATGTTTATGTTTTATCACTCATATACATATATATACATCATTACGAATACATTTTTATGTACTCATATACATATACATCATTACGTATACATGTTTATGTTTTATCACTCATATATATTGATGCCTAATTGTATTTTTAATATTCACCATGTATAATTTTAAATTGTCTGTAGTTTGTATATCAGCCCTGAAGAAGACCTGCAATGTGGGTCGAAACGTTGGCTTTCCAATAAAAAAATTTCTCATTATTTAACAGAATTTTTTAGCCTGCCCCGGACTGTTTTCTGTCTTACTATAAATAAATGTTAATCGTTATTAATTTTGGAGATTTATTTATATTTGGACCTGCCATCGCCGATTTTATTCTGAACTAGACGATTTTTAAATATTGTGAAACTGGACTTATTTATGTCTTTTGTGTTTTGTTAAAACTCTTTTGTTAGGAACAGAATGATTAGGGCTACTTAATTATTACATCCATAAAATTTATTAAGGAGATTAATAAAGAATAATTATTGCCTGCCATTTAAATTAGGACCACGTTATGAAACGTGACATCCTGCCGCATGCCAGGTCTGGATGAATCAAGGTTTCTATTGACGCTCAAGCTTTTGAAACTAAGATGGTCCAAAAAATTATTTTTTCTGTAATTAATATTTGTTTTGCAGATTAAATACTACTGAATTATTTAAGTATTGGTCTTATTATTCAACATATTTGTAACAATATAGTGTATGTGTTTATTACCATTTTGTTTATTTATTGTTAATTTTTTGTATTAGTTTTTTGCATCACGCTCCCAAAGATGTGCATTACTACATCATTCGTCTTTCGCAGTCACGTTTCACTTTGAACTGTGCCTGGATACGCTAGAATCCAAGAATGTCGCAACGTTCCTTGTAAAGGCCCTGATATCTCTCTATCCGTGAGAATTTCTCAAGCAATCGGGAACTAGTTTTTTTCTTCCATCGTGTAACCATAATAAGTTATTAATGAATAGTGGCAATAACTTCCGGCCTTATCTTTTTTATGTCTGTTTAGTACAGGTTTACTTAAATCTTTTACGTATACATTTTTCTATTATTTTTTTTTCAAAGTTTATTTATAGATTAACGATAGTGATAATAATAATTATTTTAAAAGGGCTAGTGACCCAAAGGTTCGATGCCAGCACCACGAATAGCGGTTTAAAAATCAATAGCCGCTTATTAGTGTCCTATTCAGTTATAACTTCATTACAAGCTTTAATGAACATTATATTTCATTTTTATTTATATTTTTATGATTTCCGCGTATTCACTATAAAGTTAGATATTATCAGCAAATGTGAGTAGAGACATTTTGCCTACCGAATATTCTTCGGTTTCTAGCTTATTTAAAATATCCGAATCATCTTTTTAATATTAATTATCTCATTCTGACTGTAAATTAGTGAAAAAATGTCAATTTTTACATTTGATATTGATTTATTATTAATGCTTATTCAATATTTTCAATCCTATTAATATGAATTTATTTATATTACAAAGAGTTAATTGTTATAGTCAACAGGCATGTTTTATTTTAGTGCTTTTCTTGAAAAACTGCTAAAGTATTTTAATTTTATTATTATTGATTATGGAATAAAATTAAAGAATTTTGGCAAATCCCTTTTGCCATGATAATAATTAAAATTTTACGATTTACTATTTATTTGTAAGTAAAGATTTAAAAAGTAAACGAGTTAAAAACAATTTAAACATCTAAAATCAACAGGATTAAAAAAAATGTCTGCTTTATTGGCAATCATTTTAAATACATACAACATTTAATTTTACTAAGGTAAATAAGAACCTGTACCACTATCACCTGTAAAGGGTCTTTGGTACTGTACTTGACAGAGACTGTACAGTTTCTAAGGCAACGGTTGTGAACGTAGGAGATTTGTCCGAGATCAAACGACAGGTAATATTCCCTCAATTAACGGAACCCACTTTATAGAGGCTGGGTGAGCCCAGGGAGGACATTTAGATCCCACAAGGCCCATTCGTCGTTACTATTAACAGTTTAATTGCTCCGCGACAGCTAGATTTTAACCTGCATAGAAACTCAGCACTCTACTCACCCAAATATAGTCGGAGTAAAAAAAATTAAAATAATAAAGTACTAAAGCTTTAAAATTTTCTAAATAATTGGTTTAACAAAGTTTATGCTTCATTCGTGTTACGTTTTTTAGATTTTGAAAGTCATCCATTGCCATTTCATAATCTTGACATTGCAGTAGTGCCATTGATAACTAATTAAGAGAATGTAAAGAGATTTACCGTGAATACTTTGCCTGCAAGGGTTGTGTAAAAATAATTTAAATAATTCACATTTTTGTTTTAATTTTTAAAAGGCAGGGTAGTTAATGAAGCTTGGCCCGGTGGTCCGATAATAAAGGCCGCAGGATGCACCTAATTAGAGTGACGTCAGTTTCATCATCAAGGCCTCTCTTGCCATCGTTCCATCAAAATATTCTTATTTTGCATGAATCCCTTTAGTTCTATACAAAAATATATTTTAATTATATATTTCTGTTTCAATTTACTGCTTATAAAGTATCTTACCTGTAATTTGTACCATGTTATGTAGTAAATATTTATCTCGATTCGGGAGCAGAGTGCCTCAGTGGTAGAGCACTAAGTTGCCGTGCCGTAGATCCCGAATTCAGATACCGCTGTGTCAGATTTTATTTTACCTGTTAACAGCCCGGGATGGATCTTTTTGGTTCTGGGACTCTCCTGGGGCTCACCCAGTCTCCATAAAGTCGGTTACCAAAATAGGGGGAAAGTCTGGTGGTTGAGCCTTTGGTCTAGGACAAACCAACTCCCTACACAAACGTTGTCCAAGAAACAGTGCAGGCTATATCACGTACTTAACACAAGACCCTACACGGGTTGTAGTGATACAGGTTTTTTTTATATCATAATTTATCTAAATTGTTATTATTCTATAAATAGAATAATTAAAATGTATTAATAATTTCCTGTTAAATATTCGCTGAAAAACGAATCAATTTTTTTCTGAATTAAAATAAAAATTAGTACCGATTGATTTTTCTTAAATTTATTTATAAAAAATTGATTTAATAAATTATAACGTTCTTAATAAATACGGCTAAAGTGAAAACTTCTTTAGCCGTGTTGTGCGATTTTCGGTAGAGGAAAATCTTATGGGTTCGCATCACAGAAATTCACGACATGCTCGTGACGTGTAACACGAGACTAGCGGCCCCTAGCAACCTGTGTTTTAATAAAATTTAGTTTACATATTAGAATTCGATTGGTATAAAAATAACAGTATTGAATTAAAAGGTCATTACTTTTTTTAAGGTGACCATTTTTCGCATCAACGACATGCTCGTGAAGTATTGTACCAGACTGGGGACGCGTAGCGGCTTCTTGATACATTTAACATTTTTTTAATAAATCAATTTTAGTTTAAAGGTTAGAGTTCGATTGGTATCAGAATAATAATATTGAACTAAAAAGTCGTTAAATAGTAGTGCAATTAATACTAATAAAAGCTTTAAACATTATAAATTTAACTTTTCGTTTCCTCTGAAAGATTTAATTTTCATAATTAAATATCTTGCTTTAAGTTGCTAATACACAAGAATTTGGATGAAATAAATAACTATATACTAATTATAATTTCAATTATGTTTTAATGAGATCGAGCAGCCCATGATGTTATGTTTAATAAACAAAGTACTAAAAAACCCATGTAATTATTGGTCGGAAAGCGAGTACCAATATATATTAAAACCAGACTAATGATAACATTTCCAAATTTCAAAAAAGGGAATTTTAATAATTCAGACTATAATTGATTCAGAAGTTCAAAAAATAGCAAACTTATTTCTACGTTTTAAGTTTTTGTCATCAGTCCTCACGACTGCTTATTTAAAATTTATTTTTCTTAATAATAATTTTTTTTTTAAATTTATTTATTGATATTTACAACTGTATAAAAAAAATACATCAAGTAAATGGAATAAGCGATACATAATGACATGTGAAAATGACAAGTAGAGAAACTACCCACTGGTAGTACTCAAATCACAAGTTCAACTAAGAAGTTACGGGGCCATCTTCTTTTCAGACGCCTCGGAGGATTATCGGGAATTGAAGAGGAAGCTAGGTTTGAAACTAGAGGGTTTGAGTGAAAATGAAGTTTGTTATGAAAGGATAGATAGCGGGTTCGGGCCAAATCAGCAACAAATGTGACATTAAAGTCGTTATGGATGATTTTATTCTTAACAAAATAAGGAGCATTAAGGATTTTACGAAGGATTTTGGACTGTAGGGATTGGATACGAGAGGAATTCGATGGCTTAGTGGAGCCCCAAAGCTCTACTCTGTAGGTCTAAATAGGTCGTATGATGGTCATGTAGATGAGTCTTTTGTAATTAATTGGGGCCTTAGAGCGTTAGTAAGTGTTGAAGTAGCCTGAAACGTCGAGCGGGTTCTTGTGTTTTCAGTCTCGTATGAGGATTCCAAGTTAATCGTTTGTCAAGATGCAACCCTAAGTATCGGATCTGTTCTACAGGCACCAGTGGGATATTATTAAAGGATACTGAAGGGGAGGAAGTCATTGGTTTACGACGTAAGGTAAATGTGATTTGATGCGATTTTTGAGAGTTTATTTTAATTCTCCAGTTTTGACACCATTCTTCAAGATCAGTGATATGGGATTGGAGGCTTTGGGATGCAATAATTGGATTGGCGTTGACTGATAATACACATGTATCATCAGCATACGTGGTAAGGATAGTATTAGGATGAGTTGGGATGTCAGCTGTATAAACTGTATAAAGGATTGGGCCAAGGATACTACCTTGAGGACTTAATAATAATAAATTATAATTAAAAAAAATATATATAACGTATTCGTTAATATTTCCTTAATATACGTGTGATGTCGGCTAATTTCGTCATATATCGTTCATTTGGAAGGAGAGTTGGACAATACATTTTTTCCCCACGATTGGAAAGCGTCCAAGCTTTCATTGACGTAGGGCCAGGATCTACTATTTTTGCCAGGAGGGGGCAAAGCTTCATTTTTCCACCCTTTGTCTCACCCTCACCCGCTGAGTATTAAAAAACAATATTTTAAGCAATATATCTCTTGGTAAATATCGTATAAGTTAAACAATTCACAAGTAGAAGAAAACATTATTACCTAAACCCCAAAGTAAAATTTCTTTGCTGATAGATTGACTATGATGGTTTCAATTCTGAGAGCGTGACGTTATTTAAGATACTTATTTAAATATAATATTACGTTTTTTAATATTTTATAATAATATTATTCTATTTTATAATTTTTTTACTTACATAAATTTTTTTCAAAACCAAAATTACTTGATATGTCATACAGCTTAGTTTATCAATGAATTCCTAAAAAAAAAAAATCCTAGAAATTTTGGGACACCCAATACTCTTGATTTTGTTGCACACTGCGATTCTCTGTATGAAAATTGTATGAAGATGATATAAGATTAATCTTATTCCTGGCATTTTTCTTACTTATAGAATACTTACTGATAGAACTTTATTACAGCATCTATCGACAGATGCATGTTGTTTGTGTACTGTTAGATACACTTTTTCGGAAAGATATTTATTTCATATTACATATACATATTTAACACCAGTAATTGAAATGTCTTCTGATTATTTTCTGATGAACCCCATTAACCAAACTGATCTGTTTAGGTCATGTTTTTATTTGGGAATCCGGAGGGAAATTCATCATGGAAATTACTGAGAAGAAAGTCGATTAATTTAATGCATTTCTCAGGCATGTTTCATGTAAATGTATTCATGACTGGAATATTAACAATCTTCCTTATTTGGGCAACGTTATGTGAATACGAAATTCCATCTATTATTTATATTCGCGTGAATTTTCAACCCATTGTCGCATTTTAATTGTAGATTGTTTCATGGAAAATTTTGTCCTGGTCATTTTTTTTTAACAGCAATTGAATACTTACACATAAAAACAAATACAAATAAAAAGAATATAATTTTCATAGTTAACATACAATTACTTCCTGGTAAAATGTTTGCTGTTAAATGTTTGCATTGAATTATACTTAAAGTAATATTTGTTTATGCTCTTTTTTAAATACACACACTTAAATATTTTATATTAAATAAAACGTATGTTTGTAAAATAGTTATACTGCTTATACCTGTAATAGTTATATTTAAGTTGTGCCTAACTTAAACAGTACGGTATACTGGAGGAAAATAAGTTAACATGACAAAACTTGGAAAAGATATAATAAAAATAGCCAACAAATTATTCAAAAATAATCAAATAATAAAATAAGACACCTTGTTTGGATTTTTCGATGTATGCTTTAGCAGTAGTCGTGTCTCGGCTATTTTTCTATCTTTTTTATTCTTGATTTTAAAAAACAATTTAAATAATATTAAAACAATGCAGACGATTCTATAGTTATTTATAATTGTAGCATTGTGAATACGAATAGGTTTTATTCAGTTTAAAAAAATCATCCTATGGTCTATGTAAAAACGATTAAGCACTAAATCCCGAAAAGTAATCTGATTTTAGGTTAAATAAATTCAATTATTTTAATAATTACAAAACCATCATTTTGTTATTTTTGGTATAATGTGATGTTAATGGACACAGTTATTGGTTTTTTATTGCTGATCCAACCGATGGTTTTACCAAGTAATTTTTAAATTGTAATCGTACTTGACGATCACTAACCTTCCCTAGTTGAATTAATGGCTCCTAAAATTTTAACTGATGTATGCAATATCATATTGCAAGTTCTAATTCGGAAATCATCTCATTGCATCAAATTATTTTTAAAACTTTACTACTGAGTTATGTAAATTACATTGAATGGGTTGGTATCCGATCCGCAGCTTGTTCCTTCGAGTTAAAATTAAACAGTTAAAACTTGTATCTCGTTTATTCGTGCTCGACCGCTAATACAGCACGTACTCCAAGGGTGGCAGGCCTTATGGGACAATAGCCCTCCAATTAAATTGAAGCATATTAAAACTGATGTCAAACCATGGAGTAGCTCCTGTCGTAGAGAGAGGAAGTGGTCCTTACAGGACTTAAAATAGGACATTCAAGGCTTACCCACGCTCGAGAGAAGTGCAGCGAGAGCTTGTCTTCGAAGGCTGTGCCTTTTACAAAAAGGCGATGGATATAATAGGACTACCTACCAACGTATCCGTGATATTGGAAAATGAAGAAGAATGCATAATAAGGTCATCACGTTTCTATCAAAAAAAGGATTTATTAATAATATCTGATTTTTTATTTTATTTTTTTATGAAAATCGTTACAAAAAAATTATTATACTGCTAAGACGTTGATGACCAATCGGTTTTACGCCTCAATTTTGGAACAACCAACCAACTAGTAGTTTAGGAAAATATTAAAAATGAAACGAATGTACAGTTAAAACCTGTTGTAACTCGAAGCGACAACCTGCCGAATAATTATCAATCCGTGTCATTAAATATATATCTAAATCTTTGTATTTAGTAGCATATAACTTGAATATGTTTAATATTCGCATCCCATGTCACTACTATGCATATCAAAGATATTGGAAAGATTTAGAGTCAATTAATGCTGCTATAAGATAAGTTTTCCCAGCTCAACATTTTCTTCTAAAGCTATAATTGCCCGTTCTTTGTTTAGATAACGATAGCGTTGTCCTTGCCCTGAAGACCGGCTTTGTGCGAGTGTCGCAGATGTCTTGAGTTGCGTACTAGCCAATGAATCATCTCCCATTCAGCGGCAAAGAATCTAAACGTCTACATGTGCAAGTAGTTTGTAGTGACAGAACGTGACAGTAGTCATGTGCGCTCCGTTGAAATAACTACCGTATAATGATTGCCATCAGTTCTTTTCCACTTAACCGCTGTGGTGCAATTAATCTTATATTATCTTCATAAAATTTTCATACAGGGAATCGCAGTGTGCTACATTGTGAGTACATATTAGGAACCCCAAATGTATAGGGTTTTTTTTATATCACTACTACCCATGGGGTTCAGTACATGGTAGAAGCAGTACTGTTTCTTGGACAACGGTTTTGCAGAGAGGTGATTTGTCCTAAATCACGCTCAACCACCAGATTTTTCTCCTTATTTTGGTTATTAACTTTATAGTGAGTTTGTATTATAAATATAGTATATACTATAGTTTATACTGAGTCTGGTTGAGCCCCAGGAGGGTTCTCGATCCATCTCCGGTCGCTAACAGATTAAATAAAAGTCTGCACAGCGAGCGAGATTCGAACCCAGGATCTTCGTCACGACGACTCAGTGCTGTACAGCTGAGCCACTCCGCACCCAAAATTTCTAGGAGTACATTTTTTCATATTTGCGATATCTAAAGGTTTCCATTTGAATTACATTAAAATATGGGCATATGTTTTAATCGCTTAACCCTTGGCAAAGAGTAGTCTTTTAAACCGTATACGCCTTTTATTTTTATTATGGAATTATAGTAATTTAAATCATTTAAAAGAATACACATTTTTTTCAGATCCAAAGGTACTTGTACCACTTTCAAAAATAACAGCTCATATAATATTTTAAGATTTAAATAATACTTGTTAAGGCCGGATGATCTTATAAAAGTTGTATGCTTTAGTTTTTTTTTAATCATAGACAATTAAATCGTTTTATTGCAAAAGCAAGAACATTTTCATTTTTTTTTATTTCTTTTTCTTTTTTTGAAAATATAATAAATTAAACGTTCATACCATAATTGTTTCGAAAAATTTAATTTAGAAGGTAATTACTCGTATCCATCTTTGAGTACTACCACTGGCTAGTTTGTCTACTTGTCATTATCCATGCCATTATGTATCATTCCTGCCATTATATTTCATTGTTGTATTGTTATAATACAGTTTTCAATTTCACTAAATAAATTTAAAAAAAGTATTCATCTGTTTAGTGAATATTCTAATATATATTATAAGTTTAAAATATATGTTACAAAAGTGAGGTTGGTCGGATTTTGTTTACACCGTATATAACCCAACAGTGTTTGTTGAAGTATATCTAAGTGTACACCGTAAGCTACAGGATCTCAGAATCTCATTATGACTTGTAGAGGTACTAAGTCGCTACTCACTTGCCTGTTCAATTCTTCATCGATTCGACGACTTCGAATTGACCAGGTCTATTACCTCAATCTCTGACGTCGCAACATCCTTGCTCGCCCAGTCGACGAGAATCTACTTCGAAATACATATAAGGACATTTTGTTTCCACAATAGTTCTAACAGCAAACCCAATAAACATTGACTATGCATTAATACCGATAAACATTTATTTTATTTGTAATTAAATAGTATTAGTTTTATTCATCATTAGTTTAAATTATAAATTTGTTCTTTAATTATTTGTTATTTTTGTTCTCATAAGTTATTGTTATTTTGCTCATTATACAAACGTTTAAACTATAATTTCAAATTTAATTCAATCAATTAGTTTTTTATTAAAAGTATTAATATATAAAGAAGTGATCTGTTTTCAAGCTAATGAAAGGTTACATTAAAATGAAATGCGACTTGGATTAATAGGATCAGAAGATTTTTGTTTTTTTTTCAATTTTCGGAGCTCTCATCGAAAGGGTTCTACTATTTCGCGGTAGCTCAAACCTACTCTTTTTATGTTGATTACCTGATGATTGCATGCTTCATGTTTAAATATAGTTTAAATATACCTATTATCCACTTGTAGTCAGAATTAACTTTTACTTATAAAATGGCGATGATTTACTGGATATAAACTCCAATTCATGAAAGAAGGGTTGGCTGTGTTGTTGTTCATAATGGAATAAAAACTTCATCAAGTAGATCGGGGAATCCTCATTTCACTAGAATGTATAGCACGTTGAAAGCAATGTGAGGAGCTCCAAAGAAAACGATGTTATTGATCTCTCTAATCCAGATAATTGCTTTAAACAAGACCTTTTCATGATTGTCGAAAAGTTTTATTTCTTTTGAAAACAGTTTATTTATCCATTTACAAACCGCTTGAAATCGGAAATTTTATGTGATGATGAAATAATTTATAACTTAAAAACTACTTATAATTATGTTTAAACTAATTCTATTCTATTTTTACCCGTTTTAAAATAATCCAGTCTATTGTCGTGCTAATAAGGGAATCGTACCGCCCCCAATGGCCATGGAAGCAATATTACTGAATTGAAATTGGAAGCTTGTAACAATAACTATTTTTCCAATTAGTATTCTTATATTTACATTGCATTTTGTAATGTACAATTTAGATGAATAAATAAAAAAAAAGAAATAAGTAACAATACGGTTAGAAAACATTATATAATTATAAAGTGACTGTCATGCTTAAAGATGTTTGAACTGACAAAAACTATCTATTCCCTATTTTAGATAAAGCTTGAATTGCTTAAAACGTGGGTTTAAGAGAACAGAACAACCTTTACCACTAGCAGGCGATTCATTCACGTCTATAATCATTACATTTTATCCGTTGAAATTTAGGCCGATTATATCGATTATCGATTCATTATATCGATAGTATATAATTTCATCCATATATTACCATAAGTAACATTTTTGAACAACTATTGGTTCATTCAAACAGTTAAACTGTAACAATTTCGTAAACATCAAACTGAACGTTATGTTACACCAACATGGACCTGATGTCCTGGCTCAAGAATAACCGGAACGGAAGACTCCACCGTCACGCCGCGTTTGTGGTTAAAATTTGGTCGTTTGATTGATAGAATTTGCCATTAGAGCGTCGGACGTTAATTAGGTAATTGGTAAAGGGGGAAGAGCGGGAGTGAGATGTAAATAAAAGTGATAAAACCAGGCTACTGGAGAGTTGAGTACTCTACGGCCTATGCAAACAACATCCCCGTCATTGCGACATAAAGTGACTGAAAGAAGACAGTGAGCGTATTGAGGCTGGATTAGGAAGGGGGTGGAGAGGGGGGAGGGTTTGCTCTGGATTCCACCGCGTAGCTCTCCAGCTCCCGTCTTACTCCACTCATCTCTTGTCTTCCTTATGTCTTTCCTTCAACGTTTTGGTTTCTTACATACCTCCGGAATTATCCGTTATATTGCTATCTGATAACCTGTTCAACTACAACCCGTGAAGGGTCTGGGGTTCTGTACATGGTAGAGACTGTATTGTTCCCAGGACGAAGGTTGTGCAAGCAAGTGATTTGTTGTAGACAACGCTCAATCGACAGATTTGATATACACGGTTCGTTGTTGATTGTACAAATTTTGATTTATTGCAAAATTTAAGTAACTTTTTTGTAAACATTAAACTAAACCCCAACCCTCTATTAGAACACCAACCTTTACCGGATCCGACTTGATTGATTTATTCATTGAAATTTACTACTGTATTATAACAATACAACAAGCAAATGGCAGGGATGATACATAATGGCACGGATAAAGACTAGTAGAGAAACAAAACAATGGTACATATAACTACACACTCAAATAACATATTCCACTTAAAAGGTCACGAGGCCATCTTCTTTTCTGAAGGCTTGGAGGATTATCAGGAATTTAAGAAGTAGCTAGATTTGATACTTGTGGGTTTGAGTAGGAATAAACGTTTTCATGAAAAGACTGGTTTTGGGTTCGGGCCAAATAAGAAACAAATGGGACATTGAGAAATTTTAAGAAAGTAAAGAGCATTAAGGATCGATCGAAGGTCTTTAGATTGTAAGGATTGGATGCGAGGGGAATTCGATAAATAAGTGAAGCCCCAAAGCTGTACTACGTAAATCCAAATAGGTCTTATAATAGTCATGTAAATGAGTATTTTATAATTAATTAGAAGCTTAGTGCATTTGTCTAGTAAATGCTGAAGAAGCCTGAAGCGGTGAGAAAGGTGAAGTACACCAATAAAATCTGGCTGATAAAATATCTGTACTTGGATTTATAGGAACTGTGCAACTATATACAATAACATTAATTAAAGACGGTTAAAAGTAAGGCGCGATCTCAAGGATCTGGGTATGTGTTGGTGGAATCGGTTTCGAACTTTTGAGTTTGTTACGACATTTAATATATTAACATGTCGATTATGATGTAACTCGTTTTAAATTTTTTTTTTTTTTTGTGAACCGCATTAATATTTTTATGAGAACTATTTCTTGAATATGCTTAAGAACATTATTATTATCATCCGTTTATAGTAACTTCGTGAATGATTTATGCATACTATAGTTTTAGCTAAATATATTCCTGTAATGAACATAGCGGTAATATTCCAGAAATGAATATTTGCAGCTAGAATCGAATCCATTTGGTCGCTGCTCTACGTCCGGTTGAGTAATGACAGTCTTGAAATGACGGCCTTGAATTGCGGCATTGTGGCTGCGTAACCATCCGTAGTGGGATTTCTCTAGCTAGTTTACGAATATTTTACAAGTTTTCTTGATAAAATGATGTTATGCAAGTATTTTTTGTTTTTTTTTGGGGGGGGGAGTCTATGTCTTTTTATGTAGTATAGTCAAATAAATCTTCTGTATTACTTCATTCAGGGGCGAAAATTTAACTGCTGAATTTTAGTGAATCTCAATCAGAATAACTAATGCTTTTGGACGTGATATTTTATCCATAGTGAACCAAATATCGGTAAAGCTTATTAAAATTTATACGTATACTTACTTTTTTTTTCTCTTCATATATTTATCCACAACTGGCAATTAAATAAAATGACAATTAGCAGAACGTACAATTACTAATGCCATTTTTGGGAGATGGTATTGTCGTCGTTACGTATTTAGCATCCTTATTTTTGAAACTGACCATAACTGAGGAGTTGTTGATCGAAAGTGCCTTTTTTTTGTTGCTAAGTTACAGCAAAAAGCACCATTTTTTATTTGAAAAAAATCTAAAGTTTATTTATTATCTTTTTCTTTGTTAAAAAAGTACGGTTAGTTGTTTTCGGCCATTAGCGGAGGGATATCATTATCGGAGATGACACATAGTTGTATACTCTATGAAGTCTATCCCTTTTTGCACTGCTCAAACTTCACGTGGTTGCAGTTTATGTAGAAAGGCTCAGCAAACTTGGGGATGCCGCAGCAAGGACTATACAGATCGATATCCTTCCGGTAGTCATTAAGTTTGGCCCGAATGCCCCCATGCCGTGCTAGGAATTGCAAAACCCAGCAATCCCGGAGGATCCATTTCGCTCCCCAATGTGGCGCAGTATTTTCTCAAGGTAGCACCATTCGAGGTTGCCATTTCCATTCTCTAGTATCTTCCCTGATTATCGTTTTCCATTTAAACTCTCCGCATTATAGATTTGTGGTAATCCTCATAGCATCCGGTAACGTCACTTAGCCTACTATTTTAAGAACATATGAGACACATTAAGAACGTCTCATCTACGAAACAGATTTTCAACAATGCCACCCAATGAATCGATGGTAAACTGAGTTTCTGCTGGTGTATCAAAGTTTGTGATAACAACAAGAACTTAATTTTCGAATTTGGTTTTGGTCGGAAAAAGATCCTTCACTTCAAAGACTTCAACCATCCACTCCTTACTGAATCCAATGACTGGACAAGATCTGATGAAGAGAAAGCACAGTTGTTCGGTCAATTCCTTTCTAAAACTTTTCAGCCTCATCCTGATATCATGAATCCGTCTCACCATGAATATATACAAAGAGAGTTAAATATTCCCCTTCAAATGACCCTTCCTCCCAAAGCATTCCATCCTTCAGAAATATCGAATATTATTCACAGACTACCTTCTCGCAAAGCTCCTGGACACGACCTCATCACGATTCACATCCTAAAACATCTTCCTAGAAAAGCCATTCTATTCCTTACCTACATATATAATGCTATACTCCGCACTACATATTTTCCTAACCTCTGGAAATTATCCGTCGTGAAAATGATACCTAAACCTAAAAAGAAACCAGAATACCCTTCCTCTTACCGCCCTATCTCACTTTTACCATCAATGGGTAAAATCCTGGAAAAGCTCATCCTGAAACGACTGTATCCCATCCTAAATGCAAATCACATTATCCCAGATCACCAGTTTGGATTCAGAACATCCCACTCCACTATCCAACAATGCCATCGTGTGGTGGATGTTGTTTCCTCAGCTTGGAACGTGGATTGTATTGTCCAGCAGTCTTCCTTGATGTCGAACAGGCTTTCGACCGAGTCTGGCATCCCGGGTTGCTTTACAAACTCCGTAAATTCCTACCTCATACATACTTTCTTATTATCCAATCCCATCTCTCCTACAGGTCATTCACAGTAAATCATAATAATGTCTACTCACCCCTCTTTCCTCAATCTGCCGGCGTTCCTCAAGGCAGTATCCTCGGCCCAATTCTCTACACAGTTTATACAGCTGACATCCCAACTCATCCTAATACTATCCTTACCACGTATGCGGATGACACATGTCTATTATCTGTCAACACTGATCCTGTTATAGCATCCCGTACTCTTCAAACCCACATCACTGACCTAGAAAATTGGTGTCAAAACTGGAGGATTAAAATAAATTCCCACAAATCTCATCAGATCACCTTTACCCTCCGTCGTAAACCAGCGACTTCCTGCCCCCCTGTATCGTTTAATAACACCCCTCTTAGTCCTGTAGAACAGATCCGGTACTTAGGACTACACCTTGACAAACGCTTAACTTGGAATCCTCATACTAGACTGAAACGACAAGAAACAGCTCGCCGTTTCAGGCTACTTCAACATTTACTGGATAAACGCTCTAAGCTCCCAATCCATTACAAGAGACTCATATACACGACAATCATTAGACCCATCTGGACTTACGGAATAGAGCTTTGGGGCTCCACTAAGCCATCGAATTCCTCCCGCATCCAATCTTTACAATCCAAAATCCTTCGGAAAATCCTCAACGCTCCTTACTTTGTTACGAACAAAGTAATCCATAATGACCTAAACGTCCCGTTTATTGCTGATTTGGCCCGAATCCGATATCAATCTTTTCATGACAAACTTCATTTCCACCCAAACCCACTAGTTTCAAACCTCGCAACCTCTTCAATTCCTGATAATCCTCCGAGGCGTCTGAAAAGAAGATGGCCTCGTGACCTTCTAAACTGAACTTTTTATTTGAGTACTACCACTGGGTAGTTTCTCTACTTGTCTTTTCATGTCAATTTATTCAATCATAATATTTACTGGATTTATTCTGTATACAGTTGTAAATTTCAATAAATATATATAAAAAAAAAAAAAAAAAAAAAAAGTTTTGGGCGGGTGCTATAGTTTCCACTTCTGATGGTAAGCTCCTCATTTATCGTCCTGCGTTCTACCTCAAGATAACCTTATTATAGTTCAGTTTTCTAAATTTGATTACAAATTGTTATCTGAATATTCATTCAGATATATTATTTATTTATTTTAATATACTCAATGTCTAAGAGTTAGATTAATTTGTCTTAAATAAAAACTGTTTATCTTAAAACTAACCTGGTGCTTGCCTTGTTATTAGGAGTTTCTAGCAATCAAAATTATGTTCAGGCACATGTACTTATTCAAATTTTCAAGTTATTTTTTAATACCATTTATATTTACCTAAAACATAATTTCCAATAAACGTACCAAACTGTAAGAGTTCTTTGTCAGGAAATATTTGGGTTTATTTACCAACATTCAAAATCAAATATTAAAGCAGCCCTTAACGATTTTAGCAGGGGGAGTGCGTTTCATACTGTTTAATCAAAAAGTAAATACGATTATTGAAGTTTTGAAGATGTCTTATAATATATATGTTCTGCTACATTCGGTATTTTTTTGAAAATACTAAATAAATTTCTCCTCGAAAAGGGCATAATCTTGTATTTGAATTGATTTGGTACTCGGGATGTTCCTTCTCAGATTTTATGATGAATTGTTTAACACCCTATTTATTAATTGTTACTTACCTATTACTATTCCTCCATTTTTTTATGGACTAAACCTATATAAATAATAGTCATTAAAAGATATTTATATATATATATATATATATATAAATATATATATACATATATTTTACCTTAAAAAAAAAATATATATATGTTTTGTACGAAAATTTAGCAATAAGTTCTTATAAACCTCTTTAACTGCTGTTTTAAACTGATTAATCGGTACGTTAATCACAACATTGCAAAGTTGTGCAGTAAACAGCATAGGAACTAAAATGCTTCACATGCTACTTCATACCGGACAACATATTTGAAGCAAGGTCACATAACTAGTTCAAGTTCATATAACTGATGCTGTTATATAATTCATTATATAATTTATTTTCTATAATATAAATATAATTCTTAATATATAATTTTTTTTTTCAAATGTAGAGTAGTAAATAATTAAAAGTTACAATGTTTCTAAAAACTAAATTTGTAATTTAAGTTATGGAAGAAACTATGACGGCGATTTAAAATTTAAGATTTCCGCAAACTATTTAACTTTTCTTCAAACGAAATAAGGAAAGAAAGGTGAAAATCTCAGTTACTAAAAGAATACTTAATTAATACAATGTTTTATTTTATATCTATTTTTCCCTTATGTTATTTTGAAACGCTAAATTTACATTCTTTAATTTCTAACTTTGTTGTGCAGAAATGTTATTATGTTTAATAAGGTTTTGATATTTTTAAACAAAAAAAAAAGGATAACAGATGTTAGTACTGTTTAATTATTATTTGTATTACGGACTCTACATTTCCACGTTTACGTTAGCAATTTTGTTCCTTATCCTTAATATCACCATTATTCTTTCAGCCCATGTATTTGTTTAAAAATTTAAATATCTTCATGTACTGTTTAAAAAAAAATCTTTCAAGTATTTGTGTTGCATCTGTCTATAAATCGTTCTGAATATAGTTTACAGCCATAATATCTTGAGACTACAGGAAGAAGTTTTAAAGGAATAAATTTATAAAAACACAAAAAGACCTAATTATCATTAGTTTTTATCCATCAAATTGTATTATTAATAATATTTTATCCATTTACCTTACGGCCGCAGTGAAAGTATTTATGAGTTTTCTTTTATGTTTTGGTAGAGGATGAGATCAGTAAAGGAAAAAAAATATTTTCTTTAACTGCCAGTAAAGCAATAGATTATTATATAGAATTTTAGCAATAACTTATTTTAGATTATTTGTTACGTGTAAATATTTTATGATAAGCGGTAAGCTCAAGGAATATTACATTCGTCTTGGAATGAAAACACATCTTGAAGAATTCGAAACTGTTTTCAATTTAGGCAATGGCCCGTTTCGTACTTAAAGCGCTTGTATGACTAGATGGATCTAGTTTTAGGAATGTGCAGTGTGTTTTAATGAGGAGGCATTGAAGATTGAACTTTCGATATGATCTCAACTTTAATTTTATTCTGCTACTTTTCATCGTTGGCGTTCGTATTCTTCAAGATATCCTGCATCGTTTGCGCTGTAATCGGTTTGTATCCCCGGTGATTATTGTTTCCTCGTAGCTGTCTTAATGACATCTTATAAAAGACGGAGACAAGAACAAAGTACCCGTTTGCTTATTAAGAGCTCGCATGAGACAAATTTCATATGAGAAGACAGTGATGTGAAGTAAACAAGATAATATTAAACTTCCAGGTTCATAAGAGGCTTTGAGGTAGGGCCCACATCCCCTGTTCTGCATATCCCATTCTCTCTCTCTCTCAACAAAGTTAATGCTTTGACGTCTCCGACGGCACTTTTAACTGGGCCTGTTTCTCCTCTGTAGTGAGTGAAATGTCTGAGGAAGCCGCCTGTGATGTGTTTCCTTCAATCTTTTACCATGTGAGACTCATGTACAGGAATTTGTTGCCTATGATCTGTACCTCATCCTAAACCGGATAGATCTTAAAGATATTATAGAATATTTAATATCTTTCACTTGCTTGAGTATTTTATATTTCATACCGAGGTATTAGTGGAATTTTCTATTTTGTTAAATTGCATTGCCAGACGATTTAACTGCAGTATTTCTTATAGCTCATATTAATCAAAATTGGTTGATGAATAACTGTCTAATATTACAGTAATTATATAATATCTTCACTCATATTATTATTTTTTATATTGTTATTTTGTTTGTTATTAATTTTTAAATATTTTTATTTGAAAAGAAAAGATATGTCCAGGAACGAGACTCGAACCCGGGTCGTAAAGATCGCTAGTCTGGAACTCTACCATTTCAGCTATCCTGGCCATATCGTTTCTTTTCAAATAAAACATTTTTTATATTGTTAAGTACTTTTATTTATTATTTTTATCTCGTCTTATTTCTATTTATTGTAGATTTGTATGCTTTTTTTTTGTAATGTTTACTTTTTTTTTATTCTCTAAAACCCTACCAGAACATAGATTTTAGTTTATATTTATTTTCATGTTATTATGTAAGTATTTTATTATTCTAATAATGCACTCATTTGGCCAGCTATATCTTTATTAAATTTTGTACACATCTGTTATTCTTAAGGGACCTGGTCCCTGAATATTTTTTTTCTTTCTATTCTATTTTATAAACTTGTTTTTCTTTTGATTATTTCTTTTTAAAAAAATCTAGCGATTTAAATAAAAGCTGTCTAAAGACTCGTTAAACCATTTTTTTCATGTTAAATCCCAAAATAAAAATAAAATTTACTTATTTTAATTAACTGTTACACCCTTACCTTTATTTAATGATTAAACTCATTTACTGTTGAAAGAACACACTGACATATATAAATCAACAAAATTATGTCTCGCTATCTTCTTTTCCCTACTCCACACAACAAATCGTAGTTGTTCTTTACGCTATGATCTAACTTTCAAATAGACTGAAAAAAGAATCAATAATTTTCAAGTTTTAAATCTATCATTTTCTAAATCATCCTCAAAATTATTTATTACATTTTTAATTAAACATCAGCAAATGAAGAAAACTGTATTCTGATTCACATAGACAATCCACAGGATAACATAAAGAATATTTTGAACTTAACCGGGATATCTTTTCCTCCCCATGAGCCGCATTGCTGTAGAGGCAGAACACATTTTTCATGACAACTCACCTTTTACACCTCTCGCAATGAAAAATGTGATGCTAAACTCTTGTATGACGCTCATAAAATTGGAGAAAAGGCACAGTTCCTTATTCTATGTTTATTTATTTAGCGTTACTTTATGCTATTAAGTCCAAAGTAGGAGTTCTAAATGTTGCCTATCCCTGTATAATTAGGACAAGTATCTTTAACTAGTACCTGACATGGACAGGCACGGGATTGCCGTTTTACGTCCCGTCCGAAGGACGGCATAACCTATATATTTTACGATCTTTAAAGATTCCAAGACCAACCAGATGGTAACACGCCACTTGGACATAAAACGTTTTTGCCGCCAACTACACCATAGGTGGGTGACCCCTGATTTTTTTTCGCACACATTATTTCAAATACTTAAAGAGTATTTTGAACGTACAAAGGATTTATTTTTTCCCTATGAGTCGCATTGCTTTAGATTTGTAGTACATTTTTCATGACAACCCACCTCTCACATATAAAATATTTATTTGAAGTCATAAAAGTGGCACGAAGGGCAAGACGAATCTTGTGTTGTTTTCTTATGAGAGCAAGACAAGTTTCATTGGCGTAAAGTTTACTGTGCAAGTCGTTACTCCGTATCTGCTAATATAGAAAAAAAAATACAATATTCAGTCCATAATACAAAAAATGTTGGTAAGGAATGACTTATCAAAAGTTCTCGGATTCGAGACGGGCTGTGCTAGATTATTTTTTTATTCCATCTGTGGATTAATCCTGTTGGATTCTTATTGGTTAACTTGAAAGCTGAGTGTGATCTTGGCAAAACCTCATCTTTGCACAGTCTTTTGCTTAGAAGCAGTACATTATCTGTCATGTACTGAAGTCAAAACTCTTCGTGGGTTGTAGTGGACCACATTTATTTTATGTATGTATATATTTTATATTTGTTGCTGGGTAGAGGGTGAGGTTACTTGATCCCATAGGATCCATCTCCGGGCGCTAATAGATTAAATTAAAGTCTGCCAGCGAGTTGTATTTGAGCCTAGGACTTTCGGCAAGGCAACTTATCGCTCTTCCACCATTCATTTTTTAAAAATTAATTTTTAGAAATTTAATTATTTTTTTAAGAAATATTTTTAGTCGTTATGAATTTTAAATATGTATGTTTAAATATTGATATACCCTTGACTTTCGCATGGGTTTTAGTTCATCGGCGTTCCTCATTTAGCCATAGCCAGTCCCTTTCCCTTCATGCATTATTCAAGTTTCTATTTGTCCTCCGCCCACCTCCTTCTCCTCCAAGTAAGACATTACGCACAGATCCAAGCGAGCGGTGAATTTAAACAGGAACCTATAGCGGCAGCCAGGCCTCAGGCAAGCTAGAGGAGCGTGTTGAAGCGGCTTTGCCCAGTCACCGTGACGGTTCTTTAATGACCAGCTCAGACCTCCTTTGCCCTAGGCCTCTGCCTCTTACTGGGCTACCGGGCTTCCAACACCATTCTGTAATGCACCTTATAGTCAACTTAAAAAAAATAATGTTAACACAAATATAACTCAATCGATGTACTCATTGAAAAAAAAGATTGCTTAACTGCTCAGATGAAGAGTTGAATAAATATTGGTATCTGTACATTGGTACCTGTTTTTTTTATTATTATTAGAAAATGAAAATATTCGTTAGTTTTAGTATTTAAAAATAGTGCATTTATGGGTAATGTGTATATCTCGGTGATCATTTCATCGAGGAAAAAATGTTGCAACTAATATTTCGAAGTATAGATGTAATAGATATGACCTATATACAATAGATATAACGAAGTATAGATATAACCTAAACGGTATGTTTAAGTCGGTTTTTTAATCTATATACAACCAGAAACAGTTAATATATACAGTCAGTAATGAAATTATTTCCATTTTTCAATAATATTATTAAAAAGGAAATCATTAATGTTACGGCCACTCAGTTTGTGATTACAAATAAGTTCTACTTATTTCTCTTACCTCGAGTCCGGTTCTGAGCCTGAAGTTTCGGGAGCCTAAAATTTTTTACTAAACAAGCGATAATGTGAAAAACTCGTTGTCCACTTTTGTTCCGAAAGGACTCAGTTAATGCTTATTATTGTTATATCTGCAATATCGCCTTAATATCTATAATATAAATATCTATTAATTTTCATGCGCGTAATATTAACCAAATTTCCACAACATATAACGGTTGTTGAATTGTAGTTTGTATTCATGCAGAATCTGAGAGGATGGGTTGAACATGGACTGATGCCGCATACTTAGTACTGTTGCTTATACAAGCAAGTGGTTTACGCTAATATAAGTTGATGGGACTATGAAGACTCGAGTAGTTGGCAACTATTGATGGTTTAGTAACTTACTACTATTACTACTACTACTAGTTTAAGGTTATTGCTAGTTTAATGCCGGGTCTGCACACAGCCTCTCTCCTAGCAACGTACCTCATCACGCCAAACCTCAGTATTATTATTGAATGATCTCCTTTTGTATCGGTATACCTATTAAATTGCAATTTTAGCTTTTCAGATAACATTTACTGAAATAACTCTGTCGTTAAATAAATTATTCGTTATAAAAAAAAAGATGTTTATAATAATGGATGGATAATATAATGATTTTATATATTTTGACAAACATATGATACAATTATAAATAAATTAATAAGTTGGGAGAAACAATTCTTAGCAAATGGTACCTAATTTCAAATTTTTGTCCTTTTTCTTTTTTTGTCTGTAATTTCCAATTTAACTGTAGTGTCAAAACCTGTCACTACATGTTAAAGTTAAAAAAATTCACATTTCATTTTTTTTTTAAACCTGTACCACTTCAACCCATGAACAGTTAGATGAGGGTTCAGTAGATGTTAGTTACTGTACTGTTTTTAGGACATCGGCTTTGCAGGGAGGTAATTTGTCCGCCAGGTTTCCCCCCGATTGAGGGTACCCCTTTATGGAGACTTAGTAAGCCTTAGGAGGGTCTGCAAATTCCATAAGGCCCCTCCGTTGCTTCTAAAAGATAAATTATTTATCTGCCACTGCAACTCAGAACAATACAAACTCTGCTACTCCAGTCTAACTGTTTTTAGCTTAAAACCCTTTTTATTTTACTTAGACGGAGTTTAATTTGAAGGAAATTATTTAATTTAACTAAGTCCATTAATTTATGCAATGCTATATTGATACAAATAATTTATATATTTAAAAAAAAAAATCCGTCATAGCGTCAAATTTTATCTTGAAAGACATTTTAAATATTTTTGATTGATATAAGAGAAACGTTCTATATTCTTGTCTGAAAAATCCACACTGATGGTATTTTTGAAATAAACGTCTTGAATGCGTTATTAAGAGATCTAACCCAGACAACAAGAATAATGCGTGGGACAACTAACAAATGTCGGTTCATCGTTGAATTATATTTGCGATTCGCAAGTATATTAATTGAGTAAGGAATATAGCTACTAAACAATTTTATTGCTTATTAAATTCGAATTCAGGTATCCTTTCGAATAAAAAAAATTCGCCAAATGAGACTGAACACAGGCAATATATTTATTAGGGAACCGAGTTTTTTTTTCACAGAACACTAGTTAACCAGCTGACAGTTCACAGTCATTAAGCAGGCATTCACCTGCCGCAGATGTTGATGTGGAAAACGAATTATAATATGACATTGGGTCGCTGCCTTCCTCCATACGGGCACGAACACATGTCTGTCGGGTTTAAACACTAATTATTATTCAGTTTGTTTCTCATTTGATAGTATTGTAGGAGTATTTAGGTATATCTGCGTTTTATTATCCATAACATGTTGTAATACAATATTCTTTTGCTTCTAACTTTTGTGGTAGATACCCGTAATTCAATCCCAACGCGTTAAACCCAAAAGCTTTCTTGTTTCCATATTTTCGTAGCTTCGGAGAATGAAAGGGATCCTTGGGGTAAATATAGGAAAATATGAGAAGACTGAAGAGTTGCTCGGAGGCAAGCGAGAAAAGAAGGAATATTGGAGTGCCTCTATCCATCATCTTTGACTTTTGATCAATATCTTTTCGTTACATATACTCTCCCAGCACTGTTTCGAAAATTCGGTGTCATTAAGATCATTAATCTACACCGGTGTGACTTTCCTTCGGCTCTCAACACCTCATCGTTGTGCGATAGATCTAATAAATTATAGAGGGGAAGAAAACAGTCTGGATGGAGGCTAAAAAATAATTCCTTAAATAGTTTATTAATTAATAACCTGTTTATAAATTAATAGTTTCTATTTACAACAAATGAGATCTCCATTTAAAGCGTTCAGGTGGAAATTATGGAGGTGTCCACTTTTGATCCTGTAGGCCTCATTTAAGGAATTATTTTTGACTATTTTGTTCTCAACGTTTTTGAAGTCAGCTAACAATTATTCAAGCCATTAAATTATACGAGTATATTATCATGTAGTAATATGAGAAGCTGGAACATGTAAGTGGCAAATCAACAATTACTACAGGATGCAGACTTCATTGCGTGGAAATATCAAGGAAATTTCTTTATATTTTATTTTTATTTATTTATTTTTTTGGAAAATAATTGTTTCTGTCGTTCAGAACTTCATTCAGTTGATAAAATTATGCAAATGCACAATCGAGAAAATTTTAGTTTTCGTGCGTCTGTATTATTGTCCATACAGGATCAAATTTATTTCTTTATCTTTTTCTTTTGCTGATTTTAACTTTAACTTTAATTTTCTATCACATGAGAAGCTGGGACATGAAAGTGGCAAAGTAAACAAGTACTACAGGATACAGACTCGAGTGGGTGGGAATTTCGAGGGAATTTCATTCTTTTTTTTTTTTGCAAACATAATTCTTTCTGCCTTTTTGATCGTTTAGAACTTTATTCATACGATGAAATCAGATGAAGTTTTTATTAACAGTCGACAAAATTATGCAAATGCATAATCGAAAAATTTCTAGTTTCGTCTATTCTATTGTCCATGCAATTCTAGTTTCAATTTGTTTGTTGATTTTTAGCAGATTTCTTTTAGATGAGAAGCTGGAACAAGGAGGTGGCCAAGTAAACAATTACTACAGGACTCAGACTTGAATGGGTGGAAATATCAAGCGAATTTTTTTCTCAACCATAATTGTTGCTGCCTCTTTATCCGTTCAGCCCTTGATGCAGTCGATAAAAACAGATGATGATACTAATTTTGCACCCTTGTAAACATTTTAGTTTCCTTGCTACTACGTAAAGTTTTGTCTAGGAACTCAGGAATTTGATCGATGGGTTCTCTCGTACCTCAGAGGGTCCAAGGTTCCCGTTCACTTTTACTTCATCGCCAACTATCTCAAGGTTCTTTCAAGTGTACCTGATTTTTCGTTTTTGTCAACTTCGTATCTTTGTTGTATTAAAATGATAATTTTGCAATTCGCATCTCCGCTTCTACTTTTAAATTTGAGTTTAATTATGGTCCTCCGAGGAGTCTGAAAAGAAGATTGCCTGGTGACCTATATTAAATCTACATTTGAGTTCTATCAGTAGCAGTAAAGTCAGGGATTGGATTGATAAGGAATTATTGCTTGTATTGCAACTCCATTTGAAGACAAAAACTTCTAGCATTGCTCTATTCCGCTTCCCTCAAAATAGTTGTCTCTGTGGACTAAATTCGACGGGGTATTCAGTAGGAGGACTCTTATTACATCGACTAGCAGCCAGAGATAGATCCGTTGGGATCTAGGATCCTCCTGGGCCACACCCAGCTTATATTAATCGGTTACTCTATATAAAAGAAAAATTCTGGCGGGTGAGCGTGATCTAGAATAATTCACATCCCTGCACTACTGTTGTCTAAGAAACAGAATACTTTGTACCAATTACAAGAACCCAAGTGTAAAATAGTGACAATGGACATATTAAGGTGTTAGAATAAAAAAAAATATTATCAAATGTGAATGTCGGCCTATATCCATCGAAAAGCTAAATCCAAATACAGAGATCATATATGGTTGGAAAGGGCCTCTCAAGAGCAATCGAATGTTAACAATAAAACACCATATCAGCGAGTCAAACACATCTATAATTAATTAAGTTATATTGTAACAGTAATTATTTGTTTACTTATTTTTTTCCTGAATGCATACATAATAATATTTTATATAAAAATATTACCCTTTACTCAAACGTATTTACGCACAACACACAGCCGCACCCCACTTTTATTAAATCTGTTAGCAGCCGGAGAAGGATCTTCTGGTATCTAGGACCCTCCTGGAGCACATCCAACCACGATAATGAGGGTACCCTATAGAGGGGAAAATATGGCGGTTAAGCGTGATCAAGGATAAATCACCTTCCCGCACAATCATTATCCAAGAAACAGTACAGTTCTTCAACGGTTGAAGTGGTTAGGAAATTCATTGTAAGAGCTCGGATTAGCTTCAGATATATATTGCTCCATTAACTTAATAATGCATCTGAAGACAATTTTATATTATTCTCTATTGTTTTTATTATTTATAATAATCAGGTATTGGTACATCAGGTATATGACAAGCAGATTGTGAATTATTGATCTTTGTTAGATGGCATACATATTGAATGTGTATAAGTAATAAATATTGATTGGCTTTATATTTTGTGTGGACTATTTAAATAATTAATTTATTTCGATTACCGAAGAACGGATACTTTTTAAATATTTAAGAAAAGCTAAAAACTAAAATAATTTTCTAGTAGTCTTTTCTCTTTCCCTCTAATGAGGAGGGGCGTAATTCAAACTCAAGGCCTCATTACTTCTTGCTACACCTCTGTGTATTTTATCATGACAAAATATTTTCATAATTTTTATCACTCATTCATATTTTTTAACAATATCATTCCATATCAACATCATCATCAATATGATGCGCAGATCAACGAATATTAGTTCAGTGTAAGGTGGACTAATGGTTTAGAACGAGTGATTCTACTCGATGGGGGCGTCTGGGAAACTCCTCCAAAACCCTATAAGCTCTTCGGATTCCAATCAAAGTTTAAAGCCGTCTTACTTTCTCCCACCACATCTTCCCTCTCGTACCAGGTAATAGTTATCGTGGTATATGATTAACATTACATTGGATAACGTTTAACATAAGAATGTTAAAACTAACTTTTTTAAATCACCACTTTTTTGTGTGGAAATAAAAAAAAAGTTATATGGTTTTTATAAGAACATACTGTTGCATTATGTTTCTCTTGATTTATTTACATTTATTTTCAATAATGGAGGGGGATTGTGGTTGCTCGGTGGGTAGAGTGGTGAAGTGCAGCGCTGGAGGGTCCAACTTTTACAGATAAATTATTTAATGTGTAAACAGTCCCTTGAATTCTATGGCATCAACAGATCTTCCTAAAGTGGATACTATTGTTTGGGGAAAAACTGGTCATTGAGCGTAATCTCATCACAAATTACCTCCCTGCACAACCGCTGTCATACAACGGTTAGATACAGTAGAGTCTCTAAATCCAAAATGCTCTGCACTGCACATCCATGGGTTATAGTAGTACAGATTTTTTTTCAATAATAAATCTTTATAATCCAAAGTTTTATATCTATTCTAAAATGCGTTCACGTATATAATCCACCAAAACTCCTTAAGCAACTTTACCGATTTTTTTGTACATTATTTCGTTGGATTTTCAGGTCGTCCTTAGAATATGCCCGGAACCCAACATTAAAATCACGATTCCTTTTCACAATGGCGGGCGATTCTCGACTTTTTCGTTTTAATGCACTACATGTTTAAACAAAATTAAGTTTAAAAATTAATAAAATAACAATGAATAGATTATTTAATTTACTGTTAAGTTACTTTGTGGTAGTAAAAATTTGATTTTTAAACAAATGCTTATATCAGCAATTATCTTTTTAATCTTTCCCTGGTTCCTAAAAACTGAAATACCCTACAAAAACAATAAGACTTTCATTGGAAATTTTCTTCCAGAATGAATGTTCAGGAATGACTAGTGTCCATAAAAACATATATATGTAAGTATAAAATTTAAGACGTTATTAAGCAGATTTTTTTTTTAATCGCCTTGTTTTAAGGTAAATGAAATTCAAACATCTACGAGGAAGTACTTTTAAATAAATATTGGCCTGTTTTTTTATACTTTCAGGGAAAAGTTTGAGGAAAAAATTTCCGTGAGAACTCATTCTGGTGGGGAAATAAAATTCAATGCTTGTATTGTCTTCCTTTTTTCATTTTCGAAGATGATTAATCATTTGATTTTCAATGCTTTTAATTCGAAATTCATTGTTAAAATATCGTTGCCTATATCGTTAAAACTCTTTAAATACGATATCCTTCCATTTAATTTAAAATATAAAAAAATATTAGTCAGTTTTAAATATTAACACATCTAATAACAAATATAAGTATAACCTGATCAGGAATTTATTATGCCTCGCATCATTTTAAAATTATAGAATGTATTTATTATCCCTAGAAACTAATTGATGAGTAGATAACCTTCAAAGCTAAATTATTCAGTCTCTCTTGTTTACCCGACCCATTCCTCTTCTCTGCTGCAGTTCGAGAATTATGCATTTGAATTAGTTTATTATTAGAACATTCTAATTTAATCTATGGGTGGATTAAATATGTCTATTCATCTCCTGCTTACATTAAATTTATACGAAGACTGACGTAATGCTGCAGTTGTTACATTATTAACCTTTCTAAAAAGCCTTACTTGCTGTACCATCTTTATTTAGGTATATATATTTACTTGCTATTATTTAATTCTTCTGATAGCTAGTTTAGTAAAAAAAAAACAAAAAAAACTACCACTGCAATGAAGGATCTTGGATTCAGAACGTGGTAGAGACTACGATTGTGGAGGGAGATGGTTTGTCCTAGTTCAGGCTCAACATTCACATTTTTCTCCCCTTTAAGAATACCCACTTTATAAAGGCTGGGTTAGCCCCAGGAGGGCCTGCAGACTTGGTCCATCCCAAACTGTTACCAAACTAACTAAAATTACCTACCATAGCCCGAAGGTTAGTAACAGCAAATTCAAAAATAATATATTCCGTTGGATGTTTACTTAATGACAACCAGACCTCCAATGACAACCAGACCTTCGATGACTATTAAATGGAATGCCTATTAAATCCCAGTTAAAAAAATTTGGGGTTAGACTATAATAAACCTTTACCCAACTGCTCAACAGCCCGATAAAATTGATTTCGTTACTTATATTAATATTTATTAATAATTTTACCGACATTTATTAATGTTCCATACCTGTTCTACTACAACCCATTAAGAGTCTTGGTTTAAGTACATGTTAGAGACTACTGTTTCTAAGATAATGGTTCTGTAGCAAGGTGATCTGTCTAAGATCACTCTCAAATGTCTGGTTTTTCTCCCAATTAAAAATACCAAGTTCATAAAGGCAGGTTTTAGATCCCACCGGAACCATATATGGTTTTAACAAATTAAATAATTTATTTGCCATAGTTGGATTCAAACCCGAAATCTTCAGCACTTCTGAGGAACACCTTTCCCCCTTATTTAATGACAATTATTTAAAAAATACTTAATGTTTGCAACGGATATTTGATAGAATCGTTTTTTTTTAATATAATATTTTTGGAACTGTATATAGTATTGTAGTGTTCTGATGTATGAAGAAAAGACAAAAAAAGGATGAAAAAAAAAAAGAATGGTGAGACTTCATTATACATTATAGATTCAGATCTCATCATCGAACGTTTCAATAAATAGACAGATTTTGGGCTACCTGTGGTGCAGTGGTTAGCATAAGCCTACTATGCTCAAGATCGCGGGTCCGTAGCCCCTCAGAGTAAAATATACTTAGTTATGCCGTCCTTCGTAAAGGATCTAAATTGAAAGATCCGAGCCTGTGCGGTGTCAGGTACTAGTTAAGATCCATAACCAAATTATACCTAGATATTTAAAATTTAGGACCCTCACGGACGCATCGACCGATTAGCCGTAGCAGCATAAGTGACGTTAAATCCATAAACTATCAAACAAGATCCGAATACTCTTCGTGTTACAATAACTTATTCATTGTAAAATTTTAGCGGAATCAAATTAGATTATTGATGGCTATGGAGTAAAAAGAAACAGAGGTATAAAGGAAGTGATGGGAGAAGGAACAAACAGCGGTTGTAGCGACCCACTTGCTGTCGAACGTACTTAGTCTCCTCTCTGCTCTATGTACTCTGTCGAGTGCTCTGATCGAATTTCAGCGAGCCTCCTCCACCGCCGTATTATCTGCTTTGTATGGAAAACAATTTGGAAGCCCTTTACCCCGGATTATATTTCGTATCCGCGTGCGGAAGGGTGAAAGTCGCTATTTTTAGAATACTCAATTTTTTATTTTCTATACAATTGTTTTCTTTACTTCTTACAACTTGAGCGAAGCTATATAAAACGAGTAGGCACTTCTTTCTATTTATTGTCTTATTACAAACGTTTGTCACCCTTTTCACCCTCTGAGGGACGAATTTTCAAAAATCCTTTCTTAGTGCGCGTCGGCCTTATATAATGTTTTCGGCCGTTTTGGCTCTGCGATGGTCTTTTCAGCCAGGACGAACTCTTTTATGTATATAGATTTAACCAATTAAACCTGTTTTAGACTTTTTACTTATTTTTAAAATAAAAAAAATCGATAATGTAGTGGGATTAATACTATTCGGAGATAAGAACCTAAGCTCATTTCACTTCTTTTTTTTTTGTAAATTTAATAGAAAATTGTTTTGTTTTTTCATAACGTTGCTTAGTAATACTATGGATAATCAGATAATATAAAATTACTAAGTATGAAATGAATTACTGTAATTAGTATTTTTAGTTACTATGTTATTTTTTAATAACTATTAATAATATTTTACGAATCCTCGTTATGAAAAGGCTAGTGCCTTTGACGGAGGTTCAATAGAGCTGATAGTTTGTATAACTAACCCAATAGAATAGTTATAAAATCAATATTTGTTGTTTCTTAATTCTCTTGCCTTGTAAAAAAACAAAATAAAATAATAGCATTTTATTTAATATTTTTAATAATGTATGTTATCAAAAGTTATCTTTTTTGTATGAGATATGCTTTAAACAGTTTTTATATGATATTACATTGAATTGATTTAATATAAAACTACTAATTACTGTGGGTGCAATAAATTACTGTAATTAGTATTTTAAGGTATTATGATAGGCTTTAAATTATTCAAAAATATGACCGAAATTCTCGTTATAACGAGTCTGTCTATGCCGGACTTTTAATAAATAAATATAGAACATTATAACTAAGGTATTGTAAAGTTATAAAGTGAATAGTTTTTGTTTCTTTATTTTTTTATTTATTTTCACTTTGTAAAAATTAAAATAATATTCAAACAACTGAAGTTTTTTGTATAAATAGTGGCCGTGGAAACTTGAAAGAGTATTTAAAATAATATTATTTAAAATGTATATTGTATTTCAGTAAAAGTCATCCTATTTTTGAACTAGGGACGCTTTGAAGCGGGCAGTGTTTCGAACTGACCTAAGTATGGCTGTAGTGTAACTGAGCTAGTATTTAATGGTGAGTGTGAGAGCCAGAACTACGATTCCTGCGGTTAGATTACAAACCACTGATCTCACCTTCTTTTATCATTTACATTCACAGCAGCACAGCTTTCTTTCATTTCCTACCTTTTTAGTCTACGTCGAACCACAGTCTGTTTAAAAATTAAACATTCGAAAATTATATAAAAATAATTGCACTTATATCTTCAGTAACCCGCCCTTCGGAATGTTTTATAGAGCCGGGGAAAGGAAGGGCCTGGTGCCCTGTTTTGACCTTTTCATTATAAAAGGGCGAGGATGCCTGCCTTTTCAGTTATAAGACTAAATATATTCCATTTATTTTTTTTAATAATAATTTTTTAACTTCACTATCACTTAGTGTTATGAAATATTAGTTCTAGAGAACGTTCTTCATAAAATGGCTCGTCAGAACGGGGATTCTTGTCAATTTTTTTAACTTTGCTACCGCAGTGAATATGTGGTTAAGTGGAATATTGTTCAATATAAGGTTTCTATAACGTATAAAAAACAATATCACCGTTTTTATAACCTCAATTATTTTAGGGAGGGGGTACGTTTCTTATTGTTTCATTACCCATAAAACACTATTATTGAATTTTTTGAGATTCCTTATAATAAATCAATCTAGCCTACCGAATCTATTGTGATTGCTCATAGCAATAGTTCATTTGTCAACGCTTACGCAGGTTTTCAGCTAGATAGCCTCAAATATCGTGGTTTACCATGTAACCAATCGCCTTATTTATTATACTGTACTAGGATTCAACCATGCAATAATAAATTCAAATATAAAACTATGTTCGATTGTTTTGTCTGTTAATCAATCTATGTACACCCCCGATGAATAAGTCGTCAAGTCGAATGTTTTCCCAAAATTGGTCTCTTAAGGAAGCGGAATCATGACGTTTTCTTAGTGAATAACTGGCTAACTCAGGGATTGGCTTGAGGAGGAATTGTTACTTATATTAGAATTCCATTTAAATCGTGGTACAAACCACTATACCATAGATGAACCAAAAACAAAAATTAATTAACAATCTATAACTATTACTATTCAATAGAACTGAAGAATAAAAGCATATTTCTTAGTTTATGTAATTGTGAACAGAATTTGGTTAAATCCCTGTATTTTAAAATAAATAAATAGTTGATAGCAGGGTAAATTACAACATTTGAGGCCATCTAGCTCCTGCATTCACGTTGACTGATCAACTATAGCTATAGGCAATTACACAATACATCGGATTGGGCTGGGCCAACTTGCGATCAATCTGCCATACAACTTCAACAATTCTACGCTCTGCCATTTACAAACAATATAGAACTCTGTGGGCGCCTGCTAGTTATGTTCTTAACTCAGGGCAACAACCGGTTTGATTAATGGGGCATCGCACTCAGTATATGACATTACATTACTAAGAGAAAAAGGGAGCGACGAAACGGAAATATACTACGGAACGAAAATAAAATTTAAAAAATGGCCTAACAAAACCTGAAAAATTGACAAAGGAATATTATATATGATGGGAATGTTTTTAGTGAGTTTTGTAGAAATTATTGAAAATTAAATAGGTATATCATGTCAATGGACTCCACTTACAAAATACACTTTTCTTAACAACACTAATATAAAATTATATATCAAACATTGTCTCTCACATTATATTAAATATTTAATCACCTTAATTCGCTAAATGATATGTTTTTAAGCTTGCATTTGTTATTGTTTTTATTTGTTATTTCATTCTGTATTTTGTATTTTTGAATAAATTTCATTAATACCTCGAAAATAATGTAATTATAAATTAACATCCTATCACTAAATTGATTATGATTTGAAAAATTGATGGGAGGATGACGAAAGCAATAACATACATTTCACTTTATTTGCCATTGCCTTTTATGATTCAGACCATATTTTGAAAAAGTGTGAAGTAAGAAAATACAAAAAAATACATAGGACTCCATATAGCCTATATCAGGTCTTCTTCAAGGCTTGTGATGTCGAATGTCTAGATTTAGCTTGGTTACTTAAGATTTTTTTTTTTTTGGAACTCCACTCGGACCACTTTATTATATAAGGTCCACTATTATTATTCAAGAGAAACAAATTATTTTTTATCGAAAACTGTACCCTTCAATATATGATACTGAATATGATATCAATACAAGAAGTTTCTTCAAATAATGTGTTACAAAACGTTTCTGGCGGCTTTTTTTCCTATCTTCAGGACCGAAATAACTTTAAATAACGTTAAACGGTGGTCCTGAGCCTGTCCGATGTCCGTTAAAAATCCATATCCTACTTAAACCTGGATAAGCAAAATTTAGAGATCACACTGCAGCATCGTCCGATCAGTCATAGTAGTTACTAAACAAATAGCTAAATAAACAAACACACAAATATAGTGTTGTGTAATGGCAAAACATTTGGGTTTTTGGCTGAAAGGATTATCACGATTATCACTATTAGAATCCCATATAACGGTTTGAAACTGTGATTTCTCTGTTTGCAGTGGGCGTATAGGGCTATAGAGCTATAAGGGAAGCTAAATGGTAGGTGTTAAGGGGAGGTGTTTAATGAGGAGCGTAGCCTGCGGTGGTCAGTTGGTAAATAAGGATAAATTGAGATAGGGAGATCAAAGGCTTCGTTGCCGGCCCAACCTAGTCCTTTGTCTGCCTGATGTATTTGTCCCGAGTTCCCAGCTTTTCATCTTTCTCTCCCATTTTGATCTTCCAATTCTTGTTTTCCTTTGTTCTTTGTTATTTTACCCCTTGTCATAGAAATCGTGAGTGCGAAGAACGAAATTTTCAATACCCTTCCATATGTTTCTTCAACAAAAAGGCAAAATTCCATTAATAACGTAACTATTAGTCGATTCTGTGAATTTTACATGCATTCGTAATATTCAAACCATTCCGTCACAAGTGAATACAAGACTGTTTTTACACTTAGTTTACTCCAACATGAGGTTTTTACATTTCATTGACTGTTCCATGCGTTCATAAACTAACCTACTCCTCTCCGCCTTAATTTATTGACATTTATTTATTAATTGCAACAGTAACTCTGTCCTATAATGTTGTTCATGCTATTGGTGTAAGTTGTTAGTACATTTAATGAAGATTTACAATTAAGTGTATCTGAGGCGTTCAGGATCAAAAACGGATAACTCCCAAATATCAAAAATCGACTTACGAATATTCACATTTTTCTTTAGTTTAGTCAAGCAATGCTTTATGCACCCTAAGCTTCAGCGTCAAAGCCAGACAGAAACAGAAATATAGCGGCTAAGTGTTGTTTTAGAGAAAATTGCTTGTCTCAACTTGCAAAAAAATGTGAAAAAGCCAATACTTGAAATTCTGGAGATATTCGTTTTTGATCCTAAACGGCTCATTAGAACACATTTTATTGATATCTCTTAAATTTAATTATTTCTTTTATAACATCATAGGTATCTTCCTTTAAATTAAACAAAATATATAATAAATTGCTAAAACAAAATCATAATTTGGAAGAAACTTTGGTTACTCTACCTGTGTGAACTTGGTCATGGTCATTGGTCATTGTAATACCATTTTAGTGTTGATAAGAGATCTACCATCCTTAAATTTTTCTTATAAATAATAAAGTTGTTTAATATGTTGGTGCATAATGCAGTTTTATTATTTTTTATTTAAAGCAGTTTATAAGCGCCCACATCTATGAGAACGTCCCACATATCCGAGTTATTGATGTGGATGAACTATAAATATAAAAGCAATTTATGTATAGAAATTTTAACCAGAAATGCAGACAATCCGCAGGATCTATAAGCATGACTAAAATACTCACTAAACTTTTTTTTAAACGGAAAACAGTAACAAATTAAAGTCAGTGAACGATTCGATACGACTCGTGTTATCGAGCTTATATTAGCCGTTTTACATCACCTTTGCGAAACATATTCCAGAGATCAACCGAAAAATATTTTTTCAGAATATAAATTTCCTGAAATAGTATAAAGCTTATGATTAGAGTTCGTACTTATAAATACTGATCTCTGATATTTCCGAATGTTGAATACTCATATTACTATATTTCCTTTCTTCATGGAGCTGAGTGACATGTATTGAAATAAAAATTAAATACTAAAAAAACAACATAATACAAAGTAGATCAAATTTTAAATTGATTTTTCAAGCAATTTGTGAAATTCAAATTTGGCTTCACAAGGCAAGACATTTTATCGAGATGGTTCATATAAATGGATTGTTGAAGAGCCTCATGCTCCTCAAGTTGCTAAAGCTTAAATAGCACGCCTTTGGTTTAGGTTGATTATTCCATCAGTGTCTTGCTGAGGTAGACTTAAGTAAATTATTCCAACTTGCTAGCATCTTAGTTGACGAAGTTCTCTCTTGTAGATAAACAGTAAATCACTTGAAACAACTCTTCTTATAAACACCATTTCAGTTAGTTTTATATGACATTCTTGAGATTATCTTAACTACATTAAAAATTAAGGAGTTTTTTAAAAGAAATCGTTATGCGTGAAAATTATTTTATTATTTAAAATAGTATTTTAGTTCAGTTGTACTGAAAGTCCCTAGTTTGTATCGTCAACAGCCATCGATGGACTCGGTGGGATCTGCAGAACCTACTGGGGCTCACTCAGTCTTTCTAAAGCCAGTATCCCAAAATTAAAGGAAAAACATGAGCGGTTGAACATGATCTTGGCCGCATTACCTTCCAGTATTATCGTTGGCTAACAATCTGTATTGTGTACCGAAACCAACACCCTTCAAGGGTTGTAGTAGTACAATTTTTTTTTTTATCATTATGGAATTCCTTTATAAATTATTTTTTTAAATATATTTTTATAATAAAAAAAGGGAAATAATTTAAAACTAATGTTATTCCAAAATTGTGTAGTGTATTAACGGAGATAAAAAGTGTTTTCCCATATGGCCATTTAACATATCTGTTATTCCCCGGAGGTGAAGGATACCATGTCACATCTTTGCAATTTTTGTATTTGTCCAGGAGAGTCAATTTTCCATTACTTTTAACTATTAAAATTTTTTTCATCGTTACTTATGGAAACTGCTTAAAGAAAATTATTCACTTTGTTATTGGCATTAACAAGTAATTGGAAGTGTTTATCTCAGTATTTATTTATGACAATTTACCAAAAATATTACCTATTTGTAGAACTTGGTGTCTTTTACCTATGAGGCGGATATTTACACACAATAAAATAGCTTTAAAGATTGACAGTAAATTATAATAACCAATATTTACAAGATTTTTATATGTAAAAATTCTTTTCTTTTTTTTCGAAATACCTTATGAAGATAACTCAATGTAGTGATAGTAATTTGGGAGAAGATTACACTCCTGAAGGACCATACCTCGGAAGACATTGCAGAGGGCCCATTTGGGATCGGTTGGACGTAAGATATGCAACCTTCCCAGGCGCCGCCCATAACCAGTTTTTGCCCAATGGGGCAGCCCAACTTGAGGACGTGGGATCCCATTGGTCCGTTATACTTTTAGCACCCTATATCTTATTATAGGCATGGTTCCCGTCTCCATTCTCAGTTCCTTAAGGCATCGTGAGGACAATGTCCTAAACGGTTATTTCGAAGCAATATGTTCTGGGGTGGGATCATGTCTGTGAAAATTCCATAGATTGAGATAATTTTATTTTGTGTTTACGTTCTTTCTTTTTTTTTGTCCATGTGTAAATAAAAAAATAAATAATTTGAATTTTACAAAAGCTCTATTGGTCCGTTGGTATTTACTAAATCTGTTATATATTTTTATTGATAGCTTTCAGATATTTATGAATTTGGAGAATTTTCTCGCTCTCTATTAATTTTAATATTTCATAATAAATAATATTAAACCTCTAAGCTTTTTTTCTCTTTGTTTTATGTTAGCTGGGCATCCACGTAAAAATACTTTACGCCTATATTTTTCACACTTAGAACTTTCAGAAATTACATTTCTTTGAATAAAAAAATTAATGCCTTTCTAAGATATAACTCTGTATAAAATTAAACTCGAGGAAATTGAATAATATTTGCATGAGAGAGACTAGATTAAATAATATTCCCCTTTGTTACAAATGAAAGTGAATCGATTGTGGGTAATTACCAGTCCCTTATCTATTTCTTTTCATTAAAGTACTGACAAGTCCCATTATATTTGTCTATATGTAGTGACATTAATTTGGTTGGTTAGTAGAATATATCTTATTATTATATGATAAATACAAATATATATATATATACTTATAAATACATATATATATATATATATATATATATGTATCTCCAACGAATAAATTACTAGTCACAATACATGCTTAATATTTTTTATGATATTTTTATCCTCTATAATTACTGTAAACGTGTACTAAGTATAATAAAAAAAAACTGGAACGGAGGTTTTTAATTGCTGTTAAGAAAGTTTAGCTAACGAGGTTGTTCTTTAGCTGAAACACGTTACGAAATGTCCCTAAAACAGGGAATTTTTTTTCCCTCCCCCTCCCACCATCTCATGCTCATTTGAAAATGAAAGAGATTCCGACCGCACTCAACTCCTAACTTTCTAAAAATGGGACCCCCATTTTTGAGCGGACTGAACAATTGTGGGAGTTTCCCATCCTTCGTTCACACGTCCGTACTCAGAGCTCATACAAAGAACCCCCTAACTCAACTGTATAATTTCATTCCAATTATATTTGCAAAATAAGCGAGTTTTTTTTTTGTTGGAATGGAGTGGGATGAAGAGGTTAACTTATAGTCGAAAAAAGTAATGATGTACTTCCCATATTTGGTGTATTAAGTAAAGTTACTACCTTAAATTAACCATCCACGCATGTGTTGCTGCTTGCTTTTTTATATCTGTCCAACAAATTCTTAATAGCCAGGCAGGTTGCATCTGCCCCCGAATTCTTACTTTTCCTCATAATTTGGTTTTAACATAATATCAATATTTTCGAAATAGAGTTTTCACGTATTCTTATATAGGAAGCGTTCAGAATAAAAAGCAAATACGGAAATTAAAAAAAAAAAATTCGGCTCGAAACCGGACTAAAACCATGAGAAATGAGTCGTAAGAATGTCGTTCTGGACAAAATTGGTTGAATTGACTGAGAAAAATTACGAAAGTTTTTGAAGTGTTGAAGTTATCCATCCACGTTTGATTCTGAATGTCTTATATAAAAACTCACATTAAATCTGGAAAGTAAATGGCACTCTTGGGGCTCACCTAACCCCTATAAAGTCGATTTCATTTGTTGGCGGAAAACATGACGGTTTAGTATGATATCAGCCTAATAACTTCACTGCACAACCGTTGAACTGAACTGAACTCAAGACCCTTCATGAATTTTAGTAGAAGGTTTTGTCAAACCTGAAAGTACATAGTTTTAATAATCATCTTTAAATAAAATAAATAATGAATTTATGAATAAAAATGAAGGGACCTATTTTTTGAAAAAAAATAACTTAATAAAAAACATTCTATTATATTAATTTGAAAATTAATAGATGTTTTCTATCAAAGCTTTAGTTTAACTTGAACAATGGTTACTAACTAGAATTAATTTTTAATTTTTTTGTTTCAGGTATGTTTCTCCGTATTTTCTGTTTTGGATAATTGGTAATGTATGTTTACAAAATATATAGTCGCTTTCTTTTTCAGAAGCATTAAATAGAAGTAATAATGTAAGCAGAAATGGTTTCCAAATACCAAATTTTCTTATTTTTTTTTGTTTTATTTTAAACTTCTATTTGAATCTTTTTGTTCGTTTTATAATATTTTTCAATTTGTTCAACTGTTTTTCAAAGGTTTCAAAGTCAAAAAAAAAAAAGGAAAGAACATAATAATACTTTTTTTTTTGGTTCTCAAGATAAATTAATGTAATAATTTATTTAACTTTCTTGTTTTTATTTTGGTTTTAAACATGGCTTAATTTTTAAGGGTTCTGGTTACTAATTGCTTCGTGTACTCGCATCGGATCAATCATCATATTTATGTTTAATTGATTAGTTCAAAAATAATACTGAAGAATTTGTTTTGTTTTTAATCATTGAAAAAAATAAAATAATTATATGGGAAAACCGGATACAATAAACCTGTTCCGTGAGACAAAATGAGAGTCCACGAGCATTGTATTTCAGCGAATATTCTCACATCTCCATGCTGAAGTACATTTAAAACTTACATAAATTTTAAAAATGTGATCATTATTTCTCTTCTTATCGGCCTGATGATTTTATTGGGTATGGAAATTATTGACTGGTCATATCTTAGAAAAGTTTGAAAAGATCGGGATGTGCAGCCAATAGATTACACTCAATATATGTTTAAAATATTTCATTTGTTCCAACGTTTCGGCCTAATTTGTAAGCCATTATCAGGATTGAAAAAATTGTTTTATTTTTTGTTTTAAAATTGTGACCTCATGTTAATTTAGTTATTTTGTCTTTGTTTGTAGTCCTACCGGCCCTGAAGATGGCATAAAATTCAGGCCGAAAGGTAGGCAAAATAAAATAAGTTTAACTTATTTGGTGTAAAATATATTGACTGCCCCCCCCCCCGAACATTTCAAACTTTTATGCTACTTTTATATTTGTTACTTCAGAATAGCTTCTAGCTCTCTATTGTGGACAATGTCATTGAAAACGTTTGTATTTATGATTTCTTGAAGGCTACGGAAAAGATTGAAAATTCTCGGCTATATCGATTGCAAAATAATGGAATTTGATAGTTTTATAAAAACTAATGTAAATTGATGGTTTATTTAATGGGTCGAAGCTGATGAGCGGTTTGTCTTAACAGGCTTTTCCCAATTTTTAGCGGCAATAAATATTTTTGAAAATAATATTTTTTAACACGCTTTTGTTAGCTTCACCTGCATGTACGTATATATGAAACGCAATCTTTGAACTCTAAGTTCGCCGACTTCAAAAGATCTAATTAAATTGAATCATTGCACATTTTTCAAAGATCGATGAAAATAAATTAATTTAATAAGTTTGTCACATTATCCCAAGCAGGATTTTTTGTATTCGATGTATTTTATAAGTTGCATTATAAAAGAGAGGTAAATGTAATTCGGATCGCGTGGCTGTGGGTCCTGTGTTAAACTTTTTCGACTGAAAACATTTTTTTTGTTAACTTTCACTGGGTTCCCAAAAAGCCAATAGGTGACCATTAGGTGTCTGACTATGGGATAAGATACACCCAACATATTACTAATGAAAAATCAAAAGTTTTTATATAATGACAATTGGAACTATTATTTTCCATAAAGAAAAAAATTGATACCTATTATACCTGGTTGACTGATGTATTTCTGGCATATGAAGAGTTTGATGGGATCATTGTATATTGAAAATGATCATACAGGTCGAAACGTATAATAAATGATGAAATACAATGAATTGGAATGAAGGTTTTTTACATCCCCAAGAAAAATATCTAATTGGAGTCATTTACCCTTAAACCTCAACCTAAGCAGGATTTTAAGGATTAGAGATTTTTCATATCCGAAGATACGGTAGTGTTTTGTGCCTAGCACTAAGGCGTGTCCTAAGGCAAATATGGCTTTACCTTTGAGATTAGGATTTGACTACTGGATCTACTGGATTTGACTACTGACATTTCCAAAGAAAAAAAAAATAATCCGTAAAATTAAAAAACACGCTTTTGTAGAAAGTCAAACTAAAAAGTAGAAAATAAATATACATTCAGGAAAAATATTTGCTGAAACTAGTTTGTATCAGTTTAGCAGTGGTGAGAGATACTGGCTGCTATTGAGGCTAACTAGCCACAGGAAGGTTAGAGAAAGGGCAGCTTGGAGGGCCGGCAAAGAACGGCCCCAACACGAAGGGATTAAAGGATGTCCTGCCTCAGTCCTTTGACTACCAGGGCCCTTCAGGGGCAATTACATCATGTGAGCTGCCTCCCGCCTAATTAACCGCGGGTATTAAGCAGCTTATGTAGAATTATTTTGAATGCTGTTACGATCTATTAGTTTTGAATTAATAATAATACCGAATACCTTTCAATTTCAGCATAGGGCGTCAAAATAGGGCTTCATTTAGCTTTGATTGACTGATATAATCTTGGTCTTTGGTTCAGTACATGGTAAAGGCTTTACTATTTCTAAGACAACGGTTTTGCAGGGAAGAACGTTGTAAGATTCACTGAAATAAAAAAAGTATGCTTAAAGGAAGATGGAAGCAAAACACTCAGGGCTTTTTGAGAAACCGGGGAAAGTTAACTAAAAAAATGTATTCAGTCGAAAAAGTGTAACACAGGACCCACAGCCACGTGATCCGAATTACATTTACCTCTCTTTTATAATGCAACTTATACAATACATCAAATAAAATTTCTTTAAAATATTCGAAATTTCAACATTTTTATTTAGTTATTTTCAAGAGTTAGAAAAAAAAATACTTTGCCTGTTTATTTTTACTGAAAACCTTAAGCTGCTTGAAAATACTCTCCTTACAATATTGTACAAATACATATTCATGATATCTAAAAAGAGAAAAAAAAACTCTGTAATCCATGAAGTGTTTTTGGATCAGCGCATGATAAAATCTATACTGTTTCTATGGCAACTACAAGGAGGTAATTGGTCCGAAATCACCCTCAATCGCCGGGATTTTTCTCTTATTAGGAGTTACAACTTTATAGAGGCTGGGCGAGTCTCAGGAGGGTCCCACAGGATCCATCCCCAGCCGTTGATAGATTTAATAAATCTTACAACAGCTCTAATTTTTATTTTTTGTCATGATTAATTACATAAAATACTTGTTTGTGTATTATATTTTTATCTATACGCCTATTTTCCAAAACCGTTTGATCCCGTTCATTTTATAAATACACAATATGTCATAGCCGAGGTGAGGATGTTACTCTAAATTACTTGAGTCTCTGTTTCAAAATTTACTAACGCGTTCATAATTCTATAAACTTTTCTTTCATATCGAACCTGGTTGAAACAGTTTAAAAAAACAATAAAACATTCTTTTCCCTTAGCTCGTCAGCTTTAGGATAATTTCGTATGTTAATTAATTCTTTGATTGTATTATTCTAATAAACGAATATATATAATTTCAGCAAAAGACTTGTCATCTCGATCTCCTCTCTTGAATTAAATTTCTGTCTTCAGCTTCATAAGGAGAATGTTCGAAGGTTCTGGAGGCAATATTACGCGTTCCTGTGACTTTGAATATGCAAATATTTTGTTTACATTGACTAAAATTACTTATTTGCGATATCACTTCTCTTATTGTTGCTTTTAGAAACGTAAACTTAATGCACCTGGTTGTACTAGCACGTGGAAGATATTTTGAAAGGGGGTTTGACCGCTAGGATTGGACACGGCTGAGAAGAACGCGCAGTCCAGAGCTGGAAGCTTTCTTGAATGCTGGTCGTGTCGTCCTACTTTATAGCTTCTTGTTGTGTTATATTTTATCTTCATTTTACGACTCTCCTTATTCCGTTTTCCAGTAGGGTAATTGAATAATAGAAGAATAAAAGGATTTAAATTTCAGGTTATAACATCACATACGTTAAAACACTAAAGAGCATGTTTGTTAATGTATAAAAAGTCAAAAAAATCATTTCTTAAATAGTTTTGAGCTATTTGTTTGAAAGCTTTTGTTTCTTTCCACACTGCAGTTCTTCTTCAGGGCTTGTATTGAGGTCAAAAGCTCAAGCTCTGAAAAAGACCAGCAATGTGGAAAAAAACCTTGGCTTTTAAATAAATACAACCCTATATAAGAAATTATTTCTCTGACTTCCAGCCGGACTATTTTCTTTCCTGTATAAAAAGTCAAATATAGCTTTTATACATAAATTTTCCAACTTATTAACTAAGATTTCATTTATTTTCTTAATAGACAGCCAGTGTCAGAAATATTTAGAATTTTTACTGCTTCTATGAATGTTCTGATAAAAACTGAGTGAAAAATAAGTAACATTCATTTATAAATGTAATATCAATTTATAAATGTAATGTTACATTAATGATATCATATAAGATAATAGTAAAATAATTTTAAATATAAAATAGTATATTATAATTTTTAATATAAAAACATATTATTATTTTTATTTAAATTTGAATTCAAATATTTAATATGTACAGTTGAAACTTTATTTTGGTGTATAAATAATGTGTGGTAAATAAGAGATACTGAAAGTTTCGTTAATGTTAAGGAACTCGATAAGTAAAAATGTGTTAGCCATTTTCGCACTATCTATTGCGATCCTATTCAAGGAAAAACAAATTTTAAATTCAAAAAAGAATTTGTTCATGTATTTATTCAACCCTTATCTTTCCTTCATTAATTCATTTGGATGTCCTATTTTTGCCGCATATTTTTCATTTTTCCTATATGTAGTGCATCGGATTTACGTTTGCATATTCTATCAATGAGATGTAACGCAAATTTTCTTTAAGATCTGCCTAACCATTTTGTAGAAGGTCTGTTATTTTCTGCTGATACACATCGAACTGAAAATCAACATACTCAGGCCGAAATCGAAACGATAAGTTATCCCGAAACATTCAGTCAAAGGCAATTTGATGTTTGTATACTTTTATTTTTGTTTTAGTTGCAGATTATGTTATATCAAGTAAATAACTTGATTTTGTGTAGCTTGAATGTTTTTATTTCGAAATAAAACATTTATCCAGGGTGGTTCGGTGTTAGATCGCTATGTTTCCGTGCGGAAGGTCCCAGATTCAAATCCGCCTGTGGCAGACAATTTATTTAATCTGTTAACATGCGGGGCTGGATTCTGTGCGATCTCGAGTCCCCCCTAGGGCCCACTCTATAAAGTAAAAACACTATAAAGTTGGTTCCCTTAATGGAGGGAAAACCTGACGGTTGAGCGTGATCTTGGAAAAATCTGCTACTTGCACAACCGTTGTCCTTGAAACAGTATATACAGTCTCTACCGCGTACTGAACCCGAGACCCTTGATGGGATGTAAGTGATACAGTTTTATGTCTATTACTTATTATCACTAATTATAAAGTTGTTTTGGTATTTCCATATATATATATATATATATATATATATATATATATATATATATATATATATATATATATATACATATATATATGGGTCTATTTGGCTTACATTTTGAAGCTAAACCTTGTGTTAATATCAAATTTCGGGAACTGCTTGATCTTTATTTTTAATTTTTTAATTTAATAAACACAAGAAAAATTAAGGTTTCAGGCGAAAACTATTTATACTTATTTTATTTCCACTTTCATGAATAATGGACTTCAGAAGCGACCTCTACGCCAATACATGTACTCATTATTGATTGCGATAGTTACAATTGCCAATTATTATTATTGTCTTGTCTTCAAATGCTCTTCAAGAAAAACATAGACAATAAACTAGATAATTGGCCAATTCTAGTTTAGATTAACTAGTAATTGTTACAACTCATGTTCATTCGTTTCAACTCATGTTACATTCGTGGTGTACCCTAGTCCTTCCAGGTATTGAAGATATGTATAATTGATTGTTATTATGTTTATGTTATAAGAGTAGTGTTTTCTTTACTTCTATCCTTTACGGCATATTTTATTTTTTAAGTGAAAACTTTTTTAGCCGCGTTTAGCGACTTTTGATAGGGAATAAACATGTGGATTCGCGTCAGCAACATGCTCTAAATTGGCGTCATCTAGCAGGCTTTGCACGAGTTATACAATTTCATTGAATCAAAAAGTTTTAAGTTTAGAATTCCAATGATATAACAAAAATTTTATTTAATTTATAAAATTGATACTAATAATAACTTAAAATATCAATAACCATTTGAACTTTTATTTTCCCCTAAAATAATTTATTTGTAATAGTTAAATGCCTTGTTTTATGAAATGATTTTCAATTCTGCCGGCTGTCCTCATGCTCTTGTCTGCACTGCCTCTTTAATTCTTTTTTTTTTTTTTTGAATGAAGACTTCATCAGGATTATAAGCCACATTTATACCAGTCCTGAAACGGTATGGTCTTTGTTAGGATTGCTTCTGTGATTAGATTTGTTTCATAAACTTTGAGGGAAAAAAATCAACTCTGTATATTCGGCTTCATAGCGTTTCCGTTGTTTCGTGAGACGTCCGATTTTCCGAAATACGATCGGAGCGAACTCTATCTTCATGCCCTTTGTTGACGGAAATTAAGTCCATCCAACTCGCACATAGACGCCAAGGGGAGGGGGTTACAAGGTCTCCGATAGGGTTTGTGATAAGCTTCAACCTAACCCAGTTTTTCTCAGACTTTTCCTAAAAAAGTCCATTCCCTTTAATTGAATATATCTCTAGTATACTTGAATCGGTGGAGATATCACATGAGTTGAAGTATAAATATAAAGTAATTTATTTAATCTTGTTGTCAGAGGTTTTAAATGGTTAACAGCTTCCTATAAATTTCATTCACCAGGAACTGCACACTTAAATTGTTAATAAATGATAAAATAAATCTTTCGATACAAAATTGATGATTTCTTCTATAATTTCGGCATCAGCGCCATAGTTTCATATACTGTTAAATTGATAATTTATCTTCATCCATTTTGAATCACGATTCACCATTATATAATCAATATATTTTGCTGAAACTGTGGCAGTTGGAGAACTACTCTAAGTTAAGAATTAAAAATATATAAATAATTAGGTGCTAGGTAATCAAATAAATGCTTTCTATTTTAGGGAAACAATTTTTTTTTAACTTAGTTAAATTAAACCGTTTAAGTTAAAAGACAGAGAGTTATACTTTATTTTATGCTACTAACAACGCTTTACGTTATTATCATGTTTGTAATGTTTTGGGTTTGTACGAACCATATTCTCAAACTTACGTCAGACTCTTACTCATCGTTCTAATCGTTTTGTATGATTTCTGTCCAGTTGAAACCTTAAATCAAACGTTTAACCTTCCTGCCTGGTTTAAACGTCAGTGACTTCGAGACATTTTTTAAATGCTTATTTTGGAGTTCTTGATCCGGTCTTGTGGCTCTGATTCCTCAATATGTCTTTACTGGCTTTCAATAGCAGTGATGGAGCTGCAATAGGAGCTCTGGGATCTCTTGGAGTTTTTCTTAGTCACAACTATTAAGCGAAAAAAAGTCGAATTTCGAGAAGAGAATTTAGTACTAAATAAATCATGATTTTAATAAATTTATTAATATTATGGTTTTCTCTTAAATTAATCGTCTTGTTCCACTGACCAACTGTTTCAGTTTAATCTTTCTCATTTTTTAGACCAATTTTATCCTTAGTACTGTTTGTTTCTATTAAGAAGATGTATCAGTTCCAATTAACTCAATCTAGATTAAATATATGCTCTCAAAATACACATACTCAATAACCCAAATTCTGTTTTAAATTAGCTCAGTGTTGACATAATATTTATCAGTTAACTTTGAGTAATTGAGTAGATTCATTTTTTTTCTGACCCTCCTTTATTTACAAATTTACAGATTACATACGTAATTTTTGTTCACTAACCTGTGATAAAATCTTATAGGAAACTATCATACATTTAAAATCTTTTACAGCCAGGTAATTAATACATAAGTGGGTAAATACATCACCTATCATGAGGAATTGTACTCCCTTGCAGTGATCAAAATGATTACTAATACCGATTCAACGCTGCTAAAACAAATATAAAATCCCTTCAAAATTCTTAGATGGGAAATTTAGTTTCATCTACTTTACTTTATAAGTCTAAAAATAATTAATAATTGATTATTTATATTGTAAAAGTTTATTTAATTCATGAACAATTTACACTTTTATGTATATAAGATAAATTATATGATACCTATATTTATTACTGAATATTCATATCCGATGCTGTGCAATTCGAAGCAATATTTTGAATTGGTATAAAATGATAAGACTGAATGTGTGTGTTCAAGGATTCATATCTCCTCTTAGAGAAATTGGCCCTACACCTCCGCCTTTGGAGCTAGAAATAAGAAGTTTTAGAGTATTGCCGCGCCAGGTATTTCATTCCCTTTCAATAGCGTCCAATTTTCTTCTTGATGGGAAAGTTGTGTTATGATATCAATCCCATTAAGTGCGTCTATTAAAAAAAATATATATATATTTTATCTCTGTATGATAAAATTATTGATTGATGAAATTCACAATATGAGTTACCTCGCTAGATTCGCTGAAATAAATAAAAAGTTTAAAATGAGAGGGAAGCGAAATACTCGGATTCAGGGCTTCTGAGAATCCGGTGAAAATTAACTAAAACATCTATTTAGTCGAAAAAGTGGTTGAACAAAAAGTTCATAGCCATATAATACAAAGTATCTCTACCTCTTTATTTAAAAAAAAAACATTAAATAAAAAACATCAAATATAATTTCTTTTAATATTTTAAATTACAGCATTTTTATGTATTTCGGAATCAACAATCTTCATCCATTTTGAATCATGATTCACCATTATATAATCAATATATTTTGTTGAAAGTGTGCCAGTTGGAGAACTACTACTAAGTTAAGAATTAAAAATATATAAATAATTTGGTGCTAGGTAATCAAATAAATGCTTTCTATTTTAAATTTTAGGGAAACAATTTAAGTTAGCTATATTAAACCCTTTAAGTTAAAAGACAACGAGCTATACTTTATTTTATGCTACTAACAACGCTTTACTTAATTATCATGTTTGTAATGTTATTGGGTATACAAGAACCATATTCTCAAAAAAAAAAAAGTTTCAAGAATAAAAAAAAAAATACTTTGCCTATTATCTTGTTTATTTCTACTGAAAACCTTAAGCTTTCGGGATCTCCTGACAATTTTATATAAATAGATATTTCTAAAATCCAAAAAGAAAAAAAAACGCTTCAACTATAATCCATGAACTTACCACATGGTAGAGTCGTCCGTACTGTTTCTGTGGTTGAATATGTAATAAAACGATATGGTTCTGAAATTAAAAATAAAAAAAACTGTACCACCATGAAGGGTCTCGGGTTCAGTATTTGGTCGAGACTGTATATACTGTTTCTATGACAATAGTTGAACAAGAAGGTAACTGGTTCGAGATCACTCTCAAGCTCCAGGTTTTACTTCCAATTATAAGTACCAACTTTATAGAGGATTGGTTAGCTTCAAGAAGGTCTGTAAATCCCAATGAGCTCACCTGTGGACCAGATAAAATTATTAAAATTGGATTATCCGGGGGTGCAGCTCAGTGACAGTGAATTTGACATCATTTATAAAATTATCATTTCATTTTAATATCTATATTGTATATAAATTAAAAAAAAGTTGTGCACATCGTGTCCATATTTGCAGTTATGTTGAATTTTGACTTGATCGTACAAACCATTATTGGAAATGTTTTATTAATATTATTGTTTGCAAACCACATGATTTCAAGTAGGGAGACCGAGACGTGGTGTTGTCGGCGTGTTCTAAGAATTTCATGAGTGCAATATGTCAGCAACGAAATCATACTAAAACGAAGACCTTCGAGATATTGGACAGCATCATATATAAATTGGCATACTTGGTCATGTGATTGGAAATTAGAAGTACCGTTTGCTTCAGTTCTTTATAGCTTAATTAACTTAGAGTTACTAATTATAAGAGAGGACCAGATCGTAGGCCTCATTCCTGGACGAAAAAACGCAGGCTATGGACAGGATTAACATCGATAGACTTGTTTCGTGCAGCGTTCAGTAAAATACGGTGGACCGTTTTAATCGCCTACATCCAAAGAGGATACGTACTTTTAAAAGAATTATAACATAATAATAATAAAAATATTTATATAAGAAATAATGCAAATGCCATTTGGCACATATTGTATCTTTGATCTTGTTTCTGTCAGTATAATATAAAATAATTTCTGATAGAGATGAAAATGGTTGACTGGAAGATCGTAATTGTATCGTAGGATGTCAGGGGGTGCAGTCATTAATAACATTAAATAAGTTAACCTTATTTGGTGTTATTGATGACTCCAACCCCGGACAAATTGTATCGTTCATTAAAATAATGTCCGTTTTCTTAAAACTCTTAAAAATATCTAATTAAAACTCCATTTGAGGAGAAGTAAGGGAACCAAAAGATTTATCCTTACTACCAGAAGAGACAAGCGAACTATCAGAAAATTTACACAACTTCTTCTAGAGAGTCCGATATTTTCCATTGTTGTGGATATAAAATGATTCCTACGTAAATCTAGAAATCTAGATTCGGAGAATATTAGAAATCTAGGTAGAAATTCTTTCACCGAAAATATAACGTGTTTAGGAGATATTTATTGAATAGATATTAGTAATGCTTAGTGGCGCAACGCTCATTAAAGAATATGATAGCCCTGTTTATCGCTAACGAGGCCAGTTCGACGAAAACTTGATAGCGTCGTGGTAATTATCGTTAAGCAAAAAATGAGTAATATAAAAAGAAAATAATCAAGTGGGGTAAAAGATTTAATTATAATTCTCCGTGTACTCGGTTAGAACTTTCTTCTCAGTTATTTAATTTTTTTTAAGGTCGGTTTTTTTTAAGGACGTTTTTTAGTAGCGTTAAATATATTTGGTACATTCTAGTTTCAACCTTATGCAGTTGCTTTCATACAGATACATTTATATATATATATATATATATATATATATATATATATATATATATATATATATATATATATAAATGTATGGCATACCAAATGTACAATATTTCCGAATTTTAAGCTCATGGAAACATAATTTGTTATAATTTTGTAAAGAAAAAATAGTATCGTTTATGTTATGATTAAACTAAGCAGGATGAAAAATCATTATAATAGAAAATCTGCCTTACTTTTATTTTACATTATCAATTTTACGGCTCACTTCTGCGACATTCCATCCATTATTTCAGAAAAGTAATATTAGCTATAAAGTTGGTGTAATATAGAAAAATAATACACATAATAAAAAATAATATTAGCATATGCTTATGTTACATTTAGGGAGCGGAGAGGCTCAGTGGTGGATCACTGAGTTGCCATGCCGAAAATCCTGGTTCAAATCCCACTGCAGGCCATGACTTTTATTTGGGCCATGACCCTCCTGGGGCCCACCCAGCCTCTATAAATTATTATAAAAATAGGATACCCAAAGTAAGGGGAAAAATCTGGCGGTTAAGCATGACCTAGGATAAGTCACCTCCTTGCAGAACCGTTGTCCATGAAACAGTACACTCTTTACCATGTACTGAACCCCAGATCCTTCATGGGCTGTAGTGGTACAGGTTTTTTTTTTTTTTTATGTTATACTTATAAACATGCTTTATATTATATATTAATAAGACAATGCGAAATACTTCTATTATTGCCTCTGTGGTGCGAGCAAGCTAGTTCACCAAGAGGTGTCTCTCAGGTCCAGTCCATGTGCATAGCATAAAGTTACCGAAATTCCAAGAACACGTGTGTGTGTAGGTAACTTTAAAATGTATAGAACATTAACTATCAATACTTTACTAAGAAAAACACTGATGAACATCTCGTTATCATAATAAGATAGAGACAGAAAATACAAAGGTGGCACATCTCCATCAAGCTTTAGGACTATATCAACCAAATTGTCTAAGCTGTGACAATACAGAACACACAGTGAAGCATCGAATAGAAGGAATAAGTTGGGATATTGAAATATGCCTACCGTTTAAAGAAAATAATAAAATACAGAGGACGCTGATGTATTTATTTAAAACACACGTTAAAGTTAATTCAAGAAGAGCAGTCGTCGCTAATGGCCTCAGCAGTCGAAGCGACGTAGAAAAAACAAGAGACAGAAAAACACATTATGAATAATTATTTTAAGGTTATAATGTGCTTCAAAGGTTACTAGAAATTTAACTCATGTAAAGCCGCAGGGCACAGTTAATAGTTTTTAAATATTTTCAAATATTCATATCTAAGAAAATCCTTAAAAGATTTTGTCAAAAAACGTTCCCATCCTGATAAAGGAAATGCATGTGGCCTGGAAATATGTTGATATTTCCATTTAGAAACTTCTTGTACTTCTGAGTTCAAGTAATGGTATTGAAAACCTTTAATTTATATTGGTGCTAACAAATGATTGTTATTCTTAAATCTCGGCAAATATATTCTGTATTACTTCCTAATTTTGAGAAATGGATCCTTTGAAGCACCAAAATTATTTTTTTTTTATAATCTTGAATTTTTTATTGGTACAATTGTTTTACATACAACAAATTATTGCAATTTCGGTTTGTTATGTCTAGTGTTACTTGAGTGATATAACAGATATAGGCGATCATAATATTTTCGATGATACTTCGGGAAGGGCAACGAAAACTCTAGCTAGGGCCACGATCGTGGATAGTTTTAGAAGAATTCCAACGGGTACGTAGGAGACGTAGTTACTGAGGCCGAACAGTAATTGAGGTTGAAGACGGTACTGTACGGAGGTCACGAGGTTGCGCAATCCACCACCACCCACAACCCGGGTTGTGTCATTAGTCTTCAACAGTTGAATGGGTTCCATCATTTTCTCGTCTTTTTCAACTCTTTCCTAGCTATTTTTTCCTGAGTGTTCTATGCTAATGTTTGACTTTCTTAAATTGTATATATTTAAACATTTCATTTGATTCCAAAAATAAATACTTGACTTAAAACTTGTCTTTTAATTTGTCTATATGAGACAAATTAATTCTTTTTTATCAATATGGAGCTAAACTTAGGGTTCAAAAAAACAAATCCATATAAACAATACAAACAATACAATCCAAAATTCAATGAAAAATTGTTAATGTACATTGGCTTATTTTGAATCTATACACAACGTGAACATTCTGTATGTAAAATCATACAATACATCACAGCAAATACACAACATTCCACCAATCAACACATCACCGAAATCCTCTTCTTCCTCTTTCCTTCTCTATGTTATTTGGACTTGCAATGAAAAGAATTAATATATAATGACCTAGAGATCTGCTCAATGATGATTAACGTTTTCCTGTCCACTTTTTACAGAAATGAGGTATTCAGGATCAAACTCTAAATTTATCCGAAACTTCAGCTTCAGAACTTGAACAAAACCATGAGAAATAAGGCGGCAATATGTCGTGTTAGTCGAAATTGCTTTACTAAACTTGCAAAAACGAGGGAAAGTAAATTTTTGAGTTACTGCTTTTTATCCTGAACGCCTTATATATCCTTTTCACTTTCCTATAACTGTGAGCTCACCGATTCGTTTAATACATTCTTGATTTCAACAATTCAAAATACGTTTCTTCGACCCTAATAATAACTAAACTATAATCGTCTGAAGACGATTTCAAAGACATTGGCATAACATGGAAAAAAAACATACAAACTAAACGTGCAACCTTTCTCCATATAACTGCACGTTAGAGCCCTTTCGTTTTCGGATTGACTTTTAAGTATTTTCCAAACCCTCGCTTCAGAGTAGAACAAGTATTCATGGATCATTTGAGTTATGGCCTTTATTGCAACTACTTTACATACACCCGATCCTAATGATAAAAACTGTCATTATGTAAAGGAGGAAAAAACATTGTGATAAAGAAAATTGTCTAACATAAAGCATCAAGAACATCTTGTCACCCTACCACGACAAAGGGGGGGGGGGACATGGCTGGTTGTTGCAAAAAGTGATACAATACTTTTTGTCACTTAAGTCTTAAGCCTCGCCCCCATTCTAACAGCATCAAGGATTTTCAGACCTTAACATCTGTTCCTGCCAAGTCTTTTCTCTCCCGGAGTTTTTTTATATTATAAATCTCTTTTTTATTTTATTTTTTACTACTTCAAATTAAATATTTGACTTAATTAAGTAGCTTTTAAATATGTAAATATATTAGAAAACATTAGTTTTCTCTGTGTTTCTTTGCTGATTTGTCCCGACTCAGTTATTGCTGCTCCATGTCCACTTTGAACTCTGTATAAACTTACAAATCACCATCATATTTCTTATAAATCACACCCACGGCTGTAGGGAATGATTTATAAAGGAACTTGATAATCCTGGAGTTGGAAAAAGATTAAAAAACTCTGGAACTCGGAGCAATAAAATAGATTGAATTGGTTAGTGAAGTTTTAGGCGGTGCATTCGAGTCAGGTAGTTTAAAGTTCGAGTTGTTTAGCCCCTCCTCGAGTTTTTGTGTTGGATTAATTATTCTGTTTGTTTTATCTATCTCTATAATTTTTTAACCAGGTTTACAAGCAAACGAGTGTTGCTTAGCTGTTGATAATTTCAAAGCGTTATTTTTATTATTAACTAATTTAAATAAAATAGTTCTAAATTTTTTAAATTTCCATCATTATCGCAGTATAACAACATTACGTGTTAATTCGAAAAAAATGTGCTACACAACCATTATCAGTCATTCTCCATCAAGTATGTTTATAGTCGTTTTATAGATTGACTAAAACTATGTAGTGAGAAATTGTCACTTCGCAAGCCTAGAGGAAAACATCATATTTATTAATTTGCTTTTCTATCTATCTATTGATCATACTTTATGAAGTCGTTTGATGACAGTCTCTATACCTACTGTAAAATTTTTATAAATTTGGTATTATCACTGGTCATGCTATAAAATATACGTAAGACTGAACAGTTGCTTAGGTTTAAGGTATATTATTTTGGATACACACAGTTAGACGAACCTAAGTATTTTACTTTATATATAATGAATATATAAAATAATTTATGTCTTGATACAACATAAGATAATTTATTTAGCACTCTGACATTTGAGATTAACCATTTTTCCCTTAAAAAATTGGGGTTTAGTTACAAAAAGTTGTTTAAAAAAAGATTGGTTGTTCTTTTTAGTTAAGTACTTTATTAATTAGCATTGATAAAATCAGTTTGAAATCTGACGACTAATATAATCATCTTATTAAGTTATCCATTAGACCATCTTGTTTCAGTTATAGTCATGCGACGTGTTCGTTAGAATCTCATTGGTATTAGGGTATTTTATCAAATGGAGAAAATAATCATTATATTTAGATTTAAGTTAAAAACATAATGAATGATGGAGGGAGCGGGGTAACTCGATGGGGCGAGTTCCTTTATGAAGGTTCTGGGTGATGAATGATTTAACAGCTACAGATGAACGCCGTGGAACCTAGAAACCCTCCTAGGCCACCCTGAAATAGGGAAAAGTATGACGGTTGGGCGTGATTCAGGTTAATTCACCATTCTGCACAACCGTTGTCCTAGAAACACTACAGTCTACCATGTACTATATGCAAGACCCTTCATGGGTTTAGGGATATACTTTTTCTTTTTTAATATTAATATCGGTTATGATCAATTCTTATTCAATCGGAACATTAGGATAAAGAGCAAATGAGTTTATTATCACTTCGCCCCCCCCCCCCGTCTTACCCAGATCTCGAAATATCTGATTTATTTAGAGATACATCAAACAAGATAAGCCACGTTCAAGTTTAACGATCTGTAATCTCGATTGCAATAGACCAAGGTCTTTGGCCATTATTCGGAATATTTGTTCGTACTTCTACCTAAGATTGAAGAGATAAAGTGGATTATCAAAAGGACCTCGATAACGCAACTGTCAACTTATCACTCGTTCTAGCATTACCTGTGTTACCTAGAACTACAAAAACGGACAGTAAACATAAGCTACTGTTATACTCTGTACCACAGTTATTCGCAGTTTTTTTTGGCAATTAACAAACAGTAAAAAACTTTATTAATCCAACCAGATTTGTTTTCTTAAGTACCTTTCCGATTGTTGTACTAATTATGATGATAGCTTTTGTAGCTATTGTCTGTTTACTTGGACTAACCTATAAGTAAACCAAATCGTATTAATATTATAAACTTTAACATTAATTTGTGATCTAACCAACACACTCGCCTTCTAAGGACCAATTATGAAGTGCTTATTTACGTTTGAGATTACTAAGCACACATGTTAATTAGACGTTCCGAACTAACCATAGTGGTTAAATATTTATGGCTGTAAACATTATAAAGATTTGCAATTTGTTTATACTAATTAATGCCAGATAGCCATATGTTTGTTTTCGTATTATTGTTTCAGTATTAATTGTTTGTCGCTTCCTAGATTCAACTATTGTATTTCTTCCCTTTATTTCATTCTTTTCTACTTTTTCCCATTGTTTTGGGCTCTCCAATCAAATTTGATTATTGGCATTCTGTGTTTCTAAGAAATCTAAATGACTGATACCTGTACGATATGGTTATTTTAGCATTTGCTAACTAATTTAGATCTATAATTTTCTAATTAATATTATGGTAAAGTAGTTAATTCTCATACTGTATACTATGCGATTCTCTATCCTTCCTGAAGTTGATGCCTCGGCTACACCCTATCGAGGTTGATATCGACTGTGATTTGACACGCATTTAGTTGTTTTTTTCCTAATCCTGGAGTGGGTTAGAACAAGAAAATATCTTTGTTACGTGCCTCTTTCAATTCTGTGTCCCGCTGTCTGTCACCTGCTGTCGATTGTTTGCCTTACTACTCTTCTCGAAAAAATATAGAGATATACTAAATATAATGGGTATTTATAATATCCATTTAACTAAAGTATACCATCCATATTTTATTTTAGTTATACTCATTATCAGTAGATATTTTTATCTTCTTTAGTTTAATTATAATTTAAATTCTTATTTGCTGTTGTTATTTTTAAAATTATTTTTCTTTAAAAAAAGTTTCAAACCCTCGAATCTTCTTAGTAATATTCTTATAGTATCGTCATTCCGAAATTTCGTTTTATGAAACGTTCAAAGTTTAAGTAATTGTATCATGCATTATTTCATGAGTGTTATTTTCCATGTAAAACTATTAAAATTCATGTATTTAAATTATTTAAAAAAATGTATATAACAAAAAAAACTGTAAATTATAGCATCATTTTTCTAATTTTAATGCATCATTTCTGAGGCAAGGCTTATGCTGGTTGAATCCGACTCGGAAAAAATATTTATGCTGAAAATTAAATGAAATAATTTATGATGATTAAAAATATATGTTAAAATATAAATATTAAGCTATAACAGATTTTAGCTTGCTACGCCTAAAATTAAACATTAGAACTAGCCTTATTCGAATTTGGTAATTTTTCGTTCTATGTATTTTATCAAATTTTAAAGCGTGTCTTAAATGATTATTAATGATTGAAAAACAAATTTCTAGATACAAAAGCGTAAATTGTGTACTATGTAAATAACAAGTAATATCGATTCAACTAGATATGGGGTGTCATTTTTGAAAGTTGTATAAGTCCATTTGGATAAAAAAATATTCTTTTATTTCAGTGATCATTATTTTATTGGACTGACATTGATAATTTTTATTAAACTATATTTAAATAAAAAGTTATTTATTTTTTAAAAGTAAATAAAATATACTGCGTGCTTTAATCACACTGTTTAATAATATACCAGCAAGCAACCATAATTTTGTATTTTTCAACAAAACTTATATCTATCATTTAAATGCAAACTCAGTATGCAAGAACATTTTTTATATAGTGATAGTCCTGTATAGATTAATTTATAAAAGCCTATAATATATTACTACTTCTTAGATGTAATACTTTTATAAATAAACACCTAACCAAAGAACATATTAATTTAAAAATAGAGAGCATATTAATAGAAATGTTTTTGTTCATAATAAAATGAAAACCATTATTAAATAAATTAATAAATTTTTTTAAGACCTACCTTTTCCAACCTCAGAATTCCTGCGGCGCATAACATTAGAAATCTACTGATTCTACTACTAATGTTGAAACCACTGATAAATAAATGGTTTAGAGTATCATAAGTTATCTATCTGTACTATTTCGTTTAAATTGGTGATGAGGTGACTAGTGGGAATTAAATGCAACAATGCTTAATTAATTGTAATTGTTGTAGATGGCCTTGTTTACGAATAGAATCCTTTTTTTTTCACGATAAACGTGGTATTTTCTGTTAATGTAGGACTAGTATTTAAGTATCATCAGTTTCTAATATATTCCACTTCCCATGGGTGGCACAAGCATGAGTGTGATAGGTTAACAAATTATGTGACCGTCAAACGTAATCCCAAGGACAGATAGGGTTTTATCTTGAAGCAAGTTTTAAAGGAATAGTCATAAGAAATTTTCTATCTTAAAAATATTAGACATTTTTTTAGTGTTCCTTTAATCATTTTACATCACTTTGTGCTGTTACGGTTAATCGGACGATGCTACAGCCTAAGTTATAAATTTTCGCTATCCGAGTATAATCAAGAAAGTGATCATTAAAGGGTACCTGACATCGCACATGCACGGGACTCCCATTTTACAAACCCTCCAAAAGAAGGCATTACTTAGTTTTTTTTACTTCCTTTATAAGTATCTGAGCACATCTGCGGTGTTATGAACCTATAATCATGGCCATAGTAGGTTATCATGCTAACCACTATACAACAGCTATGGTATGGCAGTAGCTAACCCTATTTATATAGTGAATCTATAACATTTATTTTTTATAAACCGTTACCTCAAATATTTTAATATAAATATAAGCATTAAACAGAATTGAAGATTGTTTGCGGTTTTATTAGCGTTAGTAATTAAACGTGTATTTTGGACTATTTTTATTGTATTATAATTTTCTTATATCGTTAATATTTCAGATTATATATGCTTTACAGTTTTTTCTCTAATGGGTTCGGCTTTGGCCATTGAGTGAGTAACATGTCTCCACGTTTCTCGATTGTAAGTCAAGAAATATAACTGTTACGCAAACGATATTTGACTCGGAGAAAGTTTAAGTGATAGTGCAGTGATTATTACCATAGTTTGGTAAAAATTGGAGGAAAGGTATTGTCTCACAGTGGCAGTAAACTTTTTGCCGAATATCGGGTATTGCTCTGGTTATCTGGTTAAGTAAATATACTTTCCAACGTAAATATCTTTTCAATGTAATTAATATATTATATTACACAATAGTATATGCACTCTAACTAATTTTAGATACTAACAAAGTGAGCCCAACAGTATGTCAATGCAAGAAGTAAATGCAAAATTGTCCGCAATTTTAGATAAAGTCAATAAACTTGACATACTTGAAGAAAAAATGGGTAAAATCTTAATTTAAAACTAGACGTGAAAACCATTAAAACCGAACTAAAATCAATTATAGAAGAAGGGAATAACCAAAAGCGGATGAAGGAATGTAACAATAGATTATGTTATTGTTGAAAAAAAATAAAAAATGTTATTTTCCTGCAACCATTGAGTAATGCTATTCATTACTCGACTAAAGCTGGTGTGGAAAGTCCCACTTTCCCCCACTAGTGAGAGAAAACCAGTTTTCCAGGAAAAGTAACAGCCACCTAGATTGAATTTGACAATCAGCACTCTGATATTTTAAATGTTAAACGGTTTTATTATAATATTATTCATTTTATATTCCTAAAATGTAAAATAAATAATTTTAGAACTATTTTATATTTAATTCAAGATAGATTTTATTTATTTCGAAGCGATTTTATAGAATTATTTAATATAACCTTAAATGTATTATAAACCTTTACACATCAGAAATTTGGAGATCTACCATTAGCATTACCCACTTTCCCTGGTGTAGTTTTAAGAAATCTAAAGTTTCACCTTTAATTTCTTAATTTTTAAATGGTTGCAGGAAAAATGTAATATTTAACACGTGAGAAAAGTGCTTTTAACACCCTCGTTTAATTACCAACAAATAAAATTCACTCGGGTGTAAGAAAGTGGCACTTTCCTCACTTGTTAAATAAATAACTATGTTTTTGGCATAATAAAAAAAAAATCCGGATATAGCATACTTTGTTACTAAATTATGTTACATCGAATTAAATATTTGAAAATATGATATTAAAAGAAATCAAATAGTTAATAGCCAATCTGAAGAAAGCCCCAGTTAAAATAACTCTTGTCTCAAATATATTAAGAATCGATATACTTATAAACAAACACAAACTATCAGAAATTCCTGATTACAAAACTATTAAAATAAAAGGAGCTTTGCTTATGGATGTAAGAGATACGAGGCGGAGTTTGTTTAAATACCTTTCGCAATATAAAGGTGGAGGTTCACGGGTATTAATGAAATATGACAAGCTCCTTTATAGAGGGAAAACTTCACACACTGGAAGAACTGGAAACGTTAGAAAATAACAAAACCAAGAGACAACGTAGTGAAGAAAGCTCACCAGAAGTTCAGCTAAATATAAATGATAAGGAACAACCTGAAAAAACCCGTAAGAAGTATCAGAAAAATATACCAAAGAAACAAAGAGGCTACAACATTGATAGATACTGCCCCAAAACGAATCAAAATTCAAACAACTCTTCAAAGGATAGCAATAGAGATAGGTTAAACAGTGGGCAGAAACCATAGCGCAAGGAAAGAAGAGATATCTCTTTCTTTATAGGGACGATCAAAGCGAGGACTCTGGCAAGTGAAGACAGATTAACGGGATTAGAAAATGTCCTAAAGAAAATCAATTGGGACATAATAGGGACTTCAGAATGTTGTTTATTGATAATTTATAAAAATGAATATTAAATATATCAATATTTAAGACCAATTATTGATAAATTAGAAATATATATGTTAAATTGAACTTAATTAATATATATTTATATCTTAAATAAAGTTAAGTGGCATGAATTAATGTCGAACTCCACTTCCCAATAGAGCTGGTCACTCCGGGAAGTTAGACCTAACTCCCATAAGGAAAGCCCAATAAAAAGCAAATCTGTATATATTTTTGTATAGATTAGTAGTTTTTTGTAAACCATTTATTTTGTTTTATTTTTCTACTTATAATAGAAGTTTATTTCATTCATTCATTCACATTTTTTTCGTTAATAATGTAGTAGATAATGCTGTTATTTATCAAAAGTAGACATAATATTATTATGAACTATCAACAGTTGTGTAGAATAGATGCGGGGGATACCGAGTGAAGCATTAGGGATAGTCAGATTATGCCTACTTGATCGTATCACTAATGAAACAGAAGCTCTCCAGACCATCTCTCCAGCATACCATGTGACATGTGATTATCAATGCAGTTAGGAAGTCCTCCTTGTGAGAAGGTCTGGTTCTAGCCTATCTTTAATTTATTATAAAAATATTAAAGAATTTCGTGGATAGATCCGGAGAGTGAGTCGTGACCATTTTTTCACGATCCTAATGCGTAATAATTAGGTTTGGAACATAATTGAGGCGATGAAGAAGGCAGTAATTAAAAAAAACAATAATTTTTCATTTAAATAGTATTAATTAATTATGTCAATAGTACAGAAGGAGAGTAAATTAAAACTGGGAGTGGTTTAGTTTCTATGAGAAGTGCTAGGTACTATTTTCCAAGTGAAACTTTCATTGTTAGGCTACACATACATTGGATACGATTCAGTTCGCCGTGATTCTATCACCTACGATGCTGGGGTGTATACATTATACATATTTTACTATACATTATAGTAAAATATAAATGTATTAAAAATAATTAATAAATAATCTTAATTTTATAAATTTAAAGAACCAAATGTTATAACTCTCGATATATTTCAGTCATTTGGTTTGCTAGCGACGCCTTATCGTATCACACAGGATCCAATGTAGGTGTAGCCTTAGTTGTCAATACAGTTTTTTTCTTCTCCTGAAAAATTACCTTTTCATGAGGTAATGTCGATACGGATCTAGGAATAAACTAGTCTAAAGGGTCATTTTCAAACTGAATCACTAGAATTCTTGACTGGATGGATCACTTAATCAAATCTAAAAACGATCAAAATTCACTGTTACCTGATACATATGGTTGCTAAGATAATGAATGATTAAATGGATCATATTATAATGTTAACAATATTTCTGAATATTACAGATTTTTTTTTAATATACACCCCTTTGTCTGTCTTGTATGCCAGTTATACTGTAGAATCTAACAAGAGAAATTTTAGCGACAGATACTCCTTTGAGGGATTGATGCTCCTTGTGATAACATATTTCAATTTAATAATGATTAAATTTTTATTATAAAATGTTTAATTGATGGATTTTCTTTTCTTTTTCACGATCCCTCTCCACTCAGTATTATAATATTTAATAAACTGTGGTGTTCAGGACACTTAAATCCCTTGAATATTAGAATTAATATAGGCATTGTTCATGGAAATCGATAAGGCGTCTGGGGTTTTTATTAATTGTTTTATAGTTGTCAAGTAACTAAGGTAATTTTTCTGGAAATGTTATTCCATAAAATGAGAATATATGTATCAAAAATTTAAAAGAGAGTTAAACTATTCCTCTAATCATTCCACACAACAAATAATGCAGTGTCATCACTCTGTCCGTTTTAGACATGTATTCTTTTTATTCGTGTCTTATTTTACATGGTTCACTCTGTCATTTAATGGACTAAAAATTTCTCCCATATCTTGTTTTCATAATTGATACATTACATTATGTTAATATTACATGTTCTAAGTGTTAACGAAATTCGCGGTTCCCAACACAATTCATTCTCAAACTCAATTGATACTCAAAAGCTTATATATCACGTATCACATATAATATATCGGAATAAAGATAACTCAAGAAAATATATTATGAAGACAACTCTCGAGAAATAAGTAATAAATTCAACAAGACTTGTGTTTAGCGGCAATCCGCATTGTTATGTAATGCTATCTTATATAATGCCACAAGGTATCGGTAAAAATTACTCTTTTTAAATATTATAGCAGATTTCTCCAGTGGATGCCTAAAACTTGGAAACTTAAAGTAGGTAACTAGGGATGGTTTAATAACCGTTATTGTATTTGTTCCCATAATTAACTCACAGCTAGGGGTGACCTGTGGTCTAAAGGTTAGCATATCAAACTACTAAGCCCAAGATCGCTAGGCAGGTGGCCCTTGGTTATGCCATCCTTCAGAAGGGACGTAAAACAGGGTCCCGAGCCTGTATGGTGTCAGCTACTCGTTAAAAATCTCTATCATAATTGAACCTGGATAGGCAAAATTTAGAGCTACCAAAGTAGCATCGTCCAACTAACCATAGCAGCATAAAGTGACGTTAAATTAACAAAAATATGATTAAATATTTCTTTTTCATTTTAAGATATCACTTATTTCATTTTTAACTCTAATATCATTTTTTGGAATTAACTCTAATATCATGGTTTGGATGAAATATTTTTATTGCATGATGATAAATAGAGTATATAATATATATAGAATGTATATAAACTGCTGGAACGACCTGATCTTGGCCTAATATTCCGGACATTAACCCGCTAATACGCTATTTGATGCCTCCATTGTTCTACCGATTCCTTCATTGATCTGTTCAAACCCTCGCTTACAACATAGATACAATATATTCATCATTTTATAGCAACTACTCAATTCTCTTATCATCCTAAGACTGGATTCCTCAGTATTAGTTCTTATTGAACCATACTTATCGACATTATTCTTGAAAATCGTCAAATCATCTAGTGTTATCATTTTTTTAAATGTTTATTCACTTAATATCACTTTATACTGCTATGATTGGACGCAGCTACAGTTGGAGTCCTAAATTTTGCCTAACAGGTATAATTAGGATATGGATCTTTAACGAGTACCTGACATAGGACAGGTTTGGAATCCAAATTTACGTCCCTTCCGAAGAGAATTTTACGCCCTTTTAAAAAATCCGAGAACTATGTGCCTTCAGTGTCCCCACGATCTTCAGCATTACAGACTTTTGTACTAACAACTACACAATGGGCGACTTTGAACCGATGATTTCTAACGTTTAGGAAAAAATTGGGTAACCTCGTTTTTCCTTTGTGGTCTTCAATAGTGAATTGAATAATAAAAGAGAAAAAATACCTGAGCTGAATAATTTGTCAGATTGATATGCCTTGAAGGTATTATTAAGTAAATCACAATAAATGCTGACCAGTCCGAGAAGACTCATGAATTAAGTGTTAATCTTGTTATTTATAACAAGAATGACTCAGGAAAACGTTTATGTCCTTCCCATTATAGTGTTGGTAAATAAATCATTTCACCTCTAATGATCCCCGCTTTGCCAGTCACATCGTCGTGCTGTCGCGCTACCAAAAATGTTGCTAGTCGAGAAGTGGCAGCCGTTGAGGAAGCCAGAACCGCTAGGCCCCGGAGGCCAGTCATCACCTCAATCTTAATAGCTTCATATCTCCGTCACTCGCTCTTCCCTCTTAATGACGCAGCGTTATGGTCTAGTGTGAATGGATCCTGTAGTCGCCAGTGAGCATGATTTTTTTTTTCATCTTGATTATCGGTAAAACAGTAGTCCCCTAAGTACTGCCTTCGAAGTAGAAGTTCAGGGCATCATCTGAGAATGAGCGTAAGAGGAGAATAAAAATAGTTACATTTCCGAAAACAGCAATGTGAAAATATGTCTTTGTAACAAATTACGATTAAAAATATATATCTATTCACGTTTTTAGTTGGATCTGGAAGAGTGTTCCATACATGCACAAAGAACTTTGTTACGCCTCAGCTCTGGAGATTGAATTCCTCACCACAAGTATCCAAGTCAAGATTTTGGAATGTTAATCAATTCGATACGAGTAGTTTAATTTCTTATGATTCACTAATGTTTGCGGTGTTTATGATACATCTTATGGGGTTTTAAGGCTGTAACGTCTCTTTCCCTATGCTGACATGATATGTCTTTGATCTTATAATGTGCTATATGTATAATTGTTTTCCATCATTATTCTGTGATAGATGTTTAATGAGCGGTAAAGATTACTAGGCGGGTAAAAGCTATAATGCATCATTGTTGATAATAAACGTTATATTTATATATTGTATATCCTAGTTCAACAAAAACCTGTACCACTATAAGACCAAGAAGGATCTTTGGTTCAGTTCATGGTAGAGGCTGTACTGAACGGTCTTGGAACGTGGTGATTTGGTCGTGTCCATACTAAGCCATCAGGTTTTTACTCAATTAAGGGTACCCAATTCTCAGAGCCTGGATAAACTCTAGGAGGGTCTGCAGATACCACAGAGTCTACTTATGGTTGTAAACCGATAACTCAGATCCCCATTTACGGAGCACGCTACTCCCACTGAAATTGAACCGTTTGCAATATAAATGATAGTTTTGGAACTTAAACCTATTTAGTTCTATGGGATATTTTGTGTTTATTGCCGTTCAAAATGTAGAAGTTATCTCAGTCCTTCAGCTTAAATTAGTAAAGACTTTAGTGAGTTTATTTGTTAAGTATATTTTTCCCTCAATATTGTCTAATTTTCTTCAATTAGGTTTAATTGAATCCCTTGCAATCAAGCTTATTGTTAAAGCTGTGTGTTTTCCCCTACTCGGTATTGCTTAACGGTTACGTAAGTACAGCGCTGGGAGTGTAAGTATAATTTCATGGGAAAGAAGGTGGTCAGTTTCCCAGGCCTTGACAACGCCGCTGCTGCCGGGACGAAACGCAGCTTCCTTTCAACCTTCTCTTCTGCTACGGAGAAGAGTCGTCTTTCATTGCGTCTTATCTAGGTTGTCTTCGATGTACAGTCACGCAAGAAATAAAACGTAAAAAAATAAAGTTAATATTAATTTGAAATTATTTCGATATCCATTTAATTATATTAATACAAGTATCTCATGTTACTCAACGTTAGTAAATTAGTAGGCTTGTTTACATCGATTGAATAATTAATTACTATATATGTTTATCTTTAATACTTAGATCTAATGAAAATCAATCTAATGCATGACAGATTAACCATATTCTGTTTTATTTTTTATTTACTTGATAGTCTAAATCGTAACAATTTGAGTATTTTTCTACCCTAATTTAATCTATTCACATTGCTATATTTCTACAAACTGTTATTTCGGTAGCATTTTTTGGAGATCATGCAAAATTTTTATTGAAATCATTTATTTCTGACATATCTTCAACAATGAAAAATTGAAAAATTTAGAACTTTTGATGGTAAACTTATTTTAAAATTGGTAAAAATAATTTTAACAAAACAACTAAAATATCTTTTGTATTTTGTTCATTTTCTCTGAAGCATTTTACACATCCTTAGCGTATTATAGTGTGACGGCCTCATTCACAGTTTTCTCTCTTTTTAGCATACTTTCCCTTTTCTTTCATTGGGAAAAATGGTTAGGCAATATTTTATTTAAATATTTTTTAAACGAAATTATTTATTTCTTTGAATTAATGGATCAAGGGTTAAGAATGGATACGGTGTTTTAGTATTTGTAATACGATTTTTATTTAGAGAAAAATGTCATATTCTGATTCAATCCTATTATGTTATTAGCATGTTGAAACGGGAAAATATATACAAATAATCTCTCTATTTTGCTTCATAGTGACGTCTTGGATAAAAAAATGATTTTGGAGCACTTATTTTTACACATATGATTTACATTATTTATTATTACACATATATTATTTTTCATCTCCATTTTATGATAGTTATCTCTTTATTATTTGGTAGTTATGTTGCTCATGAATTGTTACGATTTTTATTTAATTATATTGTTTGAAAAATATATAAACGAAAAAACAAATCACGAAAGTTCATCAACTTGTGTTACATCATTCGACGTTTTATGAATCTATAAAAACATTCATCTTATAATTATTTTTTATAAACTCGTTAAAAGTGTTTATAAACAATGATAACAAGTACTTATTAATAATTTTTTTTAAAATTTATATTCAACAAAAAGTATTGTAACTATTGTAACTATTTTCTGTTTTCCTTTACAATGTTCGTTCTTTGTTCCGTTCAGTAATTGCCACTCAGTCATTTATTATGCATCCTTATTGCGTTATGGAAAGATTAATGATTTACATTTCTATCAGACAAAGCAGTTTATTTCATCAACTTTGGACAATACTATAATTTTTACTTCAGTGACTTTTACATTGACGTTTATAAATGTTTATTTATGTAAATAAATTTTATCTATAATTATTATTCGTTTTTAATTATTTTAACTGAAAATATGAAGGTAAATTGTTGATTAGAATATATCTTTGAATCTTTGTAGTCTTAGAAAATGTGAATTATTATGTTTCGACAAATATGAATTTTTCAAAATAATATTTAGTAATTATTCCTCAGGTTGTCGCTTCCAGTTGAGGCACAAGTTTTAACTTTTCATTCGTTTCCCATTTAATATTTTCCAAAAATAGATGTTATCGTGAGTTTTAGTATGGAAAAGGGAATGTAATTGCGGGGAATGTTTATACATCGGGAATCATTTCATCTAGAAATGAACGTTTCAAGAAATATACATCAACCATACTTCGAAATGTTAGTTAAAACTATATATATGATTATTTGGTTGTCCCACTCAAATTATTTATAAAAAAAAGTTAGTTGATATTTCGTTGGTTATTTGTGAAAGTTAAAATTAGTGATAACCCAAACGATTGAATGTTTAATTGAAATAATGTCATCATTACACCATTTCATTTACAAATACAGTAAATTGAAATCCTTGGCTTTGAATCACTTCTGCAAATAAAATGTCGGCTACCTCGAGCAATCAGAAGTTAAATTAGTCCTTTGACTGGTTTACAGCCATCTACTAGGAACGGTTCGATTGATTTTAGAAATAAAACTTAATTATTATTATATTTATATTTTTTTGTTTTAGAGAGCAACGTGACAATGGAGGAATGTTGGAATTCAGATTATTTTTTCGTCAAAATGTAAAAATATTGCAGGTGAAATTGTTTTAATTCTGATTGACGGGTTTTAAAGCTGCGTCAATGCCATCGAAAATATTAATCGTGTTTACTTGTTATTAGCCTCCTCACACTGTAAATATGGCACCCGCTGTCATATTTCTGTTAATTCTAAAATTTCGCTTATATATCTCGTTTCCATTGTTTTACTCTCTAGTTTTTTCGATATCCGTACCTGCGTGGTAGAAGTGCAATTAAAGAAAAGAAAAAGTGTTTGCATCGTTTTATTATTAAATTTTATTTGGTTTGATTAATATTATTCTTTTTAATGACCATTTTGTAGTTAGTAAATGCTGTATTTTTATTGATATAAATATATATATATATATATATATATATATATATATATATATATATATATATATATTGCTAGGTTCTATATTATTTCGTTAAAGTAAATAATATTTACTTATTAACTTATATATATTACTTAAGTAAAGAAGGCTGGAGCAATTTTAATCAGAAGCTTTAATTATTACAGCTTTTAGGGAATAAATAATAAAATCACATACTCTTGTTTGATTAAATGTTTCTTCATATTATTTTATTTAATTTTAATATTTTCCTATAGTGAATACAAAGTTGTCCATTTGTACTTTTAGTAAGTAATTGAATTCTCAAAAAAATAAATGAATAATCATCTAAACAGTACTATTATTTGAAAAGTTACGAATTTTTATCACATATTTCCACTTTTCCACTACCAAAAGTCAGGAGTTTATTATAATCATCTCAAAATTTTACGGCTTGATTTTTAATAGCTTGGAAGATTAAGAGCGCGTTGATTCCGAAAAAAATCATTTCGGCTATTGTGTTAGTTGATGTATGCCAAGATTATTTCTTTGGTCAACGATTTGTTGGTTTTTTTAAATGATTATTATTATTACTTTTTTCTTTCATAGGGTTACGGCCTCTGAACTCTGTGTAGTTAATGGATATTTGGGCGCAATTGTTGCTTTTCGGGTTTGTGGATGAAAATTGGCTGAATCTATTTGGATACAACATTGATGGAACGTTAAAATTACTAATGTATATTATAAAACATTATTATACGTGATACAATTTTAAAATTATCCAATTTTAACAACCTTATACAATGTATCTGTCAGAGTAGCTTAAAATCATCAAATTAATCTCCCTTAAGGTGGTGAATTTAAAAATAATGGTACTAAAAAATAATTGTAGTATGAGGGGACGTGGTAAAATGTGTGGAATTAATGAACTTAGTTATCGAAGTACTTTATCAAAGTAGTTATTAGCGGATGAAAATATATTGTTTTGGACCAATGGTTGACTAACCCATCAATAAATTCCATTCAGCGATTGATATCAAAGGGTGCCGGGAAATCTCTCCCTTCCATTTGGATGATTAATCTTATCAAGGGACAGTATTAGCTAAGTGTTGGACAAGATCCCCGCAGAGATAGATAAAGTTGCCCTTTGTCTAGTTCCGATTCCGCTTCCTCAACAGTGGCGAAGGGTCCAGTAGGGCCCAATTTATCGGGCGATTAGAGCTGCTTGGCCAAAGCCTGGGGTTCGCCTTTGATTGCTTTCTATTGATGAAATATAAGTGTTGATGATGATTATTTTTCCATAATTTTAACATTAATTGATTTTAACATTATTTGGTGGTAGGTTACAACCCTTGGTATACATAAGAGTTACATCTCTGGTGGGTTATGCGTGACAGCTGTCACCGAACAATTGCATCATGCTTGATTGTATTTAAAAAATCACAAAATCTTCGTTTAAAAATTAAATAAAATTATGCATGAAACCTTTACCACTACAACCCATAAAGGGTCCTGGGAACATGGTAGAGACTTTACTGTTTGTATCACCACGATTCCGATCTGAAGGATTTGTCAGTGATCCAGTCACCAGATTTTCCACCCACTTTAGGGTACCTACTTAATAGAGGCAGAGTCGAGCCCTAGGAGTGTTTCTATATCCCTCAGGGTCCTTCCGTAACAAATTAAGTAATTTATCTGACACATACAGCCGGATTTGAATCCGAAACCTTAACCATGGCAACTCAGCACTTTACACGCTGAGATACCCCTCTCCAAAATAAAACAATATTTTAGTAAATATAGCAAGCTGGTTTGGAGAGTTGTGTTGAATTAAAATAATTTATTGCGTACAATGTCTGTGTTTTTGGATGACGAAAGAATTGTGTTGTTTCACCGCTCTTTCTTATATACTTATGCGTGGTTAAACACGTTTTCTATAAATCTGTAGCACACTTTAATTTAAGCGACGTGGATTCTCTTACTGCATATTCAATATATTCATATATCTTATGTGTCTATATTAATTATTCACGTACGTCAAAGATAAAATGTATCACTGTCAAAAATAAAATTTATCAGTAACGGTTTTAGTGTAGACATTGGAGTATGCATTACTAATTACTAGATGTATTAGAATTTATTCAAGGTCTTATTGCACAATGCTGCATCTCATTAAACTCCCACCTCAACGCTCTGTAGTAGTTTTGTGATTCAGAACTAGTTTTGTATAATTTGATAAATAGAGTATTATAATTATTTTAATGCCAAACACGTGTAACTTTTGAAGAGGACTACATGTATTCTCTTATAGGATTAGTTGTATTTCATTTGTATTTTAATGTATAATGTACAGACACAAAAATCCTAATATACAGGACGAAATTTAATATATTACAGAAAAATCTAAAAAACTGAGTCTACCTACCAGAAAGAATTATTGAATTATTTTACCGATATTGCCATTCTATGTTACGCTTTTACCCAAATCATATTCCTGCAAACGGCTCAGATGTTTACTTAAAAATACCTTTAAGCAAAATAGTAATATTAAATATTACGTTTTTTTACTCCATAGCAGTTTTACTCTATATCATTTCTGACCTCACAGATCTGAGTAAAAAGAGAACGAAAGTTTTAGATAATTAAATTTTTAAATAATTAATATAATATAGAAAAGCTACATTTTTAAAAGTTCTTTCTGTGATGCACTACTACCATTGATATTTCCTATGGTTAAAAGATTTAATGTTATGTCAGAGAAGGGCTTACGAAGGTACCTACATACATCTGAACCAGAAAAAATACTTTTCAGTGTTGGTTAAAATAGTTATATCCTTCTACTGTAATTAATATATTTATATCCTTCATTATCCGCACACGGAAGTAAAATGGCTTCGAGCTGTCAGTTCAGAGAATTATTTTTTTCTTAAAATTGTCCTGTAGAAGAGGGAGACAATTTCAGAGGAATATGAGCCAGCTATAGTAATTTTTCCTCTAAAGACTCGGAATTTCAATATTTTCTTCCTTATTGTCTTGCTTCCTATTGTTATTATTATTAGAAAATAAAATATTAAGTTTGATAATCAAATTATTATTATTAACTATATATATTTATATATATAGTTAAAATTTATATATTAAATAACTATATAAAACATTGTGGTACCAAAGAAGAACAACAGAATTTGTGTACAGAATTGATAACAATGTAAAGAAATACAAAATGACAGAATTTATAAGAATGTAAAGAAATACATAGAGTTAGATAAATTAAGAAATTTCTAGTGACATTTTTTTTTCTTTACATTCTTATCGATTCTGTACATAAATTCTGTTATTCTTCCTTGGTACGGCAATATTTTCTTTAGTTATTTTCTGTTTCTTTCCAAGCCCTGAATATGGCCTACATCCTAAGCCGAAACGTTGGCACATTACAATAAGTTTTGCTTATTTTGTGTTATCTTTGACTCCCCCCCCCTGGCCATCATTAGAATTTTCCACTCAAACATAAAGGAGATATTTCCCATCCTGGTTGTAGTAAAACGATTCCAATGTGGATCAATAAGTTGTTTTTTTTACAAATGGGATCCTCCATTTTTAATCTAACGGTAATAGCCAATGATAAATTAAAACGGTTATTGATTGTTATTCCCTTGTAAAAGGCCGTGTGGTTAAAATTGTATCCTTTGTTAAAATATGCAGGGCCTGCTTTGAGTGGAGACGGACGGGGTATTCCAGCTGTGAATAATAGAACATGTTTTGAAACTCTGCCATGGCGACCTCTTCTTTTTCTAACCGAAGCTGAAACTTTCGCGGATCGATGGCCAAAACAGTTATGCCGAATAACTTATTTACCGGACGATTTTTCGAGGCCAAATGTCCTTCCGAATTTATATATTTTTGTTTCTTTGTCGCTATTGCTTGAATATGATATCCATATTTACACCCGTTTTGATTGCTATTATACTTATAATCGATTCGCTTATTTAAATGTTATTCATATATTGTAAAAAAAAAATCGAACGTAATAAAAAAACAATAGACATATATTGTCAAATGGCAAATAATGGATATTAAATTATAGTTATGTATTGGGTCGTTCCATATGAAATATCCGTTTTTATAATTAATATTGAAGAGCTAAAGCCCTAATACATGTTAAGGCATGTGTGGAATATTTCCCAACCAAATATATTTAAATATTACTATTTTCTTAAAAATGTTTCACTACTTCTGATTATTGGTAGCATTGCTTGAAAATAGCCAACTTTAAAGGAAACTTCTTTTGAACATTCCAGGAGTTGTAATATCTCTTAACAGTATATTTTCATTAATCGTATTCGTATATGTATCGTATCTTACATTTATAAGATGATATTTGACGTTAGTTGCTATCCGACCATATCAATACTCTCTTTTATTGCATTATTTTTTTTAATTTTTTATAATTTAAGTAGGTAAGTTTTCAAGTCTTACTATTATGTTCTAATTATAATACTTTACCTTTTCACTATCAACATGTCGTACATAAGTAAACTTTCTGTAATTAACTTAAGATGAGATGAATTTCTGCGTATCGAAGATCGAAGTAGATCAAAGACCATGTTCCAATTCCGTCAAGTATTATCTTGATATAGAAACAAATAGTCGTTAAGTAAGGAATCTTGTAAAAAAAAACTTTCCTTCATTTTGCTATTATTCTAGAAATAGCCGGAACATCGGGCGTACGCATTGTGATATAAATTGGGCAATTCCAAGACAGCATCTTAGAGATACGCCTGTCATTGTAAGAGCAATAAAGGAAGAGAACTTAGAAGGTCGTTGCCTTAGCTTACTGTGAGAGCGGCCGGCAGTCGTGTTGGGATGTGTCTGTGTCATAAGGAGCTTACGGTTGATGAGTATTGGGTGGAGTGGATGAAGTGGTAGGATCATCACATCAACTCGTCAAGTCGAGAGATTCTTATTATATTTACAGAATCAAGTTTACTTCTTGAAAAAAATCATCTTATGATTTTCCTCGAAGATTTACTACTGTATATTCAACAATACAACAAGTAAAGCTGTTATACAAATTGTAAGGAGTAAGAAGCTTAGAAGCCGTTCGTAACACAGCGATCCCTGCTCAAGATAAGGAGTTACTGTGTCATAGTCTTCAAGAACGGAAGAAGACGCCTGGTTACCCACTACTACTAGTGAGCTGTGGATATATAAACTTTTTACTAACACAGGTATTGCTAGTTAGAGCCAACCCACACCTTACATATGTAATAATATTATTTCGTGAATATAAAAGTTAGTTAGTACTCATCCATGTCTGAAATATTATTCAGAAAATATTAAAGTTACGAATTATTGTTTTTGTTTTTTTAACATTGTCAATAATGATGCGTAGATTTAGTCTTGGCATTGTAAATAAATTTGGTTTTATTCTTATAGTTTTTATTAATGGTATATTTTTTTCTTTGTTTCAGGTGAGTACTTTTCCATGTTGATAATGAAGTTCTTTGTTTTATTCACAAGCGTTTTTCTGGTACAACAGTAGTTCGCCTAAATAGGTAGGCAATGATCCATCTGTATTAGTAGTCTAACCCGAGCTACATAATAATCATTTAATATTGCCAGTTAGATAGATTTATGCAGATGATGCTATCGCTCTGCTGTGAGGGGTAACTCGGACTGAGTTCTGGTATTAAACCCTAGTTTATTGTTCGGCTGATCCTACCTAACTATTGCCAATATTGATGATGAATTTAATTGTATCAACCTACGAATGTTAATTTCGTAATGGTTGTTGATTGTAATATTCTAATTATAATGCCACAGACATCTTTTTAAGTCTAAATATAATTACCGAAAGTGCCAATTAATAAATTTCATGTCATCTTTTATTACAGTTTTCTCGAAAATGACTAACACCTTTTATCAAAATCATAATATTAATGTACAAAAAAGATTTTTGAGTTACGTTTGGCTTTTAGACGTAAAAAATGCTCATTAAATTAGTGTGATAGGGCTTCATTGTTAATTCATACTCATAAAGACTTGAAAGTTAACAGACTTACATTATCTATACATATTATAAAACAAAGTCCTCGGCCGCGTTTGTTCGCGGTAAACTCAATAACTACTGCACGGATTTTCATGCGGTTTTCACCAATAAATAGAGTGATTCACCAGGAAGGTTTAGGTATATAATTTTTCGAGGTTTTGTGTATAACATAATAAATTCTTACCTATATAAAGAAATATTTGGATTTGTTTTTATTTTTGTAATTTCTATATAATAAAGTACATTAGCTTAGATGGGAAGAAAGAAAAGCAAGACTCCCAAAGAAGCCTAACCAATGATATTCACGTGGTCCTTATTGGCCGATAGGTGATACAAAAAAAATACACTACACAGACAAATTATGTTATGCTGTAGGCATAATATGCCTTATTGCCCGAGCAAAGCTGGGGTGGGTCACTAGTAAGTAATTAATAATAACAGTAGTTAAACGTTAATATACAAGAATTTTATACTGAATATTTACGTTTGAAAATATTATTTTATGAATAAGTAATAAAAAAAAATATTCTGAAACATATAAAGTCGTAAAAGGTAATAGAGAGTGATAAAAAAGCACAAAATAAACTGGTATATAAATATATTTTTTAAAATTATATTTATTGTTCTTTTGATGGTGAAGAGAAAAGATTTGTCTTGGCCGGGATTCGAGCCCGGGTCGTCCGCATCTCAAGCGCGGTGCTCTAACCTTCTGAGCTACTAAGGCTCGTAACCAAGCCAGACAAATCCATTCTCTTCACTGATCCTATATCCCCGTGTTCTCGCAATTTTTCGATGTATACACGGGGAAGAATGTTCATTGAACATAACTTTAATTAGGATCTCGTTGACTTACGTCAATTTTATAATTTATTTTTTGTTCTTTTGATGGTGATTATTTTTAAATATTTTTATTTTGAAGAGAAAAGATTTGTCTTCGCCGGGATTCGGACCCGGGTTGTCCGCATCTCTAGTGCGGTGCTCTAACCATCTTAGCTACCAAAGCTCGTAACCAAGCCCCAGACAAATCCATTCTTAATGACAAATTAGTAGTAATGTTTTTTTTTTTATTTATTTTTTTTTGAATAGTATTACTAAAAATAAAATATTAGATTTTTGAGAGAAATATAAAGATTAATAGAATTAAAATAATGTGTGTCATTTGTATTTTAAATCTAAACAATTAAATTAATTAAATGAAAATAAAAATTATTGGTTAGTAATTTAAAAAAATACTTATATAATTTTATTTCACTGTACAACTGTTACTGTGTTTTATTTTTATTAATTATTTTTTTTGTAAATATCTGTATCTGTATTTCTATTGAGGTCTTATATTTTTTTTTTATCCCACATCGACTTATTTAAAATAATGGATATACTCAGTAGATTTTTAAACCTTAGTAATGTACAAATTAATTTGCTAAAAATTTGATTTTTCATTACAAATTATTTTGCTTATTACAATTTAAAGTAATAAGAAAATAATTAATCCTTCTTTCTTCATTAGCACCCAATTTTTTAGTATTTTAATACACCATTTCTTAATTAAAATTAATAGATCAAAACAATCAAAACTAATAGAAAGCTAACATTCCGACATTAAAAAGCAAGACATCGAGGGAAAATGTATAATGAATTAAGAAGAGTTAGTTTCTTCCATTGCGAGCGGGAAGGTTGGTCTCAGGTTATATTCGTCTTAACCTTGGCCATTGTCTGAAGACTCCATTATTATGAAAATATTTAAGTCACAAAAGAATTATCCTCTTCTATGAATAACATTACTTGCGGGCTTAAGTATGTAGATTTAACTCAGCAGATTTTCCCCTCACTGGCTTCAGAAAAAATTGTTGCATCGAGTTACGTAATTCATATTAGCTCTTGTACGTAACCTTAATGCTTTCTTCATTGGTTGGAATTAGCAACTCATTTGAAATTAAAAATACCGAATCGATTAGTTCATTTTAGTTGGTAATCATTATGCATTCAATTATATTTTTTTAAATTTTCACATACCCAATATTAATAATCATCTTCAAAGGAAAAGAACGTTCATGGGTACTAGAATATATCCCTTCAATATAGCGATATCATTTGTTTAATATATAGGAATTTATATTTATTGTAACTTCGTCTTGTTTATGTACTTGAATACATATTTGCCAGAGGTAGTTAAAAACTATGATTTGTGTCGTAAACTATCAACATTTAATTATTATCGAATCTTATAAAATACTTTAAAATATTATAAAGTAATAAAAAACATTGTATATATTTTTAATATGTATTTTGAATTTACTAGCATAGTTCGGTAATAGTATGAAGGAAGCAGCACATTGTCTTCATTACGAAAAAAAAGAAAAAACTGTTTCTTAACAACTCATGAAAGGTCTTGGCTTGAGTACATGGTAGAGACTGCACTGTTTCGAGAACAATGATTGTGACAGGAGGTGATTTGTCCGAGATTACGCTCAACCACCAGATTTTTCCTCACTCACGGGTATTCAATTAAGATAGGCGATTCTTAGGACAGACTGCAGATACTATAGAGTCCATCCGTTCTTGTTGACAGATTAAATAATCTACATGCCACAGCCGGATTCGAACCTGGAACCTTCAACACAGCAACTCAGTACTCTACACCCTGAGCTACCCCGTTCCCAATATAATCATATGAAATATATTAAATTTGTATTCAATTATAAAAATGACAGCAATGCATTTCCTTCGGAATATACATTTTTGAAATTTCGTTTTCTTCTTTGTTACTTCAGCACTTGCAATTTCTTAATATTCGCCTTCTTGTTCTTCTTGTCTTGTATCTTAACCTATTGTTCCGCACCCATTCGCTGCCCGTTGTTCTGGGGATCTTTGTTTATTCTGTCTATCCATCTAGATTTTAGTCCACACTGTGTTCCCTTGCATACTAAGTTGGCAATTATTGTTGTGTATAGTCGTCCTACAGCAGAGGTTTCCAAAAAGTCACTACGTACTAACTCTACATTTTATACAACTATGCTTATATATTATATTGTATTATTGATCTGTTGGTATTATTATTATTATTAAGCAAATATAATAATTCACTTAAATAATAATAAGGCTTAGCGAACCCAAATTGATCCCAATACCATCAATGAATGCTTACAATCTTCCGTCCACAGACCACTACCCAAAACCAGAACCTCCCACTCTAAACGCAATCCTCCTACTTACATCCCGGTCTACCTCTCAGACGTTTACTAGTTGACACAGCGCCCATTAACATTATAAGGTATTTGTTCGTTATTCATCCCAACAATTTTACAAGCCCGTCTTCGCGACGGTATCTCTTCAATTATATTAACCGGGTGAACAACGTGGAATTCCGAAGCATGGCAATTTTTGACTTTTCCCGGTCCGAATATTTAACACAACACTAATTTTCGAATACCTTAGTATCTATTTTACATATATTATTTTGTACTGTTTTATTAAGTGTATTTACTTTATTGTTCATTGTTTGTAAATTTACCTTGCAGTACAGGAAAGTGCCGAGTTAGTTGAAATAATTTTAACGTTTCCAACAAAATATAGTTTAAAAAACCTTGGATCTACTGTTCTTCGGAAGGGAGTTAAATGAGGTACCGAGGCCCTTGCGGTGTCAGGTACTCGTTAAAGATCCCTATCCTAATTATAAATGGAAAGTTAAACTTTAGAACTCCCATTGCAGCATCGTTCGATTAGCCACAGCAGCGTAAAGTGACATTAACTGAATAAACAACAAAATATAGAATACATTTTAAAATGAAGCTTTTTTTATTGTATTATTTTTAACCAGTACTGTTATTGATTACTCAATTTGCTTCCAAAATCCATGCGGTCAAAGCTAGTGTTCGAGAATAGCTTAGATTCACAATTCAATCTTATATGTAACATTTTTAAAATTAATTTACCCTCCTCCTAAACGCTTGAACGTCTTTCGGGTTTGCTATATCTTTAAATATAAAATTCCTCTTTTCGTATTTACGAGTATGCCACTGAACTCTTACTATACGCGTAATGGTGTCAGGAATTTCAATAATTATTTTTTACATAAATTTTCGTCAATATGGTCCAAATAATTATTACCTATTTCAAAAATTGTATAACATTTAGAGTTAATAATATTATTAAAATATTTAGAAGTAGAGAATTATTATATTAATAATTTTAAATCATTTAGAAAGGACAAAGTCGGCCGGGTAAGCTAGGATAAGCATTCAATTATCCTGAAATATCCTGTAACCCAATATATTGTTACACCTTCAGATACTGGACCTGTTCTGCTTGAAGGGAGATATGTAAATTCGGACAAAAGTTGCGAACATAACAACACTCACAACTGCGATTAACAGAGCGGTTGTTGAACTGGTGGAGGAATTGCCGCTGAAAGGAGAAGTTTTGATGATTGCTCTGTTTAGCGAATATTCTTGTTTAGTGGCTCTTATCACAACCAACACAGCCCCTGTCTCGAATTTGTTTTTGTTTAATTTCCGCTAATAGCTGGTGACAAAGGACTCAATGCACGACTTCCCTCCCTCCCTTCGAACGGCCCTTTAAGCAAATGTCCCCTTCTCGGTTTGTCTAGCAGCGTATAGGCAATATCATATATATTTATCACTTTCAATTCTTGTTTTCCTTTTTAACGTATCATGTTTTTTAATTTTATTTTTTTTAAATATTATTCGGAGCGGAGTTGCTCAGAGGTAGATTACTTAATTGCATGCCGAAGACACTGAGTTCAAACCCCGCTCGCTGGGAGGCTTTTATTCAATCTGTTAGCGTCTATAGTGGGTACCCAAAATAAGGGGCAAAATTGTGTTGGTCAAACCTGATTTAGGACAAATCACCTTTTTGTTGTCCAAGAAACAATACAGTCTTAACAACCCAAGTCCCTTCATGGGTTGTAGTGGAACTTTTTCTATTAGGATGAAAAGGTATTGCTTCTTTCTTACTAATATCGAAATATCTTAGAATAATTCCAAAATGAATAAAATGTATTAGTTACTTTACCACGTACTGAACCCAAGTTTGGATGGTTTATTTATTATTTGATAAATATGATGCTATATGATCCCCTAATGAACACTAAGTACCCACTTATTTAGTGTTTAATTTGACTGCACCCCCCACTATTTCCTTCCTTACTTAAATGAATTAACATTATATTTTGTGTTTTTTTTAGCTTATAGGTAACCCCTGTTCAGTTCAATGGCCCATAGACTGTTCTATTGGAAGGATAGCCTCCACTATCCCCTGTAGTTCTCAGAACCGCCCATAGCTATCCTACACAATCGGCGCACACCCAGATTGCCCCATAGCCGGCAGTAGTGTCGTTGTTATATTGTACATACAGAGAGAGAGGCTAGGCGAGGTCGCTTGCTCAGCCAGCGTGGTTCCTGTAGCGCCAGGATATCCCCAATTCCCCCGCCCCCCTACTTCCACCTTCCTGTTCCCTCCCTCTACGTGTACTCTTTGTAATTCTTCATTTATATAATGAACTTCTCTATTCATTTTATTCTTCATTTTCTTTAACTAAAACCAAATAATGCTGAGGATATCCCAAACGACACACATTTATCCACCATTTTTCACTGTCTCGACATTATTGACTCGTTTCGTGTGAAATGTTAATTTTCAAAAGAAGGAGAATTTATTTAAATTACCAGATGTACCTATTTGGAATGAAAGATTCGACAACGATATTATAAGTGTTTAGCGACCCTCTCCGGATTCGCACGAGCATATTATGCCTATATGTTTTGTCTGTCGTATGATCGTATTAGTTTGATGCGTCGAATATGTGGATTAGATTTAAATTTAATATTCTATACTACATGAAGTATTTTAATTAATTTTATTATGTAGGTATTATACACATAAAAACAAACTAAAATAATTCCTTCTTTACGAATTTATTTTCACGTGCGTTAATTATTTCCAATAACTTCTAAGATATTCATTTAGAATTATATGGTGTAAAATAATAAAATAATGTGCATGAAATGTTTCAGGTAACTAAGTTATTTAAATTGATAAGGATTAATACTGCATCCATCTAAATAACTTTCCAATTACCGCATTTTACATGACAAATATTTTAGAAGATATAGTGGGTATAGTTTGTTTGTTCATTAAACGTCACTTTATGCTGCAATGGCTAATCGGACGATGCTACAGTAGGAGCTCTAAATTTTGCCTATCCAGGTTTAATTAGAATAGGGATTTTCAAAGAGTAACTGACTTACAGGCTCGTTTAACGCCCTTCGGAAGGATTTTTATACCCTTTAAAAAATCCTAGGGCCACCTGACGGGATACGAATTCGTGCTCTTGGTAGGTTATGGTAACTACTTGACCACAGGTCGCATAAATGTTATGAAAAATGTACCGCAGACTTTTTTGTAGGTCAATATAAGAGGAATATTCCACCATGCATTGTTTTGTTATATCTCAAAGGTGTTAGGAAGAGTTTTCGATGAAAGCCCCCAGGCGCTTGACTTTTTCCAACACTTCCAACAATTATCGTTGTATTCCAAAACGGTATGAAAATCCGTTCAGTAGTTTTTGAGTTTATCGCAAACAGACATAAACGGCAGAGGACTTTGTTTTATAATATGCATAGATTATGAAATACAATAACCAGAATAATTATTCTAAATTTCAGTTATAACATTTAGAGTCAAACCAGGCGTGTTCCACACAACGAGCAAACATTTTGCAAGAAACGACCCAAAATCATGGTCATTTTTATATTATAATTTTGGTTTTCTTGCAATTTTAAATGAAGTCCTTTATTTATTTTTTATTATCCTTTTTTTATAGAGAATTTGGAGCTCTTATGTGCCCAAATTTATACTGCTAAAATCAACTAAAAGAGTTGTAAGAATCACGCAGTTTTATCAGACATATTTATACTAAATTAGAAGAAAATATTACACTACTACTAAAACGCCCTGCTTTTGTACACAATAATAAAGTAATGTACGAAGTCATTAATTTATCAGCTCAAATACGTGGCTTAAGTCTTTTCAGTGTCGACGGGGTGTTTCGGTACAAATTTCAAATTAACATGAGTCCATTTTTAATTATAACCCATTGTTTGACATTTCTTTGATTAATTAAATTGATAATTCTGCTACAATCCGACGAAACAGCAGCTAAAACCACCTAATTAATTTAAACACCAGTTAATGAGTGTTGTGAAAGTATAACGTTTCAATTTAACCCTCCGTTGCAAGTCCACACCCAAGAGTTAATTAGTTAGCGCGGAGGGCACACGTGGCGCTCCCCAACTCCACCTTCCTAGTCAGTTCCCAGCGCATTTATTCTATAATTTCTATTCCTTCAATTTACATAATATCTTTTTTAGTCAAGTGAAAATTATGAATGTCTAAGTGATGCAAATGGTATGAATAGTAAACTAAAATTCTTATGGACAGTAAAATTAAGAACGAAAAAACACCGGAATTTCTCTATTTAAATTAAATTAAATTCTGTAGAATCTTATATCTTTATTGATCCCACTAATTCTCCTGTGTTTTATCATTAGGTAAATTATATTCGGGTTTAATTAAACTTTCATACTCTTGTAAATTAATATCTAATTATCAATATTATAAATTTTTAAATGTATTTACGTAGTGCGCTAATTATTATTATTATTAGCAATAATTTAGCATTCTAGACTGCTAGTTCTTGCATATAGCAGTCTTGCATTTAATGATTTTTTTTTCACTATATTATTACTTTTCACATACTTGATAGATGGTATATAAGTATTTATTGTATAGGATATTAGAAATCTTGAATGGAAAAATGTAATAAACAATAAATTTTTATAAATCCAATATTTGGCTCTTTTCAAATCTATTAAAGCGTTTAAAATAAGCAGGAATTTGAACTTTGTAAATATTTCATATAATATATATACCTAAAGGCACTCAGGGATTAGGAATTTCTGAACTGAAGTTACTAAAGGAATTGAGCTAACTCTATAAACTCCTTGCTTTTTAGATGTATTAATAAATAGTTTCACTTTAAAACTCAATGACATTTTCTTTGTTACTTACTTTATAGTCTTGCTATTAAAACGGCTCAAATGGGCTACTTATATATATTTATATATATATATATATATATATATATATATATATATATATATATATATATATATATATCAGTTACTTACTTACATATATATTTATAATCTACTTATTCACAGTATGAATAAGTAGATTAATTATATAAAAATTCCACCATAATTTTATTTTTCACTCACACCTATTTATTTTTTTACTATCAACATATTAAAAAAATAGAAAAAATTAAATTTTAGTTAAATCGATGATCAGATGGTGCTATCCTCAGTGAATGCTAAGAAAAAAGTATTAAGACTATACAAGGTTTTCCTCAGTTTTACAATAATCAAATATTTAAATTTATTGTTGTTTTATCTATCTCTAATTTGATCACCTATTTGTAAATATCAAATTGATTTAACGCTTAACGGAAAATTAAGATTAATCTTGCTTTTCTTCCGTGAAAAGTAACTATTTCACTTTTATTCTTAGCCAGTTGCCTGAGCTAATGCTTCCTGTTGGTATTATGCATTGGCCTGTTTAAATTGTGAGTGGGTGTCACTCTAATAGGGAAAAATAGCTGTCGGCGGCCGGTCGCTTGTTCTACTAATGACTCGGTATTCAGCTTGAAAATAAAATACATGATTTAAAACTGGTTACATATTTTGGTTTGCATATCATATTAGTGCATTGAATTTTTATATTATTCGTTACATTTAAGATCCGGATCAGGTGATGTACAAACAAGTATTGGATGAGTCAGTTTGGACTGTTAGTGTGAGATGTACACTTCGTCTTCTTTGATGTGATTTTCTTTTGGTGTTTTTCAAGATGATGCCTGAATTGGTTGCTTTTTTCCCAGCATTTTAGAGACTTAAAGCTTTGTTTTTGGAATTTTTCCTATTGCATCCTATTATAAATATTATATAACGTTAAAAAAAAATGGTTTTTTTTCCACTTGAAACTTCTTTTATATAAACAAATATTTCTACACTAGCACATATACACACACACGACTCGGGCTATTGTACCTTACCTGTATTTCCTGACTTATTACAACATTTCACGTGATCTATGAACAGCTAGAAAAAGCATTTTTTTTTTTAAATTGTTCTATCCCAACTGTTTTTAATGATTTATTTCATTGTTAAGTGAGACAATTCCAGCTAGCTTAACTCAATCTCTGTTGATAAAATTAAATAATTCATGTTTCCATGTAGGACTTAACAAGTTGATCTTCTGGTTTCGACCATTTAATTATATTATTATTTGTATTTGATCAAAGGATAATGTGTATGAGTATTGAATAAAGTAGATAATAGAGTTTAATTATTCACCTTCACGATCCCCTTTTGTTGGATTTATTCTTCTGGTTCTATCCATTTACTCTATTTTGAATTTGTGCTTGATTGAGGTATTATGTCTTGTATATATTGCATTAATTGAAGTTTTATTATGTATTAAATAATATCAATTACAAGGAGCTTAATTCTTCACATTGGCAATATTGTTTTTGTTTTTTTTGTTCTGAACATTTAAAATTATTGAGAAGCGAGGGGATGGTTGACTGGAAAGTAGACGTAAGGAAGAAAATAGTTGGGGGTGCAGTCAAATAAAAACACTAAATAAGTGGTTACTTATTTAATTATGTGCCGACGTTTTAAAAATTATTATTGGATTGTATTACTTTATTACGTATTCAATGAAGTAAATAATGTGGAACTTATTTACATTTACAATCCTTTTTTGTTGGAATTATCTTCTGGTTCTGACCATTTGGTCCATTTTGTATTTGTATTTGATTAATGATAGATTATATATTAACGAATAACGTTTTAATGTGATAACAACAATAATGAGCTGATAATTAAATTAACCGTTATCGCGACACCTGTTTGAATAATTTCGGTGCTGTAAGCAGGTTAAATATGTTAATTAGGTTGTTTTTAATTTTATCCGGTCTTATAAAAAAAATATGCGTGGTATTATTAGTTATATCCATACTTTTTTTTGTGAATTCATAGTAGATTTTTCTCTTGTATAATCGGACAAGAAATATTCGATTATACATTTCTTGTCCTCTGGGGTTTATGCGTAAACAGCAAACAGTTTTCGTTAATATTTATTATGCGCACTAAATAATGAAGGAAATGATAACCTTGGAACATTGTAATCATTTTATGGGAATTTTATCATTTCCTACTGCTTACAATTAAACCACAAAAAAGCTATTTTCACACTCATGCAGTTGAACCTTAAATACCAGCATATTAGTCCAAGATCCATGGTCCATTTTTGCACTTGATTAGTATCAAGTTGAATCTTCGTGAATAGGTTCCTTTCGATAAGACGCCCAACAATTTCCTGTGCGAAAATTCAACATGTATCGATAACGAGGTCATCAAAAATGCTAATTTTCATGACAGCTGATTTTTTGTTGTTTCATTTATATTGGAAGGAGGGGACTCTTTGATCGATACATACATACATTTTGTAGGACAAATATTTTTTCAAATAATTTACATAATTATCTTGAGATTTAACAAAAAAAAACCCAGTTAGTAATAAATTTTTGAGAATCATCAAATCGACATATTTTATCCTTGCTACCTCTGTTAGCTACCTCAATCGAGAATTTGCGCACAGGAAATAGTTGGGCGTCTTATCAAAACGAAGCTATTCACTAAGATTCAGCTTGATACTAATCAAGTCCAAAAATAGACCATGGATCCTGGACTATATTTATAATTTTACTTATATTTTTTTTAGTAAAGTCTTCAAAGAAGCTTTAACTTCTCCGATTTTAGGAGAGTGAATAAGTATACAATTCTATGGCTTTAATAAGCCGTACAACTGAAATTTTATTAATTTTGCTTTTTAATTTTTTTTCTGCTAGCGACTTGGGTCATAATTGCCTCATTAAACTAAGTGTCTAATTATATCTTCTCTCTCCAATTCTCCCTTCGCAGCCTTACCGCTTAATTAGCGACATTAACTGGGTTCCTTCCGTTTAGTATCTCCGTGTTGAACATTTTAAAAGGAAGTTTTATTTATTTAAAGCAAAAGACTATTTGGCAGTATTTTCTCAACCCAATTTATTTAATTATTTGTACTCGAGTGGTAGCCGGTACCTAAGGACAGTTATCCGCCATTTTTTATAATCTGAAGACTGATACCTACCTACTAATTATGGAAATCGAAGAAACCTATGTCGGAATTCCTCTTCTTTTCTAAATGTTTACCCTAAATTTTTGACGAAATCATGTCCATATCTATCTTTGTCAAAACCCATTTGACGACCTTTTCACAGCCCATTTGTCATCCATTTCACAGCTTTTTTTTTTTTAAACTGCTATTCCCAAAGTGTCATTTTGCTCATTATAAGTAGGCAATAGCAAAAGGAATAGGACAAAACAGAAAAGTAAATTTAATAAATAATGCATAAATACAAATATACAATAAACAGAATCGTCAAGACAAAAACACTAAAAAAAAAATTTAATAAGCACACTTAATAAAACTCAAATGAGACGAGTGATACGAAGAAGTTACAGGAGATAAGGAGGTAGGGTTCATCTGTACTGGCTTATTCACGACGACTGCACGTGAAAAAGAATGCATTGAATATCAGGCAAATAACAATACTATTCAGGCTTATATACAACATTTTGATATATATTCCGTTTTAAATTAAATATTTAGGAGTGCCCATCTGGTTTCTAACAACCAATAAATCGACAGCACCTAATTTCCTTGTTATTCCTATAATAAATGGTGTGTCTAGCCCTTACAAATTTTTAAAACCTTTTATTTATTTTTTATTTATTTATTTATTGATATTTACAACTGTATTACAATAATACATCAAGTAAATAGGCTGAGCGATACATAATGATATGTGAAAATGACAAGTAGAGAAACTACCCACTGGTAGTACTCAAATCACGAGTTCAACTAAGAAGGCCACGGGCCATCTTCTTTTCAGACGCCTCGGAGGATTATCGGGAATTGAAGAGGAAGCTAGGTTTGAAACTAGAGGGTTTGAGTGGAAATGAAGTTTGTTATGAAAGAATAGATAGCGGGTTCGGTTCAAATCAGCAACAAATGGGACATTAAAGTCATTGTGGATGTCTTTATTCTGATCAAAATAAGGAGCATTGAGGATTTTACGAAGGATTTTGTATTGTAGGGATTGGATACGAGAGGAATTCGAGGGCTTAGTGGAGCCCCAAAGCTCTACTCCGTAAGTCCAAATAGGTCGTATGATGGTCATGTAGATGAGTCTTTTGTAATTAATTGGGAGCATAGTATTAAAACCTTAAAAGACCAATAACGTAATATCCAATTCTATGCATCCTTAAAAAGGTATTATTTAGTTCATTAAATGAGGAGTTGAGGTTCAAAAGTGGATAACTCCGGAATTTCAAAAATTGACTTTTTCACATTTTTTGCTATTTCAGTCAGGCAACTTTCTATATCACAAACTTTGCATTCACTATTCAACTTTATTCCTCATCATTCACTACTCAACTTTATCCGTCCGTTTATTAGAAAGTGACGGATTAGAATTTAATCTATTAAAATCCATAGGTAGATCCTATGAGGTGCAGACCCCCTGGGGATCAACTTTCCTCTTGACCACTTTCATCCTTAATTTGGAAAAAACCTGGCGGACGAGTGTGATTTTGGACAAATCACTTTCCTGCACAACTGTTTTTTTAAGAAACAGTATAGACTCTACTATGTAGTGAAAAGAATATTCATGGGCCGTAGTAATTTTTTTTTAAATGGTGTTTCATTAATACATTCTGTCGACCATTTTATTATAAACTATCCATAACTGGTATTGTCAGATAACATTTCCGAACATATTTCATCTTAAAAGTGAGACGTCAGTTCTTTTTTCTACTTCTAATAAATTAAATCTGATATCTGATCCATCCCTGGACAAGGATGGAGTGTCAATTAACTACACCGATTGGTTTTACGTCTTCATTTGTCCTTGCAAGGGTGGTTTCCCCTAGTGGACTCCTTGATCCGTCAACCATGATGGATAGTTTGTAGCCAATCGATATATCCTCCCTCTGAGGTAATCTGCTAGGTCTGCTGTAGTATCGGGTCATGTATCTTCGAATCTGATGTGGTTTCTTAGGGGATATTCAAGATTAATTTGTATTTTCTTTATTGCATTACATTGCACAGTCATTAGTAACCCCGCGTTTGAATAAAACTGAATTTTTAGAAAATTATAGAAATTTCCACGTGCATTCCTAGTGTTGGACCAATTTTCCTTTACTACGTAGACTATGTGGATTTTTTTTTGGCATTTTGTGCTCATCTGAGTTTTGTGTTCAATCTCTTTTGTCATATTTGGCCTTATATTTTATCGTAGTCATCCCCATCACAATCTCCAGCCCCGGTTAATAAGTAGTTAAGTCGAATATTGTCCAGAGTGGGTTAATTGTATTGAGGGAAATGGAATCGTAAAATTCTCGTAGTTTTGGGCATGATTTAGTGTTGTAACCTTCGCAATAACTTCTTTTTTAGCTAATGTCTGAATTGGTCTCTTATTCACTACGAAAATATTAAGATTCAGCTTCCTTAAATACGAGAAACCCATTTTTGAGAAAATTCGCCTTAACCACTTATTCCCTGGTCTGAAGCATTAAATCATTCCAACAGATCTATATCAGCCTATAAAGTAATTATGCAATCCTATGTGCCTATATCCTTTGGCCTATATTAAAAAGAGAAAAACGAGGAAGTTGAGCATGATATCGGACAAATCACTATTCAGCACAGAAATAGTACAGTCTCTACCACATACAGGATCCTAGACCCTTCATTGTTTGTAGTGGTAACAACTATAATATACAAATATATTTTTATTTTTAGCACAGTAATAAACAAAAGTAAATTCAATGATTTTAGAATTTTGTTTATTTTTAGTGTAGAAGAAAATTTATATTTATCTATCCATTCTTTCTATACCCCGCCAAGTTCGCTTGGTAATATAAATGCTAATAGCCTTCAGAAGTTTATCTTGAGTATATCTTTAGTAAATATTTAGTCTTCAATAGTTTTAGTTCTGTTCTTACTTTAGTATAGTGAAGGTTTTTCGAATTTCAGTATTGAAGAACAAATTAAATGGGTTAGGCTAGAATCATTTATGAAGGGCCCGACGGGCTTAGGGATCTCCTCCAAGGATTACAACACTCCTCTTTCGGTGCAGCGAATCCTTGGATTGGCCGCTATTGGGCAGAATGTATTTTTGATAAATTACTTGTACAGTCAATGGAGATCGGATATATTATCACATAATGAAAATAATATAATTATTGTAAAGTAACAAGAGGATGATTTAGTTATTAATGTAATTATTACCATGCTATCAGTAAAATTACAAATAACAATATATAAAAAAAGTAAATAAATATGATTTTGTTATAAAATATAATGAATGCCATATTTATTGGTGAAAGGCAAAATGAGTTTATGGTAATAACAAAAACAATAATGAAGAATGGGGGAAGGAGCAAAATAATGGTAATATTTTAAAAATATAATTTGTCAAGGTCTGTAATTAAACATTGTAAAGGGATTTTACAAAAATAAATAAAATTACATAACAAGTGAGTGAATAAATAAATAAAAATTGTTAAAAAAATGATTAAATTTTTTTAGTTCTTTTTTTTTTAAGATAAATATTAACATGGAAGTAAATTATTAATAACAACACACTGTTCTACTAACAATAATTAACTGAATAATTTACGCAGCTTTTTTATTTAATAAACAAAAGTTATATGGCTAAATAAGTTTTTCAAAATACAATATATTTACGTAACTTAAATGTATTCATAAACCCGAAATCTTTGATTTGTTCCTAAACAGGAAGCAAAGAACGTGGTAAAAAATTCTAAGAAAATTATCAACTACAAATTATAAATTGTTAAACTCAGTAATCATTTCATAATCGTAATATATTACTTGTCACATGCCAGTTTTCTTCTGTAAATCATTTTCGTAATTAAAAGAACAAGTTATTATATGGACAAGATGTACAATTTACTTTTATACTTCCATTAAAGTCAATTGTTATTTGAAGGCCAAAGCATTTTTCTAATGACATTTCTGTCATTTCACAAACCATCACGTCCTTGTTCTCAAGCGTAACGATTAATTGAAGTTTAACTGTTGCTCCAATTCTAATCCATCATTTAATTTTTACAGTTTAAAATGATTTACAAATATATTTTTTAATAGTAAAATATAAAAGTAAGTTAATTTTTATTTATTTATTTATTAATGTTTACGCAATTGTATGTATTTGTAATTTTGTTATTTTGAATAATAAGGATTATAATGTAAGGAGTTTATAAATAGCTAATCAATGTCCATTCAATCCATGTGATCATGATGAGGAATTGCATATAGAATTATAAAACAATATAATACAGTCATAACGGGTGAATTAATAATTTGTAGTCGGTCTCATAATAAATACCTTAAACAGGATATTGCTGGACTGTTGTGGAAAGATAAGCTACTTGTTTTACCTGGATTTGATACCAATCACATAAAATCGAGAGAAGTTATTCTGAAAGGTGTGGATTCATTAGCGATTGATCCGTGTAAAGAAGTCTTGATGAAGCTGGCTTTGTTTCGATCCGTCCAATTAGAACCCATTATATTCTCTTCTTGCCGTTTTCATTAAAACAAAATAAAAAAGGGAAAATAATATGAGCTGGCGCCAGTTATAATAGGTCGGTTATTTTTTTAATAATGTCATTTTTTGTAAAAAAAAGAAAATAATAATAATATTTGTAGTTCTAAGAAATTTGTAAAGAAACACAAAATATCATATGAGGAGGCGTTCAGGAACAAAGGTAGATAACTCTGAAATTTAAGAATTTTACTTTTTCACATTCTTTGCTAGTTTAGTCATGAAATTTTGTCCTACAAGACACTCAGCCGTTTTGTTTTCATGGATTCTGAGGAGTTCTGAACATGAAGTTTCTGATGCATAAAGCCTAGCTTGACTATACTAACGAACTTCATTTTATAATTTATTCATTCAAATTTACAACTGTATTATAACAATACAAGTAAATGGCAGGAATGGTACATATTGGTATGAATAAAGAAAAATAGAGGAACTTCCCAGTGACAGTATTCAACTAACAAGTTCAACTTAGCAGGTCACGAGGCCATCTCTTTTTCAGACACCTCGGGGCAATATCAGGAATTGAAGAGGTTGCTAGGATTAAAAATAGTGGGTTTGAGCGAGAATAAAGTTTGTCATGAAATTGATTGATATCGGGTAAAATTAACAACCAATGGGACAGAAATAACAAAAATGTGAAAAAATGATTTTTTTAAAATTTGGTAGCTATCCGCTTTTGATCCCGAGCACCTTATATTTAATTAGAAAAAAGTAGCACCAATATTGCAAGCAAGACCACGAATATGTATTTCGTTATTATAAGTTTTATTTATCGCATTAAGCTGATATTTTTACTTTCGAAACATTGAATTTTTAAGGTTACTCAGTACACACACTCACTCTCTCTCTCTCTCTCTCTCTCTCTCTATATATATATATATATATATATATATATATATATATATATATATATATATAAATGGTGTAGCCTGCTGGCGTACGACTGCCCTTGAAAGGTATAATTTCACCTTACTCTCCGTAATGATCGGGAGCAGATGTGACACCAGGTGCAGGAAATGAAACCTTGCAGAGGAGGAAATCCATGATACTTCCCTGGCGTGCCTTAACCCCAAAGCCGTTAGGGGCTTTCCGTCTGCCTTATTAATAAAGCTTCCCGATGAATCACGGTTTTTTCTTTCTTTTCCGGGTTTCGAATCTTCAATATCAACGAGTGTTGTATTATGGCCAAATTATTTACATATATAGTATAAATTATATTATTTTCATTACCATAGGTTGTCTAGGAAACGAGGAAAACAGAGTCATGAATTAAGATTATTAATAGAACTATTTTCCTCCTACCTTAAATCATTGTGGCACTCATCATTTTATCACAAAGACTAGAACAGTTTTTATTTAATCATAAATACATCATATATCATGAACCCTCAGATTAAAAATGGACTATATGGAGAACTCCAATTGGAAATTTTATAAATTTTATTAGGTATGGAATAATGATTTGCTGTATTGGCTTCACTGCCCAAACGATGATCTCTCAGAGAAAAGTAAGTCGTTACATTTGAAGTACAGTAATACTGCAGCATTAATGACTAAAAAATATATCTTTTCCAACGGTTGACTGACAAGGGCTTGTCCAAAAAATAAAGATCCTTTTTCATTTAATTGAATTACATTATATTTCTTATGTACTGATTATAGTTAAGTTAAGAAAATGATATATAAGTTAAGATACATCTTGAGTATCTGCTGTTCTGCCTACAACTGCTGCTGTCCTGTATTTTAAGGTATCCTTTATTGTCAGGTACCGATCCTAAGGTACCACTTAACGTCCCAAGTAGTATCACATATCAGAGTAGAAGTGGAGAAGCTCAATATGTGGAGTAATGAGCTGCTGAGCTGTAGGTCTTGGGTTCGAATCCGGTTAATATAAATAGGTTATTTAATATATTAAAACCATAGTTTGACTCTTGGAGATTCACAGATCCTCCAGTGTATACAGAGGATACTCTTTACAGTGACTGGAGGTACTCTTGGCTCACTGCACAACCGTTGGCTTAAACCATAAAAGTCTCCTGCTATGTTCCGTACCCAAGACTATTCGTGCGTTGCAGTCAGCGTACATGTAGTTTTTTTTCTTCATCTTAGAAGAATAGCACATGAAATTATTTTGATAAATTTATTGTACATAGCATCGGATTTTTCAAAAATCCATTATTTCATTTTGTTGTTTCCCACTTTTTGTTGTATTTTCCATAGATATAATTGCGATCTGCTATATAAAAAAGCTTTAGATTGTATATTACTAACAACATAATTTTATTACAAATAAAGTTTAAAATATCGATGGTATAAATAAAAAGCTGTACAACTAAACCCATGGAGGTTGTTAAATTCAGTACTTGGTAGAGACTGTACTGTTTCTTGGACAATAGTTGTGCAGGGAGGCGATTTGTTCTAGATCACGCTCAACTGTCAGAGTTTTTCCCTTTACTTCGGGTACCCATTTTATAGAGGCTTGGTGAGCTACAGGAGAATTTTAGGTCCCATAGGATCCATCTCAGTCCTAACAGATTAAATAAAAGTCTACCAAGCAGCGGGGTTTTAACCCAGGACCTTCGACACAGAGCTCTACCACCGAGCCACTCCGCTCCTGTTAGTATAAATACTATTGTTTTTTTCTCCCAATGGACAAACCTTCCGGAACATCGTACATTCTTAGCCAGTCATCATCTTATGTTTCTGTCTCTATCTCAACATCGAATCACTTATTTCTTACCTCTTCAATGGTTGTCGCCAATCTAGCATTAACGCTTATTTACTACCTCGGAAACGACAACAGTGTTTCGATTTGCTGCGGTGGTGGTGTAAGTCTTTAATACCTACCTGGCACCTGGCACTTGCCACCAGCCGGTGGTTCTCCACCTGTCCCGATGTTCCTCCCAGCGCTGGTGATCTGGTCCTATCATCTGTCGGTCGGGACGGAACAAGGTCACCTGCCTCTATCCTTGGGCTCTGCTTCCTTTCATTTTCAATAGTGAACTAGTATTCTAAGAATAGACCCTATTCTTCTAATCACCGAGACGTTTCTTGTTAAAATGGACTTTCATAGTCGAATATTCCTTTTTTGTTCTTTAAGAAACTTTTTTAATTGTATTCTAAAAAAAGCTAGTATTTCCTCCTCTTCTGATGTTTTGCAGATATATCCTACTAGGTAATTGGTAATATTACTATTTGTAATACTTTCTTTGTTTGCTGAAATAGGGATTTAGCGTTTTTTAAATATATTAAGTTCTTTTGGGGAAGAAACTTTTGATGAATTTGATAAATTAAAAAAAAAATAATACACATTTCATTTAGACAAAATAATTTATCAAAATATTACTTTTTTAAAAAACTGTACAGACATTCGAAAGATTTGTTTAAATAATTATTATAACTAGTTCATTTATTACTATGTAATTAATTTTAATCCAAATAAACTCCTTTTTCTTTTCTAAAATACTTCTAACTCGATTTGATAGCCTCTATGTAGGGTTTTTTTGTGCTTTTGTATATTTGATAGTTTTTTGTTGGAGACTGTAGAGGCACGGAGCAATGAAGCACTATTGTAACTGTGCCTGTAAAAGTAAGGGAGCAGAACGGGATAATTATTGGCGAGGGGGCCGGATGTCGGGCATTTCTGCTCCAGCAGCCCAGAACGGCCGCTACCCCAGCGCCATCTACATCCGCTAAACCACCAGGATATATTATTTAAATGGCACCTGCCCTTCGTTATCGATTCATATATTCCTTATCTCTCGCTTTCTCCACCATCTTGCTCATGGTTTGTGGAAAGTTATACCTTTTATACTTGAGCTGGTTGTATTTTATGTTCTGGAAAACGTGAATTCAACGAAATCATGTTTGGTGTTTATAGTGAAAATGAACCATATATCAACATATGACCTTTAATCTGACGATTAGAATTGATATTGATACAGATAATAATTAAAAATAATTGTTATGTTGTTTGCTTGTTTATTTAACGTCACTTTATGCCGCTATGGCTTATCGGAGAATGCTACAGTGGGAGCTCTAAATTTTGTTTATATAGGTTTAATAGGGGTAGGAGTTTTCAACGAGTAACTGACGTACAGGCTCTTTAAACGTCCCTTCCGAAGGACGGCGTAACCAAGGATTTTGTACTCCCTTTAAAAAATCGTAGGGCCCCTGACGGCCTACGAATCCGTGATCTTAGCAGGTTGTTATACTAACCACTTGACCACAGGTCGCATAATTGTTATGAAAAATGTGAATAAGTTTTGTTAACAATTTATGAAGCCATGAATATAACATAACACCAGTTTATTTCTCCATTTTTAACAATTGTATTCAGGCATTTATCCTGTTTTTAAATCTAGCATTGATCCTGCCCGGAGGACCACGATTGGAGTGGAAACATGCAATCCCTTTTTATGAGATCTGGAATGTTCACGCTTTAGCATTGTGGACTCTTTATTAGGTGAAATACAATACCAAATCATATAAGAATTAAATGTATCATAATAATTATACCTTATAATTGTAACAGAGAATAAGGAACAAACAGGTTATTGATTACTCTTTATTTGCTGGTGATATGTGAATTGCACATTTTTCTCCTTACTCTGTCGGCTTTCTGATGTGCTTCTACTCCATGTCATATCTAGAGCATATGTTCTTTGTTCACTAGAACCTGATCTAATAGACCATTTTCTATCCACCGATGCTTCCTTCCTTTAATTTACACTATTGTACATTTCGTTATATGTGATGAACAACAGCGTGTTACAACAGTGTAATCATAGGTTGTTTGAAGATTCTTTAGTAATGTTTTTATTATTGTTTGAAGAAAACCTATTTTCCTCTCAGAGTATTAGCAATAAATGTAAAAAAAAAAATCACTATAGGAAACTCTGTTTTATACCACTGAAATCTAACACGACGTCAAAATGTATTCAAACCAGGGAACTAAAAATGTATTTAATATCGCAATCATGCTTTGGAAACTGTAACATTCCTTAAGTTTTCTAGTATTACTTTGAAAGAGTTTTCTAGATTGAGCTAGGTTCAATTTTAACATTATTATCCTATTTATCTTAAATAAACTTACGAATTAAAGCAGTTTTTTTGTGTTGAAAAATCCTAAGATTAGGTTGTTATTCATAAATTTGCATAAGTAATAAAATGACGGGATTTTCTTGAAATAAGTTAACGATATTTCTTTTTAATAGACTATAAATATTTTCATCTATACTATAACATCAATAAGAATAAGTAACATAGTATAACAGAGCATATATCTATACCAATAAAAGTGTAATTTATTATTTCTTATTAATCATGTTTACAACTATTATATATAAAACTGTTATACAAATGTAATGTATGTTAGTGATATAAAAAAAAAATTGTAGTATGGCCCTCTTGGGTTATAAACATCTCTTCTTTAAGACAAAAACGCCACCTCCTAATAAGAAGTACTGCCCATCGCAGTTTTTTATGATCACCGTAAATAGAGGTAGGATCATTTTTATATAGATAATATATTTTCCAACACATCGTCCCTGAAGTTTAGTATCACCAGTTATTGTATCTTCTAATATATATTAGAACGCCGGCACCGTATTTTTTATTAATCTCCAATGAGACCGGGGTTGTTAGGTTTTGTGATAGGGATTCAGTGGTCAGTTATTTTCGGACGGACTCCTTTTTTATTATTTCGTTTTATTGATAATAAAAGCTGTACAGTTATTTACTACATATTACGTTAGAGAATAAAATCCTATGTGGCTGATCCCTTGTAGATAGATAATAGTATGTGAGATTTACAGTGATATTATGAAATATAAAGAATAGTAGGTATTTTTATCAGTATAATAAATTGATAATGATTTGAACGTTTGAACATAAACAAAATTAATAATGTTAAAAGTAACCGAAGAAAACATAATTACTGGAACCTTCTGGACTCGTGTTTTCAGTGGTTGTCATGGATGCATACAGTGTGGACTACTATAGTTTAGGGATATGGCAAGTAACTAGCATAATAGTAGAGCTATTGGTTTTAGTTATTAAAATTAAAATTAAGATAATTGTTTTAATAAAAAAAAAATCATATACTAATAAGACCTATTTGGATTTACGGAGCAGAGCTTTGGGGCTCCACTAAGCCATTGAATTCCTTTTTTAGTTATGACATAACGTCATCCATAATGAACTCGATGTCCCATTTGTTGCTGATTGTGCCCGAACCCGATATAAGTCCTTTCATGACAAACTTTACTCCCACTCAAACCCACTAATTTCAAACCTAGCTACTTCCTTAATTCCCGATAATCCCATCAGGTGTCTGAAAAGAAGATGGCCTCGTGGCCTTCTAAGTTAAATTGTTATTTGAGTACTACCTCTGGGTTTTTCTACTTGACTTTATCTGATGCCATTACGTATCAATCATTCATTCTCTTTACTTGTATTATTATACAGATGTAAACTTCAATGAGTGAATTCAAAGAAAATAAAAAATTTCTTAGATCTACATAAGGAGGTAAATGATTCAAACTATTAATTAATTAATTATAAACGTAACTCAGTGTGGGAGTGACGATGTTCTCTAGTTTTGTCGCTTCAGGATCAGCTGGGACTTAATTAAAATATCAAGTCATGTGGGTTGAAGCCGAAAGCCGTACTTCTTGGATTTCATGTCTGTTAAACTAATCCGAGAAGAAAAGTGGGAAAAAAGTTTTTCCTATCTTCTTATTCTACCTTTTTTTCTTCTCTTTTGGAAATTGGATTCTTCTTTAAGTAATCTTGTTTTATACTTCAGAGTTTTAAAAACTTCTTTAGGTAACCGACATTTAACTCCTCGGTTCATCCCTTAACATTTAGAATGTATTAAAAAGTAATAAGGATGAATGTAATGCCGATCATTGGTTGTTATTTAGTAGATAATTTGGATTATTAAATTAACCTGACATTAAACTTAGGTTAGACCAAAAAACAATAAATAAATTTAAAAAAGTAATAGCATCTTAATGATAATTCGTCTATTGAAACATATTAAGACCGAAAATGTACCTTATTATGGTTTTTATTATTATTGTATTTCACTGCTATAATGTTTACTATAATGGTTATAGTACAGAAATTACATATATAATATAACAACACATCCACTGTTCTTTTTTTTCTTGTTTTTATAATGGATAGGAGGGAGGTGAATTTGTGGTCAGGTATTTTCCTACTGGATTCGTCCAGTTCTTGATATAGATATGGGTATTCTCTTGGCGGAAAATTGGCAAGCATTTCCTCTTATCACTTAACTTAAAGTTAATACACAATGTTAAACATAAGAAATAAATAAGACGGCTTTTGTCTATATTTGACCAAGGTGTCTCAAAAAAACATTTGTTGTTGCTTGGTTTTAAGGGCAAAAAACTGATGGTGGTGAGCGTTTGTGAATTAATTGATTAATTGTTTTATTTATATTATATAATGTCAAGAGTGGGGATTGCTCTGTGGCAGATAGCGAGGTTGAGATTGATTTCGGACAAATCACTTCCATTCATAACAGTTCTCCTAGAAACATTTAAGTCTCCACCACGTACTGATCCCAAGATCCTCCATGGGTAGTAGTGGTATAGATATTTTTTTACTACACGGTGCCATTTATATTGGGGTGATCTTAAAAGTGTCTGCCGAACATCGCAATAGTTATCTAAATGATGCTAGACGACCGCCGAATTAAAGTGAGAGAGATAGCAGAGGTTATGGACATGTCAAAAGAACGTGTTTGACACATATTAAATCAACATTTAGATATGAGAAAGCTGTCGGCGCGTTGGGTGCCGCATGAACATTTCGAACGCTCTGTTGGCGCAATAAATCCGAGTTTTGGCGCCGATTAATTACTGTAGATGAAAATCGGATACACCATTATACGCCCGAAACAAAAATACAGTCCAAACAGTGGACTGCAAAGGGGGAACCGGCTCCAAAAAAACCAAAAACTGTTGCCATGGCGAAAATACACGAATTACGGCTCCAAGCGAATTCTTTTTGTTCCCTCATCTAAAAATTGCGGATAGAGGATAGAGATTTTCGTCAAATGAAGAGGCAACCACCTTCATGAACAATTATTTTGCAGAGAAAAACGCACTTTTTGTACGGATTACATAGATGGGAGCATCGCTGGGAGAAGTGTGTAGAGTTACAAGGAGACTATGTTGAAAAAAAAATTTGGTAAAAATGTCTTGTATTTTTTAATAGTTGTTTAGGTCGGAAACTTTTCAGGCCACCCTCGTACATAGTCATGTATTTATAGTTCTTATTATTATTTTATTATAATTATTTTTAAAAGTTAGAAAAAAAATGTGTCAAAATACTTACTCGTCGGGAGCGGAGTTGTTCAGTGGTAGAGCGCTGAATTGTCATTGCCAGGTATTTTATTTATTATATGGTGCCATATATACGTTTTCATATATTTAGAACTTTTATTGTTACCGTATTTCAATGTTTTGCTATTTTTAAAAAGCTAGAAAAGAAAAGTAAAAATGTTATGGGGCTTAACAGTTATTATCTTTAATTTAAATTGCCTGTTGTTAATATTATGAATAACAATATTCATTATAATTCCATTTTATTCTATTGCTAAAAGGGTTCAAAATAAAAAAAATAAAAAATAAAGAAATAAACATTTCTTGGTTTCCGCGAAGGAGGTAACATTCCAAAATATTGAGTTAAAATAATTTTAATGGTGACGAAAAAATGTAAATGACGGGAAATAATTGACTCGGCTATATTGAATTATTTAGCCAGGGAGTTACTGAATATGCAAAAGAGACGGGGCGGAATTTAAAAGCCTCCCTCAAGAGTATTATCAAAAAAGATCCAAAGAAGGCGACGGGAATGCTATCGCTTCCATCCAGGCGCCCGAGTAATTTCCCCAACAGAGGCTTAGCAAGGATTCCATTACTACTACTGAATTTTTGCCCGATTCTTATATTTCCGACAAGTTTTAATCATAACGGCTTATTAAAATGAAAAATACTTTAATTCATATTTGTGCGAATCGTTTGGCCCTACATCAGTTTCATTCAGTGAAGTCTTGCCTCGTCGGTTATGTAAATATTTTCACATGTCACAGTTTACGTTTGTTTGCTCTTTGCTATAGCTAATCGGACGACGCTACTATGGGTGTCTCACATTTATTCAATCAGGTCGGGATTTTTCACTCCCTTTCTAAAATCCTTTGGCCACCTACCAGGAAACGACCCTGCGATCTTGTGATTTTACTTGATATGCTGACCATTAGACCATTCTCAAAATTTACCTTTATAATTGTTAATAATTATTATAGTCTTTAAATAGCGGACTCGAAGAAAACGTTCGCGAACCTATTAGTATCAAATAATCCTGCTTTCTGTGAATTGTGTAGGGTGGTTCAGCTGGAAAAAGATTTGATATCAATGCGTCTCTTGTCCTGTCGTTAATTAGTTAGAACATGGAGTTGGGAGTGTTACCTGTGGTTTAGTGGCATAAAAACATATTATTCCCGGCAGGTGTCCCAAGGATTTCTTTAAAGGGAGTAAAATAAAACCTTAATTAAGCCATCCTTTGGAAGGGGCGAAAACGGTGATCCCGAGCCTACTAGTTAAAGATGCCTATTATGATTATACCTGTATTGGCAAAATGTAGGTTTCCCAATGTAGCATCGTCCGGTTCATCAGCATATAGTGACATTAAATAAATAAAGAAGTATACAGGTGGAGTAAGATATGGGCAGTAAGGCGCAGTAACCCTGATTCACAACGACCTTATATCCCCAGTCACTATGAAGTTGAAGGAAAGGTTGTACTGAGGAAAACAGATTAGTGCCATTCACGTAGTTTGTAAGGGGCTATCAAACCTTGGCTTGAAGTGTAACTTTCGCTTCACTCCTTAATGTTAATGTCTTAATTGTACTAATTAAATATTGAAAATAATATATATTTTCGTTAGGTATTTAATTTTATCCTAATCACTATAAGTGAAGAATCTGAAGCCCCCAGGAACGGATAAAGTGCTCTCATGCGCGGCTGGTCCTCGCCGAAGGAGAGGGTATCTATCCCTCACCACTTGTCTTCAACTCCATGCCCTCCTCACTCGAACTTCTCCCCTAAGTAATTGGACTGATTTGGTTGTGCGTAATTGTACTTGTACTTACGCAGTTATTAACTATATAATTACTTGTTATAATTGGTATATAATGTTTTATGTGAACTGAAATAAAGTTTTATATTTTATTTCGTATCGTTTTTAGTTTGGAAAAACTTTTGACTCCCCTGACGGTTTTATAATCGATCTCTTGAGAATATCTCTCCCAGAAGACGCCTTAGTTGTTGGTCTATTATTCCCCAGACGGACAGGGGATGAAGGATAGGAACGGAGGAAGCTATCACCCCCCGGCAGAAGGCCAAGTAATTTCGAGAAAGCGACTAAGCCGAAATCCCATTATAACATGGGATAAAGCCCTTCGTCTTTTTATCCCTTTGATGGCCACTGCTCTTTTTAATTTACCCTAATCCTCCCCCATTTAGAACAACAGATTCGTTTTAATCATTTTTTTATCTCTTTAAGTTAGCCCTTCCCTTCAACCGGTTTTATAACGGATAAATTAATTATTAATTTCATTTAATTTGAAAATTCTTTTGAGGTTGTGGATTTATCTGCTGGCCTCCTTTTTCTTTTGAAACCCTCCGGTTGTTAAACGACACTTATTCCAGAAAGGATTCCGATTGTCTCCCTCATTTATATAATTTTCATTTTTTTTTTCTTTCTTTCTCTTCTTCACACTTTATTCGTGATCAAGGATTCTTTGGAGTATAAAACTGAACGTTCATTGCAATTAATCGATCTTTCAAATGAATATTTTTATAGAGTCTTTATGTTTACCATGGAATTAAATTAAATGATCTTAAAATTGGATCAAAGTACTTTTGGCAAGAAATGGAATTTAACTACCTTCGGATTACAATATCATAAGTAAATAAATAGCAGTATTAATAATATCCAGTACAGGATTGAATATCCATGTATTGACCTTTTTTTTAAATAAATCCTAATTATAGGAATGTAAAACTTGAAAATTAATAAGATGCGGAATAAAAATAAAATATTCTATACTCTATTATTTTCTGTAATGTAGTCTAACCTGATATTTTCTTTAATTTAGACTAACCAGATCCCATATTTCATTTATTACTCTTTCAGTCGTATATTTATCAGTAGCTTTTCATAGCTCTCTTTATGATATTGCAATGCCGGTTTTTAGAACAAACTTCATACAAATAACCTAATTTATTTATTAACATGAAATATCTTAGTTTTTTGGAGTTACTGTATAACAATTTTTATAAAGCTTTCAATAATTCCAAAAAATAAAACAACGTTTAAAAAAAAATCTCTCACACGCTCTCTCTCTCTCTCTCTCTCTTTCTGCGGTAACAGTTCCGCAGGTTATCGCTTCGAGTTGAGTCACAAGTTTTAACTTTTCATTTGTTTCCTTTTTAATATTCTCAAAAGATACAAATAATCGTGAGCTTTAGTATGAAAAAAAAATTGTAATTATGGGAAATGGTTTTCTTTCAGTAATCACTTCAAGAAATGAACATGTTAAAAAACATACATCGTATCTTCGAAACATTAATTTCTTGAAAGAATGAATACCGAAATATAAAAATTCCTGTTACACCCTTTTTTCAATACTAAGACTCATGATGTACCTACCTCAACTTGAAGACCTCAACTTCGAAACTGATAGGCTTTCTGTCTTTTAGAAGCGTTAAGAGAAAAAAATATATATGATTCCATCTATTTTATTATTTTGTATTTAGGGATTTAGGAAATTCTTACTTCCTAATATTTTATATAAAGAACCGGTTATAACTACCTTTTTTGGTGTAATTACATAATTATGATTTTGATTAGATTGTTTGCTAATAACCATTTTCCACATTTTACAAATAATCAATCGCCGTTACTATTTGGATTCACTCGGTTCGGATAAGAATATGTTCCTGCCTTGAGATAAATGGTTTAGTGGAGTAATCTCGACAAGAGCCTCTAGAAAAAAAAGGGATGCCGTGATACCTTTGTCGGAAATGGAAAATAAAGCAACAAATATTTTCTGGTAACAAAGTTGCAAGGCATTACTGAATTCCCTCAGCCGTGCGAGGGTAATTCTATGGACACTGGGAGTGGTTGTGTGCAGAACTGATGTGATGTATTCCCGCTTTGATCAGCGGATGGGCCCTCTCGGCAGTTTGCCTATCCTTTATTGACGGCAAACATGTACACCTATAGAACTCTATGGAATTATACCAGATTTAGACCGGTTTGTTGATTAGAGCGAAATGAAAACTGATTAGTTTTGTTTTACGTTTCCAAAAAAATTAATGAAAAATAATTTTAAAATCGGTATTTTTTATTTCCCACCCCCACAAAATTGTATAAACTTATTAAATTATAAAGTAAAACTATTTTTGGCAGGCAAGTAGTAATTTTTTTGCTAATCGGCCCTAGATATCCAGAGCCCCCATTTCTGGAAGGCACCTTATAATTTTTTATTTAATCTTTCGAAATGTTTTATATGTAACTACTTGTTATATTTTTTTATGATATATTATTATTGTATAATAGCTCTACAGTAATTTGTGATATTTTGTAAGGGCTCTTTGATGTGCTGTATCTTTGGCTCAAAAATAAAGTAAATTATTTTTAAGAGTAATGTGAAATGGTCAGGGGATGCAGTTAATAATTATACAAAATAAGAACGACTTATTTTATTGTGTCTAGTTTCGGCCTAAGTTTCATTTTAGTAATAAAAGTAAAATACTCCGATAAGTTGGTTTTAAAAGGATATTAAATTGGTTTTAGACGATTCCATGCAGTGTGGGAGTCGCTATGTATTATTATATATTTTTTTAAATGTTTGTAAATAAAATTTTTGTCACTCGTAACCGTTTACTTTGTTTGTTATGCAATTGGTTATTAGCGTTTTTAATTAGTTATTGATTATTTCATTTTAGGAGTACATAGTTTGTTAAGAGAATATTAAATAGCCATAATGATTTGAATTTCCTCATTAAAATAAAATCGCGATTTGATCTATTTCCTTGTCAATCTGAAAGTTGCTAAAGTTTATATTATTTTAGTAACTATTAGCTATTATTATATATAATAGCTAATAGTTATTATTATTATTATAGCTAGTAGCTAAGTAACTAATAACTTTTGACAGAAATAAGATATTATGGAACTTATATAATGCATCATAAATTATATAAATTAGAAATTATTTAATTGACAACTATAAATCTTCAATTTGTTAAAAAAAAAATTATTTTTGAATAGGTCCATAATAAATCATTTAAACAATAAATAAATCCCAAAATAATAATCTTTATAATTATTTAGTCTTTCATTCTTAATTATAAAAGAACAGTATATTTATTATTGAACCATACTTTATCAAACAACAAATGTAGTATATTAAATATTAAATTATATGTTAATTGTAGTACAGGATAGATGATAGAGGGGAAACATATGCAAAATCCAAAAAATGTAAATGTCTTTTTACGTATAATAATTCAAAGTAATGTTAAAAAATTTAAGGTAATAATTTTATTCACTACCCCTGGCCACATTGATTCATAGCGCGGCGATTCATAAGAATGATAACCCGGTGGCGAGATTTATCCAAAACGGAACTTAGGGCGGATGGAGAAATACCTCGGAAACCAATATGTCTCAATTTGGGCTTGATTTAGGCTCCCTGCGGGTTCCGGTCAGGTTGGCCACCACAACAGATAAAACCAGTCGAGTTTTTTTATTTTTTATTTTGCCGCCTGTGTGAGTGCCGGCCCTGGGCCAGTCCCAGGGGGATCAGGATGGCTGTACCTGCCTCTCACGGTTCCAATGGTACCATGATCGCTGCGGAAATAAAATTAATAGTGAAATAGGAATATTGTTATTTATTTCATGTTACTGCATGGGGCATATCTAAATTTTTGCATTAGATGAAATTTCGTTGCTATTTTCGTTAATGAAATGATAATATTGTTAAACATATTTATAAAACCTGTATCACTACAACCCTTGGGGTTCGTTATATGGTAGAGACTGTACTGTTTCTTGGACATCGGTTGTGCAAAGAGGTGATTTATCCTAGACCATGCTTGACCGCTAGATTTCAGGTTCAGGCAACTTCCTTTGTAAAGCTAATTAGTAACTTATCGACATGATTTCAATATAATAGTGCCTGATCGGTGATTCCTGTAGAGACATATTTGGATTGTGAATATTGGAATATGAAGGAGAGAGTATTTTAAATGCTTTTATAACTGCATATTTAAAACTGTATTTTAGGTAGAATTGAATCTTTTTGCCATGCACCATATGTACTATAAATTATGTGATCGATTCCAAAATATAATTCATCAACTCTAAAACAGACGACAAAACGTAGGGTTGAGCCTTCTCTTTAACAAAGCTACTCTTAAATATTAATCCATTTTTATAATATATTAGGACACTTTTCTTCAAAATGGTATTTAAGATTAATTATGATAATATGTGAACAATAATTTGATAACATTGGGGAATTAAGTCAAATTGTATCCTTATGATCATATTTTAATTATATTTTAAAGACATTACTTTTGTCATTGAAGAATTTAATAATTGTCTGAGACAAAAAAAACCCCGATTTGTTCATTTGTATCTATATTAAATGTATCTAAACATCTAAACTGTTTGACAAAAGTTGAATTTTAAAAAAATGTTTTGGTTCTAATGTTAAATTATTTTGTTACAGGTGAGTGGTGTATTGTAAAATTTCTAGTTTATGAAAATTAGGTAAGTTTTTTTAAATTGAATAATGTATTATTTTAAATTCATATTAACTTGAGAGATTAAGAATGATATAAAATTTTGAATAATTACAATGGCCGACAAAAAAAATTTTTTTTATAGTAACATAAAGCTGAATAGCCTAAGCTAGTAGAACGAACCTTTCTTAATGCGAAAATGGGCAGGAAGAAGTCGTAACACGTAAGCAATCCTTGTTACATTAAACAAAGTATATGCACAACGGTCCCACTTGTTTATTTAACAATGCTTTTATTAGCTTTCTTACTCCTACATATCGATTATTTTTATAATATATATTAAGTCTTAACATCTAAGAAGCATACATACATCAAAAACATTTTTTTTAAATACGTTAAATTTATTTTTTTCTTTTATGGGGGTCACATCTCTCTTTAAAAACCAGTAGTAATCACCCATCATTGCTGGATACCATCGTCCTTGATACCGCATTTCCATTATTCTCTTATCTTGATGGAATCTTTCACCAAAAAAAGAACAGTTTTTGGGTCTATAAGAGGCACATATTTAAAATTTTTTACTTCCTGGTTGAAATTCTATTCTAACTCAAATTATTGTTACATTCTTTGCACTGATATACTTGAGATGATCACTAGACTTTGTGAGTTAATACTATAAAGGTCTTGAAAAGCTAATTCAGTTAAGTAGAAGATATAGCAATCAGTTTTGATGGCTGTCAAGAGTACTGTAGTCGGCAGTAAAGTGTATGCCTAAAATCTTTTTAAAGTAATAATCGTTTTGGTTGTTCACCATAGCGGGATACGACAGTATAAATATAGACACTAGGGAAGTTCTCTGCTAGGCAATTCGATTCCACCCCTGGTAGGGTTTATTTTGTTAGGTCTCAAATTGGAACCCTTGGCCTCCATTTTCCTTAAAGAAAATCCAACCCTTGTCCCAGGTGTTTTCTTGTCTACCAGGGAAGTTTTCTTGTCTTTATAAAATAGTCAACACCAATTATATAATATGTGTTATGCCTCTTACGAAAAGAAAATCATCAATCTTTATATTAAGGAACCTTTATATATAAAACATAAAGTTTTTTTAATAACCGTTTGTGAATGTTTACAATGTTAACACTCGATATTGATGATAATATGGTTGATTGGATGCTTCCTGAGTACTGGAAAATCCTACAGTAGCCTAACGTACAACTACAGTAGACAACTTTTAATACAGTCCTATTTGTTTATTTAATGTCACCTTATGCTGCTAGGGCTAATCAGACGATGCTACGGTGGGAGTCCGTTTTATTAATTACTCATAGCAATGTTTTTAATTATTCATTGTACATTCAATTTATTAATGTATTTTTTCTTAAACTTTATGCAAATAAATCTCATAGTTTATAAAACAAATATAAGTTATTAAAATGCGTGTTCAACAATACCTGCAAGTTCTTAATAAAATACATAAATAAAAACCTAAATAAAACACAAACATAGGCAAATCATTTTGAAAATGACATAAATTTTGTCGAAACGTCTTTATAAAAGAAGAATATAAACAGACTGGATAAATTGTTTTTTCTTAACCCATTTTATATATATCCCCTATGCCTAAAGAGGAAGTGGAAACATTTTGTTAGACTGGCAATAGTTCTGTACTTGACCATAATCGTATGTTACGACCATAATAATAAATTAATTACTTTTCATACTTCCATGAAGATCATCGGTTCAAGATATAAAAGAAAAAACAGAATGGCAAAAACTTTCCTATTAAATATTTTTCTGTACCATTAGGTTTGGGAGGCTATTCGCTCTGGTGTGAAATCTGCACTAAATTAGCCGGCAAGTTGGGGTGAATAAGGGGCGAAGGTGAGCAGTGGGGAAATAAAGTTTTTGAAAAATATGGTCTCAAGAGTGTCCAGGGAGTTGCTAAATCATTGAAATTGGGACATATTGGTTTCCGTGACATTAAGCAATCCCATGCCCCCTGCTTAGCTTGCATACTCCACTCAACAATCCCAGCTCCCTCGATCCTTTTCCACTCCTATCTCTTATTCCCTTTTTAATCCCCTTATATTTTCTTCCACCTCTCAGTTATTTGCCTCATTTGCATCCTGTTATCAGAAGTGCAGCTGGTTTTGAAGTTTTTTTTGGACTATCATGCATTATTATATTTTTTTTATAGTAATTTGTGACCATTTATTAGTTTGGTTTGAAAATTACAAAAATAAAAGTACATACAACTATGAAACTTGGAATTCAACTTATATTTTAATAATACTGAACATAGCGGTGAAGATAAAATTAAAATTATAGCTTTGGGATAATACCAAATCAAGTTATGGAAAATTTGAATAGAAACACTAGTATGTAAAAAAATGAAAAATTATAAATGATGGATTTAATGGGCCAGGGGTACATTCAAAGATAACACAAAATGAGCGAAACTTATTTTGTTTTATCTTTGAATGCCACTCCTGACCGATTCGATCCATCATTAGAATTTTTCAGTCAACTAAAACTTTTGTGTTTTTCTGTTTGTATACTTGCGTTTCTTCCGTTAGTTAATACAATTAAAAAATAAAATACTACGTACGTATACTTATTTATTAAGAACCTGTAGGTCCCGTTGAAGATGGTTTACAACAGATTGTGAAATATTCACATGTGTTTCTGAGAGTTCCAGGTTTGGACTCTCCCCTAATATTGTGTTGTCATGGCAGGAATGCCCGAGGCAGTGCGTGCGTAGTGCCATCTTCCAGAAATAAACGAATCCTTCAGCTTCTGAATGAGGGTTGCAAAACAATTTGCCTATGTTTGTATTTTATTTAGGTTTTTATTTATGTATTTTATTAAGAACTTGCAGGTATTGTTGAACACGCATTTTAATAACTTATATTTGTTTTATAAACTATGAGATTTATTTGCATAAAGTTTCAGAAAAAATACATTAATAAATTGAATTCACAATGAATAATTAAAAACATTGCTATGAGTAATTATATGATGATATAGTGAGAGCCATAAATTATGCCCATCCAGGATAGAGATAATTTAGATAGGATCATAATTAGGATAGGTATCTTTAACGAGTACCTGCCACCGTACATGCCCAGAGCACCCATCTTATGTTCCTTCTGAAGGACAGCATAACTAAGGATTTTAACTCCCTCTTAAAAATCCTATGGCCTCCTGTCGGGCTGCCAATCCGCAATCTTGGGCAAGGTAGGGTGTTATGCCAATCTTTACACCATTAGTGATAGTTCATAACAATAAAGAAATAGGTATATGGAGCAGAATTATCTACTATGCTTGTGATTCACGGTACTATAAACCCGTCATTGGTATTCATCTGTTACAGCGGTATTGTTAATTGTTTACTAATGATTGAATCATAAGCCCTATCGTGTGCTATATATAATATAAACCTATTAACAATATTTCATTGTTCCATCTACACTAAGAGCGAAGTATTGCGTTCTAACCTACTGTTGGACCTGTAGAGTCCTATTTTCAAAGTAGGGAAAAATGGCTTCTTAGAATATATTCTAATTTACAAACCGTACGTAAGAAATTATGAGGAAAAAAATAGTAAGGGTGCAAGAAAAAAACATCGCTTAAATAGGGAAAACCAATTTAACTTAAACTTGTTTATTAGAAAGCCAACGTTTCGACACACATTGCAGATCATCTTCAGTGCTTTTGACGGGGTCAAGGGAAGCGAATCAAGCCGAAACCCTTGACACCATCACAAGCCCTGAAGAAGACCTACAATGTGGGTCGAAACGTTAGCTTTCCAATTAATATTTCTCCCTATTTTAGAGAATTTTTTTGACCTTCACCCGGACCATTTTCATCCTCATGTAGGTCAAGGTCAACTAATATTATTCAAGATTAATAAATTATACGATATGTGAGGTAAATTTTTATTTATTATTATTATTGTCGTTTATTATCTATATCTCTTTCTGATTGGACAAAATAAATGGTTTGATTGTCATGAAATTAGTTTATGTCATAAAGGTTATTCGACGCAGTTTTATGAATTATTTCTAAGATTATTGTATTGATTAAATCGATCCGAAATATTCATAATTAACTTTGTTGATAATAGTTTTTCTTTTATTCCGAACTATTATTTTGAAAATGGCTGGTTTGGTGCATTCGTAAAAATAAAGCTTAAATGAAGTGATAAATCGAATTTATTCCGAGGCGAAATGAGAGCTGGTTTCATTGGAGCTGGAAGTTGCCTCGGATCTTGTTATTCGCCGCGGTAGGGCGCTGTTTACCTAACCCCCAATCCTTTCCCTTCCCCTTTTTGCTATCTCACTTAATCAGTCTTCCTTTTCTTTCTTTATTTTCACTTTAGTTTTTCATGAGCTCGTATGTTTCTGTTATAAAAAGGTCGATTTCAGTGTTTTTATGTGATGAAATTAATTAAGCTCGCGTTGATAGCTCAAATACCTGTTATTTTACTTCAACATTTCATCTATACCTCAATAAAAAAAATGTTTCCAATGATTTATATCAAACTTACAGATGGCAGTTTTAGATTAAAATAATAAGGATTTTGAATACACTCCTTACCAGATACATCAGTCTCTACTCATTCTTTACTCATTCAAAACATTGTTAAGTTTGTATTTACTTTTTACAACAATTCGCATGTCATTCATGTTATACAATAATAAGACAGAGAAAATCATAGAGCAAACGGTAAAGAAATCACCTTATAATACTACAGTAATGTAATTGTAATATTTGGTATAAAAATATATTGGAATAAGTAATTTTATATCTCCAAAACAGATTAGTTTCTATTTTTTTATTATAAGGATTATATTTATATGAACAAATATAATTATCAAATGGTTATTTTTCTTTAAAATAAATATTTATTCTCTATTTCCATATAAAATGACATTCATCTGGCAAGACTAATAAATTATATAAAGTAGCTTTTTGTTTGATTTTTAATAAAAAAGCAAATTTTAAAAACACACATTTTCTTGTTTATATCAATACTTACCTAATCCTCAATATAATAGAACTATTGCACTGATTTCTCATATACTTAAGGATTGTTTGTGTTAGCTCTGCGGCGAAAAAAAAAATAAGAATGTTTTGAAATTATTTTGGAATCAACCACCAATTTGTAGTCTAGTGTCCACTATGTAATACACAATCATGTTTTTTAAAAGTTTGTTATTAGATAATAGTTTCTTAGACAAATTATTATTATGCAAAAACATTTGAACTTTTTTTCTAAGGGACAATCAAAATATCATTACCATAGTTCGTATTAAAATTATTATTATTCTAAAAACAATTCTTGTTGTGATAGAATGTATGTTTTGTTTGATTCAAAAATATATATTTTTTTAATATGCGGTAAATAGAATTGAATAGCCCCACATATGATAAATAAATTTAATATGTTAAGGGAGGAGAATAAATAAGAAAATTGTATTACATTTTTTTAAATGATTAAAACATTTCATGGGCCGTTTTAGTTGTAGGTCTGTTGAAAAGTCAATTGCCACTGAACTAACTCAGATAGCTTTTCTTGTTAGATCATAAGAAAAGCTATTAGACGTGTATAATTACATGCAATTTTTATTTGAGGTAATTAAAAAAAATAATATACTTTTATAATTAAACAAACAATTGAAAACAGTGTAGTAATTGTATTCAATAGAGTCCTAAAAACAGTCGTTTTATCTAATGGAAAAAGATATGCTTAAATAATTCCCTTTAAATAATGTCACATATCGGCTTAGAGATGTTTAAATAAAATTTTCCACTAAACCGCTACTCCATTCGTGGAAAGAAGAAAAAATATTTTCCTCATTCCTATGACAAAAATTCCTATAATTTTTCTACAACGCTTGCCTGTTCGCTTTTTTCTTCAGTTTATCTCATGAATTTTCATGCGCGTCATGAACCTCGAGTATGAATGAGTAATGTGCTCGGATCCAGAATTTCCTACGAATTCCAACGGGGACATGTTTGCTAATATCAAGTGGAACTTTTAATTAGTGTTTGCGATACGTATCGATAGTGTTTTTCATTCGATTCTGAAAAATTAAATTTGCAATTTAAATTGAAATTATATTAATGGATTAAAACGGCTACGTAGAATATGCACTTCGTGGTTGTCCATTTCGGTTGTATAAATGATGTATAAGAAAGATATAAAACCAATACAGCATTCACGTAATGTTCGTTGCTTTTAGAAAAATATTTCATTTAATATCGCAATGAGATGATTTTAACATACAAATAAATCTAATGACTGAATAGAAATTAATCTGAAGTTCTAATTAATGCCAGGGCATTTTTTAAATATTGATATCACAAACTTAATGAAAATAAATATAAATAAAATGGGAATGTCTTTACTTGTCAGGCAATGCTTATGTGAAATTAGAACATTTAAAAGAATATTTCTGTGAATTTTTTTTTTACTAATTCTCCAAAATTCTATTTATAAATATAATAAATAATTAAATTATTTAAAAAATTCGTTACACTACGATATATTAATGTTAATATTGTTCTGTGATTGTCAGATTTTAAAAAATATTATGAAAATTGAAAAAAAAAATCCTTTGTGTATGGAAGTTGTATAGTAGAAGTTGTTAATGCTTTTCTTTTTATGAGGAATTAGTAAGTTTTATTTATGTTTTATGAATCACTTTGCATGTTTGTGAATAGTTACATTTTTAAACAAAATCCAATTTATAAAACCTCAGTTTTATAGAAATTTTTACAGAATTTTCATTCTTGATGATAGATCATAGAAACGTTTATCATATATTCAATCTCATTAACTCAATAATCATAATTTTAAGAATAATTCAGAACTGATGATAATAGCAATAATAAATCAACCATTTTTTCAATATTCGTTTTGTGTTTTCTCTTTTCTTGTACATAAAAAATCTTCCTGTGAATATAATTCAATTTGCAATAGCAGTAGTATCCAGTTTGTTTCCGTTTATTTAGTATGTTGCCCGGAAGTGATTCATTTAAAAAAAAATTAATTTATGATATTGCTGAAGGATCTTATCCCAGGGTAAAAATATTTTTCTATCATTCAGTTTTTTATAAATTATTAAATTACTTTATATTTTAGTGTTTACCTTCGGATAGGATTTAAATTCGTGAAAAGTTTTACATAAGGAAACGAATGTACTCTTGATGGAATGGAAATGCTTTTGGAGTACGCCATCAAAGGTGGAAAGTTTAAATGAGATGTGTAAGATATTTCTGTATGAAAGGCTTATAAACTTCCACTCAGTGTGCCATATAATTAAATTTTCTATTGAATTGGTGTCCCATTTAGTTTAGGATTTAAATGAAGCCTATGAATAGTATTTATACCGGGTAAATAATTTCATAGAACTTTTAATAGATATAAAATTTGAAACAGGATAAAACCTAATAGAGAACGAATAAAGACCCAGATTTAGTCTAAAATATTAAAAAAGGGAGAATACGATTGTTGGGTCATGTGCATCGAATGTATCAGGTAGATTACCAAAGAAGATGGAGGGACGGTTGGATGGTAAAAGAGGAAGAGGTAGACCCAGGCTGAGTTGCCTCGAAGATGTCGAGGCTGACCTGCAGCTTTTAGGATTGAGAAGATGGATAAGACCTGCAGAGGATCGCTCTGATCGGGGGAGAATTGTTGAGGAGGGCAGGGCCTTCAAGGGTCATAGCACCGTCAGGGATAGATAAATAGAGATTAATAAGTGTATTTGGACTGGGGGTAGAACACTGACTTGTTATGGCGGAGTTTCTGGATCCAAATCGGTTTGTGGTAGATAAATTACTTAACCTGTTAAAAGCCGTGGTTCGACCATGTGAGATATAAGGACCTTCCTAGAGCTCGCCCAACTTCTACAAAGTGGATACCTTAAATTGGGGGAACTTAGGTGGTTGAGCGTGATTTCGTACAAATCACCTTCCTTCAGCACAAACGATGCAGTCTTTACTATGTTCTAAACCCAAATCCCTCCATGGTTCGTAGTGCTACTTGTTTTTTTTTATAAATTTATAATAATAGAAAACTATTTATAAAATTAATGGAACTTTTATAGCCAATAGAGAGAACAAATCAGAGATCAACAAGGAATTGATTGTTCAACGCCATCAAACGAGCGGAATGGTTGTTCCCTGAACTTTCAATAGTCTTTAGGGAGGAGAGTTGAAGAGGAATCTGTTCAACATTCTTTAGGCGATCATTTGGTTCGCTGATTTATAATTATACCTGGAAATGTTCCTGTATAATAGTCCTGTCTGATCAAGTATTAGTGTGGCTCATTTTAATTTGGATCTTCAAAGAATCTAATCGATTTCTGGAAATGACTCTCGACATATATACATTTTTTTTAATAAAGCGCTTAAAAACGTGTTGATCAATATTGACAATGCCATTAATAAATAAGTAATAAATAAAAAACAAAACAAACACAGGTATTTGAAAATTCCATGTGAGTTAAAAAAAATATTTGGGTATTGGTGAAACAGAGCATTCCCTTTTTAACGAAGGTATTGAAATTATTTTATTAACTGCTAGAATTTTTTTTAAAGCTTGAAACTTTTTTGATTTTACTCATGCTATTATTCCCAAAAAACTTCAAGTTCATACATGATAGAATTCAAAATATAAATTTATTAATGCCCCTAAAACTTCAAGTTCTTACGTGATGCAACTCAGAATATGAATTTATTAAAAAAACATGTTGGAAATGGAATATCAGATATGTGGTTACTGAATTAAAAAGCTTCAACCAAAAAATTAGCTACTGAACCCTCAAATCAAAAATGCTAATTTTTGAGTTATGTCGTTGTTCTTTTGAAGGAGCGATACAAGTAGAATATTTGGATTTGTATATTTTCTTTACTGTTTATAATATATTTTTTTTATTTAGAATAAGAATAGAATAAGTCTTTTTCTCGTAATCACCTTCTAACAGTTATAAAAATAGGGTTTCACTGAATTACATTTGTGGAACGTAAGACCTCACACTAGTGTTATGATGCAATTAACACTGATCTATACATTATAATTATAAAACGATTAAAAACTCACTGCTTAAATGTATGTCGAAATAAGTTTCACTGCATTGCTCACTATGACTCTGTTATATATGGTACATATTTGTAGCATATATAACATCCATCTATGGTACATTTAAGAGTAATTTTTTTAATGAGTGAAATTTTCTGAGGGAAGCTAAACTTTTCATAACGAAATAAAAGTTTCAACTATCATTTCGAAGTATAGATCAAACATGTTTATTGAAACGTTCATTTCTTGATGAAATGATTAGCGATGTTTACAAAGTTCCCATAATTACATACTCTTTTCCATACTAATATTTTTGGAAAATATTAAAATGGAAGCGATTGAATTGTTGTGACCCAACTTGGGCCGACAGCATTCCGAATGATTTCCAAAAAATTTTTTTTTTATATTTTGTTTACAATTTCAGACGCGAACCCTTTCTTCTTATCTGAGCCAAGCTGTAGTAAGTTAACAGCAAGGTTATACTGAAATATAGTAGAAACCAGCTAATCTTTGAGTGATATTTTAGTAATGTCTTTCAAAACTGTATATTATGTGAACTATAACAAAGCAAATATTTAAATTATATCATCTGATATCTACGACTTTTGCAACTGTAGCTCAAAAGGGTACTGTTGAGAGACTCCTCATCAGATCCAGCTCACGTAGCAGCCGGTTAAGACAAAAGGGAGGAAGTGCCCACCGTTAGTAGGCTCCTTTGCATATAAGGATTCATTCCGACAGTCGACAAAAAGTCGACCGGAATCATTAGTAAATAAATTTAAAATAACTTTTATTTATTTATCTGTGCACGTTCGCAACAAATATGTTACTGTATAAAATCAAACTATGAGCTATTGTATATCTGCAGCCTCGGTGAATAAATCGATAAGTCGAATTTTGTCCGGAGTGAGTTACTGTTTTGAGGGAAGCAGAATCGTGTTATTCTCATAGTTTTTGGCTTGAAATGGAATTGTAATACAAGCATTCACTCTTATACAACCCAAAGCCAATGACCTAGCTCCTTATTTCACTACGAAAATAACATAATTCTGCTTTCTTAAGTACTAAAAGCTGATTATAAAGAAAATTCGACTTAACCTTCAATTCAGCGATACAGTAGATACATTCCATGAGCTTTTCCTCAAATTAAATTAATTTAATAAACATTGATTTATTGGTTTTCTGATACTTATCAAAACTTTACGGCTAATAAAAAAAGAAAAGAAAACGGTTTTATGTGTTTGAAAAACCCTTAAACATTTAGTACACGGAAAAATAAAATTAAATGATTTCCAACAAAAATACTGTGTTGTGAGTTGTTCTATATTTTCCTATAATTAAACTTTGTTTTCAAATTTGGAACGAACTCTCTAAGTGTAGAGTTTTTAGTTCATAATAAATTTAGCTCAAACTAGTTTAATTCGGATTTTAGTATAGAAATGTTATTGTACTAAGATAGGTTGAAAGGATAAGAAAGAAAGATAGAGACAAACTCGCTAGAAATGATTATGTCCATTTGTGACTCGTGGCGCCTCTGCTTGTTTCTGAGACTGATCTAAGGTCCTTATTTATTTGTGAGTGTGGTCTCAAGACTATTTCGTCTCAAGTGGACACAGTCTAATACTTGAATCTCCTGCTTATTATTCTTTGTAACCAGATTATTTTCTTATCATGTCTGAAACAAGGATTTTCCTATAATGGATCGATTCCTGTCTAGTTCGTAGCATAAACGATTATGAAATATCTGTTTTTGAATGGTGGTCTGTTTTCAATTGACATGTTCTCGGTGAACGGTTTTTATCATGCATGAATAACGTTTCCTTGTTAATTTCTGCTCCTACAAGTATATATGTATAAATAGTAAGTACATAAATTATAAATACAAATGGGGATGGGTAGAAGATACCCTCTAGTAATATTTAAAAAAATATGTATAAATAAATAAACTGCCGTGTCCATCAACGGTAATGATCATAATATAACACAATCATACTAATAATTATATCATCATAATCATAATAATAATTATAGGAATCATACTAATAAATAATATTTTATGTTTAGATTTAAACAATCTACTTCTGATTACTTATTTGCGCTTACATTATTTCACATTTCTTGAATAGAATCCTGAATTCTGTCCAACATCGATTTATGTAATACGACATGTTTCGATATGTAACGGGCAAAAGTCAACAACTCCTAATTGCATCAACACGTGAACTTGAGGCCAGCGAAGACCCAAGATGATTTGATGAGTCCAATTATTTTTATCACTATCAATGAAATGAAAGATATAAATATACTTTTAGGCTATAACAGGTGGCTTATTTAACTTTCCATAGTCCTAAATTTAAAAGTAATAACCAATTTCCCTGCGACTCTTTCTGTAACTTCTTTATAACTTCTTTGAAGAAGAACTTTATTTATAGAATTCCCTCTTGGGATGCTCCGATATATTGTGATAATTTATTAAACGAATTCCTTTGAGTTTTCCTAATTAACGTTAATGTGTATTTTTTATTTTTGGGAAATATAAGTACTGGATTCTATTGCTGCAAATGAGCCTTGGAGATCCTTTTTTTCAACTCCTGAGTATCTAATATAAGGTAGATACTCAGGAGTTGAAAAAAAAAGGATTTATAAGAATCATTATCATATTTACAATCGTGAACAGAACAATCCTTTTTTTTTTTTTTACAGAAACTCAGTCTGTTTATTCCATCATTAGTGGGATATGGGTGGCCATTGATCAGTTCATACTAAAGTTCTTGTGCTAGTGGTGTAGTGGAGCGAGTTAGCTACGATTGTGAAGCGCTTGTCTCGAGTTCAACTCTAGTTGTTACAGATCAATTATTTCATATGTTACGTTATCAGTCGTGTACGGACCCTGTGGTAAGTTGAGATCCACGGGCTTAACACAGGCTATATAAAGTAGGCACCCTTAGGGGGAACGAGAGTGATTCCGGACAAACCACCTCTCTGCACAACCGATAGCGCTTTTGAAAATTGATTTATTTGAAACTTGGATAAAATTACTATACAATTTAGTTTATTCATCTGCAATTCTTGTGTTGAACTATTGTTATATTACGTAATTATTCCGCAGGTTGTCGCTTATAATTGAGTCACAACATATTTTAACTTTTCATTCTTTCCCCTTTTAATATTTTCCAAAAATACAAGTTATTATGAGCTTTAGTGTGGTAAAGAGAATGTAGTAACTTATAGTATATAATTAATGCAGAAATTAACGTTTCAACAATATACCATCTATACTTCGAAATTTTAGTTGGAACTTTTATTTCTTTATAAAATGATTACCGAAATATACTGATTACCTATAATTACATTCTCTTTCCCATACTAAAACTCACTATAACTTGTATTAGTGGAAAATGTTAAAAATGGAACGAATTTATATTTAAAACTTTTTGTAACTCAACTCGAGGCGACAACCTTGCGGAAAGAACACATACCTTATTTACGTCTACTCATTAATACAAAATACTTCTTTTCCAAATAAAGTAGATGAAAATAGCGCGAACTATTCTTGTATTATCTTGTTTCTCATAGGGTTTCTCCTGGAGTAACTTATCGTGAGAATACATTTCCTGCCTCCATTATTAGATCCATTCTTGCATTTCTGTCGGAGCCTTGTGTTCACATCTCATTTGAATAATGTAGTCCATTCTGAAAGAGTGTGCCGTTTTAAATTGTGAAACGGCTGAGTACATAAGTTGTCAGGGAGGGGAAGACACTTTAGCATGGCTATATTGTGGCCCGGGGAAAAGATGATCCTCTTATATTAAATCTAGGCACTTGAATACTAATACAGGATATCCATCAACGTCAGCCAGGGGTGGTTAGCTCCGCAGCGGTTATATCGCCTCAAACTTGGTCACATAGCAGAACCACCCGCAAAACTTTTACACTCAGACCTCCTATGCCCCGACTGAAAAACATTGGAAACATTTAAGCTTTAGTTTAGTTGGCAAGAAGCTTTCTCCTTTAGTGTGATTCGGGAAGTTTTCCTCGACCCCCCCCCCCCTTCTTCCTCCTGTACTAGTAATGAGTTTCTTCTACCTCTCTGTTCTCATATCGATTATAAGGTTTCCTTTGTATGTCTCTTTTGAGTGTTGAGAAGTGAATGGGTCTGAGATAGTTTTGTCTGTTATTGCTGTGATTGACATAACTTATGGTAATCTATTTATTAGTTAATAATTTTTATTTTGTCTTGAATAATTATTGGTAGACCATATAAATATGTGAGTTGAGTAGCTCAGTGGTAGAGCTTTGGTACTTTGTTCTAACCCGGCTGTGGCAGATTTCGTTAAATCTGTTTACGGTGGAAGATAGATTCTTTCGGATCTAGGACCCTCCTGGAGCTCACCCAGCCTCTATAAAGTGTGTAAATTAGGGAAGAAACCAGGCGGTTCAGCGTGATTTACGTCAAATCACATCCCGGCAGAACCGTTGTTAAAGATATAGTACAATCTCTACCACGTACTGAACCAAAGACTCTTCATGAGTTATAGTGGTAAATTTTTTAAAAATGAGGAAGAAAATGTTCATTGAGGAAGTAAAAAACAATCATAACTTTTTTTAGTTCAAACAATCATAACTTTAAGTTAGCATTCAGTATTCTGATTTATTGTTAAGTTTATTGTTTAATAATACTATTACGAAGACATTACTCTTTATCGCATAACCAGTGGGCTAAAAGATTATCTTTATTTAAAATGTTCATATCTCTATCGTTCTGAGCTTGAATACATACTTACAAAATATTTGTAGATCTTAAAAAAAAATTGGAGATATGTAAAAGAAAATTATGATAAATATTTACAAAGTGAGGACTTGATGAGATGCTTTGAAAACATTTTTTCGTATCCGTTTGGGTCGTAAGATTTGTTGGTTCGTTAACTACTACCTTACATCATTCAGCATAAATTTAGCGAATCCACAAGCATATTAATACGTCTGTTTTTCTTTGCATTTTTGTTTTTTAAACTACTCCACGTTGGTATTTTAAACTAACAAGCATTCTATGAGTAGAAAGATTGGCTGTCGGTTTTCTTCCTATCTCGGTATTTTTTTCCTCTTACTGTTTCCTCTCTTTGGTTTCGGTTAAAAAAGCCGTGGCTTTCACTTCCTGCTAGTTGTAGGCTGTAACTAATCGCTGAACTAGTTCTGCTGAATCATGTGTATGCGCTCTGGACCAATTTCTGCTCCGATTAGAGCCTTAAATTGTTTAATTTTTTTTTTTACTTTGATCATTATCTACTGATTTGATTCATGAGTGCATTTTATGCTTACGAGTTTTTTTTTGTGCGTGAATTTCGTAAAATATGAATATAAGCAAGACTATTGAAGAATTAAAAGCTGATTGGCCGGATCATATTTTACATTTTGATATAGAATGTCTGAAGAGAAGAATTTGTATGATTTTATAAATAAACAGGGAGTGATTCAATGTTCCGACAGTTTATGCACGTTTTTACAAAATTTATGTGATTTATGACGGAAGGATCCTAGATACTATTCAATATATCATAACATATTATTTCTGTGACTTAAGTAAATTCCTATTATTTTTAATTAATTATTTTATTACTTACGAGAAGTCTTTATTGAAGATATATTATTGAATAATTTTTATTATTCTACCATCGAATCCGTCCTTTCCACCCGTCTTTTTTCCACCAATACTAATATTTGTTAGTCATTGATGGTGTATTCCAACTCAAAACGGTAATATTTTAGCCCTCTTTCTGCTATGAAGGGTCTTATTTTCAAAATATCATCTAATATAATTCTAAGTAATGAAGATTTGCAAGAGAGTTTAAAATAAAAATACAACTCTGGAAACATTCCACACCTCAATAAACTACTAAAATCATCTACTATGATTATGAAATATTATTATTTTACTGTTATTGTTTACTATTACTAATTAGAGTCCTTCAAAATTTGATATGTATGAAAACGGCGTCGTTATAAAAAAATCATGGTTTTGATTTTTTAATTACTTACTTAATTTTTGAAATATTCTCCATAAATGCTCGCATTGGACTAATTATTGTTCTTTGTGAAATAAAACGGTACGCTTAAGTAGCACAAATAGCTAGTTCAAGAAAATTGATGATTTTTATTGTTAGGAAATTATTAGCCATTATGTAATAAACGTCTTTAATGTATGCTTAAGTACAAACCTAATTATTTAAATAATACAATTTAACTCTCATTTTAAATTAAAACAAACATTTGAATCATAGCAAGTTATAACATGGACCTTCGGGTGACCTATGGTGTAGTGGTTAGCGTATCGACGTACTACGTTGAAGGTCGCGGGAGTATATTATCCTTACTTATGCCGTCCTACGGAAGAGACGTAAAGTGGGTGTCTTAAACTTGAAGGGTTCATTTATGGTATTTATTCTTTAAAGTATCCTATCCTAATTATACCTGCATGGGCAAAACTTAGGACTCCCTCTGTAGTATGGTCCAATTACCAATAGTAGCATAACGTGGCGTTAAATAAATAATCAAACAACATTTGTTTGTTTATTTATTAATTAACGTCTATATCAACTCATGTTATTTTTTTCCCCATGGCTCTACAGCCCTTGCAGGGCCCTGGCCTCCGCAACAACGCCTCTCCAGTCCTCCCTGTCAGCAGTTCGACCTCTCCACTCTCCGATCCCCAACCTCTGCTGATCGTTCTCCACATCACCCAGCCATCGCAGCCTGGGCCTTCCTCTTCTTCTTTTGCCTCCTGGTTTGCCATATAATAGTTTCTTTGGGTACCTATCTTCTCCCATTCGTTCTACGTCCCCAAGCCATTCAACTCATGTTATTACATAAAATATTTGATTGTTTTAAAGTTATAGACTTAATAGAATAAAATGTTAGAAATGGAAATTTCTTATATAAATATTTCAAAAAGAATTTACGATATACTGGCGGTTCTTAAATGCTGTTTAATCTATATAATTTGTAACGAATAAAATTTTCTTAATCATTCAGCTTCGTTATATTAAATATATTGGCAAATTTAACAGTAAAATCTCTCTCTCTCTCTCTCTCACTCACATACTCTCTCTCCTCCTTCTCTCTATGTGTACATATAAATTTATATATATATATATATATTTATATATATATATATATATATATATATATATATATATATATATATATATAATGACAGAATGACAGAGAAGTGAGTAAGGAATGTAAAATTTGTTTGAGCACTTGACGTAGAGAGGTGAAAAGGGAGTAGTAAGGAGAGCTCGGGGTAAACAAAGGAAAGTTTGGCCCTTAGGCGATGGGAACGACCCTTGTCTTTTAATTAGGACATAAAGGATGTTTTGAAGAAGGTTGCGGTCCCTAACTACTTGGGAACCCAGCACCAGCTACTGGGATACCAAGGCTCAGTTCTTATCCTGTAATCCTCACTTTTGGGCTTCGTTATTTCAGGAACGTTGGGAAGTTTAAGCTTAAAACTTTGTAAATTTTAAATTATATCCACTTCATTGTAATATGTTTATAGAATAATGCTTATTACCCCTTGATTATTTATCAACTTATAATATCGCAAAAAAAAAAAAAATCCATTTATGGTCGTATTGAACTTATAGTTAATTTTTTTTTGCTGTATTTGTTTATTGTTATAGCTTATTATTTCTAATAAGGATACCTTCGAATTCAGATAAAATTAAGGTCCATAAGTTTCTGGCCTGTCCTGCTTCCCCTCCTTCAAACGTGCCGGGGACCTGCACGCCTATGCAGGTCCATGCCTGCTCACTCCATACCCATCCCTCGCACTTCCTCAGTCCTGTCAGTCAGTGTCCAGCCTTGAAGGAAACTCCCTATTTTTACAATGTTCAAACTTATTAAAGGTTATTAAATTCTTTTGTAAAGAGGTTCTTACTCCTGCCCAAATTAATTAATTTGCTTGGATTGTGTATACGGGCAGTCATATATATATGTGTGTGTGTGGAAGAAAATATGGCTGTGGTTTTATAATATGTCATAGCATATCTTTTCAAAATAATCTTGTTGGAATTATTGTACGAGGTGAAATGTAACGATACGTTTTTGTTGCGGAACAAAAATAATACTTCAATCCATGAGATTATCTAACATATATAACATTAATATAAGTTATAGTAAAAGGGTATTTTCTGATTTATGGAAAAAAATTGTGTCCCCAACACTGTTTAAGATGTATGTACATAGTGAAGGAGTGGAGCGCACGTTGGAGAGAAAAGGGCGTAGACATAGACGGGCATATGCTTTTCTCTCTTTTCTTCGCCGATGACCAGGCAGTGGTCACATATATCAGAGATGGTCTGGAAAACGCTCTGATGGCCCTTGAAAAAGAATACAGCCTATGGGGTCTACGAATAAATTTTGATAAGACCGAACAATGAACTGGAGAGAAGCAACAGACCTTCATATTAGCGGGAAAATATGTAAGCGGGTGGACTCCTTCAAGTACTTAGGGTCAACAATAGATGGGAACAGCGAGTTGGCCTGGCAAGCAGGGTGACTAGAATGTTGCACCCAGTTCTTTGGAACACAGTCATCTCAACGGACAATGAAAGGCGGATTTTCAGAAGTATTATTGAGCACTACCTCAGCTACGCTTCAGAGACCCGGGACTTACTCCAGATTACAAGCTGCAGAGATGGACTTTTGGAGGAGATGCCTGATGATCACCATCCGGGATAGAGTCAGAAATGAAGATGTTAGAGACAGACTGCGGATGCCAGAACGTAGGCGGCCGAAGAGAATTTTGCTATGGGAACAGTCAGGCGGACGAAGAAGAGGAAGACCCCGAACCCGGTGGAATGACTGCGTGGAGGAGGAGATGGCCGGCAGGCAATTTTGGGGACGATGACTGGTGGAATAGAGAAAAGTGGAGGGACGCTCTGACTTAACTAGGCAACCCATTGAGTAAAAAAACCTGCAAAAGTTTTTTTATTTTAATTATTTTATTGAATTGTACAACTGTAATATATATATCTAGTACAAGGGCTGTATGAATAAATAAAAACATGAAAGGACATGTAGAGGCACTACCCATTGGCAGCACTCTAATCTGCAAAAGTAAAAGTAAAAAGTGGAAAAAAAAAATTCTTACTAATAGGTTTTTTTCTGTACTTGGATAAGAATAGTGTCCGTTGATTGATGTCGATTCACGATTTATTTGAATAGGAGGAAAAGGCACCACTCGATGCTATGGAGTAATTTACTACACTGTTTAATTTAGTTTATTCGAATTTCAGGAGGAATGAACAAATAAAACCCTAGCCTTCTTTCAGTTTATTTTATAATAGTTCTCTTAAAGATGTGATTATTTGAAAATACAAACTACTGAAAGTGAAAAACATCACTTTTCAAGAAAGTCAAAAACGTCTTTTTTCAGGAAAGTGAAAAACTTTTCATTCAACATTCATTTAAAATCAGTGCGTATCGTCAACTTTTTTTTTACCAAAGCCGTCATGTATGGTTTCCCTAGCTTATAAATGACTATATGAATTTTACAATTGTCAATTTTAAGCAACCGCAATAGATTGAAAACCAAAAATGTTTTTTTCATATTAAATACTTTGCAATTATTTCATATTATCAGCGTACGAACTATAGAATGGTAAATAAGGGATTTACAGCGCTAAGATGTAATATTTTAATTAACAAAATAATAAATTTCTTCTTATTAACTTGTTCCATCTCTCCTTTGTTTGTATCGGAATGGAGTCCTCACCCTGAACTGTTCGCTTATTCAGTCGTAGATCATTGAGACTGCTTTGTATTCATCTCAGTAGCTCAAGCACACTTCTGATTTTTAAATGCTGCTCGCTCGCTTCTATTTCGTGCCTGGCCCGCTATTAGAGAAGAAAATTATTATTAATTACTAGAGATTTTTTTAAATTTGTTATTACTATCCTGCTTTGTTGAGTTGAGTTCCCCGTTGAGTTGCCAGCAATAAAGAGGTTACTCGAGATAAGAAGGTAGGTTTCATGGGTACTGGCTAATACACAAGTACCTATTTATTATATACACACAAAATATAGAAATATAAAAAATTATATCGTGTCTGAAGGAATAATTTTACTGTTAATTTATGCGAAGCATAATTAGTTGTATAGAGCTTATTTATGCTATGGAGGATGCTGTTCTTCCTTACCCCAAGTCCAAAAGTTTCCCCTTAGGCCGATAAAACCAATTTGTGTTTGTACTTAAATGACCGTGTCCTCGAAACGACAGGAGCACCCTCTGATCTCTTTTGCGAGACACAGGGACAAAACCTCCTCCACAACCCTCGTCCTTTGATCCGGTGATTCCTCCCAGATCTGATTGACGTAGCCCTTCGGAATATGTCAAAGGCAGGAAATTGATTTGCCCTTAAATAGTGGAGGAAATTGCCGAGGGTCACGCTAAAATATAACGCTTACCGCCTGTCTATACCAGGCCTTATCCCCCTGTCTCTTTCTATCTCTGTCATTATCTTTATTTAAAGGCAATCTTCTCCCGTGAATTTTATATATAAGATCGTGTTAAAAGATTACAATTGTCAGATTTTGTATATTCATATTAATACTATTACTTAATAGGATATATAGGCACCGAAATCGATGGTACTTTTACTTGTATAATTAGGAGTTCATGTTCAATATTATTAATTGAGGCGTCACATTCCGAAATTTTTTAAAAAATTTCAAAAGGGGAAAAGAACTCGAAAATTTTAATTTTTTCCAAGTGTATAAAAACAGACAAACGGAATTACCAAATATATTTAATACACTGTTCAATGGCATAATTGTCTATATATTTACACTAGTTGAATGATTTCAGCCAATATTTTTATTGTTTAGAAAAAGTTTTTTTAAAAAATGGATTTAAATATTCAGCTGTAATATTTGAAAGTGTTATAAGTTTATATAGATCTAAAAAAATCTTTTATTCTTTTAAATGGTTTTAATTATTATTATTTCATAATTTTTTTTTTTTAATTTATTTATTGATATTTACAACTGTATAAAAAAAAAATACATCCAGTAAATAGGCTATGTGATACAAATGACATGAGTAATGGCAAGTTGAGAAACTACCCACTGGTAGTACTCAAATCACTAGTTCAACTAAGAAGGTCACGTGGCCATCTTCTTTTCAGACGCCTCGGGGGATTATCGGGAATCGAAGAGGAAGCTAGGTTTGAAACTAGAGGGTTTGAGTGAGAATGAAGTTTGTTATGAAAGGAAAGATACCGGGTTCGGGCCAAATCAGCAACAAATGGGACATTAAGGTCGTTATGGATGACGGTATTTTTAACAAAATAAGGAGCGTTGAGGATTTTACGAAGGATTTTGGACTGTAGGGATTGGATACGACAGGAATTTGATGGCTTAGTGGAGCCCCAAAGCTCTACTCCGTAAGTCCAAATAGGTCTTATGATGGTCATGTAGATGAGTCTTTTGTAGTTTATTGGGGGGTTAGAGCGTTTGTCTAGTAAGTGTTGAAGTAGCCTGAAACGTCGAGCAGTTTCTTGTCTTTTCAGTCTAGTATGAGGATTCCAGGTTGATCGTTTGTCGAGGTGCAACCCTAAGTATCGGATCTGTTCTACCTGCACCAGTGGGATATTATTAAAGGATACTGAAGGACAGGAAGTCATTGGTTTACGACGTAAGGTAAACGTGATTTGATGGGATTTTTGAGAATTTATTTTAATTCTCCAGTTTTGACACCATTCTTCAAGATCAGTAATATAGGATTGGAGCCTTTGGGATGCAATAACTGGATTGGTGTTGACTGATAATACACATGTATCATCAGCATACGTGGTAAGGATAGTGTTAGGATGAGTTGGGATGTCAGCTGTATAAACTGTATAAAGGATTGGGCCAAGGATACTACCTTGAGGAACACCAGCAGATTGGGAGAAGAGGGATGAAAGGACATTATTATGGTTTACCTGGAAAGTTCTATTTGTGAGATAGGATTGAAGGATGAGAAAGTAGGTATGAGGTAGGAATTTACGGAGTTTGTAGAGCAATCCCGGATGCCAGACTCGGTCGAAAGCCTGTTCCACGTCAAGAAAGGCGCCCGAGCAATATGATCCACGTTCTAATGCAGAGGAGACCACATCCACCACACGATGACATTGCTGAATAGTGGAGTGGGATGCTCGGAATCCAAACTGGTGATCTGGTATTACATGATTTGCATCAAGGATGGGGTACAATCGTTTGAGGATGAGTTTTTCTAGGATTTTACCCATGCACGGTAGAAGAGAGATAGGACGGTAAGAGGAAGGGTATTCTGGTTTTTTTTTAGGTTTGGGTATCATTTTTACAATGGATAATTTCCAGGGGTCAGGAAAATATGTGGAGCGGAGTACAGCATTATATATATAGGTAAGGAATAGAATGGCTTTTCTAGGAAGGTGTTTTAAGATATGAATTGTGATGAGGTCATACCCAGGAGCTTTGTGGGAAGGTAGTCTGTGAATAATGTTGGATATTTCTGTAGGATGGAATGCTTTGGGTGGAAGGGACATTTGGAGGGGAGCATCTAACGCTTCTTTTATACATTCAATGTGATTTGGTTTAATTATTTCAGGATGTGGATGAAAAATTTTGGAAAGGTATTGACCAAATAACTGTGATTTTTCTCCGTCAGATCTTGTCCAGTTATTTGATCCAGTGAGGAGTGGATGATTAAATTCCTTGAACTTTAGAAATTTTTTGGTGGTCATCCATAATGATTTGTCGGTGGTTGTAAGATTTTCAGTCCAGGTAATTAAATTTTGAATTTTGAACTTCTTGATTTCTGCTTTTAGTTTGTTAGTTAATTTTGTATAGATAGTTTTATCTGCTGGATATCGAGTTCTATGCCACTTCGATCTTGCTCTGCGTTTTTCTCTTAATAAGATTCGAATATGCTGTGACAAATCAGTCTGTTGATAGTTATTAATTGTATGATTTGTGATGTTATCATGTAAACTGCTTCTGATTGAAGTTGCAAGTTTTTCTATGGCTGTATCAATGTCTTGTTTTGTCTTAAGTGAAATTTTTAAGCCCAGTTTGTCCTCCAAGTCGTAATAAAAATCGTCCCAGTTGACACGTCCTGTAATCAATGAGGGAGGGGAAGGCTTGGGAGCAAAACATGAGTGCAAGAAAAGGAGGACTGGACTATGATCTGATGAAAGGTCGTCCAATGATTCAATATTGGCATGTGCGGGGGAAATCTGGGATGTAACAAATATGTCAAGGATGTCGGGACGTTTTTTGAAGGATGTAGGCCAGTAGGTGGGATTTTTTGGGGCAAGGATTGAGTAACTCTTTGAGGATGTGAGAGAGGATAGAATATTTCCACGGGAGTTGGATGTTCGACAACCCCATCGTTGGTGTTTAGCATTGTAGTCTCCTCCAGCTATGAAACTCGGTCCAAAAGATTGGAAAAGGGAATCTAAAAGGTTATGAGAGATGGAATTACCGGGAGGACAGTATACAGCTGAAAGTGTGATATGGGAAGGTCGTGATGTTATGGATACTGATGTTGATTGAATAGCATGAATAGTTGGAGTAGAAGGGACGAGGGAATGAGAAAGAGTTTTATGGATGAGAATGCTGGATTCAGCATGTGAAGTGTTGTCTGGGTGGTCTGACCTATAAGTAATATAGTCCCGTATATAGAATTTCGTACGTTGAGTGAGGTGAGTTTCAGTCAGCAAAGCTATATCTATTTGTTTGTCATGGAGAAAAATGTCTAGTTTGTCACGGTGATTGAGTAGTCCGTTTGCATTCCACAAAAGGATAGTTAAGGGCTTTATGCTCATCGTGGCAGGTTAAGTGGAACTTCGGAAAGAAATCTTGTGAGTAGGACGATGAGTGGTTTGATGGTGTCCTGAAGGTCTCGCAGGAAGGAAGATAAGATAAAGTTAATGTCTGTTGGATGGTGGACTGGATATACATCTGGAGGTTGGGTTGGATAATTTATTTGGAAAGGATGGTTGGCTGTGAGTTGAGTCTGTGGAGCTGGATTTGTTTTTGTTATATTATGATTTAGGGAATTTTTTTGAGGGTTCTGAGAAAATGGGACCGGATTTTTTTGTTGCGGCGGCAATTTGACCCGTAAGGGTAGATGATAGGGAGGAATTTGCTGACATGGAGGTTCAGCTGTAGGATGGGATGTCTGGAATTGAGGTTCGGATTCCCGAGGCTTGGGTTGGGAGGTCTGAGTCCTATTAAGGGAAGTCTGAGGCTTGAGTTGGGAGGTTTGAGGCGCCCGACTCCGAGGCTGTTGCAGATTAGTTGAAGTGCTGTCCTCTGTGGACGTTGTATTAGTAAATTGTTGCAGTTGTAACGTTTTTGGCAATTCAGGGAACATTGTGACGTTGGCGACTTCAGGTGCCTGAGTCGTAGTCTTCCCTATTTTATCTTTTATTTTAAAAGTTCTCTGGCGATGGAAATTTTTATAGACCGTACAGCCTCTATAGTTTGCGGGATGAACTCCGCCACAGAGTGCACATTTTGCAGGTTCGGCATTAGATTTTTGGCAAGTGTCAGTTGGGTGTGAGCCTGCACACTTGACGCACCTGGCTTCGTGGTGGCAATACCTCTTAGTATGACCCAAGTTTTGGCATTTAGCGCATTGTACTATGGTTGTTTTTTGTGTGGGCTGTTCGAATTGAACGGTAGAATAAACCAGTCTTGAGACTTGAAAAATATCCTCATTATTGCGTGCTGGTTCCAAATCCACGAAGAATAATGGTAGTGGATATTTCTCTGTGGGATGCAATACGCATGAGACATTTCTCACATTATCTAGGTCATTCTTAATTGCTGACGTTGGGGTGGATGAGTGCAGCCCTCTCAACACCACTCTGTATGATTTGTCCTGTCTCAACTGATAACAGTGAAAATCGTATTTTTTCACAGTCAGGTGATCTATTAGTTTTTTATATGCATCTTTGTTTAGAGTGTTTATTTTGATGTCCTTCACTCTGGAATAGCAACTAAAGTTTGTCGGGCCAATCAATTCCGCAATTTCTTGGCCTATGGCATAGAAATTATTTATTTTTGAAATAAAGATTGGTGGTGGCTTCGGATCAACGAATCCCTGATTTGTGGTTTCCTGTTTAGGAGGTAAATTATTTGAAGTAGAATTGCCGCTAGTTGAGGCTGATGGTGGTCTATTTTCTAGGCTGTTAATTGAATTTTTGGCTGCAGTAGTTTTACTGCGAGTTTTAGGACGCCCTGATACCTCATTGTTTTGTGTGGGTGTCTTTTTTAAAGCTGTTGTCTTGATTTTTTTTTTTATTAGGAGAGTTCCCAGCCAAGCCCGGTGCAGACTTTCTCTCTAAAAGGCGTATAGGCTTTAAAATATTAATAAGTGATAAAAACATTTACCTGTTTGCCTATATTTTTAAAGTAAATCAGATGGAAACCTTTAGATATCCCAAATATATAAAAAAATAGACTTATATTACATTCAAATATAACAGCTTAATTATAATCTTCAATAATAGGAATATTTTATACTATAATTAATAGTATAATACGGATTAGGAATTTCAACTAGGAATATTAGTTCATGATTTTGTTAATTTACAACACTTCAATTACATTTACAACCTGTTCGTTTTTCCATTTAAGGTCACTTAAATGCTACTGTGGCTAATCTGACGAGGCAACAGTGGGAATCCTAAATTTTGACCATTTGTTTGTCTAAAATTTGTTCTGTGCCTGTCTAAAACTAAAACCATAGCGTGGAAGAAAATGGTCCGGGAAGAGGTCAATAAGTTTTTCTGAATATCAAGAATATTTATTCAGTAGCCAACGTTTCGACCCACTCTGTAGGTCATCTTCAGGGCTAAATATACAAAATACAGACAATTTATAATCACAAAATTTTGTGATTTTAGCCCTGAAGAAGACCTACATAGTGGGTCGAAACGTTGGCTACTGAATAAATATTCTTGATATTCAGAAAAACTTATTGACCTCTTCCCGGACCATTTTCTTCCACAATTTTCATCAAGGTCAACCATTTTCTTTCAAAATAAAACCATAGCGCTTTCTTAGAGTGAATATTGTCCTCAGAAGAAAAAACAAAACATGAAAAACACTTTCATGTAATTCCGAAGAAAATGTAAGGGTTCATTCCACATGATACCCCCCGCTCTAAAGGTTGCCCATTCATTTAGAGATCTCGGTCAACTTTGAAGTTTGTTAGTATGAATTGCTCTTCAGTTTATCCTCAACTTTCTTCAAAGGACGCTGTAAATCATAGTTTCTAAGGGTTTCACTTAATCTTGAAGCCTTCCTTCAAAGTTTTTTTTTCAAATCCTTTTTCGGGTTTAGTAGCAGTTTTTGTTTTTTTTTTGTAAAGGAAACCGTTCGGTGTAAAATGTATTTAATCTGATACTATTTTCGGATGTTACATTTTTCTATTCCCTGCTTACTATTTCTCAGTAAGAAAAAATAATTAAATTGATTGATTAAATTATTCATCAACCAAGCAGGGTTTCAAGTAGAACGTATAATGAAACGCAATAACCACGTAAAACAATAAATAAGGCAAACGTTTATTTATTTGATTTTCTTTAACATCGCTTATACTTCTGGGGTCATTAGTGATAAGTGCTGTTATAAAATTTCTTGAATTAACTTCGTAGCTTTCAAATACATCAGCACCTTCTGTATTTTATTATTTTTTTGAACGGTAGACATGTATCGATAGTTAAATTCATTCGTTCCAATTGATACGTTTCACATTCAAATAGATGTTTCTCAGTAAGTTTTATATTATCACAACTTTGTCAGGTTGGTTGGTATAGCCCTTAATGTAGATCCATCGAACGTATGTAGAAGAATCGATCAGCTTTGTATGCTCAATTCTTAACCTGCTTATTATACTGCATTCTTTTGGCTGTTCCAAATCCAAGCATTTTTATCTTTTATTTGCCTGAAGTGGTTTTCCGGAAGCATATTGTACCAATTTTCTTTAATTATATTGGATATAACTTTTCAACTTTTGGCAAAAATTTCGAATTAAAAACATTTTAATCACAAAACCACGCTTCCTTACTCGGTAGTAAAAAATGTTTTGCAATATTTTGTTTCATAAAGCAATACTAAGCAATACTGATAGAACAGAATGTATCATTGATTCCCACTGTGAGCAAGATATAACAGTCTCCCTCTTTCTGCTTTTTCTCTCTTCCTTCCTTACACTTTCTCTCTTTTTTTTTTTATCTCTCTCAATATATTTATGCATAGGTACATTAAATTTGTTTTAAAATATATATTAGTATTCAGTTCTTGAGAATCAGTCAATATGAGACAAATAAAGTCTCAAAACGTTGCCAAAGGATTGTTAAACTAGGTTGACTGAATCTGAAAAACCTAAGGAAAAAACTATATAGGTCTTTATTAGTGTAGTAATACAATTTTTTTGTTTTTCTCTTCAAAATATAATAACATTTTTTATCATTTGTTTCAGGTAAATATAACCGTTACTTAAATGTTACAAGGACTATCCTACGAATCGAGTGAGTCTTTTGTTATTAATTTTACTATTATATTGAATGTTACAATTAATAAAAAAAGTACCATTAGCGTAGATAATGTCGTGAAGTTTTTACATGTAGGTGTCGTGTCGGAATTTCCCCGGGGAGGAGAGACAGAGCTCCTACTGTTCATGCTTGATTTATCGCCTGCGTCAGGATCACATGCGCTTCAAAATTAGTCTTCAGTATTAATTGCTTTCCATTCTCATCGTGGAGTTTTACCCAGTTAGTCTCCAGCTTTTTATTTTACCGAACTAATACGAGTTTAAAAAAAGTAAATAAAATAAAAGGACACAAACCCCTACGCACACAAATAAAACACACGCATGCAGAACATACATACATACTCATAAAAAATTATACTAAGCTACAGGATATCTATCTAAGAAAATTTTTGTAACGGATTGTAAAAAAATATATGTAGGACACTATTCTGGAAACGACTATTATTAAATTAATGTTACCTCATTTAATGTAAGAAGTATTATTTTAGAAATTTTCATAACTTAACTAAATTAAAATTCCATGTGAATACGTCAAATGACTGTTCGAGTTCAGCAGGCGCACGAAAACCTATGATTCTTTCCCCGAAGCCGACTGTTCCTAGACCAAAATTCCGGCAACTATTTGACATTTAGAAAATCAAATCGCGATTAACAGCAGTTGTACGCGATTTAGGGTCATGAAAAAAATTGGAAAATATTTTATCTTAAAATAATAAAAAATAAAATCACTATTAAACCTGATTATTTTGTCCGTTGCGTACTGAACGACCAATTCTTAAGTCTTAATGACTTGTAAATGTAATGCAAACAAACAAATAAAAGGAATAGACAAAGGAAATAAAATTATATCCATTGATATAATGATATATATCTAATACTTATTGCCTTTAACCTTGGGATAATGTAAAATTCGGCTATAAAAAAACTAAAAACATAACGAATTATTCATTCCTTGATTATTGAAAGTGATAACAAATATAAATACATACCATATCATCAACCAATGTTTTTATATTATGTTATACAATAATTTAAAATAAGTTTGAGGATAGTGTTAGATTGAGGGAACCTACAAATGAAATGTTAAGTTTATTTAAATAAAAATATTAATGGATTTTCAAACTTTTTATACTGGACAATCAAATAAGACTTACTTAAATAATAATCTCTATTCCCACCGATAAAAGTGAGTAAATTTTATTGTAGACAATTAACTTTTGGTAACATTAGGAAAAGATGTAACATAAAAATTCAGTATTGATAAGGTGGTTACCAAAATAATAATACGCGGAAAATAAATTGTATGACTGTAAATAACTCATTGTTTTATTATTCTTAGTATTTATTATAAAATAAAGGGTAAAATAACGTTTTTATTCCCTTCTAAACACACGGAAGGTAATATTTATTTGTGGTGACAGGTTATTAAGCAGATAGGGGGAGACAGTTGTCATATTGTGCCCTTGGCTCAGGGCTGAAGCCGCAATTGTTGCTCTTTCATCCCTTCCCTCTGACAAATCCCACCCTCCTGTCTGACTTACACCTTCTTCCGTCGGCATTTAGGTCTTCTTTATTTCACTCCCATTTTTCAGGTGAGCTAAAGTGCCCTGTATCATTCATATTCTGAAGATCTCTGTCGTATCATGGTGGTCAGAAAAAAAATGTTAAATGGAAGCCATAACCTTACAATACTCAAATACCATTGACAACTTTAACAAGAATGATTGTTTTCTGTTCTAAAGTTTCATAGAATGCTAGAGCAACAGGTGGTCTGAATTATCATTATAAGGGCAAACTATTGTTAACTGTATAAGTTCGGTCTGAGAGCAATATGTGATACGCTTTGAGCTTAACGTTTTCTTCCAGAATATTCCCATTACTTTTTCCTGAGACGCTTAAAAATGTATGCATTTTCTTAACTTGAAGGATCGGAAAATATAGTTTTTATTTTTCTTGATCTATCTATTAACTAAATCTATCAAAATTCAATGGTACAATGGTGTGAGTAAACAGGTCAGCTGAGAATCATACCATATAAGGTCTATGTTGAGGACAAAAGCTATATTCTACGATAAAATACATCCTGAAATTTCACTTCTATTTTTTTTTTCAGACTGTTATGCCGTGAAATGCAGTTTAGATATTTTAAATGATTTTATTATACTAACATAAACTATTAAAACATATTGATCGATCTTTTGAATTTGTAGCATAAAGTGGCTTTTTGTTAAAACTAAAAATACTCTTTTCATGAATGAAACCCTTATCTCCGTCTACAGTACGTTCGATGAAGTAAATTATAAACTTTAAAAGTCGTCTCCAGACGCAGAAAATCTAGAATACTACAAATATATGAATATATTAAAAAAATTGTATAAGTATGTTTCTTTACTAATACCATATAATAATAATTAATTCGCTTGTTGATATTTAAAAATCTTTGCGTCTTAACATAAACGTAAGACATCATGAGAAAAGAAAGATTATTTTATTGATTTAACGTCACTTTATGATGCTATAGCTGTCGGACGATACTATAGATTCGTAGAACCTCCATTTTATGTCCCTTCCGAAGAGCGACATAACCAAGGATTTTTTACTCCCTTTGAAAAATCCAATTGTCACCTGCCGCGCTTTGAACTCACATCATTGTGCACAGAAGTTTGTTAATCCACTTCACCATAGCCGAACCCAGAAAAGATAGGTTATTTACAGAACATGATCGAATATTAATTTTAAACCCCCATTAACTTTGTTTGTTTTAATTATATACACCCTGAAAATTAATCATAACAACTACTTCTTGTTTTAAACACCAGGTGTTTCTTATAACAAAGCATCTAACTGTTTTATCTGGATTATCATATAGTTCATATGTACAAGAGCATAAAACATGCTAAGTAAACGGGTAAGAATTTAAAATTAAGTAATAACGTGATTTGGGAGACTAGTGTCTCTCGTTAATTACAAAACCTTTAATTATGAAACTTCCTCCTTGAAAAACTTCCTCTTGATAGTTGTCTGGTATCCAAGTAATACTTAGCCAGTATTGCCTTGGAAAAAATTACAGCTTAATTAAAATTAAAATTAAGCTTTTTTATAAGTAATTATTTCAGTACAGTCCTCAGTTCTGAGATATCTGTGTGTAATGAAAATTGCTCTATCATGTTTTTTCGATGTAAATTCACATTAAGTGATTGAAATACAAATTTATATATTTTTTCAATATATTTTTTTAGGATAATTTAAATATTATATTATAAATGTCATTAAAAGTTTTCAATATTTGTTATGCTTTATTTTTCTCTCAAGTGTTTAACAGTTTTCGATTATCATTTAAAACTTGTCTGAGACATAACTTAAAACGATAAAATGTGCCATCTATTTTTTTAAAATACGTTCTTGAATGAATTATTTTATGATAGTCCTTTTAAGAGTAAAAGAAAAAAAAGAGAGAGCTCTAGCTTCTCTAGTTATTCCTCCATTTCTTCCATGTTCAATTTCTGTCTTCATGGACATTTTCTCTGTGCATTATTTCAGCAGAGCTTGATGATGAGAACGGGTTTGAAATTTGTAATAACCGTCGTTGATTAAAGAGCCTTAGTCAAACAAAAAAAAAAATACAAAGTTATTGATGATGAACTTTAATGGACTATAATGGATTATTATTGCAAATAATTTATAATATGCAATGAGATGATAATGAATTTCAAAACCATATTTAACTATCTGACGTAATGTGTATTTGTTCTGCCTTTTCACATGTTTTTTAACTTCTCTTTGTGGCTAGTTTCCCATAATTAACAACTCACATTATTATTTATTTGATTGTATTTATACGTTGATTTTCTCTCATAAGTTGTACAATCAGCACATGAGTTTCAGCAAAGATATAATTGTTTCGCTAAGATACAGAAAATTTAATATATATATAATATTTATTTACAAAAATAAATAATTTTTAATCAAAATTATTTATTATTATTATTTGAGTAAGGAAGGAAATAGTTGAGGGTGCAGTCAAATTTAACACTAAATAGGTGGGTACTTATTTTATTATAAAATGAATATTATTATTATTTTTTATTTTAAATATAAATACCTAAGATGTGTTAATTAAATTATTATTAATATAAGGTCCTTAAATTATTATATAAGTTTAGTTTTGTTGTGTTTCCTATAGAACTAAACCTTTGTTATTCCCTTTATTTTGTTCAAATGTGGATAACATCAATGTTTTTATCACTCAAATTGTTATGAGATCTATATAACAATTATATATACTAATAATAAAAAATTAACAATAACAGATACAATATATCTCCATAAGATGTCTATTGGACATAATCTCTAGGACGGCTATAATCACTTGAAAAAATGCTAAGAATAATACTTATTTATATCCTTCAGTTAAAAAATATGTGAAAAGGGTTGCAGGGAATAATAGCTGCATAAATATAATTTAATGAAATGACAACATAGATGTTAATATACTGTGTTCTTAAGTACTTAATAACCAATCAAATAAAAACCTGTTAGTGTCAAAAGACAAATTTTGTTTTACGCTTAATATGAAATTTAACAAATAAGAAATACTAATATGTATGGACTCACAAGGTGTTTATCACACACAATAACGTGAATTTTTACTACAATTAAGCTTGTGGGGTGTACGTTTCTGTTACTTAAAAATTATATTACGCATGCGTCAGGCAGTGAAGTATTGTGGAAAGACCTGGTATAAATCTGCCCTGGCACGTAAAGGTGATCGTCCTGAGACTCCAGAAAAAAAAAATATATAGTTTATAAAAACTCCAATAATCAAAATTATTGGAGATTTTACATGTTTAAAGAAGTATTTTCCAATATTCTCATCACTTACCAATTATTCTCTGTTATTTCTGACTTTTTTAAACTGTGCAATAAAGATTAAGGGTGCAAACATAATTTAGTGCATAAATAAGAAGGATGAAATTTGATACTGGCAACACTCTAATTGTAGTTTAAATAAGTTTAGATTACTTTGCCTGAAAATTAATTCGGTATTACTTTAACAATCGCACGTGTTAAAAATTTCAATGAAATTTAAAAATATAAAATTAAATAAAGATATTTATTATATTAACAATTGATGATGTCTAATGTTTGATTTTATTAAACACTAGAATTAGGGTGTAAAACATTCCATATAAAACTAGAGTAATACATAAGAGGGGTTATATTTATGTGGGAGCGGGGTAGGTTAGTGTGTAGTGAGCTGAAATGCTATGTGGAAAGTTTGGGTTTCAAATCCGGTTGTAGCAGGTAAGATATTTAATCTGTTAACAGCTATGGACTCTGTGGGGCCTAAAGACCCTCGTATGGCTCATCCAGCCTTTATGAAGCGGGAACCTTAATTTGGGGAGAAACCTGGCGGATTAGTGTTATCAGGGAAAAGCGTTATCTCTGCACAATCATTGTCCTACAAACAGTTACAGTCCCTACCATATACTGAACCCAATACTCTTGTGATGCAGATTATATATATTGCAATTTTTTTTCCAAACTTTTAAAATAGTATATTCCACCATGACTTGGTTCTTTAATACTTATGTGGTTGAGGGAAAGTTCTTTCCCCAAGTCATTCTGGTGATAGTTATGTTTTTATTAAATATAACGGTGTGCCATTTCCTGAATTCATATTATTATTTTATATCCTATTATTAATATTTTTTTGTCATATTTCTTTCCCTTCAGGTTCTTCAGTGCCAAATCACGTATTTTAATTTTTTTTTGTATAGATTATTCTTTAAAAAGGGAATCCCATTATTGAAAGAATATTTTAAATGATATTGTTCTCATTTATTTTTTTTCTGGTCTATTTATGATTTATATGGATAATTGAACCAGTTAAAGAGTTTTGTAAACATTTTTGAATAATAGAGCTTTGCCTACGTTCGTCCCACAATATCCAGCACGTGTTGCCGAAGTAGATAGGCAGCACCACCTTGGAGTAATGTCTCATCTTGAAGCCTTTTCGTTTACGACACATATGAGAATTTTGTGTGGGCGAGGGTTGAGTGTAAAGTTTTGAACTTTGGTAATGTGTGGCACTGGCTACGAGCCATTTGAGCTCGTCGCCGAACTTCTAAGTATGAGCACTAATTAATGCAAGTTAGTCTTCTCTTCCGTGGATAATTTAATGAGCCCTAAGCCGAACTTAAGCCTGTACAGCCTTTATGATTTTTGGAAGTACGTAGGTGTTCAGGTATTGTGCGGGAAAACGGTTTTGTTGTAAGAGTCGCTGTTGGCATGTATTGTCGGGACAAGCTTTTGTCGTTTTTCTGTTTATTTCACATCTACCCTATTTGAGTGTTTCATGGAAAACAACTGGTCGAAAATCAAAGAAATGAATTGTTTTAAGAATTCATCTTGAATAATATTAATCGATCGTATATATTTACTACTTATATATTTATATAATATTTTAATCTTACCTGAACTGTGGAGTTTTGACGGAGCCATAGTTAAATGTCTTGTTTTATGAAATGATTGAAGTACAAAACATCTAAGTGTTGTTGAACTTAATGATTAAAATAATGCTAAAAATGAAAATAAAGTTCATGAACATTTATGTAAATACTTATACAAGATATAAATATATACTAATTATTATTTCAATTAAATTATTGATATTTTATAAAGAGCTTGTACAGCCCATCATGTTTTGATTAATTTTTCGGAGTGTTAGTATATGTGAAAACAGACTAATGTTAATAATTTAAATTTAAGTATTTGAAATTTAAATAATTCAGACTATAATTTATTTAGAACTTTTGAATTTAGTAGAAAGTTTAATAGTAGAAAGTTTTGAGTTTTCATTTCTGTCGTCATTCCTATTGACTGCCTATTTTAGTTGTGTTTTTTTAAAGGAAAAAATGTTTATTTGTTATCACTTTACAATTACTGATTAGGTATATTTCAGTAAGTGCGTGGCTATTTATAATAATATAACTATAATAGCCAAACAGTACCAGTACCGGTACCATCACCAGGTGGTACCTTATTGGTGTATCCTATAGGCTGTTCTCCAAGCACAGGAGGCTTTGTCGCCAGTATTAATCATGGAGGTCCTGGCTCCCGTTTTTCAACTCACTTGTCTCATTTATAACTTCCTCTCTCCTTTTTCCCTTCCGCTTTTCCTTGTTTTTCATCCGCTTTTCACCAAAACACCCTTCCGATCTGGAATTAACCCGTCAAGTAAAATCGATTCCTCCCTTCTCTCATCTCTACACAGTATCTATTTTCGGTATAAACAATATATATTTAATTATTTTTTTTAGTAACTGAACGACCTTATCTAAACACGAAATAGCTCAATTATGTATTGTGTTTAAATACTTTTTCCATAAGTGAGCAGATTATACAATTTATTTTCTATTTTAATCTAAAAAAAAAATAAATTGAATGTTTATGCTTTGTGATTACTGGCGACGATATTATCCCTTATTTTTATGTCTTCATTACAGAAGCTGTTATTTTTATAGGTGGTATTAGTCCTTTTGGATCTAAAAAATTATATTTTATTCTTTCAAATAATTTTTATGATTATTATTCCATTGTCCACAAGAACTGAACATGTCAAAGAAAACATTTTTCTTTGTTATTCCATATTAAAATATAAAAAGGTGTACAGTGTTAAAAACATCACTCATTGTTGAGTGCTAATTGTTAAAAAACGCAACGATTGACCTTTAAATTTATTGAGATTCTTACATATCACTATGCATGGAAAAATAGACTTAGACTTGGAAGTTTTAAAATATAACAGTTCAAAAATAAAAATAAAACAAACCATGCTTAAAAATAAATTCGAAAAATACACACAAATAGGTCAATGTTTAGGTGTATTTTTTTGGTTAAGTGGGTATATTTCTTGTTATTCGTGCTTTTTACTAGTAAAATATCTCCTTTTGTTTCAATTGAAAATTAGGAAAAATATTTTAGTACAATTTTTATTATTAACTATATTTTTAGGAGCCCCGCTCCTTTCTCCCTCTTGATCAAATTGTTTCAATCGTTTTTTAAGGTCAGGATTTTATTCAGAATGAAAATTTTTGTTATTCTCTTTGGTCATTGTTAGGTAAATGATAAGATAAATAAACCAATACTTGGGCTTCTTACATGGTAAGGGCATTAGGCATGTGAAGATACTGGATTTTCCTGTATCTGATACCAGTGATACTGGTACTTTTCTGTATCTGATACTTTTATAGTTCATATCCCGACTCTTACTCTTCAGGGGAGCTTAAATCAGTGGTTGACTATTGTTGTTATTTATTTATTTATTACTAAAAGGACCGTGATTAATAGTAAATGATAATTTTTATAATTTTTGATAATTTTTTTTAAATCCGTGAGACGATGTAAGTTTATTGCCAAAATGAGCTTGATTTGTTTTGGCGGTTCCCCGTCACGAGTACCGGATTTTCCAGGGTGGTAATTCCAGATATTTGTCTATTGGGTATTTCCGAATTTTGTTTCCATTTTACTCTCAGTTTAAAAGTACCATTCGCCTTAAACAAAGCATAACTTCGAGTCTTCGTTTGTTACGGTTGTTTTTTTAAAGCTTAAATTTTCGTTTTTCACTTTTTATTATAAAAATATATCTAAGAGTAGAAACATAGCCATATATATAAATATAATCTTTTAGAACTATGTTCTATGGTAAATTAAATCCCACAAAGTAGATTCAAAAAAATAGTATACCAGTTTTAATTTGTATGCTATAGTAATAAATAGCATAAGGTAGCATGAGGTATTGAATATATTCGTGAATACTGAATAGATGGTGCTTCTAACTATGGATGGGTAAGGTTGTATCAATCTGACCGTATCTGATACTTGTATCAATTGATACAAAAGTACCAGGTACATTTCGACTGTATCTGATACTTGTATCAACTACTTTTTAGTATCAGATACAAAGTATCAGATTGATACAACCTTACCCATCCCTAAAGGGGATTTACGAATTTATATAAAATATATTCTACCAGCTAATAAGATATTGTGTGAGCTTAATAATTTTGTTTTTCACTGTTAAAAATGTTTAGATACAAAAAGAAGACGAAACATTTTAGGGTTGATGTAAGGGCATTTATTGGAGAACCAGTGGTCTAGTGGTTAGCATGACAACCTACCATGCCCAAAATCCCCGTTCGTAGAACGGCTGGTGGCCCTAGGATTTTTTAAAAGGAAGTAAGAAAACCCTTGGTTGTGCTGTCCTTCGGAAGGGATGTAAAACGGGGATTCCGAGCCTAGGTAATCGTTAAAAATCCCAACCCATTGCAGAATAAAGTGACGTCAAATAACCAAACAAACAACAAGAGCATTTACGATTTTTTATAAGTTATTTCTTCTGGCACTTTCTGCTCTTCGCTGCCTCTGGTATCATTAAGAATTTCCTTAGTAACTGGATGTTATATTTCGAAATAAAATTTTATCCGGGAAACATCTAACAACGAGTATAAATGAAAATAGGGAGAGCGGGTAAAAAGAGCGCGGAAGTTGAGATGAAAAAGGGAAAAAAAGAAGACGAGGACTCGTTTAAAAAGTAATGCTCCCGAGAAACGAACCCGCCTCCTTCTTGAGCCTCTCCTTCCTCTATTGAAATATTTATACAAAAGCAATGAGTTTCGCCTGAGACGATATGATTCCAATTCCGGGGAAATTATGTTTTAAAGATAAATTAGTAAAATTAACTTATTCAGCTTTTTTCCCTGTATAAAGAAGTTAGTTGTAAAGAAACCAGGATTTCAAACTTCGAACCGTCCCTGAATAATATTACTTTCTTTCATTCATGCTTCAGTCCTGTGTTGTATTTTTATAAGATCGATCGAAAAATAATTTATTCATCTGGTATTGATTGTTTCTGGGTTTTTTTCAGATTAACTGATAGTGTTTTTTTTTCATTTTTATAGATTTTATACCACCTAAAACATGTACAACTACAACTCATCAAATTTATGTGATTCAGTATATGGTAGATACTGCACTGTTTTAAGGAGGTGATACTGACAGGGGTTTCCCCACAATTAAGAGTACCCACTTATATAGGCTGAGTGAGTCCCAGGAGGATCGTCAGCGAGACATATGTGTTAACAGATTAAATAATTTGTCAGCAACAGCCGGATTTGAGCTCTTAACTTTCGGGATAGCAACCTACCTCACTCCTATTGATTCGGAACTGTAAAATTCAGTTTTTTCTACGTTGAAGCAAAATTGTGGCACAATAAACTGCTTTTCAATCCGGACCTGGTGAAATAAAACCTGATAAGACACGGTGTCAATAATTGTATTGTATTAAAAAAGTATAACTCATATTTTATTACTAAAATTGATATATACGTAAGTATATTATCAATGCTGTATTATCATTAAAAAAAATTAATAAAATGTAGAAATCTCTAAACTGTTTGCTTTTTTATTAATCTACTTTAGACTACGTTTGTTTCAACTGCTCTTCTCTTCTATTCTGCATCTCTTTCATTCGTTTCCTATGTTTTTGGATTATTATATCTATAAAAACATTAGTTGTCTATCTATTTAACGTCGCTTTATGGTGCTGTGGCTAATCGGGGTCTGCTACAGTGGGAGTCTTAAATTTTGCCTACCTTATAATTAGGTTACTGAGCTTTAACGAATGCCTGACAACGCACAGGCTCGAGATGCCGTTTTACGCTCTTTCTGCATAAAAGTATGTTAAGCTAACCACTACACCGCCGGTAGCCCCAAAATGTAATAACAAAGTTAAAATTAAATATAATCGATTACCAAGTACGGAAACCGATGTCTATCAAATCCTTCTGAGGGACCTCAGTTAATCACAGGCTATCATATTATATATATATAAAGTCACAGCGGTATGAGGTACCCAAAGAGGGTCGATATTAATATTTACGATCGATACGAGCTAAACAGTATTCATAGCAAACCTACAAGGTCAAATAAAAGCTGGAAAAATCACTTTTGGAGTTGGAAATACTACCGGCACCAATAATTTTATTAAAAAAACACAAAAAAATCCGACTTTAGCTGCACATGGCTGAAGTAGAGTTTTCTGATATAATTGGATACATTTGGTGGAACCTTTTCCTAGTTTGATTTAAGTGCATCCAACTAGTGTATGCATACTGACACCGATGGCGGTGTAACGTCTTATTTAATACTTCGTTGCAAGAGAATGGTGTAGGGATTAGGAATGTAACCCTCAAATCCTCGTTGAGAGGAGTGCCAGGATTAGTAGAGACAGCTCCACGACTTCCTGCTTTAGCCTCGGGGGTTGAAAAGAGAGGTGTCGTGTAGCGGATAACCCAAGTACTGAGGACATGAAGCTGGATCGTGGCCATGAAATCTTATCTGGCCGGATGGCATTACTCCTAGCCTGGGTTTGGACTATCCTTCTGTCTTGAAAAACAAGTTTGCGGCTTGTACATACAAGACAGCCATTGATATTTTAAAAAAAATGTATTAATTGAAATGTACAACTGTATTATTACAATACAGCAAGTAAATGATAGGAATCATACATTTGGCATGAATAAAGTAGAGAAACTACCCAGTGGTACTCAAATAACTAGTCAAGAGAAGGTCACGAGGTCACCTTTTTTCAGACGACTCGCAGGATTAACAGGAATTGAAGAGGTTGCTAGGTTTGAAACTGGTGGGTTTGAGTGGGGATACAGTTTGTCATGAAAAGATGTAACTACCAAACTATCTGAAAAAAATTAGAAAAATAACTCAAAAATTACTAACTGAAGAAGAAATAACTAGGTGAATCGAATCTACTCTCAAATAAATGTGATTATGTTCTTTTGAAAGAGCGATATATTGATCAATAGTGTTTTGGAGAAATTTGTGGTAAAGCATTTGACTCAAAAAATTACTGTTGCCAATTATTAAAACTTCTTATTCGAAACCATCTTTAACCTCTTTATATCTATTTTGTTTTGATGGTTCTTTTTTGCTAAATCCCGTCCGATTTTGTGGCAACGTGCCTGCATACCATTTATTTTTCAAATGTCAAACCACAGCACCTATTGGGACAGGAAACCGTTATAAGACCGGAAAGTCATTCACCAAAATGTGTTTTTTAAATTATGATCTTCTTTACTTTTATTTAAAAAAAAGGTATAATAAGCGAGAAAAACGTCTGCTAATGGAAACACGAAAACGGGTGGCGATGAACTGAACAAAGTGGTAACAAAGTTTTTATAGGGAGTTGAGAATTAAAAAAAATAAACCTGGCCTGAAAAAGAAGAGAGAGAGGACAGGTGCCGGGCAGGTGATATCCAACAGCTGATCCGGCATATGGGCTTCGATAAGATAATTAACTTGCTGCTCTGTCTGGGCATGCGCCATGACTATCATCAACATCAACTTCCATGTAGTTGTTCCTTCGGCCAACAGGGATAGCCATCATCTAACTGACCCATAGTCTTGATCTGCAAAAACTCGGCAGGCGGTACAAAGGGGACTGCATAAAATATCACAAAATCATGTAATGCACTCATGTATAGATAATTTAAGAAATGTTAATTTTCATAATATTATTCTTAATTTACAAATTAAGGTAGTTATTGTAGTTATATAGATTTTTGAAAATTCAAATTTTGAATAAGCTCCATAAGGTGTTCTGTTTTCTTAAATTAATTTTATGCGGAGCTTCTTTTACAAGGTGCGGCTTCAGGATCTGTTCTTCAAAATAATCTGTGATTTGCATAACTACTTGGCACTTTTATAATTTTTTTTTTAAATTTGAAATCCCTCTCTAGGTACCTAACATACTTTATAACTAAAATTTTCTTACATCTTCATAGGTGGTGAAGAAGGATGTAAAAAAGGTATTTTTTAAAGATTTAATAAAATTTCAAGCTAGTAAACTCAACTCACTGATTTGGAAAAATTAATAAAACTCCATTAGTTGACAATTAAAAATAAATAAACAGGTTTAAAAAAAATCAATAATTGGGGCGTTCATGATAAAAAATCAGTCACTTTTCCACTTCATTTTTTCCCGGTTTGGTCTACCATTTTTATGGCCCCGAAGTTTCATTTTCACTACCGATGATTAGTAATAAGGCTGCTAAATGTCTTTAAGACAAAATTGATTAATTTATCTGGCGAAAAAGTCAAGTTTTGAAATTTTAGAGTTATACGCTTTTGATCCTGAGATCCGTAATTGTTGTTAAAAAAAAAAAGAAACTGTTTATTTTTTCTACATACTAAATTAAGTTACTTTTATTATTTTTTGTCACATTGGTTTCTTGAGCTTACTAAATCGAAATTTTATTAGATCTAGATTTTATAGAAAGAAACAGAAACAAAACCAGAATAAATAGACCGTTATTTCAAATTTTCAAAAATTAGAACACTCCAATGCAAACATGGAGATTACAGATTATTTTGAAAAACAAGGTAAGAAGGTTTGTAGAAACAATACGCCAGCAAATGAAATTTATGATTCAACAAGTTTATAGATTGAAATGGGTGTTTTTCTTCACTACCAAACTGATATTAAATCAAATTTTAACTCCTTTGTTAAATGTTCCTTATAACGCAAACTTCATTGGTTCAGGGTTTGGATTTAAATTAATTTGAGGATATTTCCTTAATTTATATCCTTTATTTTAACATGGAAGAAAACTATGGGGCTCCACCAAACCATCGAATTCCTCTCGTATTCAATCCTTGCAATCCAAAATCCTTCGCAAAATGCTAAACGCTCCTTATTTTGTCACAAATAAAACCATCCATAAAGGACCTTAACGTTCCATATGTTACCGATTTAGCCCATTCCAGATACCTATCATTTCATAATAAACTCCAGCCCCACCCAAACCCACTAGTTTCCATCCTTGCATGCAAATCCATCCCGGACAATCCTCCTTGGCGTTTGAAGAGAAGATGGCCTCGGGACCTTATAGTATAGAAATGTTATTAGAGTGCCAGTGGGTAGTGGCTCTACATCTCCTTTCATGTATCTAGTTAGTCATATAGCCCTTGTACTAGATGTATATATTACAGTTGTACAATTTAATTAAATAATTTTAAAAAAAAACATGGAAGAAAAAAAAGGTAAAAAGAGACATCAGAGATTTGATAAGTCTCTAATATCAAATAAGAAACAAAAATACCTGTCAATATTTCGCCTATTCAGGCATCTTCAATATAGCTAGAGATAATATTTATAAAATAATAAATAAAGCTTACCACAAACAAGGAAAAAAACATCTCATCACCACCACCCTAGAGCCATATCCAACTACTGAGGATTTATATTTGGAATTTACTGTTTTTTATTTTCTTAATAAAATCAAAAGAGCTATTGCCTCACAAAAAACAAAGAAAGATATTTTGTTTATGACATATTTTTATGCTTAAACTATAAAAATTATTATATTAGTCCGTTACAACAGATACGAGTACACTTGAGGTAGAAGTGGGACGCTAGTATTCGCTTATCAAGCGCAGAATAAATTCCTACCTTCCAACAGTTGCTAGAATAGTTGCAATGACCTCCGCGATAACCCGCCCTTTCTGCCCGCCCTAGATGTGGTGCTTAAGGGCTTTGAACTTAATTAACTACAAAACATTTAGTACTTAATCAAAACTTCCTGGACTTGCAAGCCTCAATAAAGTAGGTGTGAAATTAGCGGACCCTGTATTCGTAAGTTGTTAATTGCATTGAAAATATTACCAGTTAATGAATTTTATGTCTAGTTTAATTACAAATAAATATTTTTTGAAGTCCTTAATCGTTTTATTCTAAAATGTGAAGGAATGTCAATGAAAATTAAAATAAATAAAAATGAATTTATTTTACTAACAAGTTTCTTAGAATGATGCTAAAAAGTTTCTCAGTACAATAGTAACTGTGTATTGTAAAATATATGAGGCGTTTAGGTGTCAACAACGGTTGCATCCATTTTCAAAATTTTTTTAGGACTGATCCAATAAGATTCAATTTTAAAAATAATCTATTTATCAAAATGTTTTAAATATATTTTGTTATTTTCTAACAATACACTTCAAACAATAATTACTGACAATTTTTTATGATCTTCTCTTTTTATAAATCTTACTTGGTATAAAAATATGTTGGACATACTTTGACCAGAAAATATTGTTATCTGGTTGGTTTATGTTTGATTAAAAATAAATAAATAAAATGGACATTTTTAAAAACAAATCACTAATAAGATACTTCATGCTTTGTAGAATCAGAGGTTTTTTTTTACGTACAAACTGTAGATAATCAATACCAAGTTATGCTAAAATTATTGTACACTATCTAATCATCTTGTATTGTACCGGTTTCATTTTTAATATTTCATCGATTTTTTATCTCAATGCTATAAATATATTATCACCTTATAGCGTCGTAACTGTTCAATATTTCATCATTAAATTACAGGACTTAAGTGCCCATATAAATATTTTATTATGCATTGTAATCATCTTCGAACAATTGCTTATGAATCATTTACAAAATGTGTCATGATGGCGAAATAAAGTTTTATAGGTTTATATTTTAATCATCTTTGTTGTTAGCAACACTTCATTGCTATTGAAAAATAGTGCAAATTGGTTCTGAATTATTTCAATTAGTTTTTCGAATAAGATTTTCGGCAAAAAACGTTCTATCAAGTTTAATGAAATTGAAAAAAAATTATTTAGTTAAAAATTTGTATTGCGTTCATTTTCGTTTTTACTTTTAAATTATTGTAAAATAACTCAATGGAGCCTTTCGCTCACCAAAGTTATGTTTCTTATTCTTGAAAATGGAACTTATTCAATTATTTTTTATTTTAATTAGACAAAGTTTGAATTGATAGTGAACTAATTTTTTTTTTTTTAACAATTGCAAAATTCTAATCAAAACGAACTGAAACATTAAGGTATTATTAATCTTCAGATTGTTATAACGAAAAATTATTTAATTATTTATGGTTGCAAAAATTATTTGTGTTGTATTTAGGAACTATTCAAAGGTTTAGAAAAAATACAAGCATTGTGGTATGCTAAACTTTTCAAATTAGGAGTTGTACATTTTCTTTATAAGATATTTCTTTCTGGACTGATCTTCTTGATCTATATAATTTAATAATGAAGAAAAAACCTTATTCCAGTCAACAATTGTTGTTAAAATTTAACAAAAGATTAAGAAAACCTTTCGATTTTTTTTTGTCATTTTCAATTTTAGTAGCTCTTCACACAGCCTCCTTTAAAATTTTACAAGTTTAATCATTACTGTAAAAACAATAAAAGTACACTAAAATACAATAAAAAAACAATTTGTCAAAAATAACCAATAACAATAAGCATAGATACCTTGAGGTCAAACATATTAAAAAGTCAAATATACATACTCCTGGAACTCAACTTTCCATGGTCAAATATATAATATTCATTACATTAAAAACCAAACTTTGATCTCTGTAATACTAGATCAAATTAAATTATTTTATGAATATAAACATATTATCAAATGTACTCCAAAAAAACAAAAACAAAAACAAACTATTATAGACAAGTATGGTATTTATTTAATTTTTTCCATTCAAACAATTAAATTATTAATTTATAAACATGAAATATTATTTAAGTATTAATTGGAAATTTTTTACTAATCATCTAATCTATTTGTAGGTTATGGGTAAGGTTATTTATTAGGAGTTGTACATTTATTTGATGACGGTACATACTTGACATTAAAAAAATAGTTAATTACTAGACCTTTACTTCAACAATTTTTCTGATGAAATCGCCATCATATTATCGTTAACAATATAACGCAGGTTCGTGTATTGTAATATTAATCTCCGATCTTTAAATGCTAGACGTTCACGCTAAGCTCTAGCATGAGAGGCCATTTAGAGCTTAATAACTGAAATAGACCGTACAGCTTTTGTCCTTATCCTCGGTTTATAAAAAAAATGCCAAGGCTATTCACCGTACTGATAACAAAATTATTCTAATATTGATGTTTTATTTTTATGTATGAGTTTAATAGATAATACTAAGGTACATCGATGTACAGGGAACTGTTTTCGCAACTCGTACAATTTACTGAGAATTAATTAACTTAAGATTATTAATTATATGGGTAACAAAAGCTAGACTTAAAAAAGAAACACTGTACTATAACCACAATAAAATTGAAACTGTAAATTCTTTCCGCTTCCTCGGTATAGTTTTCTCTAACTCGACTCTTTTTCATTTGGCGAGCCAAGATATGATGGCTAGAGCTGCTATCACTATGAGTTCGGTTAAACAGATAATAGTCACCTCTAGACCACTTTCCTGGACCTTAAAAACCATGCTTTTCAATAGTTTAATCCGTTCAGTTTTATTTACTCCTGTGAAATATGGTTAATAAGTTATGTACTTAGATAAAATAGAGAAAATTCAGGTTAGATTTTACAAATCGCTCTTTTAATAGCCTACTCAAACCCCAGGTTACATAATCAGAATAGAAACAGGCTCAATAATGCTTAAATTCCATGTCCTGAAACTTACAATCAATTGGTGGTGGAAAATCTTACTAATGTGTAATAATAGACTAAAATATGCTTTAATAAAATGTTATTGGTTCAAAATTCCTCTACTAATTTAATCAAATTTAACTGGGCCAGTCAACTTGAGTGTATCATATCCTACCTATGATATGGCTGGCTGTGGGCTGAGCGAAACCCCCAATTAGTGCTGGAACATAAAAACGAAATCTATATAATAAAAATGAATCGCCATTTCCTTGCTAAACGCGAAACTCGAGAACGGATCGACCAAATCGGCTATTATTTTTTCTAAGGCACAAAAAAGGTTCTTATGGGGAGAAAACCCGTAGAAGTGACGAGAGAAACCTTCTGTGGCCGAAAAACCTTGACATTTTCGGATTCATTTAAGTTTTTGGCCTGTATCTCCAAATCGGTTCGTTTTAGGGAAGAAACATAAATAACAATTTGTAAGGAAGATGAAATTTGGTAGAATTTGAGCCCAAATTCAGCTCTGTACGTCTAACAGATCCTGTGTTAGGTTACAATCATATAATAATTAACCGGAATCTCAGCCCTATCTTCTATATAATGAAAATGAATCGCCATTTCCTTGCTAATCGCAAAACTCGAGAACGGCTCGACCAATTCGGCTATTTTTCCATATATTTTTTAAGGCCTAAAGAAAGTTCTTATGGAGGGATAAACTCTTAAAAATGACGAGGGAAATAATAAAAACAACAATTTTCTTTTCCAATACAAACCACTCTGTTCCCAGCTGTCAAAAATTTGACGTCAATCAAAGCAATACAAAGGCGCGTTAGTTGTAAGTAAAAGTTTATTAGGGCCCAGTCCCTGTCATATAATAAAATAATATAAGTTTTTGTGTAAATATAAAACTTTTCTGTTTAATTTTCTGATACAAGGCCGGTGACAGATGGAATAAATGGGCAATAGACCAGAAGAAATTGATCAGGGTTATGCAAATAACAGTTTAGTGAAGGGTTCTATTGTAGAACAATTACAAACGTTGTTTCATCAACAAAATTAATTGATTTCATTGATTAAAATTATGCAGGATCTTTTCCATCTGGTAATCATAAAATTGTTATCAGAGCTGATAAAAACTCCTGTTGGAAAACATGCGAGATGTTTCAATGCACCAACAATCGATTAAGTTGCCATTCAAATGGTCTGCCGGGACAGCTAGTGATAAATAAATACAAAGAAAGGTTTATACGACCACAATGTAAAGAGAGCACTTAGCTCTTCGTATAAGGTCTAGTACAAAAATTTATTCTGTATAAATACAGTTGAGCCATACCTGACAATAGATTTTTCCTTAGAGAGAATAAGACTTCTCAGCCAAATTAGAGTGTCCCCCAGCAAACAAATAGTTGTATACGCCAATAAAACCACTCACAGAATTAATACTGAAGACAATTGCCCTCTATGCTTAAATGAATCACGTGACGATTTAAACCAGATACTTTTCTACTTTCCATTTTATACAGAACCTAGAAATAAATATATAAGCTCATACGATCACAAAATTTATACAGTACTGAATCCTAAACACAACAATGATATTAATAATCTCTGTTACTTTCTATCTAAAGCTTTAAGTATTAGAATAGCTCTGACATATGATTGTTTACCCACAAAATACTACAAGTTCTCCTTTACTTACATACAAGCTTTATTACTAGAATTTTTCATATTTTGATGTAGTGTCGACTCATGGCTATATTTTTGATTTTACCTTCATTACAATGTTTAGTATTATAATTATCTACTTTATTAATACATTAGTGGAAAAATTCCAACTAAAAACCTTAAGTCTCTAAACTAAAACAGGAAATTCTGTTGACCTTTCCCTTTTTCCAAATAATTATCTACTTTCTTTATCTGTATGTTTACTATTCTGTTATTTTTATGTACTATTATTTTTGTTAAACTTCTAACCAATTTAGAGAGTTTGTACAGGTCCAGAGAGCTATATTTTACTTATGTAAAAATCATAAATAAATAAATAAAAAATAAACATTTTTTATATGGATAATTAAACATATTTCTAGATTACATTTGACATTTTTCCCGATAAAAAGGTTCTTACGTTGCTGATAAATATGAAAAAATTGTAATTGAAAAATATTTTTTAAAACTCGAAAAAAATAACTTCTTAATGCAGTAAGTAGGCATTTAAATTTAAAATTTACTCAAGAAGTTGCATACATTACAATTTTATATATTCAGGAATATACTTAATTACGTATTTGAAGATGCTCTCGCAACATCTCATTAGTTTTTATATGTTATAATTTTAACAAAATAGTATTAATAAAATATACCTCTTAAATTATTGCATTATTATGTTACATGTCATATATTGTTTCTATCTTTCCAATCAATTATTCATCGTTAGCCTAATTTAGTTGATATGAAAACAGAATATCTGAACAAGGGTTAAATAATGTTCGATTATCAATTGAGATCGAAATTGTAAAGAAAACAATAAAAATCACAAAATATTTTAAAATTTTCGTGAGGTCCCATTGATTCTTTAATGTGAATATGTTCTTCTATTCGAAAAGCAAAGGGACAGTATTTTGCAGAAAGTAATTCACCCTAATTTCACTCGGTTTAAGTAAACTCAATTTAAAGTTTAATGGCCTTGGGGAATTTAGAAGTTTTCTAATGAGATTATTGTCTTTTTTGCCACAAATCTCATTTGGTTCCACAATATAGTAATTTGTTCCAATGAGAATTAATTGCTTTGATTCATTTTCATTAATTATAATTTTCCATGTACTTTTTCCATTTTCTATTAAAAATGTCAGATCCAAGACATAGTTCTGTTTCACTGCTATTAATATAATGAGCACTAATCCTATGTAATAGGATTTTTTAGATATTTGGAAGGTTGTAACCTATCGGTTATAAACCCTCCAAAAATAAAATTTGAGGTGGAAAAAATGGCGGAGTGGAGATCAGAGAAATAATTTCTTAAATAGGTTTTTGAAAGCCAACGTTTCAACCCATATTAACAGTCTTCTTCAGGGCTAGATATACAAAATATAAACTAAAGATATTTTTTTTATAATTTATTCTATGTAATTTACAACTGTATTATATTAATACATCCAGTAAATAGAATTACAATGACATGAAATGAAAAGTAGAGAAACTGCCCAGTGGCAGTACTCAAATAGCAAGTTCAACTTAGTAGATCACGAGGCCATCTTCTTTTCAGACGCCTCGGAGGATTATCAGGAATTAAGGAGGTTGCTAGGTTTGAAACTAGTCGGTCGTTTTGAAGTTGGAAATGAAGTTTGTCATGAAAAGATTGATATCGGATTCGGGCCAGATCAGCAACAAATGGGACATTAAGATCATTGTGGATTACTTTGTTAGCATCAAAATAAGGAGCATTGAGGATTTTACGAAGGATTTTGGATTGTAAGGATTGAATACGAGAAGAATTCGAGGGTTTAGTGCTCTATTCCGTAAGTTCAGATGGTTCTAATGATTGTCATGTATATGAGTCTTTTGTAATTTATTGTGAGCTTAGAGCGTTTGTCTAGTAAATGTTGAAGTAGCTTGAAACGGCGTGCTGTTTCTTGTTTCAGTCTAGTATGAGGATTCCAAGTTAATCATTTTTCAAGGTGTACTCTTAAGTACCGGACCTCCACATATACATATTTGTATAAGGTCAACCAATATTATTCAAAAGCAAATTTTAGGATTATTGTAAGTGAATAAGAAAGATATTTTAATAGCATCCTACTTAATGTAAAGAAAAAACTCTATCCATTATCGTTGGAATAGTTTTTGATTTACATTTTTAAGTTAAGGCAGTTTTCTTACAATAGCTGGAGATCTTAGGAATCAACGATAAAGTAAAATTTGACTATCGTTGTAGAGTCTAATGGGCCACGTGACTTTTATTTTGTTGTTACTTTTTCCCACTCGATTTCAACTCCAAGGTGTAAGGATATTGTAAGGATTTGACGATCCTTCTGGGGCTCACCCAGTCTCTATACAGTGGGCACTCATGATTGAGGAAAAACCTGGTGGTTAGCGTGATCTCGGAAAATTATTTCTATGCACAACCGTTGCTCTAAAAATAGTACACCACCATCTACCATGTACTTACTTACTGATGGGCACTACGGTCCTACAAGGACCTGGGCCTCCTAAAGGACCTTAGGCCAGTCATTCCTGTCCTTTGCTCGTTCACTCCATTTCCTTACGCCAAGCAACTTGAGGTATTCTTCAACATCATCCAACCATCTAATTCTTGGCCTTCTTCTACATCGTTTTTCTCCAATTTTTCCATATAGCAGGCGTCATGGCCTCCTAGTATCTGGCATACGTTCCACGTGTTCCAGTTATCTGATGCGTGATTTTCTCACAAATGATACCAGGTCAGGTTACCATAAATTGTGGGTAGCTTACGATTCATCCTTGATCGCGAAGTACCGGTCTCCCTCTTATCTGTTATGACAGATCCTAGGTAGTTAAAAGTGCATGTCCTTTCGAGATTGCGTTCGCCGATCTACAAATCGTTGTGTTCCATTTGCTGGGTCTTGAGAGGTTTTTAAATACATCTACCATGTACTGAACCCAAAAAACCTTCATGGGTTGTAAGTGGTACATTTTTTTTTTTACGTATATAATTGTAATGAAATTGATTAAACTAGTTATGAACTTCAATTTATTGGTGATAGGCATTATTTTAGGATTCATTAAGAGAGGCATATTCATGCACGAGCAGATGATGTCTTTCGCTATGGACGCAAATACCTAGAACAATTTATTACTGAAGATGTTGCCTTTGAGACATTAAGTAGCGAGATTCGCCGTTAAGAACTTGGCAGAGCTATGTAAGGGAATATGAACGGAATTCGGGGAACTCGGGGCCTGTAAATGTTTTCCCTTTCACTCGGAGGCGTGATTCACGGGACCGTCTAAGATTTAATATCGTTCATGTTCCTCGGATTAATGGAAGGCGATTTATGAGGAATTCGCTAAGTAACTATAAGTTCTTATATGCTTGTACTAAGTAAGTTCTAAATAATAAATAAGTAATAATTGAAAATTTTCTGTTAGTTTTTTTGTTGTTTTATTACGAGTTAAAAATTCATTCTTAACTTTCGAAAGACGGATAAAGGATTATTTTAATATTTAAAAAAACCTTTTAGGTATTTCATCAGTTAGACTCATTCACTTGATTTTAAATATTTTTGTATTCCTTGTCGCATTAATACAAGTAGAATGTATAAGGGGTGGGCTGTGGTGTAGGTTATAGAATCTTTTATACCCAAGATTGCGGTTTCGATGCCAACCCCTAGGATTTCTTAAAAGTTAGTAAAAAATCCCTGGCTATGCCTTACTTCGTGAAGGAAGCAAAATGGGCGTCCCGAACCAGTCCAATGTCAGTTACTCGTTAAGGATCTCTACCTAATTATACTTGGATAGGCAAACTCCCACTGTACTATCGTCTGATTAGCCAAAGCAGCCTGATTTGATGTTAAATGAATAAACAAACCAGTTGTTCAAGACGATCTGATATTAACCCGGGAATCAATAAGTATTTCCAAAACCAAATAAAGATAGTGATAGATTCATTTCTCAAATATATTATTTAATAAGTGCTGAATCCACAAATAAACGTCCCTCACTTTAAACAAAACGTAAATGGGAGGATTGTGATAGGTTCGATCTTGAATGAGTTCAGCAGAGTGAGTAGTTGTAGTGGTTCAATGAACATTCTTCCGTTTGTATACATTGCAAATTGCGAGATCACGGGGATATGGGATCAGTGTAAAGAAAGGATATGTCTGACCGAAAAACGAGCCAGGTTAGCTGAGTTGGCAGAGCACCACGTTAGAGACATGGGCGACCCGGGTTTGAGTCCCGGCCCTGGACATATCTTTTCTTTTCAAATAAAAATATTTAAAAATATTTTACCTTTCCTTAAATAAAAAGAAAAAAATTCAGTGCCATGAATTTTCATTGCACTGGTGAAATAGTACTATAGAATATTCATGCATTCATTTCGGGTCGAGAAGAACTAAAATGATGTAAAAAAATAAATAAATACAAAAGCCAAGGCGAGGATTTAGGTAAATATCAAATGGGTTTCTGATAGAATTAATGTACTGTACCTCTATTCTTACCAAGTTTATTATTAACTTTTTATTGAACAAATAATCATAAATTACAACATAAACATACAATTAATAAAATGTAATACATATAATATGTATAAACTATATTTTTTATCTGTAATTTGAATTTATTCTATCCTCATTAAATCAAAAAAGAAACAACGTCTCTAAACTGAATGTATGGAGGGAAGAAGACAACAATCAGGTTATAAATTTAATATATTTTAATTTTAATTTTAGGTATTTTCAATTATCAGATAAATACTTTAAAGAATTATATCATTTATGTTTATAATAGTAAAAAGCATCTGTTAACTTCCTCATATAAATTTATATTGACCCAATTGTATCTTTAGCAGTTTTCATATTACACCAGTCGATTTTATAATGAATATATAATAAAAACATAGGTATCATGAATTCGATTGTTTTGGAAGCGTTATCCTAAGTTATCTTAATAAAAAGTAAAACTATTCCACCAATAAATTATACCAAGCACTGAGTTTAACTTTAAGAAAGTGTGGAAGACAATCTTTGGAGAGTTGGAAGTACACTGAAGGATTAAGTGTTGCAGGTAGGGAACGGGAGAGAGCTATGCTCCCCAAGAGATTGCAGATTTGGTGCCTTGTTTTAATAGGATAATCCCAGGCACAGGTTTTTACTAAGTCTGTTTTGCTTGTACTCCTCTCAAAGATAGTCCCCGAAGCGGTCGTGGAATGGATCCTGCTTAGTTCGAAGCCCAATCCTGATTCTACCCATCTTTATTGATTTTTTGCTGCTATTTTTTATATTAATAATTAATAAAATAAAATTATTAATTTATATATTGGTGGAGTGGTAGGGATGGTGACAAAGCACAGTGGGTAAAGCACTGGTAACCTTGAGGGTCAGTTTCGAGTTCGGTTGATGGAGATAATTGGCTCTTAGAAATTTAAAAGGTTAAAAACTTTAAAACTTATCTTAACGAACTTATCTCGTGCATCCGGTGGTGCTATCTATAGGTGTAGACTGAAGGGCTTTTGAAGCCCACCATCTGTAAATCATTTTGTGGTGAAATGTCGTCATTTATGGATGTATACTTTATTCCCATTTAATTTTTTTATATAGCCAAGAAGTAGCTGACATTTTATGATATTAAGATTTTTGTTTTTGCCGCTTAGCGTTGGTTCTTCGGTGTTTTGATTGGTTATGTTGTGTTTCTTTAATGAATTTATACAACTTCGTTTTATATGGACATTTGTGTTTTTTATTTCTATGAACCTTGCACCTAAACCTGTTCACATTATCTAAATGAAAATGTATTTTCATTAAAAGGCTTTTATTAGGTTTGCCTGTATTCATGCTTCTAAGCGTGGATGAGAAAATCATTTTCAATAAGTTTTAAATTAAAATAAAACTATTAACCATAAAAATCATTTAATGGTAAAATTGATAATTGTTATACATATTTAATTAACTGGTATCGCTGAAAGTACTGGAGTCATTGAAAGTTATTTTCTACTTTTAAATTTTGTTTTCTATTAAAGTGTGTTTTCGAAACTATGATTTATTTTGATCATGTTTCTTGAAAAGTGGCCGGAGCAGCTCAGTGGTAGAAGTAGCCGAAAATCCTGGTTCAAATCCCGCTGCAGGCAAGACTTTTATTTAGTCTGTTAGCAGCCGGAGATGGATAATATGGATAATCTAGGACCCTCCTGGGATTCACCCCACCTCAATAAATTGGGTACCCAAAATAAGGGGGAAAATCTGGCGTTTGAGCTGGATCTAGGACAAATCACCTTTTTGTTGTCCAAGAAACAATACAGTCTTAACGACCCAAGTGGAACTTTTTCTATTAGGATGAAAAGGTATTCCTTCTTTCTTACTAATATCGAACTATGTTAGAATAATTCCAAAATAAATTAAATATATTAGTTACAACCGTTGTCCATGAAAATGTACTTTCTCTACCATGTATTGAACCCCAAACCCATTCTCGGGTTGTAGTACAGTTTTTTCTTCTTTAAAATAACTCCTATAGGCGAGAATAAAAGATAAGTGTTATTATCCTCGAGATTATTTTTTGTTTTAATCTAAATTTAACTGAGGTGGAACTTTGTTTAAAGCTATGCTTTTGTTAAATACTAGAATTCAGCCAACTACCAGTCGTTAGAAAAACCATGCTTTGACAAAGGATGTAGGACATCCTACTGGGATTCATTAGTATTAATCATAAAAAATCGCTAACTAAAAAATATCACTCTCCCCTTATTTTTGTAGTGATGAAAAATTCATAATCATACTATAGAAAATGAGGGTTAACCTTAAAAAAGGGAAACAGTTACATTTTTTTTTTACAAAACAGTTCAACTTTAACTGTTTTAAAACAACTTTTATCTGTAAGCGGTTAGTCTACAAAGTTTTTAATAACGTTTAAATAAAAGTTCTAGCTTCTAAAAGTTTTAATTTTTTAAATATCCGTGTAATTATCACAAAGTTGTTGTTAAACTTTTATATATTTATCGTTTATATAAAAATGAAATATCCAGCATTTTATAAATTAGCGTTAATCATAGATGGTCCCTAGCTACATAGGTTTCTGTAGAAAGGGCATTTTAATCTTTACAAGATACCAACAGGCCCGGTGAATAAGTGATTAAGTCGAATTTTGACGGAAGAGAATCGTGTCATTCCATACATTACACCATATATATGTAGTAACACCTTTTCAATGCCCGACATAGCCTCTTATTCAACAAGAAAATAACCCGATTCCGCTTACCTTACAGGAAATGTATTTTACAGAAAATTAGGCTTAACCTCTTATCCATCGGGGATGTAAATATTTTTACTGATCATCCGTACAACAAGTTATTCGCAATAACTTTTTCATTAAAACCTTTTAGTTAGAAAACTATTTAAGTTAGAAAATAAAGTTTTGGAAATAACTGTTTTGAAATTATTTCTATAGATAAGAGTAATCGTTAAAAAAACAAAAAACTAATATGCATCTACAGATAAGCTAAATTTTTAATTTTAATTATAAACGTTAACTGTTTAATTCAGTGCCTGAAATAAAACATATCTAAAGATTGTTTATGGAAAAATATATTTTAAATTATACTTTATTGCTTTTTATAAGGACTTTAAATAACTTAAACAATATTTTCAAATGTATAAATATATATTGATATTTTTGGTTTAGTAAAATCGGTTTTAAATATTTCATCCGTTTTTATATTATCTTTAGAACAGAAACTTTTTAATACTAAAAATTAGGCTTAACCACTTATTCATCGGAGATGTAGTATATACAATAAACATTACTGTTTGTTGTGTATTCATTGAAGTTAGTAAATCATATGGCTAAGGGATGTGGTTGTGATATTGGTTATGCATTTGAATCCTACTTGATTGTTGCATATTTCATTGTGAGCTTAACCAACTCTATACAGTCCTGTAATAACCTCCAGAAGCAATTTGTTCCGCGCCCATGTTAGAGAGCTTGCTGAATTTTCATTTATTTTATTTTTCTTTTGTTTCAGGTGAGTAACCCTCAAAAATTAAGATTTTTCGAAAAACACGTTACCCAGGTATTATGTTATTATTAATAATATTAAGTAATTATAATATACAGCAGTATATTATAATTTTCTGCTAATGGCTTATGGAATCACGTTTCGCTATGTTTACTAAATTACTTAGTTAATACATCAACAATTTTATGGTTTTTAATTATTAATTTATTTGTAAAAAGAAGTGTATTTATGCCAAAGAAATTTAACAGCTGCTTGGATGTATTTTTAAATAAGATAAAACTTAGCTCAATGCTGTAAAGACTCAGAGGGAGCATTTAGTGAAAATAAAAGAATTAAGAGTTTCCATTTCGAAGCTAGAAAGTTTGTTTTTTTTCTTCTTTTTTTTTTTATCCACCGTTGATAAATGACAAAACCTTATCACGAAGCTCTCCAAATCATGATCCTTTCAGCTAAAATTAAAGCTCTTAACTTTATTTATATATTTTTTAAAATAATAACGAAGTCCTGAGTATCGTTCAAAGCAATGGATTGTTTAATTTAATAAAGCAGTTTTTTATTTTAAAATTTTAGATAACATGGGTTAAAATCCGTAATATTTGTGTAAGTACAATTTAAATTTAAAAGAATAAAAAAAAGTTATTTTAAAAAACGAAATAATTGTTGGAACTTGCGTATTATATGTATTATTACATAAACAACAGCGTATTATAATAAAAAATAAATAGAGTAGTTTAAGGTAATTTTGAGAATATAAAAAGAAAATATAATGGATAAACTTCGTTTAATTAGTTTTAACATAAGACAAAAAACTATCTGTATTTAAAAAACTTTTGAAATCATTCTCAATACTTTGTTGATTTGAGGATAAACGTCCTTCAAGTAGTAGATGTCATAAGTAGTACCTGTCTCAGGTAAATGTTAAAAATTTAAAAATAAAATTCTCAAAAGTTGAATAAGTTACCTTTCTGCAGTTAGTGTTCATATATGGTTGTTAACAAATTAAATAATTGATCTACCATAGATGGATTTCTTTATTGGACCTCCAGCTTAGCAATTTGCAGCTCTACACACTGATCCCCACTCACTTTTAATTTAATATAACTCTTTGTTTAAGATGTTTCGTACATACATCTATTTGTCTGAAAGAGATATTTTTGTAGTGGTAATAAAACAAAAACATTTCCCTTAGCCGGATATGCGTTTCATACTTAAAAAGCATCTGTTTTGAGAAGCCAATACTTGATAATTGCACTTATCCTTGGTGAAAGAATCCCCAATGAGTTGGAAGAAATGGGTTCGGTTGATGGAGCTAAGCCACAAGACCGTTTAAGAAAGAGATCTAAGTAAGGAGGACGGATCAAATCGGCCAATGGCTCGGAACGATGGTCCCTATTGTCGACCCACTGCAAATCTGCTATTTCTGAATCCGTTAGGCATTCTGTGCAACTTATTCTATAGAGCGTATTGTTTAGGACATACAATTTAAAATAAATGTTTTGTTTACTTATTTATCCAAGTTTAATTAGGATAGGGATGTTTAATGAGTACCTGACAACGTACCACTCGGAAACCGGTTTACCGTCCCTTCGGAAGTACGGCATACTCATATTTTTCACTTTCTTTAAAAAATCCTAGGGCCACCCAGCGGACTACGAACCCGAGAACTTGGCATAGTAGAATTTTATGCTAACCACTAGACCACAGGTCGCACCTCAGATAACTATTTTAACTTTACACTCTAATTATTTATTAATTTTGTTCAGAGTGGAGCCAACCTTAAACACCTTTTTATTCTGGTATTCCCGATCAGAGGGTATTGCCACAATCAGCTGATTTTAAACATTTTAGCAATTATGGAGTATGAACCGACTTCAATCATAGTATTAAAAAAAAGCCGTCCCTTACATAAAACAAATAACCTGACTGGTAAAGAAATAATTGAAAACTGTACCACTATAACTCTTGGTTTCAGTACATGACAGAGACATGGTCCTTGAAATGACGTGGTCCTAAGTAGGGGAATAGAAACAAAACTAGCATAGATTATAAGCTATCCTCCCATCTCCGCTTCGTTCTACCCCCATATGTTAACCAGTCGGACAGCACTTATTACTTTTTAGGAATTCGTTCGCTAATCAGCACAAACACCATCTTAATCTTCGCGACGGGTTTTTTTCTTCGTCTTCCTGTACCTTATCCGTATCAGAAATTGCCTAGTAAGATGTCGATTTAAGTTTCGCTTGCGGCACATCTAAATAATTGTGCAGCTGTGAGACCAAACCATTGCCTTATATTATGCAGCCAGGAGTGCTTTCTCCTTTCTGGTTCCCTCCTACTATCAATTTTTCCCTGAATTATCTGCTGTAGTATTAACTGCAGTTGCACTCAGGTGGTGAAAAGAAAGACAAAGCCAATATACTAACAAAAGGTGTCTTTAAAACAAAGACAAACCAAGTTACCTTCTGGACCGAGTAGCCACTCCTATTGGCCCTGAAGATGACCTACAAAGTAGGTCGAAACGTCGGCACACATAAAATATAATAGGTTTCCACATATTTGTTGTGGAATTTTTGACTGCACCTCCAACTGTTTCCATCCTACAAAAGAGAAACCAAGTTTATAAAACAATACGTATAGCTCCGCAGATTGTTACAATCTTTCTGTTAATGTGAAGCGCGTGGGTTTATGGTATGCAGGAAGAATGAATATAATCTTTCAACTCACGCACAAGTAACTCTAAACTGGCAGACATCCTTAAAAACGATGGTTTAGTCTCATAGCAGCACCAATTAATACTTTCACAACGACAACTTGATGAGTGTAAACATTTCATGACGAATCCGATATTATCACATTATTATAATAGAGACCCAAAAATCAGTAAGAAATTCTGCCTTTCTATATCTCTTAATAAATTATACCTGCTTTATTAGAGGCATTGTGTTAGAACTACTACTGGAAATAAAACTGTTCTGATTTCCAACGTGGAAAAAATCGAAGAAAAAAAAATCAACTAAGCTCGAAAAAACCCGCGTTTAGTTGGAGAGTAAATCAAAATTCAAAGGAAATCCGTAAAAAAACAAAACAAAACGAAATAATTGTTTTCCCTGTAAAGAACCATAGAAATTTTATATCAGACTTATGAAAGATATTTATTTAAAAAAAGATAAAATTATGGGGTTGAAATGCACGTGGATTCCGAGAATGCAATGATCCTGTTTTTTCTATTACTTTTATCGTACAGTTGTAGACCGTATAAAATAATTTATATAAAACAAAAATGGGTTGAAAAAAAAACATTACAATATGACACCTATTTCTTACATTGCTTTGTCTCGAATTACTGTGAAAATAGTTATTTTTTTATCAGTCTTGTTATCAGAATAAAAAAAAAATCACATTAAATAAACCAAAAATCAGTAAAGTGATTTTGTTTATTCTCTTCTTGAAATAAAATAAGATAATAAACAAAAAGTAATTTTTGTTTTATCATCCAGCTTTTTGCTTTCTTTTAAAGAAAATTTAAGATTAAGTGGCGTCCTAAAAATTCGATCAAAGAAAAGGTACTTCAATAAATATGCTACAATGCAATTGTATTAGAAATTTAATTAGTCGATTCATTTACGGTTAATAATTAAAATATTTTTTTAGTTATAGTTATTTACCTCGCGAAGTTTCTTAAGAGGTCAGCTGAGATAGTATTGAAGATATTAAGATAAATTGATTCGAAGGAATGTGGCTACCATTTGACAAGAAAGTATAAGTATGTACGTCAGATATTTTAAAAATAAATAATTGTGAAATCTAACTAATATTAATCAATTAATTAATTCCTTTTGCTTTGTTAACGTTAATTTCTTATTTTTATCAGCTATTAATTGCTCCGGACAAACGTCTACAAAATGGGAATCATCAAAACCTTTTTGGGTGGTTTTTAGATGAAGGTATATCAGAGGCCTTTTTTCAGATATGTGTTTCATGTTTTTAAGGTTTTAAATTTCTTTGTATTTATTTATTGAGGGAGCGGAGTGGCTGAGTGGTAGAGTACTAACTTGTCATGCCGGTAATCCTGGTACAAATCCCGCTTCAGGCCATGATTTTTATTTAGTCTGTTTGCGGCGGGAAATGGATCATGTAGGATCTAGGACCCACCTGGGGCCCACCCAGCCTCTATAAAATATTATAAAAATAGGGTACCCAAAATAAGGGGGGGAATCTGGCGCTTGAGCGTGACCTAGGACAAGTTACCTCCTTGCAGAACCGTTGTCCATGAAAAAGTACAGTCTCTACCATGTATTGAACCCCAGACCCTTCATGGGTTGTAGTGGTACAGTTTTTTTTTTTAATTTATTTATTGAGTTTATCGTTATCGTTCATTTAATCTTTCTATTAAAAAAATATGATACATTTGTCTTTTCCTTATTACCATTTCATTAATTTAATCATTTTTTACTTCAAATTTTCCCTGTAATTATAATACAAAATTGCACGAATTGTTTTTATTTATTATTCTCTAAGTCTGTTTGATATTAATTTAACGTAACATTACGCAACTATGGCTGACAGTGGGAGTCCTAAATTTCGCCTATCCGTTTAATATGGATTGGGATATTTAACGAGTATCTGACACCGCAGCGGATCGGGACCCCATTTTATGTTGTTTCCGAGGGACGGTGTAACCAAGGATTTTTTATTTCTTATAATAATTCTGAGTCCAGGTTTGGGGCTATGAAGCTGTTAATGACATGTTTGCTACCGATTATTATTGTTATGTACATTAATGTTCTCTAGAATTCAGTATCCGGTGATAATTTACGTTTAATGATGATGTAACCCAGTGATTATTTACTACAGTGTGATAATATCAATAATTATATCGTTAAATATTTAGATTTGACTAAAATTTGAGAAAAAAATAGGGATTATTGGTATTAGAAATTGTTTGTTCATTGAAAATGCCTTTGGTTTCCAATTTTATTATATATTTTTTTACCTTATTGATGAAGGCAAAGAGAGAAGATGTCTTCTCTCTTTGCCTCAGTGTGGAGATTTGATATTATTGTTATATTTTTTAATGAGATATAATCATTACACTTATAATTGATATCTGATTGGGTATCAGGGAATAATATTAAATAATTGAACAAATAATACTCAAATAAATAGGTATATAAAGGACTGCTTCAACGTAGGCCGTCTTTGGCTCATACCTGGGAGGAAGAAGTGATGACCTGATCCATCACACTGCCTAAGTGTCTCCTACCCCGAAGTTATAATCACATGACGCAATTAGGAGTCGTTGCCTAAGTAGTTGCCGGCCATTACATCAATCGCTGCTTTATTGAGTTTTAGCTACTTTAGCTGTTATACCCCACCTTCCTACAACTCATTTATTCCCATTTTCGCAAACATTTATTATGATTTACCAAAATATAGATAATTATTTGTTAACAAATATTAAATAAATATGTGTAATTTAGTATATTACAACGAGTAATTATTTATAACGAAATATAAATTATAACGTACATATGTATTATAGCACATCCCTAAAAAAAGAAAAATTAAAAAAAACCTAGTTAAAAGAAAAAATGTTTAGACATCTCACTTTCTAAAAATTAAAACTTACAAAATAAATTAATGATTAATAAATAAATCTTCTAGAACAAGCCGCGATGAACGATGAGAAATAACTATTGCTTGTGGTTTAGGATTGTCTATTATTTCCTTTACTACAAAAGTAAACCAAAATTGAAATTGGGCAAAATTTTTTAAGTCAAATTTTCAGCAAATATTTGCTTTGTAATTTCCAAGAACAAAATACAATACAATGTACGTTATACGGGATATTTTTTGGGTGGTTTAACATTTTTTTTTTATTTAGAAGGGCTTCGGTAACGATCTTTGTTTTAAACTTCTGATCGTCCTGTAAATATGTGGATATAAGTGAATATACATTCACTTGTATACACATATGCACATTATTTATACTTGAAAAATAATCGGTGTATGGCAGAAATGCCACGTGCTTGCATTAGATAATAAAATAAAATATTCCTTAAGATAGGTAAATATTGTTTAAAAAAATGCTGAATTTTTTTAAGATAAATATATACATAAAAGCTGATCTAATTTCCCCGAAATCTCAATAATTTCATCTTATAAGGAGCATTACTTTGTATTGAGCATTGCACGCACGTTTTAAAGTATCTATTTAACAGTCCTATGGAATTCTAATTACATTTTTTTTCATTAATTTTTCGAAAAGAAGAAGGCCTCATGGCCTTTTAAATTGAATTTGTTATCCGAGTACTAACAGTAGGTAGTTGCCTATACCTCATGTCTTGTTTATCATTATATTTACTTGATGTATTCTATTATACAGTTGCCAATTTCAATAAATAAATTTAAAAAAAAGTTTTTCGAATAGTTTTGAATGTGTTCGTCACCCGCATAACATCCACTCTCTTTTGAAATGTATTAAATACTAATACAAATTTACAATACAAACTAATTCTCATCGAACCAATATTAGTTCAATATTTCGAAAAATACTTAACGAGGACTTTGATCTAAAAGAAGTTAGGAAAGCCGTGAGATTTTACATCACAACTATTATTTTATGATATTTGAACTTTATCACCGCTACTTATTTTAGTTTATAATCGGTTATGGCGATAATTATATTAATCGTCTATTCAGCTTATTAATATATTTAATTTCTTTATTTTTCGTTTCTATTGAAGGACTTGAACAGGAATAGGGCTTAAACAGAGCCTTTCCCATTATAGCTTCATGGCAATTATTACTTCGTTTATATATCCATTCAATCTAACTGTTGACTACATTAAATTAGCCCTTTTAGCTCCCTTTGGAGAAAGTTAAACGTAACTTCTCAACAATGGAACTACATGCTGATTAACCACGTACGGTGAAACTCAAATTGTGCTGTTGTTTCAAACTTTAGATTACTGTTTGAAACTTTATTGTTCGAATAAAAAAATCTATAAAATATTACTTATTTATAGTAATTATAAATGGAGCGTGATAGCTCAGTGGGTAGATGGCTGAGTTGCTATGCCTAAGGTCCAGGGTTCAAATCCGGATGTGCCAGATAAATTATTTGATCTGCTAATATCCGTGGTTAGACTCTGTGGGATCTACACCCAGCATCTATAACGTATGTTCCCTTAATCGGACAGGAAAAACCTCCCTGTACAACCGTGTTCTTAGAAATAGTACAGTCTCTAATAAATACTCAACCCAAAAATATGTAGTAGTAGAAAAAATGAAAAACGTTTACATGACTAGATACTCTTTCGAAACATATAATAATTATAATTATTTATTATGCATTTATCTTCACCTTCTCATACTACCTTCCGCCTATCACTTCATTATAAAGTTTGGTATTCGTCTTGAATCCACCCCTTTTTTTCTAACTAAACATCAGCTCTATTTTTATTTTCTTCTTGCTTTTCTTGACATACTCCATTCTAAATTCCCTGGGAAATCAAATATATAAAAAAATATATATATGTTTTAAAGAATTTTTGCTGTACTCTGTTGAGGATCTATGTCCAACTGTTAAGGGGTCTCAGTGCTATACAACATAATATACAGTTTTTTTTAGGCTTGGCAATATTATATTTACTGTACAAGAGAGAATTTACAATGGATCACAATCTTCTTTTATTCCTCCCCTCTGTATTCGTAGTCTCCTCTGTATTGTTTAATATTCAGGCAAAGTAGTTAAAATGTTCCTCTCCCATTCAATCCTTACAATCCGAAATCCTTCGTAAAACCCTCAATGCTCCTTACTTTCTTACGAACAAAGTAATCCATATTGGACTTAATGTCCCATTTGTTGTTGATCTGGCCCGAATCCGAAATCAATCTTTTCCTTAACAAACTTCATTCCCACTCAAAACTAGTTTCAAACCTAGCAACCTCTTCAATTCCTGATAATCCTCCGAGGGGTCTGAAAGAAGATGGCCTCGCCATTTACTAAGTTGAACTTGCTATTTGAGTACTACCATTGGATTGTTTCTCTATTTGCCTTAATCTCGTGTCATTATTCATCTTTCATTATATTTACCGGATGAAATATACAGTTATAAATTATAATAACTTAGTAAATAATTCGGCCCAACAACCCAGTGATGAGTCCTGGCCTCCACCAGCTTCCGCCAATCGTTGCGGTCCTGAGCAGCAGCCATCCAGTTGCGCACACCAAGGATGTTCCCTGCATCAGCCACCACCCCGTCACTCCACCTAAGCCTGGGTATTCCTCGTCTTCTTTTCATGTATAGAGGCTCTGCCAGCAGCTTCCTGGGCAAATCTTCCTCACTCATGCGAACTACAAGCCCTGCCCACCGCAATCGGCCCAGTTTTATGACCTGGACAATATTCGGTTCTTTGAATGCGTCATAAAGCTCATGGTTCTTGCGTCTCCTCCAGTTTCCATCCACCAGCACTCCTCCAAATATCCTGCGAAGGATTTTCCGCTCAAACAGGAGGAGTTCTTGTTCGCAAGCCTTAGTTGTTGGCCAGATTTCCGAGCCATACATCCGTCCAGGACGAATGACGGTCTTGTACAGGTGCAAATTTGTTTGCCGAGAGAGTATGCGGGCACCAAACTGTTACTTTAGACTAAAGTAACACCGGTTGGCAGAGATAATTCTTCTTCTTATTTCGACATCTATTTGGGCACTCTGGGTCACCGTTGAGCCTAATTATACAAAATCAGAGACCTGTTCGAACATGTACTCCCCAAAGGCCCCGCCTGGGTGTCTCTTCTGTCACTACTTGGTCTTTGCCTGGTTCACATCAAGCCCATGTCTCCTCGCAGGACCCACCAGCACCAGGAATGCTTCCCTGGCAGCCTGTAGAGAGCGACCAATTATATCTATATTGTCCGCATAGGCTAAAAATTGTACATTCCGGTTAAAGATGGTCCATCCAACCTGCACACCAGAATCCCTCACAGCCTTCTCCAGGGCAATATTGAAAAGAAAGCAAGCGAAGGAATCTCCCTGCCGTAGCCTCTTAGTCACAAGGAAATCTCCAGACAGATCTCCACTAACGCACACCGAGCACATCATCCCATTCATCGTCAGTCTCACCAGGCGTATGAGCTACCGTGGGATTCGGATTTCCTCCATAGCTCGGTAAAGCTCTTCGTGGTCGATGCTGTCATATGCTGTCTTGTAATTGATAAAGAGATGGTTCGTCTTCAGCTTATATTCTTGTCCTCTTTGTAGTATGGTTCATAAGCTGAAGATCTGGCCGGTAGTTGATTTCCCGCGTCGAAATCCCTCTCTGCATAGGGAAGCAGGCGACCAAACAGGAGGTTCGAGAAGACCTTGTATCTGGAAGTCAACAAGGATTGTAAATTTCAATAAATAACTTTTTAAAAATATATTATTTTGTAGAAATATGATTTTATATATTAGCATGGATGTATGGAAATTTTAATACAAATTTATCTGTATGGAAATGATTGTCGACGGTTGGCAGTTAAATATGACCCTAGGACGGATTATGAAATAAGTATCATTACATCCTCAGCCTTCGTATCTTTGACTCTCATCAAATTTCTGGGAATGAAGTTAATATACTCAATGATGAATCGCAAAAAAAAATCGTGAGAAGAGAAGGAAGGGGGCAGCATGAATAGTGTCCGTGTTAATATGTGAAGATAGGAGTTTCTCACGCGATCCGGTGTACGAACGCTATTCTCATGATAAAAGGAACACATTAAAGATTAACTGTACGTTGAAGATAAAGCGGCATCCACCACAATTCTGGCGAAATCTGCTAATTGCCATGAAATCATAATTAGAGCTCATTAAGTTGGAGTATTATGAAAACGATTCTATACCCAATCGCATTATTTTGTTATAATATAATGTACGCTAATGGAGCGGAGTGGCTCAGTGGGAGAGAACTGAGTTGCCATACCGAAAATCCTGGTTCAAATCCCGCTGTTGGCAAGTCCTTTATTTAGACTGTCAGCAGCTGGAGATGTATCATATGGGATTCAGGACCCTCCTGGAGCTCACCCAGGCTCTATAAAGCGGGTACCTAAAATAAAGTGGGAAAATCTGGCGGTTGAGCGTGATCTTGGACAAATTAAGTACCTCCACAACCGTTGTGCTTGAAACAGTACAGTCTCTACCGTACACTGAACTCCAGGCCCATTCACAGGTTGTAGTCGTACAAATTTTAAAATGTACGCTAGCTTCACCTTAGGAAGATTTCTCAACTCACAATAAAAAAAATGGGTAGTCATGAGGAATGCCGACAGATGTGAAAACTCAAAAACTTGGTAATCTTTTTTTAATCTCTAAATCAATTACAGCCTGTATTGAATTATAAATTTTAAATTTCTAAATTTAAAATATTACTTATAGTCGTGTTTTCACATATACTGAGACTCCTAACAATAATTATATACATTTTCCAGTAGGTTTTTTTTTAAATAATAAAAACGTACGATGGGCTGCACAAGCTCAATACAAATAATCAATAATTGAATCGAAATAATAATTAGTATATAGTTATATTATTTATACCTTTCATATGTATTTACATCGATGTTAATGAACATTATTTTCATTTTTAGGATATTTATCATCGTTAATTACAACAATATTAGCTAATTTGTTCATACAATAATTTCATAAAAGAAAACATTTAACTATAACAAATAAGCTCTTCAAGGGGAAAAAAAAAGTTTAACTAATTATTGATGATTTAAGTTATTACTAGTAAGAATAGTACAACTATTCAAAGACCTTTTAGTTAGATATAATTATACTTATATCTATGGAATTCAAACTTTTACACTATAGTTTCATAACAGAAATCGTATAAATCATATACAGATTGCTAGGCGTCCCCTGTCTCGCGCAATACGTCAGCAATACGAACATGATATCGGAATATCACTATCAAAAATAGTCAGTAGCACTAAAACCCATGAAGGGTCTTGGGTTCTGTACGGAGTATACTGTTTATAATACAACGATTATGCAGGGAAGTAACTTGTCCAAGATCACGCTCAACCGCAATTAAGGGTACCCTCTTTATAGGGGCTGGGAGAGCCATAGGTGGGTCTGCAGATTCCACTGTATCCATATGAGGTTGTTAATATTATTAAATAATTTATCACTGCCGGATCCTTATCACAATAACTCTGTGCTCTATCACTGAGTGACCCCTACTACAATTATTGACTTTTCTTAAACACTGAAATCGTTATTGGGCCAAACATCGAATGAAATGCAACCGGAAACATCGCTGAATGTTCCAATAAGTGAAATCTTTTTCTTGATGGTTACGCCTGAAATTCTTAGCATTCCCACACTGTATGTTTTTAAAAATAATCGCATCCTCTCCTAAATACCGTTTCTCGAAGAAAATATCTTTTCCCAATAGATTTTATTAAATAAACAAGTTTTGTTCAGATCGAGGTCTGCCAGATGAAGCTGAATAACAGAATTTTCTAGAATAAAGAATTTATATTTTCTGTATTCTACCCACCGCACAACCCCTCTCATTGCAGATCAACTTAAATGTTTTTCTAAAACGTGCTGAAACACAAAGTAAATACTATCAACGATGGGACATCTGTGTCTAACTATAAAAACAATTTCATGAAACCACAATAAAAGATTAAAAAATAAAAATCTTGCAGGACGTCAGTTCCAATAGCGACGTATTGCTTAAATAAGTTTACATCGAATAATACTACGACCTGTAATAACCAACGTCATAGTTATTAGAGGTAACAATAGACATTAACCATAAAGTTAATAAAGCCACTTTTATTACTGTATTGTGTATTTATAAATGATCTATCTTCTGAAAGATAAAAAAACACTTGTATTTGCCATAGTAAATATGCTACATAAATGAGGTTCTGTATGTTTTATTAATAAATTCTGAGAATATGTTTTTGTATCTAATACATTTATGCTGTTTATTTGTTTTAAAAAGTCATAACTAATTCTAGAATATTTTTCGAAACACGAGGCCAGAATAAGGCAGTTGTGAAACAAGAATAAGTTTATTATGAATCATCACACTATTAGCAGTAATAATATTCCTTTGAACAGAATGCGACGCTCATGCAAAATTAATACTTCTTATTGCACCCATTAAATGAATTCCTCTTATCTCATTGTCAAGTTAATTATCATTTGAAGACAATGAGAAATTATAAATTCTATTTTAATATTATTTATCGAAAATGTAAACTTGAAAAAGTTCATATATGTTAATGTATAGAACCTTCTGTACAGGAATTTAAATCAATGAAAAAACGGATACTTGAGGGACATTTGTATGGTCGTTAACGTTTATGAATTAGAGAAACGTATTTTAAATTAAGATGAAGAAAATGATGCGGGTGGGGATCATCTTTGTAAAGAATAACTGTTATAACGAAGTCAATGGTTGAAAGTTGACTGAAACTGTATTTCTTCTTACTTAAGAGATTTTTTTCTGACCTCCTCCAGACCATTCCTCATATGCATAAGGTCAACTAATATTATTCAAAATGAATTTAAATAAATTTGTGTTATCTATAATACTAATTCCAATATTAAAAAATAAATAAAAGCATCACTTAGGAGATAATTGGAACTGAGTAATTTTTCTGTTATCCTTTTTTTGGATTCGTTTTAACGTTTCTTAATAATTTCAAAGTTTATAAATAAACGAAGGGAAATTCCGGTTGGTGATAAAGTCCACAAACTAACTTCAGCAACAAATCGATATGGTTGGGTGTGGGCTGACATCACCTGTGGCGTGGATTGCCCATATATATATATATATATATTTATTTGTGTGTGGGTGTGTGTATGTATAAAAAACTTCAGCTGATCATTGGATGTCTACTAAATTGAATTCTGAATTTTTTTTCATCGGCATATGTAAAATATTCATGAATATCCTATACATAATTAGTTAAACATCAACTTAACTAATATTGAAACATTAAGGATAATTTAACATTAAAGCTACATTTTGTTGATGTGATTACTGTAGTATGCAGCTGTACAAACAGAGAGCTTTGAACTGCTTTGAATGCCAGGGAGAGTGGTAGGAATGCTCTGACCTCTCTATTGGAATCAACAACAGCCCATAGGACCAGATATTTTTGTCAAAATTCGAATTCCAACGAATACTTTTTATATTTATAATTACACATTTAGGAACGTGTGAGCTGTATATTTCAATTTCCATGTGACAGTAGATAGTGTTACCCGAGGTATTTTCATTACATTATTACTTAATAGTCATTAATATAATTATTTTATTATTTATTACTGAGCGGTGGTGAAATATTATAAAAAATAAGAATTCATTATTATTGCAAGAAATACTAAATGTGTTTCTAAATTTGTCCCCATTTCAATATTTTCTTCTTTCCTCCTCTCTATTTCCGAATATTCTATGAATATTTTTGTTTTTTTTTAAACACCTTATATGTTATTTGTACATATATCGTTCATTAATAATTTGATGAATTCGATAAATCAACATGCCTGAATATAGAATTGTCTTTATTTTTAATCATGAACTGATCTTGATAAACGTAGTTGTACCACTTATCCTATATACGATACTCGTATATTGTAGGTATTATCAGTGTTTTGGACAGGCGAAAACAATGATAATATTAGATATATGTTTATAAATACTATATATAATATATTATGATAAATACATATATGTTTTAATATATACAGTCCTGGTTAGCTAAGTTAGGCATAGCCTTAAATTGGAGTTACTCCTCTTAACACAACTCCATTTCATGGCAAAAACTAAGATAGTGGTACAATTCCGCTTTCCTCTACCGAAAATCTTCGTCTTAACCCTTTATTCACTGAGGCAGTAGATATGATAAATTAAAAAAAGCCTATCGTATCCTAAACGATCTATTTCGAACTTATCTTTCAGTAATTAACGAAGTTTATTTCAAAATAATTTTTGTTCTTAAGAACACAATTTGGAAAATAAAAAACAAATATTCTTTTGCTATTAGCTCCTACCGACTTGCTATAAAATATTCTCATTAATCCTAACTAGTAGAATTAAGGAATATGCCGAGGAAATTATCGGGGATGATCATTGCGGTTTTAGACGAAACCGTTCAACTATCGATCAAATACTTTCCTTACGCCAAATACTAGAGAAAAAATTAGGATACAATGGTGTGGTTCATCAGCTTTATATAGATTTTAAAAAAGCTTGTGATTCTATCGACCGTCAGATTATATATAACGTAGCGATTGAACTGGGTATACCAAAGAAATTAGTAAATCTGGTAAGGATGTGTATGAGCGAAACTTTCGATAAGGTTAGAATCGGTAGTATTTGTTCGGAGAAGTTTGATGTTCGTTCAGGTTTAAAACAAGGTGATTCGCTGTCACCTGTACTATTCAATTTAACACTCGAGTTCGTTATTAAAAAGGTGATACACAACGAAAGAGGTTTGAATTTGAACTTGAATAGTAAAATATCCGTGCTTGGGTTTGCGGACGATTTGGTACTGTTGGGTGAGGACGAAGAAACTATAAAGTTCGAACATGTGGAGATGTTTAAGTACTTAGGGTCAATGGTAACTGGAAAAAACGAAATTCAAGAGGAGATAAAGGCGCGACAAAAGGCGAGAATTGCTTGTTACTATTCGGTTTCGAAATTACTAAGCTCGCGTCTTTTGTCCAGAAATCTAAACAACAGAATTTATAAAACAAGTATCGTTCCATCTCTTCTCTGTGGATGTGAAACTTGGCCACTAACCCTGAAGAATGAACAACGTCTTCAGGTATTCGAAAATAAGGTGTTACGTAGAATATTCAGTCCAAAAAAGGATGAGACCACTGAGGAATATAGGAGATTACATAACGCGGAATTACGAAGCATGCATCCGGTAAATATTATTCAGGTGATACCCTCGTGAAGATTGGGATGGGCATGTGAAGTTACTAGGCTTAGTAACGAACGATTTCCCAAGATGTTAATAGGCGCTGAAACGACTGGGAAACGTCCGAGGGGTAGACCGAGGCATAGGTGGGAGGATTGCGTTAGGAATGATCTAGCGGGTTTGGGTTTGGATGGTGCTCCGTGGACGGAGGTTTGTAAACATAGATTGGTGTTATCGGCATCGAGACTTCGGGTTCGATAAGCCTTTATTTATTTTATTTTATTTTATTTTATTTTATTTTATTTTATTTATTTATTTTAAAATCTCTTGGATGTATCTATATCATTATTCATTTAAGAATATCTTACACCTTACACCAATTAGTAACATAACTATTTAATCGTTACAGTAATGCTCATATTTGCACAAAATAACAACCTAAGGAAGGAGGTGCTGTAATCTACCTATTATGATAGCATAGATCACCGAAAATGTTTATGAAATCTATATGTATTATATCGCTACTTCAAAAAAACAAAGTAATAATTTTTCAAGAGAGGTATTTGGAAGTTACATTCTAAAAATTTTAATAATTTTGCCGTATCTTACAATATCAGGTGTATAATATTGATTAATATTTACCAATCAATTTTACTGATGCAGTAATGTTAACGTTTGCGTAAAATAACAGCTCAAAGAAGGAAGAATATTGATCTACTAATTGCTTTTGCAGTATATGTGAGGTAATGCCGTTATTGTGTGATTAACATAATTTTTTCACTATATATAGATTTATGCCGATATGGACCTCACCCGATACCAATCTTTTCAGGAAAAACTTCATTCCTATTCAAAACCATTATTAGCTACTTCTTCACTCCCTGATAATCCTCCGAGACGTCTGCAATGAAGATGGCCTCGTGACCTTTTAAGTTGAAATTGTTATTTGAGCACTACCACTGGGTAGTTTCTCTCCTTGCCTTTATCCATAAAGACATTGTTATAAACCAGTTGTAAATTTCAAAGAATAAATTAAAAGAAAAGAATATACAATAATTCCTCCGCAGGACCCAGAAACTATGAAGGTATATGAAGAACTATAAGAATAATGGAGGATGTAGGAAGGACTATCGACCCAGGGGTCACCTTCAGGTTGCTCCAACGATCGATGTCCCTGGCACGCCATGTACCGTGTCCCTCCTCATCGTCCTCGCTCTGTCAATAATTCACCGATCGGAGCGGAGCCGTCGTATCCAACATTGATGCAACTCCGAGGGAGCCTTCTCGGGAGCATAGGGGCTTCCCAAGAGCACTTGAGCTCTCAAAGCCCAGGAAGCTTGTACTTGTCGAGTAGACATTGAGAGGAACAAAAGTCACCTCCCAGGTCCTTCGCCACGAGGGTAACGCATGAATTCAGCGCCGGTATAGTGCAAAATGAAACGATTTTTTTTTCAAAGTAATGATACTAAGTGTATTACTAATTTGAATTCGTTGGAAAGTACTGGAAAGCACATCCAAACACTTTATGGAAATTCCAAAGATAATACACTAAGTTTGGAACTCAATACATTCTTCCATTATTCGATCCAATAATCTTTCAACTTTTAAATCCGAATATTCAATAATATTCTTCAAAATAAAGATATTTAAATAATCACCATCAAATAAAAATAAATAAAATACAATTTATAAAATTAAAAATTTGACGTTACGTCTAGAACGTGGAAAAGCAACGTGTGGGAAAAACGTATTTGCTTTAAGCTGGTGAAGTAAAAATGCTTTCTGTATATTTTAACTGCCAGAAGCATTAATAAACTCTTGAGATGTAATATTATTTTTCTAATCAAAACCTTTAATCGAGCGAGTAAAGATATGAATAAAAAATGGTATTCCGTTTTTAACAATTGCTCTGCAAAGAGTTAGCTGAAGAGAGTACAATGAAAAAATATTGCATTTCAAAGAATAATTGATAACAATTTAGTAGAAGATATCGCTCTTTCAAAAGAACGGCATAGCTAAAAATTGGAGTTATTGAGTTAAGACTTCAGTAGCAGTTGTGATCGTTGATTCAGAAACGACATATCTGATATTATATTGCCACCATTTGTTTAATTTTTTTTAATAGTCAAATTTAGGGTTGTATAGATTGTACAATAGGTACAATAGATTGTACAATAGGTAAAGTAGGTTGTATGATGTTTGAAATTGAAGTTTCATGGGAACAATGACATAAGTTAGAATAAAAATAAAATTCTAGCTTTGAATAATTTGCTAATGGTTAATAAATTCAATACTATCATTAATATGAGAATGCTATGCTTTAACAATGCCCAAGTTTTTTTTATACAGTTATCACGTTGTACTTTTGAAGGAGACAAATATGCAATAATTCAAAAACTGTGGACTGCGAGCGAAATATAGTAATTATGAAGGTTTTAATGTTAAGGAATTTAATAAGTAAGTAAGCATCATTATGATATTTGAGAACCTGGATATATTTCATTCAGTTTTATTGAGTTGAGTTGCTTGCCAAGGATGGGCCGTAAAATACAAAAAAAGAAAATACTAGCCCTAAAGCCCACTGGCTACCGGCCAGGTGGTGGCTGCCCTTTACTTTGTTCAGGGAAGAACTTCAATGAGCCCTTATAATTTTATTTATTTAATTAATTGCTTTTGAGGTTGTGATTTATCATCCTATATTATTTATGACATATAGCCAACAGTAATATTTGTTATAAAATCTTCCTTTATGTTTATGTTCGTTTTATGCTTGATACCAACAAAAACACCCATCCGTTTGAAATCCTAAACAAAAAAAAATCCCTCACTACATTCGTAATCATATCCCCGATCAATTGATAACCAACAACAATATAAAACGATGCGAAACACGAAAAAAGTACATAGAAGCTTAAATTATTCTATTAAAATCTTACACGTTCTGTTGAAATTTAGTAATGCTTATTTATAAAACACATTTATATCTCGTAGCAGACATTCCTCATAACTAATATAAAACAAAGGTCATTGGAATTAACTAATAATAATAATTTACATTGCATTGGAATAATTTACACTAAAGTAACTACCACATTTCACAATTACTCGGTTCATTAAAGTTACACCAACGTAGAATATCTGTCATGTATGAAAGGATAGACGTGTATGTGCCCACATACAGGAATTTTCTAGTTACTTAGGTTGAAAATTATTTTATGTATATCTAAGCTCATATCATGCAAATTATATATGTTTAACCATTCACTTTTCGAAAAGTAAAAACCAAAATAATGTGAATTACCTATCTCTAAGTTCTATATCTGTAGCGAACGTCTATTTGATGAGCCTTCATCAACAATTCTGTTAGTATTATAGTTTCCACGTATTCACTCAATAAGACAAAATCGTCCGTAAACCCTGGGGCACACACACATATATATATACATCACTATTCAGATCCAAATTCACACGTTTTTCGATGTGTATCACCTTTTTACTCGTGCACCCAGGTGTTATATTGAACAGTTACGGTGAAAGCGAATGACCTTGTTTTAAAACCGAGCGAACCTCGAATTTCACAGAAAAATAGTTGCCTGTTCTATCGCTATTGATTTTTTGGTCATATACTTCGTTAATAGATTAACCTAATTTTTTGGCGATAGTAAAAATATTGCGATTTGGAAGATCACCAAATATCTGAAATGTCCCTAGCCAGGACACCCACAATTACTTTATCCATTCTTTATTTTATTCATTTACCATTAAATTTAGTTTTTATTATTAGCTTATAGTTGATTAAGCAATAGTGGGTATTCATGCTAGGAGAATTTCAGCCTTTTTAGATTTAGGAGGCATTTTCTGAATCGCCGTGCTTTAGAAGGTTATAAATTGTGTATGACATGCGGAATTTTGACAAAATGTATATTCATGTGGTTAATGCTGAAGAAATCATGGGTACTGGTATTTGACAAGTTGGTTGACATAGTAAAAATATTAATATAAATCGAATTATTTCTGCCACTATTGTTCAAAATTTTTCAACATTCATAAATTCTACACTTTTCCAAAAAGTATTTAAAATTAAACTAGATGAATTATAGTTTGAATATATCTTCTTTGGATTCCTCTATAGATCCTCTTTAATATAGTATTTACTTAGCAGTATTTAATATTGAAATATATGTAACAATTAATACTCATGGGACATCTTCTATAGGTAGTGCTGAAGTTAGCGATTGCTTAGCAGAAAATGTCTTATCTCCTAGTTCGATTTGAGCTAGCGTCTCTCAAGGACATACGTTAGACGGAGCTGATAAAGGGTTTTATGTTGGAAATAACAGACCTATCGAGTAGTAAATCTTAACTAACGACCAAGTTTACACTCTACTCTTGAGGACTTTGAAGCCATTTATTGAGGCTTGTATTATCCCTACAATACAATAAAATACAGTTATTTTAGAATAGGTATGATTCATCTAGCTTTTGTTCCTCAGTTAATGATAAAACTGGAAGATTTAAGATTTTAATTTTTGCAATGGATAATTGGTTCATGCTAAGTTAAATACTTCATTTAGAAAAGACATACGTAATCCTAATATTTATACATTGCCTCTTCAAAATAACGACATAACTCAGACATTGGCATTTTTTGAGGTAAGCCTACAGTATCAATTGTATTTCTTAAAGTCTTTTAATTCATGAGCTACATATCTGATAAAATAAAATAGAAAAGCAATGTATTCTGGGACCACGTCCCCTAAGAATAACAAATTTCTACAAAATTGATTGAATATATATCTGCCCAAGGATATATATTATAAGAATAATGCAGTATTTATATAAGTGCTTGAGAATAAATATAAACTGGAAGGAATGTTCTGGTAAAGAAAACAAAAATAGAACAAAACTCTAAAATGACAAGAATTAGTATGAGAGGATTCCATTTCCAACATGTTTTTTTGTTAGTTTCTTTAATAAGGTTATATTTTGAGTTAGATAATGTTAGATCTTATAGAGTATATATTTTATGACATAAGTTAAAAAAAAAATCAAGCTTTTAAAAGTTTTCTAATGGTTAATAAAATAATTTCAATACCATCCATACAATGGAAATGCTTTGCATTACCAGTACGCAAACTTTTATTTTTTTTAACTCACATGTAACCATTAAATATCTCTATTGAAAACTTAAGTTTTTTGAATTATGGCATTTTTCTTTTCGAGGAGCCATATATAAATGAATAAATAAATATATATGTAAGTATATATATATATATATATATATATATATATATATATATATATATATATATATATATATATATATATATATATATATATACATTTTAAATTATTCAGTTATCAAATGCAATATTTTGAATTATCTAAAAAGATTCGTAAAACAAAATAAAAAATATCTTCAGAAATTTTCTCCACCAAACGCTGTTGGAATTTTATGTAATATTTCCAGTAGTGGTAATATATGTATTATAAAAAGATTTCCGGAAAGCAACAGCAAGAACCGCTAGAATTGTAACCGCAAACTTAGAAGAAATTGGCGGTAAACGCCGCGTATTTGAGTTTTTATTTTCAGCATTCCATTCTGTATCGTATCATCGAAGACAGAAGATGCGTGTTGTAATTAAATTATACTCGCACCATTTATTCTTCCAATATTTTTTTTAGAATTTTGGTTTTAATTAAAAATGAATCTGTTCGCTTTGGATATATTTTATTTTACATTTGTAAGATATGCCATCAATTATACAACACGTCTTTAAGTCATGAATTTATTAATTTCCTTTCGCTGAATATATAAGGTTTGAGTTGTACATTCACAAATTATTTCTGAGTTGAATGTTTAGGGTTTGAACTTAACACCTCTCTATAGCTGGCTCAGTCGCAATCTTTTTCTTTCCGAGTCGTTAATTTGTTTCAAAATTACGCCCAGGTTTGCTAAAAAAGAATGTCACTCAAGTATTTTAATAACAGATAAAGAAGCAATCGGAAAATACACTACAGTTTATTTTTTTATTGTTCCTCCAACTTATTCGAGTTGTTTTGCTTGTCGCTTTTAAATAATACATTTGTTTGTCTTTTATAGTTTAACAGTAAAAATACGTCGAAGCTGTCTGTTTCTTTTGATTGGTATTAGAGAATGACATTTTAAACTGTCATCTAAGTTCGTAAAACGTTCCGAGAATGAAGTAGTTAAGTAAGAACTATATCTTGAGATGGTTTCTAATCTATCTCTCGTTGCATGAACACATTTTCCGAGCCTGTTACCTCATAAGTTGCGAAGGTTAACCAGGTTTGCGATGTAGTCATTCTCCATTCTTACAACGAATACGTCAAATTTGGTCTTATCTGATCTACGATAATCATCGTGAACATGTTCATAGACACGTAAGTTCAAATGAATAAATTATTTCGATATCACAATGTTTGTACATCTACTTATTATCATTAAAAGCGTTACGGGTATTTGTGCCTTTTATCAGACAGGACGAAGCATTCATGACTACTTGTTCTTCCAGTACTCCTTCATTCGTTCACTAAAAGCCCTGTTCCTTTCTTCAGTCCACTTTGGTCTTTGCAGTGTCTGTCTTCTCTGACATCACTTCCCACTTATATACATTGTGTCCCAAGACGCTTTTGTCCGTGATATACTCTGAGACTACCAGGGATTTTCCAGGTCAATTTCGACTTGTTTCATACAGGGTATACAACTCCTGAGCCCACTGTATGTATCTAAAAATTCTGTTGGTGAGTATATATTGTATTTTTTTATGACTCCCCCCTCTTTTAACCTTACATTAGAAAGGAAGAATATGGAGTGGAATTGCTCTTATTATTTTTACATTTTTCATTTAATAATACCTGTTTTTCGGTGACGGGGCTCGCCATATTTTTGGATTTGTTTTTTTTTTAATTTTAATTATTATCTATAAACTAAGATGGTATGAACATCTCCCAAGGATGAGCATGGAGAGAACGGTCAGGATAACGTATAGACGAGAGTAGATGGAAGAAGACCAAGAGGAAGACCACGGATCACCTGGGATCACCTGGACAAGAAGGCTGCGAGAGGCGTTCAGGAAGCGAGGGCTGGACTGGAGCAGAAGGAGAGAATTGGATCATTCAAGGGACACCTGGATCAAGCTCTACAGAGGGCATCCACACTGCGCAGTGGTAGAGAGGGAAAGATTATGATGATGATGAATTATTCTCTAATTAGTCAAGGCCGTGAAGTTGGATATAACTTGCCATTATTGTGACCGTCCTATGGGAGTTCATGTTCCAAAATGTAGATTTGTACAAAGTCTGCCACTGTTGGATTTTCGAAAATAGGATGTAATAAGTCATTTTTTGATCCAGTTAGGTTTCTATTTTATTTCTTATACTAATATAAGAAAATGGCCCTGTACTTTACTAGTTCTTATTACTGTGTTGATTTGGACTGCAATATATTGTATTTTAAGGCATTCAGTAGGTTATGTTATAGCTGTATATATTGGGACTCTCACTGATTTGTTTATACCATGAACATCATATTTATAAAAAATTTTGGAGTGTGTTTGCAAGTTAATTAAGCATTAATTAACGGTGCCACACTGAGCTACCCTACTCCATATTGCTACTGAATAGCTAGTAATATTTCTAATTCGGGAATGTAATATTCCATCCTACAAGGCTGGAGAACATTAACTTTTCATGAGTAGGATTACTTCCTTATTGAGAATGGAAGAGTATTGACCAGCAATCCTACCATAACAGTAGACAGTGGGTAAGTGGGCGCTATTGTATTCCCAAAGTGGAACCAGCTGTTCTTAGGCCTTCTGTCAGCCTGGTCCAAAACTGCTGGCGTTGCCTTCATCCGCCTCCAATGGCGGTCATTTATTCAATACAGCGCTGGACAATTTAATTTGAAAAAAAAAATGAGAAAGAATCGAACTGACACTTGATCGGCAGAGAAAGATAAAACAGTTTACTGAAACAGGTTAGACCCTATAAAAAAAAGAGAAAAAGATAACTAAAATGTTCGAAATAATATATGTAACGTAAACATATCTGAGTTGAATTTAGTAATGGAGACAAAGAAAATTTAAAAAGACATTTTTAAGAATATATCTATCATTTTGTTTTTAATATTATAATGAACTTTGTTTCTTTATATCGTATTCTCCTCGGAATCTCCTTTTCGTAAGTACAATTTAATATACTTTTATAATAATTCATAGATGATGATGCGGTTTTTTGGTTTTCATTATTTTATTTTATTTCATTATTTAACATTTTGCAATCAACCGTTCGGAGTGGGGTGACCTGTGGAGTAGTGCTTAGCATAACACTCCGGAAATTGGCCGTCTGATTTTTGGACAACGATTGTGGGGAGAGGTCATTTGTCCTAGATCATGATTGACCGCAAGAGTTTCCATTATTCCCCTCTTTTCGGTACCCATTTTACAGAGGCTGGGTGCACCACATAAGAATGACAAATCTCAAAAGATCCATCCCCAGCTCTTAACAGATTAAACAAAACCTTCCACTGTCAGATTTACCCTTGAACCTTGACGTCCCGTCTGTGCGGCAACTCTGCGCTCTACCGTTGAACCACTACCCTCCCTCATAGCGATGTTAAGTAAATAAACTAACAAGCCTTCTAGAATCAACGTATCGAGGCAGTAAGCCATTATTTGCAAATGTTAATTACCAACCTTTAAATTATATTTCCTTTGTTTTAATGTTAACAAATATCTGTTAATTATAATATCAAGACATGGAATTGTTTATATTGTGACGTTGCATTTGTTAAATCCTATCATTATGCATTGAAATGAATATAAATAAGCTTTTTCTATATATATATATATATATATATATATATATATATATATATATATATATATATATACATACATACATATAAAAGTATCTGTATATGCTTTTTAGAACATATGGAACAAAAAGGCTTTCGAGCCCTCCAGCTTAGAGGTCCAGTGAATGCTAAATGATATATGATAGCGGTTTCCATGGCAACATGACGTGATGCCCTTTTCTTGTCCTCCAGGATAATGCCAGGGGCCCTAATGCTTTTAAACAAGATAACCTTTTTCTGAAATTCCGTTTCTTATTATAGTCCATTTTATTATCGTTTAGATCGGCTGAAATTTGAATGAAGATTTTTTTTATTATATTCATTATCGAATTAAAGATAATGAAGGAATGATTATTGTAACACCAGTTGATATTTCTAGTAGAAGAGGAGTCTATTGTTAGTCAAAGCTGTTGAGGACTGAATAAAGTGCTACAAATTATTTAAAATTAAAAATAATTATTATATATTCGGTGTTTTCATTCACAAGCCTATCTTGATAGCTTCATTTTGATTTCGATTCGTCAGATATTTCAGGTAATTTTCAGGAATGTTCCGGAGGCATTACATTTAAGAGTTACTAGTTAATTAAATATCGGTGATTTAAAAAAAAAATACTATATGAACCGATTATACCAAGTTTTGGCCAAGGAATCAAAAGCAAGATAATGTTGGAGGTAAAGACTATTTCCGTGTATAGTAACGTAATCGGTTTTTTATTTCTAGTGTTTTCTGTTGGATAGCCAATCGTTTTGCAGTATTTTTGGTGATGATAAGTTTTATTTACACATTTTATTATCTGTGCCCTGGAGGTAATAGGCACCATATCAACAAAATGCATAATATTTTAGATAAATTGTCGTAAATAAATAGCATAATCAATACTTCCAATTACTTATCAATCCTACGGTGTTCTCTCCGGGGTGAGAATTGTTCATTTTGTTCCCAGAAGCAAAGAAAAAATGATTTTAGTATTCGGTTTACTCCATCTTTATTTGTTTATGAATTATTTTCTTTCTAATAAACGGATCATTTCGCCAATTCCTTCTCTCGAGTTAAAACATTTCACATAATTAGATTAGAACTAATATATTTAAGTTATTATTAATATAATTTATAAATTATATTAATTTATAAATTATGTAAAATATAATTTATACCTAACTTTATAGAAGTTGTTTACCATACTTTGAAAGCATAATTGTAGGAAAATTATAAATTACTGAGGTTAAATTGAGTATTCTAGAAAATAATTATTTACATAATTTTTTACGAAAATATGACTAAAGATATATCTATTTTTGTTTTGTTTTACTGTACCACTACGACCCGTGAACGAGTCTGGGGGTTCAGTACATGGTTGAGACTGTACCCATTTCTGCCAAGACATTTTGTATTTCTCATAGCCATTTTCACCAGAGTGATAGCATGGGGCCGGCCGCCACCTCCCTACAACAATGAAAGTTATAGATCCTTTCAGTATAATCCTAAGGAATATTACATGAAACAACCATTTCTTTAAATTCATTTGCATTTTTTACTCTTTTTTCTTTTCTTCTCCTCTAGTCTATTCTTTTTGGTTCCTTCACTTTTGCCTTTTTTTTAATTCCTTTACTTTTTTTTCTATTTTGTTTTTATTATTTCATTTTCTATTTATTACGCTTTTTATATTTTATTCTTTTTTGTTCTTTTTCTTTTTGTTCTTTTTTTTTTTCATTCAATTCTTTTACTTTTTTTTTATTATATATTTTTTTAATTTTATTAATCCTAAAAGCATTAATAAAATATTTCACAGTTCATGGGAGCGGAGTGGCTCAGTGGTTGAGTACTGAGTTGCCATGCCAGAAATCCTGGTTCAAATCCCGCTGCGGGCAGTTACTTTTATTTAGTCTGTTTGCAGCCGGAGATGGATCATATAGGATCTAGGACCCTCCTGGGGCTCACCCAGCCTCTATAAAATATTATAAAAATAGGGTACCAATAATAAGGGGGAAAAACCTGGCGGTTGAGCGTGACCTAGGACAAGTCACTTCCATGCAGAGCCGTTGTCCATGAAACAGTACAGTCTCAAAGATATATCTATACTATATGTAATTAATATATTGGTACATAATATTCTAAAGTCACCATGATGAAAAACAATAAGTGGTATGAAACAAAATATAAAGTAAAGCAGACAATAAATATTAGAAAAGAGGTGTTACAAAAAAAAAAATTCTGTTATGCTTAATTTAACCCCTTTTCTATTTTTACTGATAATTACTACCCATTTTCCTACTTTTTTTTGTTACTTTTGACATTGGTGATTTTAAAGATTTCTATAAATTGAAACCTCTCTATATTAAATAAAAATATGTATTCATTCATATATACTGCTGAGTACAACACTAAGTGGCATCTAGTGGTACGATTGGTAAGCTATTCCAATGCCAGGAGAACTAGCCTCAACCTGTCATATCTATTGTCTCCTTTACTGTCACTGTTATAAAAATAAATAACCAGTTTGATGATCCAACTTTAACTGCTACTTCATTGTTCTTTAAGAAGGACATGTTCTTCAATTATCTTCTAATTTTAGCTTTTTGTAAACTCTATTAAGTATATAATAATTCTTATAAATCTTTGTTCATTAAACTATTCTGACCTTCTCCTCATATGCATATGTACTAAACTTTACAACATTAATCTCTTTAACAAAAAAATATATTTTTTTTAATAAAAAAATTTCGAAGAAGAGGTAATTATTAAATTTGCCATAGTTCCTCTCATTCATTAGTTTGTTACTATAATGCATCATATTTTAGCTCGATTTAAAGATTTTTCAGGTTTAGGACTTCATTCTGATAACTAAGAACGAATTTTGAACATACAACCGGAAAAAGTAACACCTAAAACCGTGTAAAAAAGTGTCGTAAAAAAAATAATTAAAAATTGAGCGGTAAAAATGTTAATAATATAGGAAAGATTGCACATGATATCTGAAATATCCTAATATTACTCTGTCATTATTTATATTGATTTTATTAATATGTTGAAGGTTTTAGATATCTTTGTTGGAGAGTTAACTGCTTTCAGATAACCGGAATCTTATCATTCTCGTAGTTTTTCAGTTGTAATGGAGTTGTAATATAAGCAATAATTCATTTACAAGCCAATGTTTTACTTAGTCCTTTATTCACTACGAAAATGACTCGATTCCGCTTAATTAGTACAAGAAACTCACATTAGATAAAATTAGACTTAACCATTTATTCACCGGGGCTGTAGATTTGTTTTGCTGAAACCTTTATTTTTGGAGAAATGTTTACCGAAGTATACAGATTACCTATAATTACATTATCTTTTTCATACTAAAGCTCATGACAACTTTTATTTTTGGGAAATATTAAAAGGGAAACGAATGAAAACTTAAAATATGTGACTCGACTCGAAGCGACAATCTACGGAATAACACATTTTTTAAATTATTATTTCTGAAAAAAAAAAAAGATTTATCGAAGCGACTACTGCGGAATGACTACCGTTTCTTTAAAAATAACTTATTTTACAGCGAAAACCCTGTGTTTTAATCAATTTTTATTATTTAAGTATATTATTTGTGCCTTGCTACACAGCGTTGCCTAGCGACTCGAGGCTAGAACCACGTGAATATCGATTTTAAACGTTTTATTCATGAATCGACTTGAAATGACCTCGATCTCTCAGCTTTTGCTAGTTGGCCTGCCCACGGGCCGTACACAACTATAATGGTCTCATAGCATTTACCGTTTCATCATGCCCAATCATTATTCCATGGATTTTACATCAGTTTCCCATTTTCTATGTTATCAGTTTGATGTGGGTTCTCACTGATTGGATTATTTCCATATCCATTATAAATTGGCCGGTAGATTATCTTGAATTCATATTCAGAAACCAATGATACTTTATCACGCATATTTTTTCTGACTAATATTCTGGCTTGGCATAATAAGGAACCAATTTTTTATAGAAGTGATTGCGCAGTAGGCCTTGATTTTATTAAATAATATTTTTAATTGTTTTTGTAAGGTATCTAAGATAATAGGAGATATCTTCTCTTCTTTGTTTTCTCTCATTTTTTATATTTTGATTTTAATTATTTGTTTAATTCACCTTTTTAATTTACTTTTAAATAAATGTATTAATAATAAATAAATTAAATTGTTTATCTAATTCAATGTTTATGTTACATAAAAATAGTAATAAAAAAAAAGGGAATTATTCCGCAAGTTGTCGCTTTGAGTTGAGTCTCAACAAGTTATAAGTTTCGATTCATTTCTCTTTTAATATTTTCCAAAAATACAACCTATCATGAGCGTTATTATGGAAAAGAATATGCAGTTAAGGGAAATATGTACAATTCGGTAATCATTTTGTCTAGAAATGAGCATTTAAAAAAAAAATATCATATAATCTATACTTCGAAATGTTAATTGAAAATTTTATTTCTTGATGAAATAAATCCCGAAATCTTAATTGATTAATTAATTTGAAGGTCAAAAGTTGAAATTTTTCATATTTATTGATTTAAGAACTGTGATAATATATTTTTTTTCTAAAAAATGAAACAAAAAAATATGTATGTAAAATAACAAAAGAAAAGATAGAGGCAAAACCAAAATTAAGGGCATTTCTTGATGAGAAAAACAGAAGCATTACAGTATTACATGCATATTGTACACCATCAATGAATGAATGAATGTACCACGACTTACTTGATTTTTATCGAACGCCCATTTTCTTTTAAATTAAAATTTAGATGTGATTCTTGATTTCGTAATTTACACCTTTTGTAATTCACTCCCCCCCCCCCCTAGTGTCTCTCTTCCTAATCAAAGTTTGTTGTTAAGCGATATAATATTATAAAATTGCAAGATTACAAACCATCCTTGGATTCTGTACATGTTAAAGACAATCTTGCTTCTGAGACAACCGTCGTACAAGACGTGATTTGTCATGATCGATCACCAGATTTTTGATTCAATTAAGAATACCCATTCTATATAGGCTGGGTAAGCCCCAGGAGGGTATGGTGATGCCTCTAAGCCCATATACGACTGTCAACAGATTAAATAAATTATATATTAAGGGATTTGAACCCGAGGTCATCGGTACAGCAACTCAGCACTCTACACACTCAGCTATTCTACCCCTTTATTAATAGAAAACACCAATTTGAATTTCTTATTTAAGGTTTCAAGGACGAAATTCAATATATTTCGCCGTAAATATTCAATGTAATCCTTTTCCGCACATTGAATAACACCTTATACGCACTGTATATCAGAACCTCGGTAGACAGATGCTAACGAAGCCCTGGCGGGACTTAGATAAGGATGTCCTATGCTTCGCTAAGTCCTCCCTATGTTTTTTCCCCTAGTGAAGATGTACTGTGTAATTAACAGTGCAATTAGGAAGTTGTAATAGCCATCGCCCCCGGCCTGGCTAAAGTCGATTAATAAACCCACCGGCTTGTGGTATTTAAAGGCTCTTTACTCCTTTATTATTATTGTTATTTTTTTTGTGTGATTTTGTACAAATAATATTATTATTAAAGTCCTAAAATGAAAAGTATTGGCCTATTAATTGTTCACTGTTCACAATCAATGAGTTAAAGATGCTTAAAATTAGCGTAAATTTTTTTAATCTATTTAAGATAGACTTATCTTGTGTAATAAATATTTATATTAAATATATTTTATTGCTATGATAAAAATAATAATGACTAATGTATGATAAAAACTTTTGTATAATAATAACTAACTCAGCTTCTAAACAATGTAAAAGATTATTAATAAATTAGTAGTGTTTATTTGAAATATATGAATAGTATTTATTTTGAGTAATTATCACTAATTAGTTGGGAATGGGGTACCTTAGTTGTTGTTGAATTGCCGGAGAGCTCGGGTTCATTTACAGCTGTGGCATATAACTTATTTAATCTATTAACAGCGGAGGATGATATTTGTGATACCTGTAGACCGACCTGGGGCTCACCCGCTTTTCCTAATTGAGTAACCTTAAATGGAATAATAATCCGATAGCGTGATGTCGGACAAATAATTTCTTGTACAACCTCCCTGATAAGAAAATGCTCATCGCTCTTTACTTACTAACGAATAAATTCATCCATACTGACTTAAGTTCCTCATGTCTAGCTGATTTGGCGCAAACCCGATATAAGTCCTTTCATTTTATTCCCTCCCAAACCCACTAGTTTCAAACCAAGCCACCGATAATCCACTGAGGCTTCTAAAAGGAAGATGGCCTAGTGACCTTTCAAGTTAAACTTGTTATTTAATCACTACCATTGAGTCGTATACCGCCTAGTTGCTGTGTCGAAGGTCTAGGATTCCGATTCAGTTGTGACAGATAAATTATTTTCTAAATTAAAACAAATCGGTTTTATATGTGTAAATAAATCCAACAAAGGATGGACTCAATCCGGAGACCCTCCTGGACTCAACCAGCCTCTGCAAATTGGGCACTCTTAATTGGGATTAATTGGGGCACCCTATTTACTTATCAAAAATTTTTACGACTAATTCTTTGTTTTTATCAATAAGACTATTGATAAAAACATCGGCAAATTCATTTCATATTTTAGTCAAACACAATTTTTTTTACAAAAGATAAAAAAAGATTAACTAAAAAGTATGCCCCTATTTTTTAGAACATATTAACATGATATAATAATGTTAATAATAAAATATAATAAAACATGTACAATTATAACCTATGAAGGTTCTTGGCTTCTGTATAGGATAGAGACTTTATGTTTCTAGGACAACGATTGTGCAGGGATTTGGTTTATCCGAGATAATGCTCAACTGTAAGATTTTACGGTAATAAATAAATTTATTCCTTTTATATAGGCTGGGCGAGCCCTGGGAGAATCTGTACATCCCTCGGGATCCATCTGCGCCTGTAGGGAAATTATATATTTACTATAATAACTCAGTAAAATAAAATAAACTCAGTAAAGAAAATCTACTCCTCATGAAATATAATCACCATTAAAAAAAAAAATCTACAATTTAAGGTTGAATTAAAATTCAATCGCTGACTTATCTAACGGGTAAGTCCCCAAAGATCTTTTTTAACGAGAGTAAAAAAAAAAGGTTAAAAATAATGATTATTACTCTAATGGTAGATAATTAATTAAATTAAAATAATATTTACCTTAATCTAATAAGAGAAATGCTTTATTTACACGAAATAGCGTGAACCTCCATGATTACCGAGCGCTGGGACAGCGGACTGTAAATAAGGGATTGAATTTACGTTGATTAAATTGGATCAAATATACTCCTGTCACCTTGTGTATTGTAGTTGAATAATTTTTTTTTATTTATGTTGATGTTTGCTTTAACTCAGAATGCCATCGGGGTGTTAAAATTGTCTTTCCTTTCTATTATAATAATTTGTATACTATAGAGATTGGATTATAGTACCTACTTTCTCTGGTAAAACCACTATTAACGTGTTTATTTTTATTATAGGAATATTATTTATAGAATAAAAGTTGTCCAATCGATAGTTCAATACTTTGATATATCATTCCGTTACAAATTATGAAGTTTATCTGAATTAAAGTATCTGTACTACAGTTTTGTTTTTTTAAAGTTTTTTTGATAAAACAAACATCGTAAATATAAATCTTGTTTATTCACTTGACAGTACTACCAAACTTCATCTTGTCTAGTTTAAGAATAAGGTCTTAAATTTCACCTGAATAATTATTTTGTTAAAGTTAGAAATATATTGATTTTTTTTTCAATTCAGGATTCTTGGATCATAGATCATTTTTATCAGTCCAATTTTTACCGATTTTGATCTAATATTTAAAATAGTAATATTTTTAGGATTACCGGTGGAAAAATCCCTACAAGTAAGGGCAAGAGTTCTTTACATTGTTCTGACAATCATTATTTTTTTATTAGGAAGAGCATTAAGAGTATTTATGTATATATTCTAAACAATGTTGAAATATAGCTATGGGAGAGAGACAACTCTGTCGTTAAATGGTTATTGTGAGGATGTATCGTGTGCTGAGGGTAACCCCACACCGGTGAAAATGGAGCCAGCCTTTTGGATGTTGCCCGCTAGGAATCAATTTCCCCTAGCGGGAGCGTATGTTTATCCCCGTGTATACCGACAGGCTCCAATATATCTCCCTTAATGAATGGCTCCGTTCGTTAAGAGTGTAATTGCCCCTGCTTCGGTTGATACTGTCTTCCCTAACCGTTATATTGTATCTCTATTGTCTTTTCGATGGCTAAAATTGTGGTGAATCGTGTGCTATTCTTCTCATTCAGAAATTAAATTCACAATATTCACTTAATTTAGTTTTTGTTTATTTAAGTTTGATCCGAATAACTTACTGGGTAGAGCGAAGAGTAGCTGAGCCGGAGCATCGGCGTGCAAATTCGAAGGTGGCAAATAATTACTTGAACTCCGTGGTCTCGGTCAAATCATCTTCCTACACAACCGTTGTCTTTGAAACAGTACAGTCTCTACCTCCATGGGCTGTAGCGGTACAATTTAAAAAAAAATTGTATTTACCGTGATGTTCAATTTGTTTTAATATTTTATTTAGGAAACTATACAGTAACAATAAATATGCGAATACCGTTTGGCTCTTATTCTATCTTTTGTAAACCTCTCCTTGCGGATTAGAAATTATTTGGGAAATAAATTCTAATTATTAATGATGAGCCGAATAGAGTGCTAAAATATATGTCAGAATTTATTTATAGGCAATACAATAACGTTATAAAAGTTTTGTTGTTTACTTTTTATAAAAATGAGTCATTCAGGATGAAAAGCAGAAAAGTACAAATTTCAAAAATTTACTTTTCACACTTTTTGCTAGTTAAGTCAAACAATGCTTTATCCTCCCTAAACTTCACGTTCAGTACCTTGCTAAAACCCCGATAATTAATATGGAAATCAGAAATAGTAATATAATATTTTTTTTTTTTTAATCGTTTCACTAAACTATAGAAAAATAAAAAAAAGTATTGAAATTTCATAGTTACCCGCTTTTGGTTCTGAATATTTAAAGAACATACAATAACTTTTTAAATCATTCTTTTCCCTTTGTCCTTATGCCATAATAAACACCATAGTTAATTATTTTAAATATCTTTTTTGTATACAATATTTATAAATTTAATTGCGAGCTATTAAATCCGTGTCTCGAACCACGGAAACATTTCTGGACTTGTAATTTTATGTAATATTAACTAGCTCCTTTCCCCTTTATTGAAATAAATTAGCGAAGGAGTCGCCGTTATCGACAACGTACCCTGATCACTTTGGACGCTCCCCCGACGAAATGGAAGGGAAGTATGATGAGAAAGCCGCCTATTAATAAGATGGGCTGAGCAGATAGGAGGTGATATAAGATAAACGAGACTGATGATTGGCGTCGAAGGGAACTAACAAACACCTCCCCATCCTCCCAGGCACCAATCTACCTGATTGCCGAATCTTTCCCCTACCTCGAAGGCTAAATGATACAAACGACTCACAAATGTATCGATTACCTAAGATGAAATTTATTCATCGTGATTTATGCAGCCTGGTGAAAGTATCGGAGAAGTAAGGGTGTCGTATCTGATTGTCATCAATTTGTTGTGTCTCTGATAATTTTTGAAGTGGGATCGGAGATATCCCAGTTTTTAATCTTATACTTATTCGAGCTTTGGAATGACCCATCTTCGACTGTATATATTTATTTCGCATAATATTAAATATTTCATTATTAAAACATATTATTTTGATTGCTGAAATAGCATGTAGGACAGTATGTTAACAACGTATTAGACGCGATTCTAATTTAAGCTTCAATTTATTCTAAGCACTACAATATTAATATATGATAGATATAATACAATAGAATTTTTTAAAGGAAGTAAAAAATTCTTAGTTCTGCTGTCTTGTTGAAGGGATGTAAATTACTATCTTAACTAAACCTATATAGGCAAAATTTAGGACTCCTACTTTAGCATCGTCTGATTATCCTTAAAGTGACGTGAAATGAATAAACAACCAAAATACCATACATGAGTAGATGGCTTGAAGCGTGATCGAAATTATTCTCTATCCATGAGTTTTTAATCTAATGCTTGCTCAAACTTGGGAATAATTCGTTGTCGACAATAAATATTTATTTAGTATAATAATAGATATTTCTGTAATAAAAATATATTATTTTATGTTGTGTAGTAAAATATAGCTACCTAAAAAAAATAATGACATTGGTTCATTTGGCTTATTCGAGTTAAGCCTTCAGTGCAATTATTTTGGTTAATGATTTTAAATTTAGAAACGGCTTATCTGATATTTCATTCCCAACATGTTTTTTTTTAATAAAGTTGTATTTTGAGTTATATCATGTTTGAGCTTGATATATTTTGGGAATAATCCAATAAGTTAAAAAAAATGAGTAGCTTTTAAAGAATTGCAACATAATAATTATAATATAAATGCTTTGGTTTATCAATACCCAAATTTTTTAACTCTCATGGATCTTGCAAATATCCCCATTGAAAAATTAGTTTTTTTTAAGTTCATATTTAAAGATGTGAGGCTAGCTTTTAGAACCGTTCTTACAGCAATCCGAAACGAGTGTGTGAATAAGGACATATTATAAAAATAAAATAAAACGATTTCACTGCATTGTGTCGTATTTCCAAGACCTGTGCTGAAGGGTTTATACTAATTTTATTTTATTTTATAAATAAAAAATAACCTTAAATCTTTAAAACAATGGGTAACAAAAACACCTTCCGATATTTCACCAATCCAGGCATCATCGGGACAAAACGGGAATAATAAAAGGAAAAAAATTAAGCCTTCGTCCTGATTCCGTAATTGGTCAAATATCTTTTATGTTTTTTAAAGACACGTGTTTTTTTGTTAGGAATTTTATCACTCATATCCTATTAAATATTTTATGTCTCATTAGAGCTGTTTTCTCTCTTTCCCTCTCCTTATGATTATTTTAATTATTCTGAACTATACTATATGTTATTTTTATTTTTCGTTAATAAATAATCAAATTAACATAGTAAACAAAAATGTATTTTTAATTTATTTTTTCTAATAACGTTGGTCAAGTTATGGTGTAAGCTGCTTTTGAGCGAATTTCCTATTATGTGTAAAGCGCGGTCTAAAGCTTGATGCCTGCATTGGACACAAACTCCTCTTTGTGCTACCCTGTTCAGTACCGCCACTTTGTTTTAGAGTTTGAGCTAAAAAAAAAATCTTTCCAGATATTTTACAATTTTAGATGTTCAATTTATTTGTTGGTATTTAATCAAATTACTTAAATATATACAATTCAAATAAAATATCAATGTATTTTTCTTTATTGCTCATATTTAAAGTCTCTTTATGCGACTTTAGCTGATCGGACAAAGATGTGGGGTTACTATATTTCGTAGAGTTACTATACTACACCAGTGCAGGTGTAATTATGATAGGGATCAATAACGAGTACCTGACACATTATAGGCTTAGGACCCAGATTTTACGTCCCCACCGAATGACACATTATCCAAGGTTTTTTACTACCTTTAATGAATCCTAAGGCCAACTGCCGGGCCTAGTAGGTTGTTATGCTAACTACTGCACCGCACGTGACCCCCATAGTGTGAGCCATAGTGCTACCATGGTATTTTATAGATATGTAATAAGTTTATGGCATAGGACTGAACTGATTTTCAAGTTTTGTATCATAAAACATTCGTTGAGGTATCATATATGTTTTGAAGCGATTCGAGCTTGCATTATTAAAAAGTAACGTATTAAATGTATCCATTAAAATACATATAAGCATTTCTTTAAACTAGCTCTACGGATTTTTTAGATTAATAGGTCAAATTACTAGTGATCTACCATCTAATAGCGAATTTGTTGAATGTATATATCAACAAATTACACTGTATTGCTTATCGACTAATATTATTGCTAATAGTATTGCTGATGTACTACCCAGAACATCACCTCCCTGCACAACCATTGTGCTGTTTTATAGAGGCTGGGTGAGCCCCAGGAAGGTCTACATATATCACAAAGCTCATCCCCGGCTGTTAATAGATTAAATAATTTATCTGTCGCTGCTGGATTTGAACCCAAGACATCCGGTGTAGCAATTGTAAGTATTCTGGTATCCATCTTACAGAGGCTGAGTGAGCCCAGGAAAGTTCTAGATCCAATTGGATCCATCTCTGTTAACAGATTAAATACAATATGTCACCAGCGGGATATTAACCCGCTATATATATATACATATATATATATATATTTATTTAGCCGGAGAGTATAGAGACATTTCAAATAAAGTGCAACTAGAACCGCTGAATACAGTAAGGTTCATAGTTTCATAGAATATTTCCTATACTATAACGGTGCTCAGATTGATTCATAGGCAAGAGATCGTGACTTTCATAATATAGATTCACTGTATCGATGCGGTTGTTTCCTTGAAGGACGGTAGCTGTATAGAATTCCAAATATAGTTTTTTTGTTTAAGGAAATATCAAAGGGAGTAACATAAAATAAAATAACAGGATACAAAGAAACCAGAAAGTCATTTTCTACCATTGAAGTAACTATACCTCAAGTTCTTTATAATTTATCGAATGATTCCTTTTGTGATAACTATACATAGCAACATATTTTAAAAGTTTAATATCTACAAATTTATCACCGTACCTACTAATGACCAATTATTTTTTTCTTTTTCAGGTAAGCTTGTAGCACTTAAGTTTAGACTACTTCGTAAGGTAAGGTTGATAATACTTCTATTAAAAGTAAATTAAGTTAGGTCAAAGCCTGAGAAATAAATAAGAATAATAGTCATAAAAAAAAACCTGTACCACTACAACCCATTGTGGGTGTTGGGTTCAGTACGTGTTAGAGACTGTACTGTTATTTCGACAACGGTTGTAATGACAATAGATTTGTCCTAGATCACGCTAAACCGCCTTATTTCCCCTTCATTTTGGTGACCCACTTTACAAAACAGGCTGGGTAAGCCCCAAGAGGGTCCTAGATCTCATATGATCCATCTCCGGCTTCTAACAGATCAATTAAAAGTCCGCCAGCTAGCGGAATTTGAATCCAACACCTTCTGTTTATGGTAAGTCAGCGCTCTAGCACTGTGCCTTCATTCTTTAATAAGAACAGTTGCAAGCACATTTGTATTTTCGCGTTGTGTAACTTCCTATATTCACTTATGGTTTCATCCTTTTCCTGAACAAATATTCTATATATCCTTTTCATATACCTTCAGTTGTTATTCATGCTTCCAATGACCACGTCTCTCAGACATATGAGAACAATGGGTAAGCTTACAGCTTTATTAACTCTGACTTTTAAGTTTCATGTCAAAACGCGCATGTAAGTAATATATAAATAAAAGTAACACACAATTCCTGCTTATTAACGTGGCTTTACTTTTTTCAAGTAATCACAGATCCTAAGTACATAAACACCCCTTCGATATCGCATTTATACCGCAATACCATCCGTCGTCCCTCAACTAAAAATAAAATATGCTTCATTCAAGTTACCTATGTTTCATTACCGGCAGGGGCCATCCCGAGGCGACTTCTGCACAGGTAGTTTTCTAAATGTCAAACTATAGACTGTTCTTTCACATTCCATGCCTTCTACACTACTGATCTATCCATACGAAGTAACTAATATATAACAATATGATCTCGGCCATAGCCCATCCCTCCACACCGTTACGTTTGAAACAGTAGAATCTGTAGCACCTACTGAACCTAAAACACTTCATGAGTTGTTGAGGCACAAGGTTTTTTCTTCTTTTAAAGTAAATTAATTACTGCAAATTTAAAAATATACATAACAAGCTATGTAAATGAGTAGCTCATAGTTCAAAAAGTATATACTATCCATTTGCGTTTGTTAGCGAAGTTGTCGAAGTTGTGCATTTTATTTCATTTCAATTCTCGGTTTGTAAATGAAGCCACATTTCAGATAACAGTAGTAGACCACTTTTGCTGTAATAAGTGACCCATCAGTGGAGTGGAAAAAAGCTTGAATGTCGCAAAAAATCCTTAGGCTAAAAAGAAACTGGAATCGGTGGTTGTAATTTGCGGGGAAAACTGGTGAGGTTAGGATCGTTGACGGAAGAGGGGGGGGGAGCGGGTAGAGAAGTTGGCACAAATGCGGTGAGCCTCCGGATTGATGAGATTTAATGAAAAAAACTAGGAACGGCCGCTGAAAGGGCAGTCGGAATCAAAGGCAGCGCTCGGATCCAATTTGTGCAGTCGCCCTAGCGAGGCGGTGCCACCGCCCCGGTCCTTCGCCCCTCCCCCCCCCCCCCGGTTCGCTCCACCTTCTACAATTAGTGAGCATTTGTTGTTGAACAAAACCCTGCAAATCCAATCATCCTCGCCCTGCCACTTCTTTACTCCTTCCCGACTTTGCCTAACCTTCAGCTTTTCCATATGTCATTAACGAGCTCACTTAGACGCGGTTTATTTTCTAATCTCACTTGCCGTTCAGCTTTTTTTTTTTTTTAATGAAAACCTCTTTAGCCGTGTTAAGCTACTTTTGGTAGCTGATAAACTTGTGGCTTCGCGTCAGCAACATGCTTGAGACTGGTGACACCTAGCGCCCTATACACGAGTTATAGGCACAATTTGTCTTAATAAACTTAAGTTTATAAGTTAGAATTACATTTATGTAAGAATAATAATATTTAACCAAAAGGTCGTTTAATCTTTACGCAGTTCGTAGTAATAATAACTTAAACATCGATAACATGTAGAGCTTTTCGTTGCCTCTGAAAGATTTTATTTGTCATAGTTAAATATCTTATTTTATGAAATGATTAAAAGTACAAATGATTCAAACATTGTTGAACTTAACGATAATAATAATGTTTTTGTTTTTTTAAAGTTATTTAATGAAATTTACAACTGTATAACAGAATACATCAAGTAAACATAATAATAATAATAATATTTATTTGAGAAATAATACAAGTACCATTTGACACATATTGTATTTTTAATGTTCTTTGGAAAACCTCCCCTGAGAATTCTCGTGAAAGCGTGAATGGAGAAACCTCCCATTGAAGGCACTCCTAGCGTGTTACATCTCACTGTAGCAGATCCCTACTCCATAGACGTATCAGTCTCCTTGTGGGATTATGTGGCAATGTGTCTGTTAATAATAATAAATGTTTATATTGGCATCAAAAGACAAGTAGAAAAACTTCCCAGTGGTAGTACTCAAATAAAATAATAATGATAAAAATGAAAATAAAACGTATTAACGTATATGTAAATACAAATTCAAGATATAGATGATATGACTATTTACTAATTATTATTTCAATTAAACTATTGGTATTTTGTATTGAGCTTGTCCAGCCCATCATATGATTTGATTAATAAATAAACAGCTTGAGTAATTTTCACTTCTGTCGGCTGTCCTCATGACTGCCTTTTTTTTTCGTTGGCTCGGTTCCTGAACCAACATTGAGCTGGTGATTGATTATGTATTCAGTACTGGTTCATTTTTCGTACCGTTTCATCTGAAAACTTTTGTTGAAATATTGAAAAACTTTTGTTCTAAATTAATTTAATAAATGAACTTACCACTCATGTTTATTCAAGAATTGATAAAATTTTTCAAGAAGCCATTCCCTGTAGTTGGAGCTAATATATAAGTTAGTAGAGATCGAAGAGGCTCAGTGGTAGATGCAGCTGAGTTGCCGTGCCGAAGGGCGTAGGTACAAATCTCGCTCACTGACAGACTTTTATTTAATCTGTTAGCGGCTGAAGATAGTTCTTATAAGACCTGGGACCCTCTTGGGACTCAACCAGCCCCTATAATGTGGGTACCCAAACTAAAGGGGGAAAACTGGCGGTTGAGCGTGATCTAGGACAAATCAGCCCTCTGCACAACCCTTGTTCAAGAAACAGTTCAATCTCTACCGTTTACCAAACTCCAGACCCTTCATGGGTTGTAGTGGCTTAGTTTTTTTTTTCAAATTAGACAATTATAATTACAAAATAAATGTATTAAAGGATTCTACCTATGCCTAAAAGGTTCCCTAAAAGACAATACGCTCTGTTTGGGCGCCACATTTTAGAGACAAACTCTTATTTTATTTCGAACACTAGTGAACCTTTTATCACTTTATTAGTTTTTATTCTTGGGTACTTAAACTACAATGCATTATACTCACTGCATGTATGTAGTGCCTAATAAAAAATAGGTATAATTAGTCATGCTCAAAGGTATTAGTTAAAGATAATAATAGTTTAATTCATGTATTTCTAGAATCGTCTTTTCTTATTTTCCACGAAAATTTAAACTAGATGTTTTTTTATTTAGGATGGATGTTATGATAAAGTATTATAGACAGTTTAATTTTAAAAAGAATTTTTATGTAGTAAGATATTTTATACGATTTTCTTGTTCTAAGTTTTTAGATCTTTCTATCTTGTTTTTAATTTCTCTTACTCTCCTCGTGATTTATTAGTGGTTCAAAACCGTCGTGTGGACTAATTTCTATAATTTCTAAAATTAATCAATTAGGAAAAAAATAAACTGCCATTCTAGATAAAGGGCGGTTTGGGTTGCGACATTAAAATAAACAGAAAGGATTATTAATGAAAATAATAGCTGTGATTTTGGCTTTACTCAATAGATTGTTTTACAACACTAGTCTTGAAATTGGTTTTCGGCAAAATTATTGAAGGTTCTTGCGATTGTCTAATTAAGGGTTCATTGAATATTTCACCGCGCAATGAATTGACAATTTCGCGTCATGTATGACATGGTACACCAGACTGAAACCAAAGCTCTTCCACACCAATCTCATTTGAATAAGGAACGGAACATTGAGTAATCATGGCTTTATGGGAGCGAATCCGTTCGTTCGGAAAACACCTCAACACCGCGCTCTAAGGCAGCAACTTGTTTGGGGATCATTGGAAGGCGTCTATGTGGGTATTATCAATTGGAAGGTGTGTGTGTGGCGAAAATAATTCATGATATTTAAAATAAATTATTCGGCTGGACGATTATGTTGCCCATAAAATGGATGTAGCCCACTACGAATTTGGCGAACCGAATTATTTTTCTGGAAAATAATTGCTGCCATTATTCTAACGTAATTTTAATCGAACGGTGATATGGTAAAAGATGGCGTGTAAAATTATCTGCTAGCAATTAAATTTACTTATGCTAAAGGCTAATTGAAAAACTTTCACCTCTTACTTTATAAACCGCAGACATTTCTAAACCATATTATCTAAACTTATCCAAGTGGATATATGCATTGGTGTTCGATTGGATCGTTGTTGTTTTTATTAACTGTTAAAGACTATTTATAAATATTCCAGAACTAACGAGGAAAAAATATTGTTTAAAAAATTCTCAGCAAAACATTGATTTTTTTCTAATGAACATGCAGGGAATTGACTAGTTTACTAGTCACAGGGGGCTAACCCCTTTGTTGGGGTTTTTTTTTTTTCAAAATGCATTCTTCTTTAGCCTAGATCTATGCTATACGCCGAATTTTTATTCTATTATAATTTATAAATTTTTTACGCATCGATAACTGTTTTTTAACTTATAGAGAGACACTTTTTACTATCCACTAACGCCAACTAACGATCTTTCACCGATATGGAATATATTTACATACGTTAAAATAAAGTAAAATTTACATGACTAAATAGAACTAAAATATTTCTTACTTTGCAATCAATTCCTTTACAATAAAATATGTCGCTATTCAGTAAATATTCCGGTATGCTTAATGTTATATATTTAATTTATAGTTAATTATATTAGGAATGAAAAAGATGTCCACAATTGTCAATAGATTATAGATAATTGGCAATAACGCCCTGAAAGATTAACAACCTAAAGGATAAGGGATTGATGGCTTAGAGCGTGAAAGTGTTGTGAAATTTCCCTAAAAACAACCATACCTAAGTAGCTTATCCAGGTTTTCAATTTTAATGCATACACGGCGCTGTGGATAAACCCTACCGCATGACTTGAATAAATTTATTAAATGTTTGAATTTTTTTAAATATATATCTGAAGCCTCGGTGACTAAATGAGGGATGTAGTATCTAGGAACAATTAAACAAATATTAATCCAAACCTCAAATCTGCAGTCTTGGTGAACAAGTAGATAAGTTGAATTTTGCCAAGAGTTAATTATATTGAGGGAAGCGGAATCGCGTCAATCTTGTACTTTTTTGCTTGAAATGGAGTTTTATTAGAAGTAACATGAAGTTGTTGGTAAAACCAATGACAGCCCTTTATTCACTGCGAAAATGAAACGATTCATCGTTTCCTTAAGTACAAGAATCAATTTTTGAAAATGAAATCGTCTTAACCACATATTCACCGTAGCTTTAGATTTATCAAGCTATCTCTATGGCAACAAACAGGAAAACCCATTTGATTCCTCCTTAGGACTGAACAGTTGCTGTAATTCAGGGTATTCGTAATCTCCATTTATCAGGAGATAAATGCCTGACTTAATCCCTTATTTACTACGAAATACACAGTTCTGCTTCCCTAAGTACAAGGAACTCATTTTAGGGAAAATTCGACTTAATCACTAGGGCTGTAGATGTAGTAGAGAGAGAAGGAACATTTATTTATTTTGTTAAGTTATGGGTTTAAGAATTTCTGAGATTGAATAATCATTTTATAAGTGTTCTAAGGTTCTGTTTTATATTATATTTTTATTATTTAACTGTATCGAGTTGTAAATTAACAAGTGATTGCTACACTGACCCGCAATGGAACACAATCGATTGCAATTATTGAGGTTATACACTGAAGACAATAGGCTGGCCTGCTCTGGCCTGTGTTAATATGTATTATAGTTAAATCGGAGCCCCTCGGGGAGGCCACGTGCCCACTAATTACTGGCTGGTGGAACTGCCCCGGAACTGCTGCATCACTTCCAGGCTCTGATTCGAGGCCCTCATGTTTGAGTTGGTTCTGGAACTTTTTGAGCGGTTGCTAACTCCCTGTTAGCCAGCTTGGGGTGTGGTCCACTCATGTTGGTTTAGGCTGCCAACTTGTACTTTGGCTGTTGATAATCCGAATAAATCTAGTTAATTGACTTATTATCGTCTTGTTTACTAGTAATTAAGATAATTGAAAACCATTATCTCTCTTAAACTGGTTTTATATGGATTATGGTGGTATATATAGTACTGCCCAATCATTTTATTTACATATTTTACAACTAAAAACACATATACAATAAATTGAGGCGTTGACAGAATAGGAAGTAAGTAAATAAGTAACATTTCTCATAGAAAAGGTTGTAATTAATCATACTAATAAAGTAGAAAGAGTAGTAAGTCAAAACTAGGATTGATTTAGTTACTTTTCACGATATTAGTTACTATTTTTTAATTGAAACATTCATTTTTAGTTGTCAAAACACATTTTCGCTTCCCCTGTAAATTAGCCATTCGCACTTATATTGATATATCCGCAACCCCAGTGAATAACTGGTTAAGTCGAGTTTTGTCCACATAAGGTTAACTTTAATTAGGGAAGTGGAATCGTGTAATTGTCGTAGTTTTTGGATGCAATGGAGTTGTAATATGTATAAGCTAGCTAATGCCTAACCTAGCCCCTTATTCTTTACGAAAATAACACGGTTCCGCTCCCGTAACTACAAGAAACTAATTTTGGAGAAAATTAGACTTAACCACTTATTCACTGGGGCCGTAGATATATTAGTTAAACCTATATTATGCAGTATATTAAACAGGGTAACGTTAGGATTTTAAATTAGTAAGACACAGTATTCGATAAATGATTTATATATTACAGGGAGTATCAAAAAGAATCATCCGATTTGACATGTTTATATTTCTAACACTAATAAACATATACAATTACAGATTTTTTGCCTGAAAGGGAAACTCACAAAGTTTTTTTCATACTTTTAAAGGTGTTTAATATGTCCACCTATGGATGCACGGTAGATGTCTATGCGGTATCCAAATTCTTCCCACGCTCTAGCGAGCATGTCCTGAGTTACTGATGCCACTGCTGCTGTTATGCGACTCCTCAGATCATCCATTGTTGTTGGTAGCGGAGGCACATAAACAGTGTCTCTGATAAATCCCCACAAAAAAAAATCACACACAGTAAGGTCCGGTGGCCGTGGAGGCCAGAAATGTAAGGATGCATCATTTTGTCCAGTACGGCCGATCCACCAATCACGAATTCTTTAATTTAAAAATTCGCGGACTGCCAGATGCGAGTGTGGCGGTGTCCCGTCCTGTTGGTAAATGAAGTCGTTCGAATCGTTTGGAGGAAAAGATAATTCTCAAGTATATCGAGGTCTGTTATTCCTGTAACAGTGTTCTCAGCAAAGCAAAAGGACCGTACACCTTTTCCCGTGAAACCGCACAAAACTCATTAAATTTTGGAGAGTCTCTCTCATGTTGCACAATTTCTAGTGGTTTTTCTGTACCCCATATTCTATCGTTATGCCGGTTCACCTTTCCATTTAAATGGGATGTCACCTCGTCGTTAAACACTATGAGCGATACAAAATTTTCATCGTCCATCATCTTACCAAGAACGAAGTTATAAAACTCCACGCGTCAGATTTCTGTATGTGAAACAATAGCGGACGCGCTCCACATTTGCATTGAACGATGACTTGCCTTTAGACAGACAACCTGCTTCTCGGAATTTTTCATACCATCGTCTAATGTTCTGTGATGTAGGAGGATCAACACCATGCCTATTACGAAAGTCACGCTGAACAGTTATTACAGACTCACACTGCGAAAAATGTAGAACACAAAATGCTTTTTGTGGTCCTGACGCCATTTTCACTAGAAGTGAAGTGGGCGTTCACTCAAGCGCGCTGCTGTTACCTAGCGGAAATTATGTTAAAATTGAGAGTTTACTTTTTCCAACAGTACGTTGTTGGCGAATTTAGCTCAAATAACAGGATAGTTATTATTTTATGAAATCGGATGATTCTGTTTGATACTCCCTGTATACTAACAATTAAAAATAATAATTTTATTAAAATTCAATTGTATATTTGGTTTTTTATTCATTTAACGTCACTTTAAGCTACCATAGCTAATCGGATGATGCTAAAGTAGGAGTTCTTAATTTTGTTTATCCAAGTATAGCAATAAATGAAAAAAAAAATGAGCTCTATTAATGTGACATTTATTACCACATTACAGTGTGTGCGATCAAATTTTAGTTATTGCTCATTTGTTTAACGTCTCTTAATGTATATTTTAGCTGATCGGACAATGCTATGCTAATATTCTTCTGTAACGTCGTAATTTAAATTGAGATAATTAACCAGTACCTGGTATACCACAGGCAAGGAACCTCCATTTTACGTCTTATCATGAGGACGGCATAACCAAGTATTTTTTCATCCCTTTATAAATCCTAGAGTCATATGCCATGCTGGGGACTCGTAAAGTTGGTTGTTACACTAACCACTACACCACAAGTCACCCCTTATTGTACTGTTTCCTTCCTGAACATCCCTATTCATTTAATTCGATTTTGTTTTAGTAGTAAATTAATATTAGCATCGAATGATTAATTAATTTCCTATATCGGAATTAGGAAAAAGTCAATAAAAAATGGGATAAGTTAATTTAAATTATTATAGAGAGGTGGAGTTGGAAGCCCTGGTGTTTGTGGCAGTTGTAGGATTTTCGCCGCGGGGTACCCATTCCCATTGTCCCTGCCCTGGGCTTGGAGGAGGGGAGGATAGAGGGAAAGAGAGAGAAGGTTGGAAAAACCTCGAGGGGAATCGGGAAATTGAAGGAAGCCCATGGGAACACTATTTTATTCTCTCCTAGGCTCTAGCTTAGGCCGTTCAGCTCCGCCCTTAACTTCAGCCCCGCTTCCGAATTTATTAAATGTGAATTATTCAGCCCTGTGGTCTTGTACCTTTTTATCCATCACCTTAATTTAAGTATTTAAATCCATACTGTATTTTTTTCTTCCTTCTCCGAACAGATGTTTCAAGTATCAGTGGTCTCAAGTATTAATTCAGATTTAATTTAAAAAAAATAAAATAACGCGATACCCTTAAAACCTTTATAAAGTAAGTTTAGAATTCACTATTACCTGTTTTAACGGGAAAAGGAGGAGTATAGAAGAGAACTTGACATTAGTTTGAGAATGTAAGAAACTTAGTTTACTCTAAATATTTAAAAAAACCTGCACCTCTACCAGTTATGAAAAATCTGGAGTTCGTTACATGGTAGAGACTGTACTGTTCCTTGGACATCGGTTATACAGGGAGGTTATTCGTCATAGATCAACCTCATACGCCAGATTTCCCCCCTTATTTTGGGGGCCAACTTTATTGAGCCTGAGTGAGCTCCAGGATGGTCATAGATCCCATGTGACCCAACTCCGGCTGCTAACAGATTAAATAAAAGTCTTGCCAGAAGCGAGATTTGAACCCAGGACCCTCGGCATTCCAACTGAGCACTCGACTCCTGAGCCACTCCGAAAAAATGTTTCGAGTATCAATGGTCTCAATAATTAATTCAGGTTTTAATTACAAAACCGAACTATATTATAAAACATCAATTAAATCATTAAATTATTTTATTCATTTCTTATTTTTATAGCATAACTAAGGATTTTGAATGTCCTTAAAAAATCCTAAAGCCACCTGCCTAGCTGCGATCTAGGTCGTAATTAGGTTGTTATGCTAACTACTATATCACATGTGACCCCTGATAATTGTAGGGTAACCACTCGTTTTGGTGTCCTGGTCCATATAAGAATTTGAATGAATGCGATATTATTGCGAACTTACACCCGGTTGTCCAAACTTCATTGTCATCAAGTGTTATAGTTAATTTTGGGATTATTCCTGTTTTATCTATTTTTAGAATGTTGTGCGTGTTGTTCACAAAAATATTAATAACTGCAAGATTAAAGTTTCGTTATTGAAATGTAAGAAGGTAATTTCTCAATAAGGTGTAATCTCATTTTGGCTTATTCTCAAGCCGGTGGGATTGGACCAGGGTTTTGCTGATTATTTTATAGTTGTTAATTTAGTTAGTCAGCCTATGCTATCATCTCTGTAATTTCCATTTTTATGAGGTGTGCTGAGTTCTGGTGTGATGAAAGCAGCAGTGCCGTAATTAGTTAGCATGGCTATCACTTTGGCTGCTTGATCTGCGACCTTGTTACGTATGTGATAGAGGACTCAATAAAAATAAGATAGTAACATAAAAACAATAGAATTTTCGTGTGCATACGTTTTAAAAACATTAACATGTTTCGAAATTGTGTCGAAATTCTCCCGAGCTATTGGCATAATTGAGCTGATCTGGTTGAGTTAATCAGTATTACTAGATCATATCTTACGTAACATACATTTATAAACTGATTTGGGGGAATAAAGTACACACATATTATACTCGTACATATGCGTGTGTGTAAATAAATTAGCTTTTATTGGTGAAACAAATACGATAGGAACATCTCGTACAAAGCTGGAACACACGCTTTATTTGAAAGAACAAAGGCCGGCCACTGAGCCGTCGAGGACTCGGTAGAATTTGTCGAAGATTAGTGTTGTGGTGTGCCAGCCTACCGCCGCTCCCTCTACTAATGTAGTTAGTTCTCGACATCTGTTCTGTTTGTTCGCGTTTCATATATCTCTGTGTACGGTTTTTTTTGTCTATTGCATCTTCTTATGCTGTTACAGATTATTATATTTCTCCTTTTTGAAAAAAATAAGATTTCCGTTTACTTACTGGTAATTCAATAATGTAACTAAATGTTGGTAAGTTTTACCTCAGTGCTATGTTGAAATCTTACAGTCGGTTTAATTAAATTGTTTTAGTTTGAAGAGGAAATAAAACTTATGATCCCCAATATGAAAAATAAGTTAAAAAAAGATTCTGGGATAAAATAAATTGTATGAACGAATAAAATGTTTATTTATAAAATATTGTGTAATTTAAAAGTAAAAACACAAGTGTTGCCAGCTGTGGTTAATATATATAACAGATATGTTCTGAGGTATCCGGTTAGCAGCCTGACAGGTGGCCTTAAATCTTTAGTTATGACATCCTTCGGATGGAACGTTAAACGGAATTCCCGAGTCAGTGTGATGTCGGATACTTCTTCTAATTTGATTCCTATCCCAAATATTTTTGGATAGGTAAAATTTATGACTCCTATTGCAGTATATCCGATTAGTAATATCGGAGATTCTATTATATCCGTATAATAGTTTTGATATAGGTTGATAGGTAGTTTTGATTACATCATATTATTAATATAGGATTAGCAATAATAGCATCATGAGTGGCGTTAAATAAATAAACAAACTTCAATGGTAGAAAATAACATTTCAATCTATCTGATGATTAAGGGAGTAATATAACTTTAAATTAGGCATACAAATGTTACTTATGCTGTCCTTTAGAAGATGCTTAAAATTAGGCGGTCCCGAACATATGCGGTGTCAGGTACTCATTAAAGATTCCTATCCTAATTATTCCTAAATAGATCGATAAATCCCATATTGTCTGATTAGCCATACCAGCATAAATTGAAGCTAAATAAATAAACAAACAAACTATACTGGAATATGCAAAACAGCGAAATAAACGATCTGAGTTAAAACGGTTAATTCCGCAGTGGGTCGGTTTTGACTGGCATCTCTAATTACGGCCCTTATCTCAAAATATGATTCGTGGATAAACGAATTTTCAATCATGTATTTCTTTAGGATACAAGCTCGTGTTAAATTTGCATTAATCGTCCGGTATTTCAAACCTTTTTAGTCTAAATTCTCCAAAATCCTTTTATATTTCAATTGGTTTTTCTTTTTCATTCGGATCATATTTAAAGACGTGTTTGGTTGTTGGAACAAACTGACTAATGATTAGTAACAATGAAGTACTAATGAAAGGAAACGACGGCTGAAGCAGAGAGGCTTAGATCAACTATTAAGTAAACAAGTCGAGTTGGGAATTCATTTGTGTCTCCAAACATTTGTCGAACTGGAAATGTATCTTTCAATTCACGAATGTTTCCTTGTTGATTGTGCTATATTGTGTTGTATTACTATTGTTTATGGTATATTTATATATATTTCCTGTTATGTATTTTTTTTTGTGGACGGTGGTGTTTGTAACTTCTGTATTACTGCAATAAAAACCTGCCAGCTTAATTATTCCTTTTTTAAACGAATTCCTTGGTGTAAAAATACGTAGCTTTAACAAATCTCAAATCAAGGAAATTAAATAAAATACTTATACAGATCAAATTATTGACGAATCTACCATGCAGTCCTGACACCACTCCATCATTTATTCCGTTTTATTCCCACTTTTTGTCAAGAGCAAGCAAGCGTTTTTTAAGCGACTTCAAGAGGAGTGATACCAGTTCGGCATTAAAAAACTGGTTTGAATATAAATTACAACAACAGATTTCAATGGGCTAGTTTTTGATTATTTAATAGTGTAGTATATTAATCATTTTTTTTCTTTTATAGTGGTAATTTCTTTTACACCTTATTGATTGTTATCGGTTTCGGTTTTGCGTGGTTTTGTCTTTTATATTCTATATTATTTAAATATTTATTGCTCAGTGAGAGAATAATGAGATGTCCAAGTTTGAGAAATGACCCGAGGATAAACTAGGATGTCGGCTGTCAGGCTGGCTGGGATCGGGTGAGTAATGCCAGCGCCCGCCCCTGCTGCTAGGCTAAGCCCGCATTGCTCTCCTGTCTTCCCAATTGCCGTAGTGTGTCCTTCTGCGGCGCAACATGTGTCAGCCCAACTGCTACAGTTTAATAATTAACAATTAAACTATTTACTTTATAAAATTGTATTTTAAATTGTTCTAATGTTCGTCGGTGATAACGGTGTTCTATATCATGCTGTATACGCAGTATTGAACAAAGTGTTATTATTAAAATATTCGATCTTAACGATGCAACAAGATCACCGCATACATTTGGCTTTATTAAACTTAATTCTGTAAATTATCGCTTGCCAAGTAATTTCTAAACTGAACTTGCAGGTTCATTACGATCGCACAATATTGGATATACTCAGTATGATGCGAGGTTGTATTGGATTGTACAATATAACCGTAACATGACCGGCGAATAATTGAGGCTGTAATGTTTTGTATAGAAAAATACATAAATAAAACTTAATTGGCAATTCTCTAAGTCCCTTAAACTTAGTGAAAACCAGTTCTTGATAGCGATCCGTCATTAAATTAACTGTTTGAAATTAGTTAAAAATTATGAAATCAGTTTAAAAAATTATGAATTCGGTTGAATACAAATTATGAATTTCGCTGAAAAAAATATAATAAATTTTATATATCTTGACTATGTATAGGGTTTGAAACATCAGTCTTTGCCCATATTTTTAAAGTAATTCAAATGGAAACCTGAGGATATCCAGAATATGAAAAAATGGACTTATAACTCTTTCAAATATAACAGCTCATCTATTAAGTAAAACGTTATGAAATAGGAAGCATATACTAAACATCGGTTTAGATGTAATGAAAGAAAAACACATCATTAATATAATGTATATACTTTATGATGTTAAAGACAACAAATAGTAACTGGGAGATTTTATTTATTTATTAGAGGCCGGAGATGGAACCTATGGGATCTTGAACCCTCACCCAGCCTATACAAAGTGGGAATCCTAAATAGTTAGGGAAATCTGGCGGTGGGGCGTGATCTTAGGCAAATCACCTCCCTGTACAGTTGTTGTCCAAGAAACAGTACAGTCTCTATCACAGACTGAACTCAAGACCTCCACTGGTTATAGTGGTATAGGTTATACACTACTACTAATATTAATAATTAAATAACAATTTTAATAATATAATAGAATAATAATAATGATACAGTATACTGTTAATTCTTTTCTTTTTATGAATATAATCTGTGGATCTAAGACTAAGGAAAATATGTTTTTGTATACAGAACCAGACTTAGAAGGGGGAAATTGACCACGTAGCGAGCCCAAGACCCTCCACGGGTTATGGTGGTACCGGCTTTTGCATTCTTTATAGTTAAAACGAAATTTAGAATGATATTATAGCTATTTATTTGCTTAGGAACACAATTGAGTTTCTGCTTTTAAAAACCGTAGTTATAAGCGCTTGTGAGACGGGTGACATAGGAATTGGCAGACGACCACAGACAGAGGCGGAAACCAAACAATATCTTGGAGGGGCGTGAGTGGTCTGCGGTAGGGACAAAAACAGGACCACTGATGGAGCACCCAGATGGCCCTGGCAGGGCGTCCCTACAGTCCGTCCTCCCGTTCGGAGGCCTCCCTCTCTCACTTCCTCTTCCTGTATAACCCATCCTTCCGGTAACATACATTTATATAACGAACAGTTTCTTAGTGTGAATATTTTGATTCAAGTACGTGCTCTCAATTAGGGATGAATCAATGTTCAACTGATAATCGTAATGATGAATAATAGTTATAATTTATGGTTGGGGCTATGTTAAAGAAATTTTCAAAATAAACCTGAATTATTTATTACAATTTATGTTTTGGCCTATTAGTAGTGCTAGAAATACAGAATTTAAGATTTGGAGTGCTGCCGATGGGTAGTTACTCCACGTGTGTTTTTGATGTCATAATGTACATATCAGCAGATTTACTAGTTATAATCATATTATAGTTGTAAATATCAATAAATTAAATTAAAAAAAAAAAGAATTTAAGATAAAAATCTAAATAATTATAAATAAACAGACAGCGGTTCAAGACTATTTCACACTTGATGATATAAGTCGAAATTGATCTGTAAAATCCAGGTAGACCAAGGAGATATCACGGACGAAAATGTCTTTAGACACAATGTATACAAGTGGGAAGTGATGTCAGAGAAGACGAGCTCACTAGACATTGTAAAAACCGAAGTGGACCAAAGAAAGCAAGAGGGCCATTAGTTAACGAATGAGTCCTGGAAGAACCAGTAGTAGTGAATACTTCGTGTGGTCTGATAAAAAAAAACCACACACGTACAATAATAATTAATAAATACCGAACGAAGTTATGGGAAAATCATAAAAATACACAATGAAGCATAAAACACGCACATATAATTATTTGTTTCATTATTCTTTAACTTTTTAAATGAATATCGAGGTTTCATCAATAATTATTTTTTCTCGTATTCATGCCCATTCAATGAACACTAGGCTAACAGTAAATTACAGGTTATAAGAAATATATATCCTCGTGCGCATTCTGACCTCCGGACTGTCATAATCCTTGGCTCTAATCCAATTTGTCACAACACTTCAATCCAAGTGTACACTGAGTAGGAAGTCATCGGTCCCAAATGAACAGGGTGCGGTGCTATAGACGGGTAGGGTTCATAGCAACGTGATGTTGGGTTTCATTGAGCAAAATGGGAGTGTGTGTGCTCCCGCAAGAGATTTATATTTCTGTAAAATAACATCAAAACGCGAACATCTTCATGATCTATTGCAACAACTAACAAGTAAATAGACGCTTATATTTACAGCCACGGTGAATAAGTGGTTAAGTCAATTTTTTTTCAAAATACGACATTGGGAAATAGGGATGTTTTGTATATAGGGATGCGGAATCGTTTATTTTTGTATTGAATAAGGGGCAAGGAGTATTGGTTTGAAAAATCTAATATTACAACTTCATTCCGAGCCAAAAACTACGAGAGCGATTCCAATTCTAACCTAATTTACTCATTCTGTATTGTATAAGTATAGTTAATAGTATAAGTATAATTAATAGTATATTGAAATCCTTATTTTCATTCAAAAATATTACATACTTTCATAATTTATTACTGGGATTTGTGATGGTCGATTTAGTCTTAAAATAATGCTCGTTTTATATTTATGTAGCTCTTCATTTATTTTTAAACATTTACATCCTATTCAACTTCATCGATTCATGCTGATTGGATAAAAAACCAATTAATCGAAAACATTTCTGTTAACTGTATGATTTCTTTTGATTATGGATAACCAAAAAATAAGCAGAATGTAACCTTTTCAAGCGTCTGAAATGAAGAATAATTCGTGACAGTAGAGCAAGTCTGAATAAAATTCCACCCTTATCGCAATTTAAAAGTTGATATAAACGACCTCGAAATAAATTCCCTTATCAGCTAGTTGGCTAATGGGTGTAATGAAGGGAATCGATGGGGAGAAGGACTACGGTCCTCGGTTCGAGACAGTTTGGAATTGTCTCCGAGTTGTAATCTTATTAGGCTCTCTCCATGTTGCAACTTCTCAGCTGAGGAATAAAGAGAGCGCTTTCAGAATCCTCCGGCCCAAACTCCTTGGCACCAAATAACCTCATTTCCCAGAAGCGGCGTCTAAAAGTGAAAAGAGACGGTAGAAATATCATCTACGATAATTCAAGGCGGCTCGCTCCCTTAGAGTCGTCTTCCCTTCGCTCAATCCCTTACAACCCTTTCAGATATTAATTACGTCCCTGAGTGAACGCCTTCTATTCTTTTTGAACTAATAACATGGATTAATACTCCTAATCTATCTTAAAGTGGATATCAACAATTTCTTCCTTCATTTAGGGGTCACCAGTGGTGAATTGGTTAGCATAACAACCTTTTAGGTCTCAGATTCGCTGCCTGGTAGGTGGTCCACGGATTTCTAAGAAGGGGAGTCGAAAATCCTTGCCTATTCCGTCTTTCAGAGGAAACTTAAAATGGTGATCCCGAGCCAGTGCATTGTCTGGTACTCGTTAAAGAACTCTCCCTATAATTGTAGACAATTTATTTTATTTGATGTAATACACCCAAAATCATTAAACAATACTAAGTGGGTACTCATATTTTAATTAATAGACGCAGTAAGGATCATATTTTAATTTGTTTACTTGGGGAGTCCAAAATAAGTACAAAACTGAACTTCAATTTCTTGAATAATATCGCGGTAGCTCTACTAAAACGTCAATGGTGTACAATTAAATGAACAATCGTATCATTGTAAACTTTGCGTTGGTCTTCCGTTAGGTAGATAAGGAGAACTAATATGAAATAAAAAGAATAATAGGTATTTTTAACAGTATTATAAATTGATAATGACTTATATATCTGAACTAAATATTAAACGTATAGTAATAAGGTTATATGTGACTGAAGAAAAACATTTCCATTACTCGTAACTTCCTGCCAGTATTTTTCCGTGGTTGTCATAGATACGTACATACAGTGTAGACTATTACAGTTTAGGAATATGGTACCCCATTGTACAAAAAAACTAATTGTATGATATGTATTTTATTGGCCTTCGGAATTTCTAGGTAAGCAAGAGACAACAAAAACCCCATAAACATTACGTCATGATTTTACATTATACTAAGCTTGATGTTCAATATCGATCTAAATTATACATCGGAATAACAAATTTAATTTTGAGCATCAGATATTCCTCGGGACGAACATAAATTACTGAAGCATCGGAGCGAATGATCGGGGATTTGGATTGGTAACTAGCGAACTACTGAACTGCTGACCGCGTCCTAACTTACAATTACCAGTGGATTTACGACCCTACTATTCTTCATTACAATTAACTCTCCTAAATTAGAGCTTGAAACCTCGATCAGCCTGGTGTTGTATAGCATCTATTTAATTAGTTTCTATGGACATTCTTGTGTATTAAAAAAAAAGTATTTTGATCTCAATTTTTTATTTTAATCGATTCTGATTTATATTCGAAATTCCGACCTGAAAAAATATGATCGATAAGCATTGGTAAAAGATATTTTAAATAGTCTCCAACAATCCCAATCCTTTATCCAATCTCAGGGTACAAGATTTCGCCTTTTCAAACTTCGTCGTTCGAAGTCGTTCCCACAGAACCAAAACATTCGAGGATTCCTCTCTTGCCCGTTCCGCTACATTTTGGAACTCATTCCAACCTGATATTAAAACCAGATCTTATAAAATATTAACAGCACTAGGAATTGAGTTTTGTTTGCTGGAATACTAAATTCTAAATTGAACTACTTACTGCAGTTTGTCTTTCATCCCCCGAGGAAGTCTCTATGAACTGTTAAAGTGGCTCTTTCCCTCCATCTGTAGACACTATTTCCTAGGTTCATTCTTCCACCAAACCATCACCTCACAACATCTCTCTTACATCTATAGTCTCTTAGAATTCGAATCCTCTATTCAAACCCGGGGAACAAGATCTCGACTTTCCGACCTTCACACTCGTTCCCACAGAACGAAAATATTTGAACGTTCCTTTCTCGCCCGTTCTACCACTGATTGAAACTCAATTCCACCAAATATCCGTCATTCATCTTTCTTTTCCACATTCAAATCCAACCTTTTCCTACAGCTCCTAAATTCCCAGATGCTTACTAATCTGTTATAATTAATAGCTCATATTTATCAGAAGTGGTAGATGAATTACCGTAAATATTCTTTACATATAACGATATTATTCTATTGTAATGTTAGATGCTTTTATTTATTTTTTCTCCCAGCTTAGTTATTGTTTTTTTAGATTTTTTCCTTTAGTAGACTACACAATTTATTTTCATATACTTATGTAAATATTTCATTATTCTTATAACGTAGCCCTTAGACCAGATATATATTCATTAAATTTTGTACACATCTGTTATTCTTTAGAGACCTGGTCTCAGAATAAAATTATTTTTCTATTATATTGTACTCTAAATTCTAACTGCTTTGCCAAATAAATATATTTCTATTTTATGCAGATTCACATTCTATCTGTAAAACTTCATAATATTGAAATAAATAGAAACTTGGGAGTTTTTGTAGGTATACAAGCGAAATACTTCGGATTGGTCACTGATTTGACTGAATTTTTTACTACACTGTACAAAAAGAAAAAAGGTTAAGTTAAACATATCACCGATAAAAATACAAATTATCGAATGTTAATCGTATTATTATTTTTTTTACGTTTACGAACAATTAATTTTTCATGCGGATTGATAGAAATAAATTTAAAATTGAATCATCTCTATGGCTCAAAAAGAACGCATATTGACTTAGGTAAAATAAGGTTTAACGATACTAGACGTAATAAACCTCGAAACAGTTTTTTCAGTTTTCTGAAAGGTGGTATTTTTCACTTTCGATACTTGGCATTTGTATCGACCATTTTTTTAACATTAGCATCTCTTTTTATCTTTCATGATCATATCAAAATAACTCACACAATTGTTGCTATGGATTGCGATGGTACTTTGGAAGTCCTTAATTTCGTTTATCTAGGTATAATTAGAATGAGGATCTTTAAGGAGTATCTGAAACCGCCCAGATCCAGGATCTCCATTTTACTTTCCTTCCTGAGGACGGCATAATTAATAATTTTTCATACCGTTTAAAAATTATAAAATTAAAAAATCCTTGATTTTTATCAATCAGTTATGGAGACTCATCATGTATAAATCAAGTCTTTATTTAGATTTTCAGTAATTAACTATTCAGTTGACTATCCACCCACATTTCTCCCCTTTCATCCAATTTTTATTTAATTTTGTTTATCATTGTCTTATTACTTTGATGAAAACTGATGGAATTACACCACTCAGCTTGAGATAGAAATTGGAATACTATAGGCTAGTGTACGTGACCTGTGTGCTACGAGGAATGTGGCTCGAAACAGTCTTAGGGAGGTCAAGAGACCTGAATTACTTCGGAGGGAATACAGAAAATGATGCTATCTACTAGAGTGGCAATAGGAATTATTGATCAGGTAACATAGATCCCATATGTATGCGTAGCTATTAGCTAACTAACAGGTCAGTAACACAAGATGTTGTTGAAGAAAAAATAAAATAAGTATGATATATACATATATATATATATATTTATATATATATATATATATATATATATATATATATATTTATTTATATTAGTGAATCTAATTTGTTAATAAGTTATTAAAAAGCTTCCAGTTGCATTAAATAATTCTACAAACTTATGATCTTTTAATCTATAGTATTTCCCAGAAAAAATCTTTACAATTAAACTTACTTCTGAGAATTTGTTTTTCTATGATGAATATAATCTGGTCTTTCAGAGCAACAGGAAGAAGGAATTATGAGAAAGAATGCAAAAGTACTGGTCAGACAGAAAGGTACGCTAAGTCCACAAATCAATAATTGATCAAACATATTTGATAAACTTATAGGTCAAAAATCTGAAAGAAATATTCTGTTTATTTATCTATCGATGGTCTAAAAATATTATAATTAGAAGAACGGGCTTGAAAACAAATTCGTATAAAATGAAATATCTATTTTTTATTATAATATCTACATAATAAAATACATTAGACAGACACAAGATGTAGGCGTAATATGTCTTACTACCCGTGCAAAGACCGGTTGCTAGTAAGTGACAAGAATAGGTGGCCAAACACATCGTTGGTTGCCTAAACAGTAGCAGTTCTTCAGTGTGTTTCTTGTTAAATTTATGATACTAATAACCGATCAAAAATTAGTTTATATAGATATATCTTTTATGTCATGGTTCTTTAACTTTAAGATTTAAGGACTGAAACCCAAGAACCATAACATATAATATTTCCATAACAGTCAAGATATTTAGAAACCAATGCATATATATATATATAGGATGGAAATAGTTGGGGGTGCAGTCAAAAATTACACAATTAATAATTATAAACCTGTGTGCCGACGTATTATATATATATAATATATAAATGGAGTTTTAATATAAGCTATAATTCCGTTTCAAGCCATTGTCTGATTTAGCAACTTATATAATACAATAAAACTATACCGCTTTCCTAAGCACAAGAATTTTAGAGAAAATGAGACTCAGATATATTCTCACACATTATATCAGAACTATTATTATAAATTCACACCGTATTATTATTCCCATTTGTTTTATTAGTATTGTTCACATAAAAATTTAGCTTTAATATACTTTTTTAATCTTTACAGTATGGATGGTGTATTGAGGCGAGATGACCGGTTAACATTTTCAAAGCATTTATATTCGGTTTTACAAAATGTTTAGTCTTTGAAGAAACGTTGAAAATTAATTTTGAAAAACCTTTGCGAATTTCATTTCTCAAATATGAGTTAAAAAGACGAGGATATCGCTGCCTGTTACATAAGGGAAGGAGCTCCCCCTATAGAAAGGGCGAGGGTGATCTAAGCCCTCCAACTGCTAAGCAGAAGCCCTACAGACCAAAGAGCCACTGTGGCTTGTCGGATTTTCAATGCTCTCATTCTCCAGGTAAACAATTGTAAGAGGCTTTAGAACCGGTTCTAATAATTTGTACTTGCATTAAATGCCCTTAATGCCCCTATTATTTTGACAGCATCATTGTCTCTACTAAATAGACAATAAACATGATATCTAATGAATCATACATTGTTTATATGATTCTAAAATGACCAGTATCAAGGTATAGCCAATAATGAATAAAAATTCATAGAAATCATCGAATGTAAATAATAAAAAGATATTTCGTTATTTTATACATAAAATAGAAAGTGCGTTAGCACTGCGAAGTTGATGAGTTGAGGGTCCCGGGTTCAAATCCGAATGTGACAGATAAATTATTTAATCAGTTATCGTATGTACCCTGTTGGACCTACAGACCTTCCTGAGGCTCACCTAGTAATAACAATGTGGATAACCTTAATTGCCGGAAAATCTGGGGTTTAAGCTTGATTTTCGAACAAATTACTTTTTCATTGTAAATAAAAGTTAAATTACTATTTTCACTGGATTCTCCTGGTTCAAAATTTTACTTAATAATTAATCACATCTTACCGCTGTATTTTTATATTGTTCCATATTGTTATTCATAAGAGTTAGTATCTACAAAAATCATTTTTATATTTAAATGAAAAAAGTTCGATAAAAACCATTAACATTAAGACGGGGCGACCTGTGGTCTAGTGGTTAGCGTAACAAACTACTAAACCCAAGATCGCGGGTTCGTAGCCCGGCAGGTGGCCCTAGAATTTTTTAAAGGGAGTAAAAAATCCTTAGTTACGCCGTCCTTCGGAAGGGACGTTAAACGGGGGTCCCGAGCCTGTACGATGTCAGGTACTCGTTAAAAATCCCTATCCTAATAAAACCTGGATAGACAAAATTTAGAGCTCCCACTGTAGCATCGTCCGATTAGCCATAGCAGCATAAAGTGACGTTAAATGAACAAACATTAACATTAAGATGTGTTGTTTTTTTTAAACAGTAATTTTCTAACATAAATGGAATATACTGCTCTTTAAGATCTTAGATTTTAAGAAAAATAAAATGTAATTAACGTTACTATTTAAATAGCTTCTTTTGAGTCTAAGTAACATCAAACGAATAAAGCCTTCCCCGTTTGCGACATTTTTACTTGTAATACAGATGGCGGTAATTAATTTTACTAAAGTTAAAAAAAAACTGCTGTTTTATAAAAAATTTATAAATATAGCGAAACTGCTAGGTGCTTCTAAGTTAATGAAGCGTTGCATCTGAAGTTACGTAACATATTCTAGAGCGAAACTATAAATAATGTCGTTTCTAAATTAATCTAGATTGATTTTATTTTAAAATATATAAATAACCATATATTTTTAATTGTAAAACTAAAAGGAAACTTAAAACATATGTGGTTAAATTTTAGATATGCAACAGACTATCGGTTTTCAAGGCAATATTTGGTTCAGATACAATTGTAAAATGATCACTGGGTGCGCTTTTTTTGTAGGTTAGTGCTCATTTTATACTCTATGTGGGTCATTCAGTACATTAATGGTGTGTACCATTTGCGGTGTTTAAATAACATTTATATAGTGTTATTCGGATATAACAATTATTCTAATGAATATAAGAATAATAATAAGTTGCTATAGGCTATTGATACACTCCTACCCAGGTATGTCTGTAAACAAAGGTATCCTGTTCTCCTCAATTAACACAGCGTTATCAAATTTCAGCTAAGACAGTACTCGTCTTACAGACTTGTATTCCTTATTGTGACTCACTTTTGCGTATGAACTTGCTAAATAAAAATCATTAAACGATGATAAAATCAGACATAATAATTGAAATCACGAAATATGGTTCTTGGGTATCTTAGCTGCTGAAATTATTAATGAGCACATGATAAATCGAATTTCAACGAATTCGGGGACAATGTATTCGATGTTTTAATACAATATCTGTGAATATTGATGGTGATGGAATAAGGAAAATAAGGTTGTCATATGTTTTTTCTTCCTCCTGGAGATTTCATTTAATTATATTTTTAATAAATATATTTAAAAAAAGGATTTATTATTTATCTACCACAACAGGATTCGAATTAATACCGTAAGTACTTAAGTGAGTACCGTACGTACTGAGCTACCTCGGTTATCTATTGTGTGGTTTACTTATCCAAAAAATATATGATAAATTGATTAAAAAATATGTCTACCTATTATTTTCTAGTTTCATTTATTTTTAAATTTCTACATGATGTCACCGATTTTCGAAGAGATTTTTTTTTTTTAATGTACATGAATGCCCAGAGAATAAAACCTCTAATCCGAAACAAATAAACTTCACAGTGCCAAAAGAAACAAAAAATAAACTATCCCTTTACTATATATAAGATAGCAAATGTCACTATAAAAGGATAGTGAAATAATTCGTGTGTGCTTTATTAGTAAATATTTCCTACTATAAATGGATAATTATTATTTGAAAATTAGTTTATTGAAAAAGGAACGTGAATAAAAATATTAAAGATCCCAGATTATGTCAGACCAAGTTATTCACAATTGTCATGGCAGCGGTGAAGTTTAAATATTCTGATATTTATTTGTTAGGTACCTGATATTGTACGAAGGGTGGTTAACATTCTGGCATTTAAAATAAGCAGGATATATCTTAAATATACAGTAACGAATTGTTTTTTTTTTCTTGTTGTTTTAGTGAACATTCGTTTCTTTTACACCCATCGTTAACTCGAGGTAATGTTAGAAGGAATTGGTTAAACAAAACATTACTTTTTTTACATCACACAATAGTTTTTCGGGTTGGCTATCTCGAATTTTTACTATTCAATCGAAATTTTCTTCAAATTCGGATTTTTTTTTAAATTTCTCATTATTTTAAACAGTTTATAGTTTCTAGTCCTGGTAGGAAGAGGGAAATGATTGTGAAACTTATTATCATAGTTTAGTTCTTATACTTAAAATAAAGCTCCTTATGTAATATTTATTATAATAAACGTTAAGATTATATACGACTAACCGTTTTAAGCCCTCATATTCCAAGCTAACTAATTCCTCACTGGATTTACACTATCCATAACAGTATGGGAATATTAAACAGTTACTAGTATTCAAGGGTGAAATAACCATGAATATGGTTAGTGCCGCTATAAACCCATATGCCCTTTCGCTACCCTTGTTATGGTTTATGCTTCTTAGATGCTGCATTCTGCTGATGGCTTTATATAAAATATTAATAGACATTATAATCGTAGTGTCTAGTTCATTTATTATCTGTGCTGTAGTGAGTAGGACAATATTTAAATTTGCACTAAACCTATTTTATATTGAATATTTTGTAAAGTTAAAACAATTGCTGGCTAGAAGAAATATAATCTTACGACTGCTTAAAAAAAAATATATAATTTACGACTGTCAAATGCATGAAGGTAAACTTCGACATTAATTATTTCAATTAAAAAACGTATAAACACTAAATGTATAATAAATTTCGGTACGAAAACATTAAAATCATTGATAGAATCGATTTTAAAAGTTTGCGACAAATTGAGAAGGTATATTGAATGTAAAAGATATATAAAGTAATGAGTAAGTTTTTGCAAATGTAAACTTTTTTAAAATGTAATAGGAAGCAAATTATAATGCTTTTGTGTACATTTTTAGTTATTTGTTACGATTTAATGTAGTAAATAAGTAATTAGAAGGTACTTAGCTTACAGTGGTATGGAAAGTTCCGAATATACCACTTTGTAAGGGAAAACAAAATTAGGAAAATTATTAGGACGGTATGCTAGTTCAGGTGCATTAAAAAGAAAAAAATATTTTTAAAAAACGGTATCTGTTCCGCAGATTGTCGCTTCGAGTTGAGTTACTACAAGTTTTAATTGTTTATTCGTTTTATTTTTAATATTTCCCAAAAATACAAGTCATCGTGAGCTTTAGTATGGAGTAGAGGATGTAATTTTAGGTAATGAGTAGATTTCGGTAACCATTGATCGAGAAATAAAAGTTGCAACATACATGTCGAAGTATACACGATATATATTTGTTGAAACATCTATTTCTAGATGAAATGATTATCGAAGTAAACACATTTTCCATGATTACATTCTCTTTTCCGGACTAAATCTCACGATAAATTTTATTTTTGGAAAATATTAAAAGGAAAATGAAAGAAAATTTAAAACTTATTATCAAAGCGACGTCCTGCGGAATAATTACTAAAAATTATTTATGATTGCATACTTTCAATAAAAAGTTTATTCATCGCTTACATTTTATGTTTACTGATACATATTTATCTCTTGATTAACGTTTTAGTTATTCAGAAGGTGATGTAATTAGGAAAATCGGAAAGAGTTATTTCGTTGAAGTTACCAGCTTATATGTGTGCCGAGCAAATGTTGATATTAAAGTCAACCGACCCTTCACGTGAGGGAGAGAACCTCGGGAAGGCGAGGACTTGAGGACAAGTTGGGCCAGCAGGTGGTGAACTTCACCGACGGCCAAAACCCTGCCTTATAAAGTTCGGACGCGAGTGAATATTTCACCTCGGCCGAAGGGTTTAAATTTTCAGCTGCCTTCCTGCGCCTTATTCCTTTATATTTCAACCAAGCCTTGTGCCTAACGGTTTCCCTCAAACTGTAGGGTCACTGTGGGGAAGGAAGTTTCATAATCTGGGTATTACTTATTATAGACTAGGAAATATATTGTTTTCTTTTAATATAGAGTTTAACAAAGTTTGTTGGTATTATATTTATCTTCTTCTTCGTGATTTTAATTCTTTTTGCCACATTTCTAAATAATTGTACTGATGTCAGTCCATGCCACTGGCCTAAGTGGTGGAGCCAAGAATGTCTTGTTCTTCTGGTCCGCGTTTCCTCCCTATCTTCCCCTGGACTATTTGTTGTAGTCGATAACTGCCATGTCTCTGTGGAAGAGACACAGGGATATATATTTTTACTCCATAATGTGGTTTTTTTTCACGGTTCTACTATTATGAGCGAATTCGTGTTGTATATTTTTACTAATGCCAAGATCCTATATAAACGGACACATTGTAGATTGACTTTGGCTGAAAGACGAGGACTGCCCTGAGGACTGGGATGATGGAACTGGAAGAGACGACCGTACGACAAGGCGATATCTCTCAGCTCGGACAAATCTCTTCCTTCTTCTCTATAGCGCCCCTTTAGCTCTGTTTGCTTCATTCATATTGCACGACAGCTAATAGATAAGTTCTTATCCTCCCGATGACGTCCGGCTCCAGCGATATTTCTTCTCTGTTATTGTTGGAAATTTTTCATGGGCTAGTAATCTAGCATGATTTCAATTTGTAGGGAGTTTATTTTTTTCTGATTTCTTGTTTCAAATATAAATATATTTAAAAACATAAAATATTTTAAAGAAAGTCGTTGAAATTTTTCTATTCTGGATTCATTTTTAAGCAATATCCGGGAAGGAGTTATAATTCATAGTATCTTAAGAAGATTCATATCTCTTAGTATCTTACATTAAGTAGTGGAATGTAGTGTGTATACATATATATAGGAATGTGTATTCTAGCGTTATCGCTTGAGCAGGTACACAGGTACACAGGTACTTGAGCAAATAACATAAAATATAATAATTACCATTATTGGGGGATCTCGTGTTTTACTTCAACACCCTAGTTATAGTGAGGTTCAATAGAAGGCTGGTCAAATTATACCTAACTATCGGTTAGGGTTTACGCTTTTGGATATTAATCGAAGTTTTTAGATCTCAACAAATTGTAATGAAAACCATTTTTGAAAAATCGTTATAAATACCTAATTGTGATTTAAATCAGTATATTTCCTTAAAATTAACTATTATTATAGGGTTGTTATGTCATAAGATTATTATTTACAATTAATATTAGATAAGATTATGGACAAAATATACAAAATGACGGTTTCTAACAACTTTTAAGGATCAACAACTTATGACTTGTAATTTTTTTTTTTACTAACCACAAAAACTTTACAATAAAAGTTTTTGTAAATAAGCGAAACAATTGTTATTTCCAGCATTAAAAATGCCGACAGAATTATTTAAATACTTAAACATAAAATATTTTCTAATAGTATTCTCATTCGCAACTGGTATATCATATGCCAATCCGCTCTAGTTATATCTCCATTGAGCTCTCCTTGCCTGGGCCAAATCTGCCATGTGTTTTTTTAGATCTCTCGTTGTTTTCAATACAACATTCCGTGGTGTTATTGTCTCATTTCCATATTTCAAGTCTAAAGGTTCAAAGGCGAAACTCCGATAAGAAATCTACTAGAATGGTACTAGAAATCTACTAGAAAGCTACTAGAAAGATATAACAGTAAGAACAATCCAGGACACGATAAGGACAAAGAGCGACTGAAGAGAGCCAGGTAGTTGGGGAAATGGCGTGCTTTCCCATTTAAGTGGCTGGTATGGAGGTAACTGTCGTACAGGTTGCTTACTAAATGACCAAACTATAAACTCTCATAGATTCCTATACTCATTCGTCTCTTATGAATGTTTGGTTTTATTTATATTTAGCACCAATATATTTATTTGGTTCATTTTATTCTTGTATCAAATGGAATAAATATCCCAGCGGGTAAGTATCGCACGGTTGACTTCATTTATTATAAGTATCTCTAAGGTATAGCCAAGACTCCGGCAGCCACAGTCAGAGCAGGAAAGGGGATAAATGCGGAATAGGGCTGCGTGTAAGAAAGCAGGGGAGTCGGTGGCAAATATTTTATATAGAACCGCGGCGAGGATTGTCATTAATTCAGGAGCCGGCACCGCAACCGGCCGAAGTTACAGCAGCAGCCATCTTCTTTAAATATAGAACACCTGTTTAAAGGCTCTATATAAACAACTCTTACTCTAATAGAATTAAACAGTACTGTACTAATGCTAGGACCTCCTTAAATCTGTTTATAATCAAGCATTAAATATTAACTGATATCTAAATGAACTTGAGTCTCTACTTCTTTATCCTCTCCCCTTTTTTATCCTTATATAAATTTGAAAAAAAAATAGAAGATAACAAAAATTTTCCCTTTCGCTGTTGTTAAACTTCATATTTATTAATTCCTTATTTTATCGGAAACGATGGATATTTTAACATTTTTCTCACTATAGTATTTTGTGTCGAATATCATTGGGTAAAGAGAAACAAAATTGTAACAATATCCATAAAGGATCTTGCTTTCATTACTTGGTAGAGAATGTATTGTTTCTTGGACAAGGATTGTGCAGGGTGTTGATTAATTTTTTTTCTTCTTCCAACTGAGGGTACCCTTTGTATCTATGTTGGTTGAGTCCTAGGATGGTTTCCGATCGCACATGATCCACTTCCATCCGTGCCTGTTAACAGATAAAATAATTTACCTGCCACAGCAGGATTTGAATGGTAACTCTACTTTCTGAGCTACCCCACTCCCAAAATAGCTAGAAAAGGGGGAAACAATTAGAAAATATTTTTAGGTCTGAACTAATATAAACATGTATAAATTATTGGTTATAATTCTATATAAATAATTCTTCCTATGTTCTAATGTGTTTATATAACACTTTTTAACTAATAAAATTATTAGAATGGTTTTTACCTGATTATTATTACTAAATATTGTTAACTACGTATTTCTAATGGTAATGAATTTTTATAGTTATATCATTTTGATTGAATGAACATGATTATATGCCAGACTCGAACCCTGAACCTTCAGCATAGCAATTCAGCACTCTACACACAGAACTAACCCTCTCCCATAATTTTATTGGATACAATGTGTTAGTAAGAGTTATATGCCTGAATGCCAAAAGCTAATGACTTTTAAGTTTCAATTTTTTTGAAAACTTCCGACACGTGTCCTCAATGACTCTGAATGCTCACTATTCACAGTGATTTTATTTTAATCCCTTCCTCGTACTCTCTTTGACCTTTCGCTCACCATCGCTGAGCGACCTTCAGCCCTGCCCACGCTCTTTCGGTCAATGCGGCTAAAGAGCTCCCGTTATCAGTTCATTGACTTTCACCTACAGATACAGCTCAATTAATGACCGAGTGAAGTATATAGAATGTTTAGTCATTCTTTACTATTATGGCGTTTCGGTGTCCACGTTCAATTGCATAAATATATAAGGCTGATACTTACAGAATAGTTTGTTTTTTTCCTGCTAAAGGCCTAAGGGTTTCGTAATTACCTTCAAACTGGTTTTATTAATCACAGTTTTATGGTATTGCGTGGGTGATTTTTAATTTCAAGGTCCAATTCGCTTTCGTATTTTGTTTATTTTTAAATTTTCCAGAAGCCTTCGTTAATGATATTTGTTTTAGTAAGTAATCTAGGAAGTTTTGCATATTGAATATAGTTCTATGCCATGATAAGGAGTGGTAGTTCTATGAAAATATCTCATATTGTATGTTGTAATGCTTTTAGATAAGAAATCGAAGATAAAATAAAATAAGAAATAAAAAGTGATAAGTTGTTTATTTTAAGAAATAATTAATTTTTAGTATCTATGGGTAAAAAGAAAATATCCCATTACGCCTGTTATGGTAACTAATGTGATTCTTATTTAGCGATTTATTTTATAATTTTAAAAAATTCTATTATCAATTTGTCTAAAGTTTGGGAGCAAGGGAGCCAAACAATAGCTAATTACCAAACGACAACCGGATTTGCCTCAAAGTTAATGAATTCATTTATGGAAATCATTTGACAGAGAATTAGCAACATGTAATTTTCAAAGGATTGTCGAATGACACAACTGCAGGCATCTGTTCACTTCCAAATAATAATGGAGGTGGAACGTTTCAGTAACTTGATGAGGCTTAGCACTTTACCCAGCATCAGTGTTGCTACGGGATCAATAGCTAATGTGATGCAACTAATTGGACTAGTCTTTTTCTCAAGAAGCACATCCTTGAATGGTAACCGGTAAAATTTTTAAGAAAGTTATTCATTACTAAACTACTGTCTGAAAAATAAGAAGTAGCTGTGTGACAGTAACTAACGAGACACAATCACGACAAGAATTTTATGCAGCTATGTTAGTGGGAACGTTTATTTCTTGATCAAATGATTACTAAAATTTACACATTTCCCTTACTAAAGCTCGGAATTCTTTTTATTTTAAAAAGGAAATGAATAAACAGTTAACTCTCTCACCCTCACTCTATCTCTCTCACTCTTTCCTTCCTCCATCTCTCCCTCCTTTTCCCCCAGCACTCCATGTCCCTTTCTGTCTCTACTTTACAGCAACATATTACAGAAAGTTTCGCAATCAATCCTACCGTCACTATATCAATTGCCTGAGCAGGTCGGCAGGTGTACTAAGCACCTTCGGGAGCTAGGTGTAGAAAAATAGGAGATGAAGAGAAAAGAGGAAGCTATGAGAAGGAACAGGACAAGGCAGGAAAGGCCGGTCGGGGCTGGAGCTGTTCGACTTGGCCCTCCTATAGAGCTCCTAATTAGTGGTTCCAGCGCCGCTTCTAATTGCTGCCCCTTTTTTAACCCTTACAAGTCGTCATAATTCTCTTCCATCTGTTTGTCGCAACCTCTATTTTCGAGCTCAGTATTTTTTTATATATCCTGTTCCACCAGTCACCAGTAGATAAATCCTCTTTTTTTTCATAAAAACAGTTATTGATTATTTCGTACTATATCGCTCCTTCGAAATAAAATAAAAAACAACTGTACCACTACAACCCGTGAAAGGTCTGAGGTTCAGTAAATGGTCGAGACTGTGCTGTTTAATGGACAACGGTTTTGCAGGGATGTGATTTGTCCTAGATCATGCTCAACCGCCAGATCCCCCTTATTTTGGGTACCCACTTTATAGAGAATGGGTAAACCTCAGGAAGGTCCTAGATCCCATAGGACTCATTTCCGGCCGCTAACAAAATAAATAAATACCTGCATTCACATAAAAGTTTATTAGTCAACAAATCTACGATTTTCGGGCATATCGGTTTATATGTATATATATATATATATATATATATATATATATATATATATATATATATATATATATATATATATATATATATATATCCTTCCTATGCGTATTTAATTTGTGAATGATTTACAACGCATGACTTTAAGGTCCCCTCTGAGGTATTGGTTAGCATAAAAATCTACTATACCCAAGATACAGGTTCGCAACTCGGCAACTGGCCTTAGGATTTTTTAAAGACAATAAAACATTCTTGGCGAGGTATTTCGAAAGGTAATTAAGATTCCTATCATGATTATACCTGGATTGGCATATTTTAGGGCTCCCACTGTAGTAGCATCGTCCACTGGGGCATAGCAACATAAATTGACGTTAAATGAAACAAATAACCTCCCATGGCTGCTTTAGTTTCCCAATTAGTAATTAAGTGTGGGTTGCTGCATTCTTCATGGACCTGTGGTATAAGTGGTTTGCATAACAACCCACTAAGCCCAAGATGGTAGCCCGTTGGGCTCTAGGATTTTTTATAAAAGGGAGCAAAAAATTATTGGTTTTACCGTCCATAGCAAGGGACGTAAAACAGAGTTCCTGATCCTGTACGAAGTCAGGTACTTGTCAAATATTCCAATGCTAATTAAATCTGAATAGGCAAAATTTAGGGCTCCCACTGCAGCATCGTCCGATTAGTCAAAGCAGTATAAAATGATGTTACATAAACAAACAACTTGGTGAGGGGTAGTATCTAGTTATTAAATCTTAAGATGATATGAATTTGTGTAGATATACTTTAACTAATTTCAATTAATTATCAAAATAGAACTCAACGGTGAGAAAACCCATCGTCAAGAACTGATTCGAGAGTTGGCTATTAAACGGTTCTCCTGAGTGCAGATGTCCCTTTGCCTGCCACAAAGGCCAGTTTGAAGGGCCATTAAGATGGTAAGGCTTTCGGAAAAACTGGGGACACATTTTCCTTATGAATAATTTATGCAGGGGAGGAGGAAAACTTGGCCCTCCCTTCGGAGCCCTACTGAAGGAAAGATTTTTAGCACTGCTTTGATGGAAGTTTCCTTTTATGAACCCGGGTCGCTTGTTTATGCCCCTGAAACGGCCTATAAGGCCCTGGAAAATATCGTCAAATACTAACGCGTAAGAATTTCTTTTTTTCCTTTGTGACTTTATGTCGATAAGTTGCATATTTTTCACGCCCACAAAACACTGCTTCATTACACTTCCCTCAATTCCCACTTTCTGGAATCGAGGATAACTATTTTCGATTATATTAAACCTACCTACTGGACGTAGAGGTTGATGATCTATAAACGTACAATAGGGTACATTTGATATATTTAAAATTACGCTATACGGTCTTTTCGAGATTAAATTTACCTTATTTTGTGCTCCAGGCACACTTTACGATCGGCCACTCTTAGTATATTTGCTATGGTCTGATTATATAAGGATCAGAAATTTGTCGGTGGAAAGTTTGTGTTTCTTGAGATGGTATTGTTATATGAGCTGTTATATTTAAAAGTGGTTTGAGTTCATATCGATCTAGAAAAACTGTTTTGTTTTTTTAATGGTGCATATTTCATTATAAAATAAACGGTTTATAGGATTTAATACATCACTCTTTGTGCTAAGTGATACAAACGTTTGTCCGTTTTACTATATTTTTTAAGTAATTGAAAAGGAAACCTTAAGATGTCACGAATAAGAAAAAATGGATAAATACCACATTCAGATATAACAGCTCATACTATAAATTTATACTACCCTACTTCGAATTTTTCACGAAAGTTTAAAAATATTTTTTTCTTATTGTTACGTAAAAATATGTATTAATCTCTACATTCTAACTCGTCCAATTAGCCATAGCAACATAAAGTGACGTTAAATGAACAAACATCTACATTCTAACTTTAACTTTAATACGAACGAAGTTTTTGTACTAATCATTATTTTTTTATATATATTTTTTCTTTTTTTTAAAGGCATCCATTCCATTAATATTGTTTCTACATTTAATAATGTTTTTCTTGTTGTTCATTTTCTTCGTTCTCCTGAATTCTTTTAAGATTTCGTTAAAATCTGTCCTAATATAAATCTGGATAGTCTCAATTATAAGAGACAATACCATACAAAAATTATAAACTTATAACTATTAGATTTGTATACTTAAAAACTAAAATTAATCTATTGAAAAACATCGGGATGGGGTAAGACAAGGCATTTTTCTATAATATGGTTAAGAATGGGATGAAATTTATATGAATTATAAAAATACATATTATCCGAAAATACTTATTACATAAATATAAACCCCTTTTTCCATAAAAAAACGAATTACTCTAACAATCTTCGTAACACAATGACTGCCAAATTAGAGATGATTCATTTACTATGTAAATATGGTCTGCTATCTTGTGTAACTAAGCTCTTGCAACTTTACATGAATTTATATTCTTAATTACCATAACTGTTAGTTAAATTAAATTAAAAGTTGCCTTTTGACACAGGAATCCTATTTTGGTTTGCTCTATCGTTTTAATCTGTCGTTCTCAATAACATAACTGAATAAAAATCAACGATTGTATTAGGATATTAGATACATTATTTTTCAGCTACCATAATTTCAAAACGTATTATTAAAGTAAAATTGATTACACTTATTAATCGGTTCCTCTAGTTTTCACATCGAACACGTTGGGATTGTACTGACGATCTACTTTGGGATTGTATTGGGTGATTCGTTGGATGCTTCAAGTAGATTGCTCTCTTTCGGAGTATCAGTGGAAAAATTATTCGTTTATAAGCACTTACTAAATTTTTAAAATGTTGGCCATCTTTAATCGATCACTATGAAAAAATATTGTTTTCTTTTTAATAATTCATACATTTATATCTATATTTTAAAGAATTTACGTATTATTTATATAGATTTTAAACATTTATTTTATTATATGCACTAATTTTATATTATTATTACAGGTGAGTTCATTATTTCATCATTTGTCCAAGATATCTGTGAGTAAAATAATTGACTGTAATATAAATTATTATAACTATATTACGTGTCAATAATTAATGCATGACACGTACATTGACTTTTATAAATAAATTATTACAACCCTCTTTGATAACAACTACACTATGCTATTTCAATAATATATTTATCAATTCAATTCCATATTTTGTTGTAAAATGCTTTAAACTTTATGTTTAAACATTTTTTCTAAAAGGATAATCCGTGGGATTAATTGCTATTCCAGGGTATTCTTTTATTTCTTCCTCTTGTATTTTTATTTTTCCGCTTTTTTTTTATTGTCGAGGCTCGGGTTAAAGTTGTCTTTTATTTAATCCACTCGAATTAATATTTGTTTTTATGCTGCAGAATCATCTGACTTTCAGTTCATTCTTGTTTATTTTTATTAATAACTTTTAGGAATTTTTTAAATTTTACTGAAAAATAACCCCTAATATTACCGAAAAATACAAACTAGATCTGAAAAAATCGAATTAGAACTTCTATACGTTCGTTTTTCCTCAATGATTTAATTTTTCACCAAAATTTAGTCATTACTAGTCCAAGTTATGCCTGCTTCATTAACAAAGAGATAACTTTTAATTTAGTTTCTTATGGATGGATTAGGAATTAATTGTTGTAGCAATGCTTGATTAGTTATTTTAATCTCATTAAAAAAATATAAAGAATAATGTTTGCATGTTAAGATTCATCACTTTTATCTAAAGGGCTAACTAACATGTGGTTTCTATAAAGCTGATGATGAGAAAATTCCAGTTGGGACACGGACACCTTCACCCCGCCAAATTTTCCCTGTTGGCCTTTGCTGACGAGATCGTTTTACTAGCTGCCAATGTCCAAGACCTCCAACAAAACATAAATGCACTACAACAGGAATTATGGACAGTAAACATGAAAATTAACCCGGGGAAGACTAAATGCATGAGAATAGGAAAGAAACCCTGAAATGTAATGAGAGTACTAAGGGTTGGAGGACAGAGATTAGAACAAGTTGAGAGTTTTAAATATCTAGGTGCTCATCTCAGGGAAAGTGGACACATTAACGAAGAAGTATAGCAAAGAATTGGAGCAGCGGGGAAAATGTTTAATATGGTCTTACGGGGGTTCCTGGGAAGAAGAGTCGACAAGGCAGACCAAAATGGACGTCTATAAATTGAACTCCCTTCCTTTCTTATCTTACTCTTCTTAATCTTGGACCTTTACCTCAAAACTCAGAAGTCCAATACAAGCTATGAAAATGAGGTACCTACGAAAAGTAGAAAGGAAAACTCGAAGAGATATGATACGGAACACAACAATACGGGCTAATCTCGATATTAAACCAGTGGAGACTATCCTGGAGGAACACAGATTAAGGTGATTCGGACATCTACTTAGGATGGAGCCTGATAGAATCGCCAGGACCCGCACAGAAGGAAAGCCGAGTTACCAGAGGAAGGCCTCGCATATCCTGGGAAGACAGCATTAGGGATGCTTTCATGGAAGAGGAATGGACTGGAACCGAAGAAGAGAACTGGTTCAGGAAAGAGATACCTGGATCAGGCAAGGATCCCTCACACTTCACAGCTGTAGAAGAGGAAAATGTTATGATGATGGTGATGATTAAGTACAAAGAGATAATTACAAAGATATCATAAATAATATTGTTATAATTTTGCATCAGCGGATTCGAGTGCTTGATTGTTACAGTTACTTGAGTTCAACATCGTAATTAGTTTTAAAAAGGAAGGCCTCATTGATTTTAAACAGCGCAAAAATTCTAAATAAATATTTTAACTTACCAGAACATGTAATTGCAGCTGAAACATTCATCAGTTTTAGACCGAATCGTTCCTTTTTATTGCTGAAAATTTGCTTGTAAACTTGCTGGTAGGAAATCTCAAATTAGTGCAGATACTTTTTCGTTATTAATTTATTCAATTGTGATAAAAACCATTCATTCGGACCAGCACATAAGGGTCTTCATTCCAAAAACAAACGATGAAATAAACATTCATTAAAATACGGTATTTTAAGTTCGATAACCTTTAAAAAAAGTGGGAGAGTCATGTTTTACAATTAGTCATAAACAAACCAATGTAAAATGACTGAAACTAAAAAAAAATCAACTTTAATAACACAAGTACTATATTTTTTTTTTGATAATTGGTTTAAACGTAACCATTTTTATTATTCATATAGAATTCTATTATGTTACTCTACGCATTATTTGGGGAATTCATAATGAAAACACCTTTGTTCCACTTCTTTTATCCTTCTAAAAAAATCTTTATTGCTCGCCTTGAAAAGAAAGATTAAAATATTCAAATGAGCGACGAAAGTTGGGGTGCTTGTAAGAAAGACCTAAGAAACCTCTGAATCTCAGGTGAAAAGGGTTTTCAAATTAAGAATTTAGTGGCCTTTGAAGGATTTCAGAGACGGCTTAATTAGTGTATTGTTGAAAACAAAAAGGATTGGAGGCCTCCTTGCCTTCGACATTTTGTTGAATCAGGATCTCATTGGGAGTCCTCAGAAGCAAATTTAATTATCCTTTGACTTCATGATCCAGGAATATTTAAGTGATTAAGCTCTTGAATCTTGTTACCTTCGCACACAAGCTCTTTCCTTTTGTATTCGTTTTTTGTGCTTTCGTGCAAAGGACGTCCCAGTGAGTTTAAGCGAGAATAACTGCTTTTCTCCTTTTGATTCTTTATAGACATTTCAAATCTTCAAAATCAATTTATCTTAACCATTAATCTTATTTGTTACGCTCATATTCTAATAGATTCCCATCTTTCATCCCTGTTCAAATCGCATCATTCAATTTTAGTGGTAAAGTACATAAGTTCAAAGAGTACCTTCCTAAACTGATCTTTCGACTCTTTTTTTCACTTTTCTTTTTTTGTTTCTAACTTTACTATCGAAATCATTTTTCCATACATAAAAAAATAAAAATAAATAATTGAAATAAAAAAATTAAAAAAACTGTATTTAACCAATTTATATTATTTAACCTCACTAAGTATAGTAGAACCAATGATGGGTACCACTGTACTAGTATAAATATATGGTATAATATGCATAAGTACAAAATTCGGTAGCTTCATAAACTGATTTTTCGATTCTTTTTTGTACCAACTTGGCCAAACGTATTAAACCTTACAAAAAAAAAATTATGAAATTAAATACATAAATGAAATAAAAACAATAAACAAACTGTACTACTAAAACCAAGAAGGTTGGTCTGTACATATTGTGAGGTTTAACCTGTTTCTAGGCTGACGGTTGTGAAGGGTAGCAATTTAAAGCTCAACCTCCAAGTTTTTACCTTAATCAAGGTCACATAGTATTTTATTATAGAGTTAGGCTATGCCCCAGGGTGATATTATATTTCGTTGAATCGTTCCATTTTCGATAACAGAACAAGCTATTTACCTTGTAGAAACAAATCTTTTAATTCTAATTTTGATTATTAATCATGTATCAACCTTAGGCGTAGAACATTTATTGTTATAAATGCAATGAAATTATGCACTCTTTTCTAAACTTTCAAAATAATGTGGTTACCTTTCTTTATTTGATAGCTGATTGGTACATATTGATAGCTGTAATAACGTTCTAAGTGATATTTTTATATATTTTACTCTACATCGTTTCACGAGTTGAACATCGTTTTGTTTCAAGTTCCAAATTGTAAATTTTTTTCTAAATGTAGGCCATTTAAGATTGGAAAGGTATTAATTGTAATACGCAATGGTGATTTTAGGGATTGGTTAGTAAAATGATAAAAAAATGAATATCTGGATCAATATTTGTTTATAAATCGGTTAATATAAGGTAAATTGAGGTTGTTATGCCTGTGCAGTTTCCAGCCCTGAAGATTCGTGTTTCGAGTTTAATATTTCAACTTTGTAAGTAGGTTATCTCAGGTTATTGATCGTTGAATTTTATTGTTTACCAGAAAGGAACTAATTTATATAGAAGTGTGTACAGGAAAACAGTTTAAATTGAACAGGCGATGGGGCTCAAACATAGCTGGCAAGGGTAGCCGGCAGACAGCGGAAACTTTCGACATTGTTTGCTGGCTTAAATTCACCTTGCTCCGAAGTAATCTGCTTAACACTAACAACGGACCTCATCTCCAAACTATAGGGGAACCATACATATAATAAATATTTCTATAAGAGATTATTTCTATACATATGTTAAATATTTATTAAGAGATTATTTGTATACATATATTAAATATAATATAATAAAATGTACTCAAAAATTTAATTATGATTGTAATATTACATTATTATAAATTTTAATAATTTTAATGTTGCTTGTATTGTTCAAGAACACTTTTCTAATATTTCATTATATTAGAAACAAGAGTTAATTTTGCATACTGTTGTTTATGCTATTTATTGAAATTAACAACTTTATAACAGAATACATCATTGCATAAATTTAAATATAAAATTTGTAATATTTTATTGTAAATTGTTAAATATATTATGACGCTACAAGTGCTAATTAAACACACGTGGGGTAAAACTCAATACTGTTATTAAAACTATATGTTACTATAAATTAAATTTTTTGCAAATTTCCAATTTGCAATTCCAATCCAAAATTCCAATTATTCTTGTTGTATGTTTATTTAGCGTCCCTTTTATGTTATGGCTAATCGGACTAGCTCTAAATTTAGCTTATCCAGAGTTAATTTGGATAGGGATTTTTAACGAGAACGTAACATTGTACAGGCTCGGAACCTCTGGTTAACGCGCCTTCCGAACGACGGCATATCTAGGATTTTTACTCCCTTTAAAAAATCCTAGGGCCACCTTCCATCGGAACCCATTAGCCAATCTTGGGCTTAGTAGGATATTATCCTAACCAGTAGGCCACAGATCGCCACAAATTATTCTTGGTATCAAAGAAAAATTGTTTGTCTCATTCTTAAGATCTGATTCGTTCTTGCCAAAAATTGTTGGTGTTAATTTTTCCCTTACATTTATTAGCATTGAAGAATCGAATAAATAAAGAAGAAAGCAAACACAAAAACTATTATATATATTTTATATTGTGTTTAACTCTATTACACACAAGTCTATTGGGGTTGGACTTATTACAACCCCACAGACGCCCCGTAGTTTTTTGGTTAAACCTAAAGATGAATTTTTTTTCTGTTATTTCCCATACAGTGAAATGAGTTGATGCAAAATTAAAATTTGCATATGTTTAATCAAAGGATTGGATGACAGAGAATAATAAATAAATAGATATGCGATATGGCGTCAATTGAACCCTGGCATCATTCGGCGAAAACAATAGATGATAAGGATCTGTGAGTAAAGACGGTAATATATAAGATTGTACTTTTGGGTACTGGCACTCTCTTGTTTATTATTATTGTAATTATAATATAGCATTCAAAATGATCGCCGACAGTATTATAAATGACAGGCATGAAATGTAAATTTTAACAAACATGAGTCCCTAATCCGAGCGCTGTAATGTAGAAGAGATTCACATAACATGTCTGACCCTACATATTATGTCATTAAGTATATATATATATATATTCCCAACGTGATTTTATATTCCCAGCGTGTTTATGAACTGTTTAAATTTTGCGAAGTTGTGTGAAAATCCATTTTGGCCAAACAAGTGTCAAATGTACCTGGCGGCTCTATATGATTCCTAGTCAATTATTCCAATTTTCAAAAAGTACTCTTTGGCGCAGTTTCTAGGTTGATATCAGACTTTACTTTCAACCGGACTAGTAAAGATAAATAAACTTATTTACTAAATAATCTCTTGTAAGTAGCCTTTTACAAATTTCTGAGTGAACGGGCACTCAATATTTTAAAGGCTCCTATGGCACTTGCATATTAAACCGAACGACCCCAGTCAATTCCTCAGATTACGGTATCGATCGGGGTATTCCGCCCGTACCTGGGTACGATGGGACCCCGGAACACGTGCACGTATAGCGATATGAATATGCCGCGGATGGAGGACCATCAGGTATATTGGGGAGGGGGTGCAGGAGAGCAAGTTGGATTGCCACCCTACACTCTGCTAAACTTCTCCCTCCTACAGATATTACAGCCTCTAATGAAATTTCTTCAAGAAGAAATATCGGTATCAATTTTGTTTTTCGCTTCGCCGACACGATATCCGTCCGCTCGAGATAAATGGGAGTAACTGAGGAAGGGGCGGGAATCAATGGTCTCTTGTTCTTGTTGAGCAGCCGAAACCGAATCAGAATCCAGTTTACTTCATTATGTACTTCTGCGTTTCTTGTATTAGCAGCTTTAAAGAAGAAGATTTGCTTCAAGCAGAAGCTAAATCAAAAATGTTTTTCTATCATTTATTTTTGTTGTCCGTGTTGTGGAGCTACTGAATATGGTTCCCTAATTGTTACCTATACTTTTTTCTGTAAGTTGAATTATTCAGATCGAACGATTACTTAGGAGGCGTTCAGGATCTATAGATTTTAGTACACCAATGGGTAGTTTCTCTACTTGTCTTTATCCATGCTATTATATATCATTCCTGTCATTTACTTGTTGTATTGTTATAATACAAATGTAAATTTCAATGAGTATATTAATAAACAAAAAATAAAAAATGATCTATCGAGGATAACTTTGGATTATATTCTCGAAACTTCAGGTTCAGGACTAGACTGAAAAAGCAGAAATAAGGCGGTAATAATTCGTGTTAGGCAAAGTTGCTTCCCTACCTGGACCACTACAATCCATCAAGTGTCTGGATTCAGTTCATGGTATAGAAAGTACTGTTTCTTGGACAAAATTTGTGCAGGAAGGTGATTTGACCTAGGTCACGCTCAACCGCCAGATTTCTCCCCCCCCCTTATTTTGTGTACCCACTTTATAGAGGCTGAGTGAGCCCCAGGAAGGTCCTAAATCCCACAGGATCTATCTTCTGCTTCTACCAGATTAAATAAAAGTCTGCCAGCGAGTGGGATTTTAACCCAGAACCTTCGGCATGGCAACTCAGCGCTTTACCACTGAACCATTAATTATTTTCTACTTTTTAGTTGAGCTGACTAAAAACTCGCGTTGTTTAGTTTTTTTAACTATTATTCATTTTCTAAGTTTTAATTCTGCTAGGTACAAAAGCGTGTTTTTTAAACTTTTTTTTCTTGCAAAATATACAAAACTACCCAGTTGACGCTGCTGGTAGTCATATGCTTCCCTATAGGTTATACCTTAGTAAATGCCTCAGTAATTGGCATGGTATATTGTCATTGAAATGTCGCTAATCCTTCAGGATAATGAGACAAAATTTAATTACTGTACTGTCATCTGTCCTTGAGACGTGTGCAAAGTTTCAATTTTATTTGATGTTTTGAAGTTGCCGAAAATCGGGTTCAGCGATTCCGTCACATTCATACGTACCTACCGGGGATTAGGCTTGTATTAGAATGTTTAAAATACCAAAATATTTTTCTATCACTTATTCAATTTTTAATAACCATAAGTGGCATAATGGTACAATTCCCCTTAAATGCTCCATCACCTCAACTAACCGGGAGATTGATCTAGCCGTTCCTTTGAGACGGGGGCCCCCGGCTAAGTGCCACCCTATTTGGCTATCAGTAGACCCATTCATTAGTCACTCTACCTGCACACCTTAGTGTTTCCTTCTCCCTCCTGGTGTCAGTCTTCCTCGCCCATTCAGATGTCAACGTCCAAGGTATTATATTAACCATCACTTTGAAAATTCATTTCATTAACATAATCAGACCTTTTAGAAAATTATTTGTAATTTACATATTCAGTTCTATATCATTTTATTTATACTTAGATACCTTTATTGTCCGTCAGTTTAGAAAACGACATTAGTCGAAAGATTCCAACCAATAAGCTTTAATCCTCTAAACTAAAAACAAGAAAACACAATATCTGTCAATATTCGCCTATTCGGGCATCTCCAGGACAAAAATAGATTAATAGCGAAGAGAAACACCGAATTGAGCAAATTCTAACCTCAAAATGCAGCGGAAATCAATAGGTTAAAACATCCCACCATCTCCATAACCCTAAATCAACTACTGAATCATAAAGACAATTACCAGAAAACAGCTGCAGAAGTTTGAATGAAAACAACTGATAATAATAATAAGGCATAGCGAAGACGCAGATTCGATGCCGATACCAACTCTGCATACAAACTTCTGTCTACGGACCACAAATTCCAAATCCACCAGATAACTCTTAACGTAATCCTCCCACCCACGCCTCGGTCCACCCCTCAGACGCTTCCCAGTGGCACAGCGCTTTTAATATCTTAGGAATTCGTTCGTTACTAATCCCAGGAACTTTACTGGCCTATTTTTATCTTCGCGACACTATCACCTGAATTATATTTACCGGGAAAAGAACTGATAACAAAATAAATACAGAATCCAAATTATACTCACCAAACTTCAAGGAACAAAGGAAAAGTAGTAATAATTAACAACAGGAAGCAGAAGACAAAGAAATCACATAAAAAAAGGAAAGCAATATTTTTGTCCTTTAAGGAATATTTTTGTCCACTAATGTTATTAGTTATTGAGCTATTAAGATATATGTTACAAAACATTGTGGCTGGAGGCCAATTAATGCAGTTTGCTAGTCCATTCCTGCTAATTCGTCAGCTACCTCATTGCCTCCCGTTCCCTCCCGTTTCAGGGTCACATTAGTGCAACTTTATGGCCCTTAGCTAATTGCTATCGTGGCAATTCCAGGGATTTGATTGTTAAGAGTAAAGTGCCTTTAGTGCTGTCTCGCTATCAGATAATATATTTGTTTTTCCCTTTGGACTCTTATTAAGACTTCCTCGTGGTGATGTCCCAATAGTTTGTATTACAGTGTGGAAGGACATTGTATATGTTCCTATATGGAGACGAATATTTCTTCTCCTGCTTTACTTCCTTAAATGATCCATCCGTTTACCAAATATGAGCACAATTTTTAAATTTGAATTCTCCTCCCTTCCATATATTTCGGTCCAGTATAAATGCCTTGACTTTCGTATTGATACCTAGTTTTTTGATCACTCAATGAATAAATCTAATATCCACCCTTCTATTTATTTAGGTGTGTTTCTTTATCCAAATATTTAATGGAGTAGCATAAATATTTAAGAAATAGGCATAGAACTTCTCCATGAATTGAAAAAAAATAACCAGCTCAGAAGGACCTATATATAAATAAAATGATTGATGTGTAAGGATCAATTTCCATAATGTTACAACTAATTAAAAAGGATAAATTTAAATGACTTATTTTTTGGTAATAGTAAATAGTTACAATATTGGTATACGAAAATCGTATTCCGTGGCTGATTGTTCATTTTATATCTGAGCAAACTACCCTATAAACAGTTTCTAACTTCATTAGTGCGGTTTTTACGTTGCTATTAGCCACCATGGAACAAGTTTTATCGTTAGTCGAAGTACTGTGATATACAACCATCCTACTAATTTGATTTCTATGACCGTTTTCCAAACTAAACACTTGTAATTCCATATTGAAGCATTTGGTTTTTCTCTGATTTGATTGTATTAGGGATTTGCGTTTGATCTTCAATCGTTCCCAGATATTTCACTTCGTCTATTTTAGTATGTTTCTCTTCTAGCGAAGGTGGTCGGAAAATGTTCTTTCTAATAAAACTTACATGATCTTCACTTGTATTACTTTTTGTAATCCGTTCAGGAAGCATCATTGCCTTCTTTCGTCCTCAACCTTCCAACGGTCTGTTCCTCTTGGTACTTTTTCTCTTAGCAGAGGTTATTTATTTCTTCCTGAGTGTTGTATGGAAGAATGTTTCGATGTTACTGGCCCCAACGTATCCCCTGGTTTTGCTACGAGGACATTCAATCACTCTCAGTACTTTGTTTCTTACAACGATTTTAAATTTAGAATATTTTGAATTACATTCCTCTGACATATTTTGGGATTACTTTTAATGAAAAGGAAGAATATTTAAAATTTAATAGTGCTAAAGTGATTCCATATGAAACCACTCTTTCAGTTAATAAACCGAACAGCCTGCAGCCCTCTATAACCTTTTGGTAAAACGTGACTACAGAAGTAACTCCTTCCCCAGATGGTTGTCTCTCTTTGGCTCCAAGAAATCCTTGGTCTTCTTAGCTCTCATTTTCGACCTGCTTTTCCAAGTTTCAAGATACGATCATGTGATCTAGGTATACGATTTATGCATGATTTTATATTATGGGTAAAAAAAACAACAGTGAAACAGCTATAAAGGCCCTAGAATATGTGCTGATAAAGTAAATGAAGTGTATAGGGTTAATTTTTTGAGTGTTACAACTACTTGAAAATATTAACTTGGTATACTGGTTATTTGGTATTTGTAAATAGAGACGTTATTGGTACCTATATACAAGTGTATTTTTTAATGGGTAAACAATGAACATAAGCATAGCTAGTAAAAATCGCAATCATTGACACAGATTCTTCATTAAAACACATTTATTATTTTTTGATTATTATATACTGTGTGTTTAACTTTACATACTTAGTGGTTAATAAGGAGAGATTAATTAATACATAGTGATAAAGATTTTCGTGTTAAGTGAGTTTGTTGTGACAAAAAGATTAAGAATACCACTGAGGCAGTATCAACGGTAATCGGAACCGACGATCTGTGGTCACACCAGTTGACAAGATAGCTACTTTTCAGAAGTGGCGAGAGAAAAAAGTCAGAAATACTTTCTACTCTCTTCCAATAGCTGGGGGAATGATAGGTAATTTTCAGTTGTCCACCCCACGGGTTATATCTTCCTTCCTTTAGCTTTCCTCTGTAGCTAATGGCGGAAAACAGGTGCTAGCTCTAACAACCTAAAGCCTAATGAACCTTTAACTTGACAGAAAACATAGAACAATATGTTGTCTGGCATAAACTTTTACACTAAATTAGTTAAATTGAATAATTTTAAAGGCTTGAAATAATTGTGTAATAATTAATTCTCATTTTTTAAATATTTTTAGTAGCTCTATATCTGTGTTTGTATAAATCGTAATGATATATATAACAAAAACCAATCAAAAATAAGCCATTTATAACTATTATATATTTTTTTTTATTCTGAAAGGTTGTGAATAGAGTGTTAATTACCAAGCTTTAAATATTTATGAATTGATGTTCAAGAAGCTTTATATTCGTGTGTAATATTTAGCTAATAACTAATTTATAATTTTTCGATCATTGAATAGATTGTATCTACAGCCCCGGTGAATAAGTGATCAACTATAATTTTCTCCAAAATGAGTATCTTGCACTTAAGTAAGCGGAATCGAGTTATTTTCGTAGTGAATAAGGGGCGAAGTAAGACATTGACTTGAAAAGGAGTTATTGCTTATATTACACCTCCATTTCAAGCCAAACACTACGACAATGATTCGATTCTGGTTATTTGAAAGCAGATTACTCTGTCTGGACTAAATCCGACTTAACCACATATTCACTGCGGCTGTAGATATAAAAAGTTTAAATAATAAAACAATAAGCCTAATTTAGAAAAGTGAATATTCGATATGATTTTATGAAACAGATATTTCTGTACTCCAGAGGTAAAGGACGCCATGTCATACTTTTGTGCTTGTTTAGGCATCTCGAACGATTAAAGTTTGTTTCCTCGTTATTTATGGAAACAGCTTGCAAGAAAATTATTCACATTGTTATTGCCCGTGGTAAGTAATTGGGTATATTGTATTTATTTATGCTAATTTACATAAAACATTGCTTATTTTGGGTGCAGTGTTCTTTAACACCAGGGCGCACATTCGTAATTTCAATTTAGCATTTGTACCTATGAGTACAGTAAAAAAAATTTTAATAAACCTTATTCTTATGAGATTGAATGGTCAGTACCATCCAATTGTCAATTGTATATCCCGTAACAAATATCAAAACACTTTAGAACGTAAAAGTGATTTGAACGCCTTTAACAAACTACGACTAACTCCGCAGAAAGCCAAAAATTATTCTAGGGAATTTAGTAGAGATAGATATGGTCTTGATAGTCTAAAAAACTCTTTATAACTATTGTATAATTATACTATAATAATTAATTAACATATATGTTTGCTTATTTTAATTCTTAAACATTCTTAATCCATGTTAGATTTACAGACAGCTATAAGCTATTCTCTACCATTATGACAGTTCTTTCCAATTACTTCATCCAAAAATGATGTAAATTTTCGTATTCCTTCGACGTATACGGTTTGTGAATTTTTATATAATAATGCAATATATTGTTGTAATATAGGGACTTAAAATAATTAAACCTTCTATAACCATTATCAGACTGTTCTTAATTATTCGATGGCATTCCTTATACTCCATTTTATTCTTGATTGAGTTAGGTATTTTAATTGCGCAGCCCTTTCTTCCGCTCCGTGTAATAGGGAGTTTTCCTTTTGTAAATTTTGGAGGAGTTGATGCCTAATTGAGTAATTTAATTAAAGTAGTCTGAAGAATATTTATAAACAAATGATTTTATGAGGCACTTCTTTTATGAAGGCTCATATCGTAAATCATAATTTAATAATCATAAATAATAATTTAAAAAATAATTTTAAATAAGTTATTATCATTAACTGCTATGTAATACACATACCTCATATACTACAATCGGGCGAAATTGTTACATCAACCTTAATAAATCTTCAAGTACTACATCCGAATTGTTTTATAATTAATGATACGATTACTGACTATACTAAGACTAGAGAATATTTTCTATATATTTCAATAATTTAATTTATAGTTTAGACAGGAATTATACATCTGTTTAAAAACCGGAACAAATATATTAGTAAAATGCGAGGTGATTGGAGATTCGGAATAGCTGATTGAGTTAAAAGGCTTGAATTCGTTGTTTAAATTGTAGGATAATACACTGTATTTATTAATACTAAATTTATTATTATTTTAGAAATAAAAAGAAATAAAATATATGGAGAAGATAACAATAATTATCAAGAAAGAAAAGACTTAATGTTTACATATATAGAAATTATATGAAAAAAATGGACACAGAATATATAAGTAATATATATTCTATTATATTATAAAAATATAGAATAAGGAATAGAAAAGAAGAAAAAATCCTATAATAACTGATCTCATATTATCCAACTGCATGTGTGAATAGCGAAATTAAAAATAAAAATATTTAAAAATAATCCATAATGCAATAAATAAAAATAAAATTATAAAAAAATTATATATGTTCTTAAATAAAATCTATCTAATATATATTTTAAAACGCATCAATTGCCGATAGATTAATAAGTTTTAATCATAAAACTGTACAATTATTTCCAGTTTTATTCAATGTTTGAATAAAAATTATAAGTTTTATTATTTTCTAATTTTGATTCAAATTTACCCGATTAAGTTTTTCTGTTATATTATTCGACTCTTCACTCATCTATATGAATTTGACTAACGTAATTGTCTAATTAGAAACTTTATATTTTTTTTTTAGTTCTGCCAGTTGTTTAACCTTATTACACATTCCTAAAATAACTATATTAAAGGGTCTATTTAAAATATCCAATAACAGTCAGTTAGGTGGTGGCAGAGTGTTTTAAGCATTCTTAATTGAGATCCTCCTGGAAACAAAGGTGAAATAAGTAAAAATAATAATTCGTACGAAAATAATTCGAATGACTTCATAAGAGATTATATCAGCTCACTAGAAGTAATTTTTTTATTTTATTACAGCTGTATTACATAGAATAATTTTTTTTTACTGGGGATGGGGAGGATATGGTATTCATTTTTCGTCACAAGTATAGACTTGTATACTTCAGTTACAGAATTGAGTCATGTTGACATAAAAAAGATATTAGTCATGAAAAAATAATTTTACAGGAGAAGCAAAAAATTGTTTTACAACTAAAAATGGAAGGTTCAAGAGAAAACTAGTATCTATCACCATTCATAGAAACTAAACCACTCACAGTTTTGACTTAATCCCATTCCTATCCTATTGGCATGATGATTACTACTTTTTCTATGTAAAACTTTTTCTATGGGAGCGGAGTGGCTCGGCGGCAAAGAGCTGAGTTACCATGCCGAAGGTCCTGGGTTCAAATCCCGCTCCCTGGCAGACTTTTATTTAATCTTTTTCCGGCCGGAGATGAATCTAGAACCCTCTCAGAGCTCACCCAGTCTCTATTAAGTGGCTACCCAAAATAAGCGGGATAAGTCTGGCGGTTGAACGTTATCTTATGATGAAATCACTTCCCAGCACAACTGTTATCCTAGAAACAGTACAGTCTCTACCATGTACAGATTTTTTCATAACACTTTATTTGTACAGTTTTATTTTTTTTTTTTTATTTCCAGTTAAGAATTACTGAAAATGCTCCAGCCTGAGATTGTAAGAAATAATTTTGCTGTATAAAAATGAAATCACCTAAGAAAATATTTGTGTTTCTTCATTTTTTTTGTTTATCCAATATATTTATTTGTCTAAGAAACAATGCAGACTCTACTATGTACTGAACCCAAGACCCTCCATGGGTTGTTGTGGTAGGGTTATTTTCTCGACTTAATACTGAAAAATGACTATTTTTTACCTTTTCCATGTCCATGCCTCAATTATCAAATATGATTTAATATATGCTGCTATAAATTTATTGTCCGTCTTTTTTTTTTGTTATCATTAAAGTATCACATAAAAAAAACATTATGTCAGGGGATATCAAAATCATATTTTCTTACCAATTTGAATAGCGTTGCCACTTCAGAGGTCATTGCATTTTTTGTGATGCTTTTTTTTTTTTTTTTCGGATTCTTACTCCTTACAAGTATTTCATCACAAACTAATCAAGATTTTTCAACACTTTCCGTTTAGTATCTATTTTGATTTGTGTTGTCATGGATACTGTTCTACTTATTACTTTAGAATCCAACTATCAAATAATAACATCTATGAGAAATGCGATTTATTCCAACATCTTCTTCATGATATTCTGACGTGTTGTGGTGAAAGTTTCAGCTAGGTGAAATAGACGGGTTAAGGTGAAAGGAATTTTGCCCCTTCATTTATTTTATTTCATTCTATATTTATTACGAACGCGTTCATAAATTAACATTTATTTTTGAGTTCATTATTATAAATATATTTTTCAGTGTCAAATCCATGAGTCACCTATCCCCAGCGGTTGTGTTACTGGCTGAGTACAGAGTTGTTGTTTGTGTGGTGTTATTTTATTCTTTCTTTTCTGATTTGTTATATTGTGACTTTGACCTGGACCTGGTGTAAGGCTATAATTTCCGCTTATCCGCTATTTAATAAATTCTTTCAACAGATAAAAGTTACATTTTTATAAGAACCTAGGACCTAAAATATCTACCCTTATTTTTTAATCGGTATTGTCCATCCGTTCCGTTTCTTAGTTGAATCTAACGATTCCAAATACAATGGTGATTATTGAAAGGGAAATGCTTGATAAAGTGAAGATTCGCCTTTCCCAGAGAGAAAGGAAAAGCTTTATGAAATTCAATTTCCTAATCTCTCTTGAGCAGCATTAATTCTTCCGCGTAAGAATATTTTAGGGGAGAGAGGATTTAAGAGAAGGATTGTTATCTAAACATTAGGTTATCTTCGGAGCGATCATTAAATGCCAGTCGGAAATAGCTTTTAGCCTTTGTTTTCTTATCCAGTCCAATTTATCCATTTGTAGAGGCTGTCATTTAGATACGCTTCAGCGGACAGTCGATAACTTGTCATGGTTCGCTTCTTCCTACTATCGGCTTGCACTTCCGACCGTGTTCTTTACCCGTTTATCGCCATGGAACGTATAAAGTATGTTACAAATAAGATATAAATAATAAAGGCCTTGTCCATTGTCAATATGAATAATTACTGAATATTATTCATAAGTCTTAAAACAGGATACCTCAGTCTTTAAAAAAATTCAAATTATACCCGCAGAACAGATCCGTCAATTAGTATTCACTTAAAGAACATGGATCGAAGGATAGAGGTAGCTAAGTTTGTCCCTAATGATCTCCAGTCAGTAATCCAGTTAACCTCTGATCCCGGACTCGAGACCGACTGGGAAAGCTACATTACTTCTTCTGTTAACAGATATCTTTATATTGACCGTATGGAATCTGAAGACCATCTTGGGGCTCACCCAGCCTTAAAACTGGTGGTTAAGCGTTTTATCGTCCAAATAACATTACCGTCGGCATAACAGTGCAATCCGGATCTTGTTTCCAATAACACCGCCAGTGATTTTACCTTGTAACAGTAACCTAGTGATTAATTGAAAGACATGGGTTAGAAAAACATATGTATTTATTCAATTAAAATGATAGTTTGCAAAATTTCAAAAATAAGTAAAGAAATAAATATAAATGCCATTAGTTCAATTAGTTACTTCTGGCGGCCAAAATTAGGATTTTGGCTATGTCCTTTAGTATCCTCTCAAAAAGGTCGAAATTTCTGTACCTCTGCCTCCACATAAACTCACACAAATATGATTCAATCAGGGAGCGATGTGTGCCATTTAGTTTATTATTTCTTCTTTTGGCTATGGTCCACATTGACTCAACTGTTTGAGTATGAACACCAGTAACTGGATCGACAAAATTTCACAGTAAAATGTCTATAATCCATTCCTACCAGTTTTCCGATTCCATTGTAGGACTTCCACTGATCCGACATTATAATGGAACCTGGTCTAATTGACGTTCTAATACACTCCGGCTGGGTTTGAGTTGTTTTATCAGGTACTGTGTATAGGAAACATTCTTTCGTCTCACTATAGATCCCGCCGAGCACCCATTGCTGTGGATAGAACCGTCCAACGTTATACTTGCGTCGAAAGAGGCACGACTCGTCAATCTCAACTGTCAATCCTTCCCCTCCAATAACTGTGGGGGTTTTCAATAAACTGAATGCGCACACCTCCCTCAAATAATTTTTCCAATCAGCAATCGTACGGGAGCTCATGTCAATTCTTTCGAGCAGAATTTAACCGTCGTATATTCCTTTGTCCATGAATAACTGAATAATACTACCTTATTTAACGGAAACTTGCAATGACATAGCCACGTACCTGTATACGCGCCACATTCATACCGTCATTACATCTGTATGTGTTCCGACCTTCGTAAAATTTCATGATGTGGCCTTGTTTGCAATGCATTACTTTGCTCCAAAAATAATTTTGTCCCTTTCTCTTCATTGCATAATTCGTACAGTTCCAAAAGATTCATATTGGTTGCTTCATTAAGCGTATTCATTCTCACAGTAATATTTTCATTTGTGTATCAAGGGAAATAAAACTATATAGCAACCGTTAATTAATATCATAAAATCACTAGTGGTGGTTTTGGAATCAAGACCCTGCAATCCTTATGACATACTTGGCTTGTTACACTCCATGCTACAACCCATGAAAATGACAAGAAAACAGAACCGGGTAAAATTGATACTCTAAATCGATTTTTTGTATTAATTTTTGTTGTAAACATATTGCTTCCAATTCAATTTAATGTAAAAATTTCCTTATATGCTAATAGCTTACTTAAAGCAATGAAGAATGAATTTCTCTTATATGAGAATGTCTCATTTTATTATATAAAAAAGTTTTTAACGACCGTGTAATACTTCATATTTTATATCTGATATGTATGATACCAATGTATAAAATATCAATAGGAATAAATATAATAATGGGATACAGACTTGAAATTAATTTTATTACCTGTTTTCACTATATTTTTTTTTTTAAGATAAATAATTATAAAAATCAAAAATCTACAGGCGTTGATGACCCCAGGGTTTTTTCGCCTCTAAGCAACAACAAACAAACAAACAAACTATATTGAAAAAATATGTTTACTACATGTAAGTTATAAAATTGGACCAACGAGCTGTACAGTTAAATTAACATTCTTAAATTTCTCAAATACAGGTTGGTGAGGGAGTCAAAAACAGGGGAACAGAGGGTACCCCCCTCCCACCAGTTAAATTACACAAGAGAAATAGCATGTCTTGTTAGAAGTTTTTCAGCATATTTATCATCATTAGGTTAATACAAATAAAAATATAGTTTTTTAATAAAGACAAAACACCTAAATCTTTTTGAATTAATAATGCATTTTATTTTATTTCAGCTTATTAAAATTTATAAATTCGGATCATCAGTTTCTCTGATAAGTAGAGTGATTTTTTTTCAATGTGACTACTAAGTAATGATATTATGGAATGCGTTGTTTATCAATTTCTTTATTAACATCACTTATGGAATTAAATAGTATTTATGTATTGTTAATTTCTTTTAAGTTGTTGAATTTAAATTAGTAATCCGAGACTGTTGTTTGGCCAGGAATTACATTTTTTTTTCTGTAAAATAAATAAATTACTATTACAGAAGTTTTTCTTCTCTCTTTTTCTGTATAACCTCAAAATTGTTTCCTAACATTACAATAATTATGTATTTGAATTTTAAAAAATAACCAAAATCAACGTGATTTATTATCTCCTGATAAGAACTATTTTATTAAAAATATATGTCCTAGTAATACATTTTCAAAATGAATTTTATTGCAATGGTGTGCTGAGTCAACTTTGATTATAGATTGGCATTACAATGATTGTGCAAATAAGAAAAACGAGAATTAGGGTTACCTATTGAATGAATCATTGCATTAAAAATATACTTTCGTTATAATTATGCTTCTTCCAAATGTATTCTATAGCCTTGGGTATGCTGAGCCAACCTTGAACTAGTTCGCGCTATAGACTCAATGGGGAGCTGGTACTGGCTGGCAACATAGACAATAATGAATGCCATTGGCAATAGGCCCCCATTAGAGTATAAGATAAAGAGAGGCCGGAATGACACGTGGGCGCCATGACGACCACCTGCACAACAGGCTCAGCCAATCGATGCACGTCCCTCCCCTAATTGTACCCCCTCCACCTCCCACCTCTCGCCGGCCTTCTTTGGCCATTTTTATCAATGAAACTACGGAGCTCTTTATTTTCTCCTAAATGCTTTCAAGAGACAAAATAGCTCTGTGTTTTCTTTCGTTTTCTTTTAGAAAGGCATTTCCACTGTTTTATACCCAGTTTTTTTTCTAAAGCATGTATACCTATTATCGAGCATATACGTTGTCAGGTACTCGTTAAACATGTAGATCCTAATTAGACCTGGATAGGAAAAATTTAGAGCTCCCACTGTAGCATCATCCGATTAGCCATAGCACCACTAAGCGACGTTAAATGAATAATAATCAATCAAGTAATGATGTTAAAGCATGTATGGTTTTTCTTATTGTTCTGTTTGCTATGATCACTAGAGAAATTAAGTAATATTTATTACCTTATCAATTACTTTTAAAACTATTGAAATATTTTCCTGTGGATTGAGTTAGTTATGTTTCAAGATACATTCCTTATACATGGGATTTTGAGTAGTCATTCGTGATTACTATTTTCTATTTATTTATTGCTATTTTTACTATGTTTTTTTATACAAAACATAATTAAATATTACTTTTTCATTGAATAATTAAAAAATGTATTAAAATTAAGGCAAATTGGCATTGCATTAATTCATTCATTTCATATAAAACGTAAACTCATTCGAAAATGAAAAGTATGCACATAATACTAAAACCCATAGTTCAATAATGCTTTATAGGTTCCAGCTCCTTGTGTATTCTTCCCGTAACTCCCTGGATTTACAAGATCGTAAACATCGGGCACCAGCTAAAGAGATGGAAATATAAACAGTTCGGAGTGGGCAGGAGCTGTTGGCATCCAGGCCTCCAGCGATCTATTTTCTTTATCGCTTCATCCACCACACTCTTCCTTCTCCACCTCGCTGTCTTAGGCGACTTCTCATCCTGGGAAGGTGAGCCAATGGTTTGGAACACCGGGTATCTCACGTGTCGGCTGAATACAAAAGAAGCTATTATTTAATATAGGGCCTTTCAAGTTTATTGATGGATATAGAAATAAATCCGGAAAGACATATACAGATAAATATTTTAATACTAATGAATATATTAAAAAATAAATTAATAGTTTAGTTATTTCCAAACTGAAACTAAATAATTATGCTTGCTTTAATATTGTGTTATTTTTTAAATATATATTTTTTTTTATATGTTTGCATTATTTAGTCATCTTATTTTAGATTAAATTCCGTGTTAAAATGAAAGGTTTCCTATGTACTAATTACTGTATGATCCATGATATTGAATATTAAAAATAAATAAATAAAATATTGCCACCTACTGGATTTCAAACGGTATACATCAAACCGCATTAACACCTTATTAATAAAAATAGAAACTGTATCATACAAAAGTTTCGTTTTATAATAATATTGTATAACTGTTGTCTACTATTTATATTGAATCCATCTACTTTACTGCTAAGAAATGTTCTATTGTAGAGTGTTTATTTCTTGTGTACACTTGAATATGTACACTTTGTGTTTTAAATAATTGATTTCGCAATATTTATTGAATATTAACGTATATAGCATTATTTTAGGTTGATAATTCTGATTTTAGTTTTATCAGATACTCTTAGGTCAAAATTTTTTTTAAAATTTTAATGATAAAAAAGGAAAAAAACGTCGTCTATTGTTTCGTATGGGTATATAGTATGTCATTTAGAGGAAAATTATAGTATACAAAAAGCAGAAAAAAAAACTAAATTAAATTATATTAAACACCGATCTGGTCAGACCGATCTTTCATTTATGTTTAAAAAAAAATTAATTTTTGTTATATTTTTTTAATTATAGTCACTAAACATGTTCATTAAACTAGTACCAACGGTAGTATATAATTCATGTATTACTAATAATTAGCATTAGTAATAAATGAAAGTCTTTAACTAATTCTATTTCTTAAAAAGTAATATATCTTGGATATATCATATAGCGCACATAAGATCTCGGACAAATCACGTCCCTGGACAGACGTTCTATTAGAAACAGTACAGACTTTACAATGTACTGAACCCAAGACCCTTCTAATGCTGTAGTTTTACAATTATTTTTTGTTTTTTTATATTAGTCTGTTTTAGATCCTTTATAAACACCTAGATAACATACATGCACAACCGCTGGCTTAGAAACCTTAAAATCTCTCCCATGCTCATGAATATACGTATCCTAAAATATAAAATAGAATAACCTTTTTATAAAATAAAATAATGATAGTATTAGTATATTTTTTCCCAAAATGTTTGGCTTATATCCAATATTATGCCACAGCGAAATATATATTTTAATGAAACCTGAATTTCATATACATTTTTTAAAGCATACCATTTTTTCAATATAAATTTTTTTAAATTCTGAATTTAGCTATATTGAATACTATTATTATTGGTTTTCGAAAGACATGAACGTGAAACTGAGAAGGATCGGACATGGCTATGTAACAGTTCGAGAATAATTAGGCGGGAGACAGCAACAGCAGGGGAAGAAGGACCATCCTCAAGCGCTGACCTCGCAGCTGCATTAATTAGTCGGCTTGACCCCGCATCGCTAATGAATAGCCACCCCCACTTTTCAATTATCTCTCGGATCAAGTACCCACTTTCCCCATAGCCACTTCATGTCTTCGGCACCGGCGGCTCACCGTAGGAGGATTCGCCGGGGCGTAATACATTCACGAGTGTGCTCGTTTAAAATGTATGTAGTAGGCATTATTCGTTCAACAGTTGTCGAGATAAAATTAATGACTACGTGATTAATAATTATAAAATTTAAGCAGGGTTCAGAATCAGTGAATGTTCGATTTTTGGGCATTCTACATCAAAACTAAAGTCGATCCATTATCGGATTATTTATTACGTATTTTAAGATTTATTGTTGTATCCAAAGTGGATATTTCCCAATTTCAATGATCCACGTCAAGTAGTCAAGCAACGCTTTATGGTCCCGAAAGTTCAGATTCAGAACCGAGTTAAAACCATGAGAAATAAGGCGGCGTCTTGCTTTGGTGGAAAAACTGATTGATTAAACAAGCGAGAAAAGGAAAAGAGTGAATGTTTGAAATTTCCGGATTGTCTCCTTTTGATACGACGACGGACTCCTTCAACCACTCAAATACTGCCCTGAAAAGAGAAGACATGGTTAACCTTGCAAGCAGTGGATTGAAGAAATAAGAGAAGAAATGGCAGCTAGAGGTCCAAGTGTGTGTGAAAAAAATAGCAAAACCATATAATAAAAAAACTGTTACCTTTTAAATAAGTATCCGGAATGATCTGAGTGTTTTGTAATACTTACATGATCGAAGTAGTGGCATAATGTCTTCTGTTATCAGCGGAGGTAATAGACTATCAGATTAGCCAAATAATGGTTCAGCATTTCAATGTTAAGGGCTACATTAAATAGCTATTAGAAATTAACTACTAACGGCAGTAAAGCAACTAGCCCAACCTTTGGAGATATTTTTTTATGAAACAGTGAACTTCTACCAGACAGAAGGCGTCGTTTACTACAAATAATTGGTTTACTGCAGATAGGAAGCTGGTCCAGAACAAGAAACATTTTTTGTCTCTCTTGTAAAATTTAGAAAAGTAGACCAGCTGCCTTTCCGCATTTCAAGGGCCTTCTTTTTAAACTGCATCATACCATTTATTGATTTTGGGATATGTTGTTACAAGAAGGAGGGAAAAGATAAATATGGATAACCGGGAGAAGAGAATTTCCAATCGAAAGGCCATATCCGATAATACATGACCCCGAGGCGGGGGACCCAGCTTTCATTAGGAGAGCCCTGCAAATTGACCATTTGTCTCGCCTCCTTTCCGCCCTAGTTCTGTTCCTTCTGGTCTCTTTTATTTACGTCCGACTTTCTCCTCGTTCGCTTCTCGCTCTGTTTCACGGCATCTCCTATGTTCCTGATCGTGGTTGAGCTAGCGATGTTTAAAATATTGTATTTGAATCTTTGAACTCGATTTTCGGCCACTTCAGAACATGGAATTAAATTGAACCTTTGCATACTTATCAATTGCCGTTTACTATACGAAAATTAAATAAGTTTTTTCTCATTACCCTGGCCAGGATTTAGTATTAGAGATTATAGTTAACCGAAAACACGCCAGTTAGAGATTGACTTTAGACTTTGAATTGACTTTAGTCGTATATTTCGAACAATAGAGTGGTGAACAAAATTGTATTCATTTTATTGTAAGAAAGCTATGGATGTTTGTCATTATTGACTGATAAAATAATTGGTTAAAGTATAGTCATTATGAAAATATCTTAAAATGTTCCCCATGTATTTTCTACAATAAAGTGATTTTTTTTTTGTCCAACACTATTCTTATTTTAATCTTATTGAAAATTATTTTCTAATAATATAGGGAATGTGAACTGCATACATACTGTTTTATTTCAAAAGAATTGTCGATTAAGAAGTGGATTCCATAGTGAAAACAGCTATAAACCTGGAGTTCTAGAGCAATAAAAACGTTGGATATTAACTCCCTTACTACGTTCCCGGATGTATGCTATATGAAGCGATAAATGCCTAAATTAAAAGTAACTTTATGTCCTAACATTTAATGAAAACTTGATAGAATGTCCCATAATTCGATCAGGAATGCCCGATATGAAATTGATATGGCTACCTTGTGCTGATATTTTATGGCGGTGTCATAAATATCTTTGCCGTAAACATTTTTTATGGGTCATATTTGTACCTTTAGTAACTGAAACCAGAATAACTGTCTTAATAAATTGTATGATTGTTAAGCAATAGTCATACAATTGGATCTGCAATAAATACAGTTTAACCTAACTATAGATTAGGTATATGAAATTATCATGATTTTGGGAATGTATTAATTTTTTGTGTAAACATACTGCAAACTTGGGGAGATTCCATTCTAACAGTATTTATTTATGTCATCCATTAACAATCTATTTATAAAAAAAATATATCAATATGATCTTCATAATAAATAATATGCCTTGCAGTGTAGAGAAAACTAACAGCTTATCACTGGCATATCAGTATCGTGTCGTATAAATTTTTAGAATTAACCTATTTATTTTTTTCGTCACAAATAAATCTTAATGTTCAATCCCTAAATAAATTTAATAATAATTTTGAAGAAGGACCACTAATTTTATTTTATTTCAGCGCGGTGAATAATTGAGTCAATACCTTATAAAAAAATTTAATAAATACGTAACAGAACAGAATCAAACACTTATCCATACGATAAGTATATACGTATTAGAATCAGAATCCGTAGTATATACGTATGCCTACAAAATATTTAAAAATTTTAATTAATTTTTTTTTATCTCTTCATAGTGATTTTATTGTTCGTTTTTAATTTATTTATTTTTATTGACATTATTATTTGATATTATACATTCCTAATAAATTTTATTAAATATTATAAATTATTTTTACTTTTAAAGCGATATCAACATTCACATGTAATAATAAAATAGTAGCAGTTGAATAGTAAGCAGGCATTATAACAAGAACATTTTTTTATTTATTGTGTTGAGTTTAGCAATTATTTGCTTTTTTTTTTTAATAATTGTCTTTTTTTACGTTATTATTCGATATGATATAGGCCTAATAAATTATATTAAACAAAATAAGTTATTTTAACCTGTTGAGAGAACTGAACATACATATAGTTCAAAAATCTCTAAATTACCCTAGTACACAACATTAATTATATTATAGTCTACTTTTTTGTGATATGATTTTAATTTTAAAACTTTTAATATATTTTAATTTAGTAACAATTTTTTGAAAGATAAAAAGTTATTAAATATTTAAATAATATCGACTTTATACAAATAACTTTAAACAAAAGTAAAATGGCGTTTCAACATTAAATATCAAGTTATTTTTGAATATATTCAAATTTGTATTCAACGAATTAGTTAGATATATATCTGTAACGAGACACTGATAATTTATTCAAACACCAAAATAGAATTGAAATGGGATCCGAACAATGACTGGAATAATTGAAGAGTATGAATCGGGTGCAGACGAACGCCTAGCTGCAGTCGGTTTATTTCATCCATCGTTCGGATTTTGTATCGTTCACTAACGGGGCATTCCGATCAGCCTGGCCCTAAATAATCGACTATCGGATATATCGATTCCGAAGGCCCTCAATAATTCACTCCTCCACGGCATCAACCCCTAATTTGTTGGGTTATTTGTTCTTAGCCCACCCCCAACCCTCTGAACAGAACCGCAAGAGGGCCTCCCCCAATTGTGGCTATTTACAAGCCGACCTTCGCCGTCTCATTAGCAAGGCTTCTCTTACTATGATGATTACGAGCTTGTTAGACAACGTAGTTAATAATTTACACGTATCGTCTATATTTTGGGATGTCGCTACTATGTAATGCTTTATTGGCTTAACTCCCCAAGCAATGATCTCAGAGAAAAGTCATTTCCTTTGATCTGAATAATATTTAAATAATAAAATTGGATGCCACTCTGAGGTCGATACCACTGAGTTATAATAATGCTGTATCATTAATGAATAAGAAACATGCCCCTCTTCTCCAAAGATTGACTGAAATATTATGATTTTTTTAGTAAATAAGTCGATCCTTCATTATCTAATTGAATAACATCATATTTATCGTGTACTGATCATAGTTACAAGCTAACATATATAATATAATGTTCCATACAGTGTCACATATAACAGTAATATTCACAAAAGGATCTTTTGGCGTCTCAAAAACGTGATTTACTAATAAAACGTTAATATGAGTAGGTGTATAGATTGATTACACACATATGTATTTATAACAAGTTTTTATAGTTACCCAATTATAACATTGGTATATATTTGTTGGTGCGCTTTTTCCATTTGATCATCCTTTCTCAGCACTCGTCAATTTCGTTCTTCGTCAATTAAATAAAAAAATTTACCTTTTTTTATTGTATTCAACATTGTATTTTTATAAATTAGTTGCAGTCTATTGCTTCCTTTCCATAGTAAAGAAATACATACATTGTGATAAGATAGAATCCCTTTATTTGCACTTTTTTCCATGAAAATGTCATTTAATTTTTGCCATTTAGATCTATTAGTAACTTTTCATTTATCACTATCCGCTAATTTCTGTCTCTCATAATCCAAAAGAGAAAGAGAATAATGGGAAACATAAAAAGAGAAACATTGAAAGATGATTTACAGTATCATGAATTTCTCTTTAATAAAAAGTTTATATGTTTAAAATGGCACTAAAATAATTTAAACAGTGCACAATATTTAGTATTCTAAATAGATTTACAAATACCTGATAGATGTTTATTTATTATTAATATAAATTAAAATCAAACTCGTTTGATGGTATTGATTTTCTACTTGCAGTACCTCAGTACTTATTATTTTAGGGTATTATTGGCATTGGGCTGTACTGTAATTTTTATTTGTTCTTAGGGTTTATATGATATTTTAATATCTGTCTGTGTATTGTGAAATAACTCAATTATATCCATTCACTTTTCATTAATTTTATTTTTATTTCATCCAAATGTTTACTTTTGTGTATATAGAAAATATATTTCATATTTTGAAAATGTTTTTATAAAACAATCATATTTTTAAAATTAAAAGAACAAATTAAATTAAATAACAAATACTGTTATTATTATTAATTTTGTCATATCCTCTCATTTTTAATGATTCTTAAAATAAATCTCGTGGTAAGCTTTTGTACAGGTTTTAGAAATAAAAAAAGTCTCCTTTCATCTCGAAGTAAATAAATATGATAAAGTTACGTAACTTGACGCCTTTTGTATTTTATTTATAGAAGCTTAGGATTATATTTTGCAACATAAAATTTCCAGATAAAAGACTTTCCCCAGGACATGTGATACAAGAAGCAGCTCTTTTAGGGCATAAAGCCTGTCGAGCGAGGCCATAAACAGGGTATACTTAAAACTTTTTATATTATTTACTTCATAAAACCCTTAGATTGAACCTCGCCCATTTATATTTTGATGTATATATTTGCATAATTTTGTTCAAACTTTTATTTTTACCACTTTTTCGGTATTTATTTCGAAATTGAGTGATTAAAGTTATATTGAAAATGATTGAACTGTCAAAATGGGAGTCCCTTTTATTTATTTATTTTTTACTTGTCATGTCGCTCAAGTTCACTGTAACTTTTTAAATTTATAACGCTTCCTAGAGGGTGCTTGTGCTACAAGCAATACTGCCAAAACCACATGATTGGTCCACGAATGATATTATAATAAATAATTATTATTATTTAAAAATATTTTTTCTCAGTTCACCCGTTATTAACGATAATTTTTAGCCATTAAATAACCGGCTTAAAACACAAGTAATGTTGAATTTTCAATATTACACGACTTTCTGATGAACAAAGGCGTTTTGAACTAGTTTTAGTAATTGAGGGTAGCTTAGAAGTTTCCCCATTTTATCTTTTTAATCGAGTTTGAAATGACTAAACTTATTCTATACTGATATAGAGTTATACATATAATTTATATAAAGTAGTTAATATAATTATATAAAGTTATAGTATACTGTTAATTTTATATATTTTTTCATTAGGAATGCTTAATTATCTATTACAATACTTCATAACGCCAATAACAATTTTTGCGTTTCGCCTACGTAATATCATTTACTATCGCTATAAAATATATAGATAGAGTATCACTTTTGTTCATGTTTATTATAATCGTTGGATAAATTATATTTGTCTCGAATTAAATGTTGATATTGAAATTGAAAAATAAAATCATGTGAAACATCGATCGGTGATTTAAGAATTCGATTGGAATAAAGTGTGTAACAGGATTTAACTCATACTTTTAAAATATTGTTTTTTACACCATTTGGCTGATGCCATCTCTTCGCTCCAGCCGTAAATAAATCTCAAAGATGTTAGAAAACTCAATCTGGATGATTTGATCCACGTACCATTGTGAATGCCCATCTTCGTGGAGCATGTTGTATGATTGCAATGCTAACGTACTCCGTCAAAAAAGACAGTTTCATTTTATGATTCTGATCGCATGTTTATATAATTTATCTATATTATGTTAATAATTAAATTTTATGGAGTAATTGTAGAATAGGAAAACATATGCATAACTGATCTGATGTTAATGCTAAGAACGTTTGCCTTGATGTGGTCTCCCTCAAATACACAATTCACAGCCATTGTGAGACTTATATAGTTGCCGACATTGAACTACTCAGATTGTCAATACGAATCCTCCAGGGTTGTTGACATAGGGTCCCCACTGCCAACAGAACATTATACTCGGGTCGCAATAAGACAACTACGGACCCTGAAAGCTAAACACTCCCTCTTGAATCCATTATTTCCTAACAACAATATTCACGTTTTCTGTTATTAACTTCCTTTCCGCTGCCATTATCTTTACGGAGTCATAAAAATCCAAATGTTCTGGAGTTCCCATTTAGATGCTTACTGCTGTTTTTAATTTTCTCTCATTTCCTCACTTCTTGATACTCGGTATTTCTCCGGAACGAGGACATTTCCTGATCTTCAGTTTATTCGTGCAATGGAAGATCTGGGGAGCTGGGTAGTTCAGTGGTAGAGCGACGAGTTGCTGTGCTGAAGATCCCGTTTTCCAATGCGGGTGTGGCAGGTGCATTATTTAATCTGCTTTTTTTTTCTTTGTATTTGTATCTAAACTTGTCAAGTATGTACAATTTACAATCAGCTGGTTGACCGTCACTAAAATGAAAAAATGATATGAGAGTACTAATAGTACCCTCCGGGACTTCTCCCGTGGTTTGGCTTGACTTCATATGATAACAGATTTTTCATCCAAGTTATTTTTAGTCTAAGTCTAGTATTTTCAGGCATGAGAGTTGCGTTCATTTGTTCTATCAATGGTTTGGGTGCGCTTGTAGTTTTTTTAGAATGTGTGTTTGTTGGTATGTGTACGTCAACCGTTGGTATTTAATCTGTAAGCAACCATATGGTTTGCAGATCCTCTGGCGCTTGCCCGCACTCTATAAAGTGGGGAACCTTAATTCGTGTAAAAACCTGGCTGTTGATGCGATCTTGGTGAAATCATCTCCTAGCACTGTCATTGGCTTAGCAACAGTTTAGTTTGTATCATACAAGACCCTTCATGAGTTGTACTAGTTAAATTTTTTTCTTTTGAATCATTTACTACTTCTACTGCATTCAACAGTTGTAAGAGACCCTTTACAAGGTCCTACTTAATCCATTTTTTGGATTTAAACTAACCTCTAATTTGTTTATAGGAAAAAATGTTCAGTCACCTTTAGTATTGGGGTGTTATTTATTTCATAGAAGGTCGGCAAAACAACTTACTAGGAAATAAATAAAACACCTCTCTCTGACCTCTTTAATGTAATGCGTCATACAAAGAATAAGATGTTAATTAATTTATTAATTAGTGGTTTATTAAGAGGAAAATATTAACTTCACAAACTCAAATTTAAAAATATATAATAGATAAAATAGGGTTCGCCTATGGCGTAATGGTTAGAATAACCCTATAAACCCAAGATTGCTATTTCGCAGCCCAGCAGAATTTTTCATAAGTAATAAAAAAATCTTTGACATACCGTCCTTCGGAAGGGACATAAAATGGGAAGCCTAAGCCTGTGTGAGTCAGGTACTCATTAAAAAATTCAATCCTAATAGCACCTCGACAGGTAAAATTTAGGACTCCCCCTGTAGCATCGTCCGATTAGCCATAGCATATAAAATGAATAAAAAAAATAATTTTAGGACTTAAATAATCATGTGGCCCATTTAATTTGTGATTGACAAATTGGTTCCGAATTTAAAACCAAAATATTCTAGATACGTTGATAGAAATATCCGAAAAGATGCGAAGGCTAAGGTGTCAGATTGAATAAAAAATTTTGATAGGTTGAGGTCGCACCAGTGTTGATTGTGTGAAAATGATTAATAGGCAGGCCCTGGTGGGTGGGCAAAGTCGGCGGAGATAAATGGGGCTTTTAATTGAAAATCCTACCCGCGCCTGTATTCTCCTTAATTAGTCTTATATCAGAATGGATTATTCTCCCGAGGCCTGATATAAGTTATATCCATGATTCGCGTCCATCATTCGATAAGTATCTTTTCATGCCATTGGCCATCAGGAACCACAGAGTGGAATCTAAAAAAACACTAGATGGCTGGATTTGGAGAAAACGGTGGTCTAAGAAGCCAACGATAGCCATGATGAATTTTAAAATAAACAAATTAACTTGAATTTAAACCGAAAGTCCAGAACCCTCATTAGGATTCTTCTCAAACATTTTAACCTACGTGATAAGTTTGGTATATCATCATTGTTGTATGCTTTTTGGGTTGATTGGGCTCCTACCATTGGAGTTTCAACATTAGAAAATTTCACATGCTATTTATTTTATGGTTATTTCTTAGTTATCATGTACCTGACATTTATAATATGATATGCAGAATATTTAAAAATAAATAATCGTACTTTAATTTTGATGTGCTATTCACGCATAGTGTTTTTAAGATCTTACAGAAGATTAATTCAATGAAATCAACTTTTAATAATATAATTTTAGGTATAAGAATTAATAAATGAATACAAAATTAATAGGATAAGAATCTCTTTAATGGACTTCTTGATGCCTTGGATCATATTTAGTCCATGGTAAATACACCCAATAACCTAAGGTTGGATACTAAACTAAATGTCTTTTTAATTGGCTTTTCATTCAATATTTTTTGAGTATTATTGTGACAATTTAATAATAAAATGTTTTATGACAATATCCGTGGCCTGGATTGAAAATACATCTATCATGCAATCAGATTTTTTCACACCGATGCTATTAATTGATTTGTTTTATAAGTACTTGTAAGTGTTGAAATCGGAGTATGAGAAAAACACGATTTTAACAGGAACATGGAAAATCGTAAATAGGCCTACATATTCACTAATCTATACCAAAGTACTATCGAATGTCTTAAAATGTTATAAATTTTAGTGCAAGGCAATTCAATAATAATTAAAACACCAGCAAGTTAAAGAACCGATCTCATATAGAGTACTTTAATTATCCGGATAGGTACCGTTTTAAAAAAAAACGAAAAAACAAAAAAAAGTTTACTCTATCATTTTTGTTGCTTATATGTCTTAATTAGCTGATATATTTAACACAGTAAAATCATGTACCAATAATTATTAATTATTTTTTTTAGTTTTTTACATTTATAAAATATAATACTGAAGTTAAACACTAAACCAACTACTTAAAACTAGTTGATGTTATGAATGCTATTGAATAGATAACATGATTAGATAGACAACTAGTTTAATTTAGTAGTACTGATTATAGTTAGTTTTAATTTTTATTTCACCTATTTTGTTTTTTTACCTTATCTTTAATTATTTTTTACGCTCACTTGCTCATTAAATAAATACAGATATCTTTTATCGTTTTTAATCAAAAGTTTTATAATATAATTAATATTTCAAGAAATGTCTGTTTTTAAAATAAAAGTTCTCATTTTTATGGGTTGTAATTCTATTGGGATGATTTATTTTTTAATTTAGGTTTGGGTGCCGTTTTCGTAAGGAGCTACTATTAAACCTTATGAAATTAATTTCTCTTCAAAATAAAAATGTTTAATTTTATTTCTTTCAAAAACTCCATTTATTTAATAAATGGTTATACTGCAATATAAATATTTATATTGTACATTGTATTTATATATGTAATTACATATATATATATATATATTGGATATATATGTATATACAATATGAATATATACATAAATATAAATACATCTTCAACTCGGGGGTATTTTAAGACCATGAAATTACTACAATGACTTTCTGATTATATATTAGTTCACCAGGATCTATTTTATTGTGAGAATAGATGCCCTGTAATCTAAAAGTAATTTTTTGCTTTAAAAAAAATTGTTTTAATTATTATTTCAATTCCTTAAATCATTAAATATTTAAAATAATTGTAGTATTGGTCATAGTAGCTATACCTCTCGAAAAAGAATATTGAAATACGAGTCTAAAAAAAAACTAAAAAATTTGCTTTGTTTTTTTTTCATTGCACTCTTGTAATGGGGCTATTCTTATTTCAATTGAGTAGATTAAAAATGTATGTACTTTCTTAAATACATAAACTTAAGTTTTACTTATTTTTTTTGTTCTATATACACTGTTAATTACATTGATGCAAGGTTTTGGCATCTCGTGTACTTCAAGGTACTTCGTTAATAACTGGAAATTAGTTTCTTGATCTCGGTGACTTCTGTGACACTATCGCTGAAGCTTTTGTTTTGACAAATGATGGATTACAGAAGGACGAAGTAATTTTGAAATTTCTAGAAGGACAAGTACCATTAATTATTACGGTGGACAATGTGAAGCCCTTATAATAGCAAACAGATCTTTCAGGGGTGTGACTTAATACCCAGAAGGTACGATTGTAGGCTTGATATTATTGGGCAAGTTTCAGATCGATTCGGAATATTATTCTGGTACATTTACCCCAATTAACTGTGTTTTATTGTAGTTCACGTTTAGCGTATTTCACAAGCTTTCATTTGAATACTTCATCATATTATAAAACCACCATTTCGGCCTGTTTCACAATTAAAAAATGAGGCAAGCGATTTAAAAAAAAAATATCCTCAGTAGTATCATTACTAACATAAACCCATACAGTACACCTCACCAAACTAAGATATAGCAACAAAAGAAACACGTACCAATTCCTACGATTTCTCTTGTCAAGAAAAATAAGATCAATAAGAAATATAGATCCTTAGCCATGAAACAAACGTTCTCCTAATTTGTGCTTTCATAAATGGAGATTACAATATTCTGATAGGCAATGTATACCGTTTGCAAAACCTGAAGAGGTGATGCCAGGTAGTATGGTTACCCATTCCAGGAAATATCATGATGGATTCATTTACAACATATTTGCATTAATAATAAATACAATGTAGTATTATAAATATTTTAATATTATAAACAATTGCATTGCTTTGGTTATTATATTTTTAAGGGAAAACAAATTTCCGTTATTTGTTTTCCGTTATTGGAAAAAGAGGAATTGTGAAATATTAAAACATCGAAGATCATTTTTACATCCTCTTTGAAAGCTTTTTTAATGATAATGCTCTTTGGGTGAAAAAAAATGGATGTAAGATAAAACAAATAAAAATTTATTGTGAACGAAACAATAGCCAACAGCTTTTACACTTTTTTCTTTCACATCTTTTTTTTTTTTTGTATGAAACTGAATAAAACGTTTGAACACTGTCGGTAAAAGTGCAATGCCACGGATGGTTGGTGTCTGTTCGTGTTTCATTTTAAACTGTTATTTAAACGTTAATAATTCTTTCTTATTTTTTTCAGTTTACCGTTTTAACCGAAACATCAGCACACCATATAACACCATGTAGAATTGTCTTTTTTTATGCCTAATTTTATTTAAAATTCTAATATAATAAAATAAAATGACATATATACATATCTCATGGAATTTCTGTTTGTAAATTAATCCCGATAGTAAATAATTTCCTTTGCTGATAGTTATATAATTTTAATTTATAACGAAATTATAAATTTCGTTTATTAAATTATAACGAATATTATAACTATATTATTAACTACTTTCTTTTTATAACTTCAATACTAATTATTTAAAAAAATCCTAGTATAACGATTTTATTTTAATCCCAGAATGTCAGTAGTTGACAATGAAATATGTAGAATGTTTATAATTATGCAATAACGTATAATATAAAATACCATTCCTGATTGTGGTTATTTTATTTTTAATGTTTATTATTATATGGGCGAGTAGCATTAAAATAGAAGTACTATTTATAGCAACAATAATAAAAAAACAATCAGTACCATTATTTCCCATCGATGGTCTTGGGTGCAGTTAAATATGGACGCTGTACTGTTTCTAGAACAACACACATACAGAAAAGGGATTTGTCCGAGATCTCTCTTAACCACCAGGTTTCTCGTTTCAAGGGTACTGTATTTAAAGAGGTTGGGTGAGCCCCCGGAGGGTCTTAAGATCCCACAGGCCCCATCAGTGGTTGCTAACAGAATAAATCATTTATCTGCTATAGCAGGATTTGAATCCAGGACCTTTTTAGCGTAATAATTCAGCACTCTATAAAAAAAACTCACATATATTAATAATGTTAATATTTGACTTTCACTGAAAACATGAGTGATTGAAAGTGTTAATGTAAGTGTGCAAGAATGGGACATGTGTTTTCTTATCTTTGTTTTGTAACATTAAAAATCAGTTTCTTAATTTTATGATTTCTCAGTGTATGTATATATGTATATTTTTAAATACTGAGATATGATATATAAAAAGGAATTATTTTCCCAATATTTTAAAATGTAACATATCAGCATCCACTCATTCCTAAATTAATTAATCATTAAAAAAATGTACTATGTAGTTAGTTGATTCTTTACTATCGGTTTGTTGGTAGAACTAAGTAGAAGATAAACATTTTTAAAGCGTACAGAGGGAGTCAGAATTGGAGATAGAGAGAGAGAGAGGTATTGGTGGAAGTAGGGACAGTAAAACAAAGAGCTGGAAGTGTTTGGAGTAGGCGCCCAGTGTCAATATAATAAAGTCAGGTGTTTGTCAGCAGTCGTCAACCTACAGCCGGCATGTCCCCTATTGCCAAATCTCTTTAGCTTTTTTCTCCTCTTACCTTCATTTGTTCTTCTTAACCCAGTTTGTTCTAGTTGTTAGGCTACACACTTACTTCACTTATATGCTGTTAATAAATAGAAAATAAATTAGAGTTTCCAAAATAGTATTCAGAAGCAGTACATGAGTCTTTTGGAGCCCTAACAGGGTAAAGAGAAGAGCCATTGACCTTCGGTAGCTTTAGATTTTTTTTAATCTCTCATTCGTAATATATGACCCATAAAAAAGTTGATGAATATAAAATTCCATAATTAAATAACATAAAATTTATGGTTTTTCAAATTAAAAGTAACCTGTATCACTATAACCCATGATGTGTCTTTGGTTTCAGTACTGTTTTAGGACAGAGGTTGTGTAGGGAGATGATTTGTCCGTGATCACGCTCAACCTCCAGCTGTTTGCACTTTGAAGGGTACCTACTTTATAGGAGCTGGGTGAGCCACTTGAAGGACGTCAGATCCCATAAAATCCATCTCCGCTCCACCTGAAGTATTCCCTCAGTATATCCCGCTCTCTTTTCAAATTCAATAGCAACAACCATGATCATATATCATAACAAATTATGATACCTAATCATCATGGAAATTAGGAAAGGGAGAGGTCAGTGGAGAGCTCTGAACTGCTGTGGTGAAGGCCTCGGATTCAAATCCCGTCGTGTGGGACCTGCTGAAATTCCCGGAGCTCACCCAGCATGTATAAATAAAGTGGATGCCCTTAATTGGGTGATAATCTAGCTGATTAGCTTGATCTCTACCAAATCACGGATGTTCAGCGTTGGCTATGAAATATTATAGTCTGTACCATTTGTCAACTTCTAAATCCATACTATTTGTTGGTCCAAAAAAAAAAAAAAAAATTACGCTGGTTTTGATTCTAAAGTACCCCATTAAGTACATTAACCTAACTATAACCTACATAGTTCACATATTTATATTGATTATAAAAATTCAATTCATTATCTTATAACTGTAATGAGATGTTGACCATCACACAAATAACGTTAATTTCTGCTTTTATAATTAAGAATTAAATATCGTACCTGAAAAAGGGTAATCTACGTTATTTTTTTCGTAAGGGCATTGTTTTAATTTTATATGTATTATGTTATTAAAAATTGTACCTCTATTTTGATTTAATGGGGATTGTACCTCCTTAAGGGGAATATCATCTAGTTGAAAATGAAATAATTCAGTATCTTTTTTAATATATTAAGAAGACAAAAACCATTTTTAAGACCGTATTTTTGCTGCATAAAGTAAAATATTAAAAGCCTGTATATTTCTTATAATTTTTATTTTGAAGATAGTTTAATTTTAACCCTTCCTTCGAATATGAAATATCTCTACACTAATATGTAGATTAAAGTTAATAAATAAAAATTCAGAACTGAATATATTAAACTTTTACTATGTGTTTTGAAACTTCTGTGTGTTTAATAATAATATAAATACTGAGTAATTAAAATTTACTAGATCACCCATTATATGTGTTGAACTAATATGTATAAACAACTGTAAACATATTCTTTAACGCCTTTTTTCTATAAATTTTAAACAAGGCAGGCGATAGATAATTTGAAAGCCTCAAACAAGGCTAGTCTTAAAATTCAGTGAATTGTGGCCAACTCCCTCATTAATATAATGAGCCTCTATCAGGTTCCGGCGGGAAGAGCGTTGACCTCAATCCCTCACTTTTCAGATCATGTACCTCACTAAATTTCAAGGATTAACTAGTTTATAAAGATAGTTTTAATCTAAAGCTGGGATATTAAATTTAAGATTAAATTTTAAATACTAAATAACAAAAATAAAACATCACCACTTGTATACTCACTCTTATTATTTTCCTGAAAGTTTTAGGTTCAAACATAACAAAAAATATGTTTGATGCAGAATTATTAATTGTTTTATGTCAGTTTGATAATTATTATTTTAAAAAATTTTAAATTGAAAAGAAAAGATATTTCCAGGACTGGGATTCAAATAAATATGAAAATATTTAAAAATTAATAAATTCAATAACTAATATAATAAAATAAATTATTATTTTAGTTTGGCTGAAATTCACCCAAAAGTTTTTAGTATAATTTGAAGCACTACTAAAAATTAAACGAGTTTCCATTAAAATCCACGCGAAATACGTCACAAAGAAATATCAATTGTTTTCACTCACATGACAATCCTTAATGCTATGCCCACTAAAACAAAAAAAGGCTTTTCGAACAATTAACCGATGAGAGTTTTATTACTTATTTTATTTTTGATTTTTGAAATACAGTTTCATTGTATTTTTTACCATTGCTTATTTCCCTTTTGCAAATGGAATATGGAGTTTTCAGATTTTTTAATACATTAAGAAAAACTAAATTCGTTTTCTTACGAACTAATTCAATTAGCTGCATAACAGTTTCAAACCGCCTTATAAAAATATTTTCTAATAATTATTTGTTGTGAAGAAATCATTAGAGTTGTATTGGAGCTAAAGTCTTGGGATTTATTTTGTGTGGACACTGTCTTGAACACAGGCATTTGGGGACAGAGCTAAAAACAATATACACTCAACAGCAAAAAAAACCGGACACTTAGATTTGTTCTTATAATTTCGTTAAATACATATGTATATTTATCTTTTTAATTCATGGTAAGAATGAAATAAACCCCGGAGTGCATCGTGAATGGTAGACTTCGCTAGACCCAAGCACCGGCCTTCTCTGGCCAAGGCATCAGCTCGGGCTGTGTCAACATTTGAAAGAAGCATTATTCTGGACCAAAATAAAAAAAAAAACATGTCTATTAATCACAGAAAAGGCTTGGAAAATACATTAAAGATGTTTAAATGTGCTAAAAACTACTTACAGTTTAGAATAGGTCAGACAGGTAAATCAACTTCAAGACAAATAAATCAAATCTGAGTTTTATCTAATTGTTTACTAATCCTGAAGGGATTAGTTCAATGGACTTAGACCCTACATTCTCTGTAATAACTAGAATACCCACAAAAACAAACACATTGCTGAAAATTAGCTTTTAATACAAAAAATATGAAGTGTCCGGTTTTGTTTGCTGTTGAGTGTATATGTACGATTATTTTTTTTCTTATGTTATTCAATAAATATCATTTTGTTTTTGTCTTTTTTATTATTAATATACAGACTGATTTCATATTATTTTTTCAGGTGAGTGGTGCTAAATGACCTACTTTATTTACTATGTGGCTACTAGCGTAAGTAATTCCTTATTAATAGGATTGATAATATCTTGAATAGCAATATTTTCCTCATGGATTGTAAAACTAAAAATCTATACCCTGTTTCTTCCCCCATTGTATGGAGAACTGATGGGTTAGGTTTCTATTTCATAAGGATTCTTTTGTGTGCATAATTTCAATATCGATATGAGTTAATATATCCTGACATAATTATAGTGATGAGCATTCTTATAGAAATTTTTTAAATTTAGTAAATGCTTATTTTCTTCTAAGCGGCGCCTTGTAGTCTTTTGTAAAGATTTGAACATCAACAGTCTTGTGTGGATATATGCTACGTACATCTTACTGTAGCATGTTGCGCGAATTATTTTTTGTTTATTTAAGGTCACTCTATGCAGCTTTGACTAATCGGATAATTCTTCAGTGGGAGTCCTAAATTTTACTAATTAGAATAGGGAGCTTTAATGAGTATCTAAAATACAGGGCAACTCCATTTTACGTCCCTTCCTAAGGTCGGCGTAACCAAGGATTTTTTACTCCCTTTAAAAAATCATAGGGCCACCTGCCGGGCTACGAACCCGCGATCGTGGGCTCAATAAGTTGACTTAAAATTGATATTATTGTAATAACAATATTACGTTAATAATTTGATAATAATGATTAATCGTTAATAACTATTAATAATAATGGTTTTAATATCATGGACCGGTTTAAAGTTAACCTTCCTCTTGGAGTCTCCCTCTATTTTTTGCACCTTATGCCGAAGACGGTATTGCTCTCTAAGGAAAAAAGTCGCCATTAAAAGTTTTTCCTAATATATCTTGACGTGGGCTGTGCTTAGGCTCTCCTGATGGATCGCAAGCTGCTTTTCTCCTTCCAAGCGACACTTTTTTTTACAGTTTCTTCTTTACAATTTATAACGAACTCTTTCAGTTAACTTTTGTCACCTGTTTATTTTTTTTTCTTATTTCTCATTTTACTCACTTTTTGAGAGGCTATTGTGTCACTTTAATTAAGCCTGTGTCATAATTCTAACGCAATTGTCCAGTGATGTAACATGCACATCATTCAATTTCACTTATTTTTATTCATATTTTACGATTTAAAAAAAAAATTGATAATTATAGTACATTGTGATTACAATATATTATCAACTTCTATGAAGAGCCATCCGTTTGGTTAGTGAAACACAATAGATAAATGTTGCTCTTACTTGCAGTGTTATGATGCTTAAGTTGACAGTGAGCCAGCATGTGCTGTGGGTCCATGGATTATCCCACTGCTCCGTTATCCTTTCCCCTTTTCATATTCCAGATCCGGGCCCTTCTCTTATTGCTAGGGTTCCCTGTGCCTGGCTGCCAGGGAGAGTTTTCATCAAAACAAGTCCCTCTCTCTGAGTCTGTAACACAAGAGACCAAGAAAAAGGATGATTTTTTTTTCGTTGTATGTGTTGAAAAAAATATATATAATTTATTTATATTAATTATTCTCACCAACTTTGCAATTATGTTTAACCCGATTAATTTAATATGTACCTTTAAGAATTTAAATATTTTCCGCATTTTTTTATGAGGATGCTTATGCCTGCACACCGGAAGTAAAGTTCACATTTCACGTATCCCATGCCACATTTTTGTATTTGTTCAAAGGAGTGTATTTTTCATAATAGTGTACCATTAAAATTGGTTTCATACTAGTTACTATTAAATTTGTCCATATTTATTTTTTTAATGTTTTTTTGTATATGGACTGCATAGCGGAGTAGAGTTGTTGGTCGAAATCCACCTGTAACAGATACCTTATTGAATCTATTAATAGCCACGGATGGACCATGTGAGAAATTCAGAACCTCCTGGGGCTCGTCCAGCCTCCATTAAGTCCACACTTAATTAGATGAAAAGCCTGGCTCTTAAGAGTAATCTTGGCCAAATCATCTCCCACTATCCTTGGCATAGAAAGTTTACTGTTGGTACCATGCACTGAACCAAAGATCTTTCGCGTCCTTTCAAAAAGGTTTTTTTATTTAATTATTTTTGAATTTGAAATATGAACAAATGGTTTAAACATAGAGATGGAATTTCCTGTTTTGTTTGGATAGAAGATTGTTAAGTGTGCTCATGATAATAAAATACTCTGTATAAATACTCAATCATTTAAAATAATTTGAGTTATGAGTTTTAATATGGCATAGAATATTACATAGGTTTATACGGACAAACCAGGAACTGGGAAAGCCTCCTTAAATGAATAAAAATGGCCATTATGAAAGAATGCCTATGTTTGGAGCTACAATAAAAAGGGTCGGGTCTTGGATGGATTAAAGGAATGCCTACCTTCCATTAGGGTTGCCAACCTTTAATTAAAGCAAGATTAGAGCTTAGGAAGCCTGAGGAGGGGGGATGATAGAGGGAGTAAGGGCGGCAGTTGGCGGTGGCTCATAATCCCGAGTGACGGCAACGAGGCCAGTCTTGTTTCAGCTTTTACATAAATTGCTCCGCCTTGTATTATTAAATCAGGAAACATTCTCTTCCTCGTCTGAGCAAAAGGGAATGAAGACTCAGAGGTTGAGGATGTCGAACAAGTTTTGTGTAGTGTGTGAGAGCCATAACTTAAAAGGAGAAACCCCCGCCGACTGGGTATTGTCCATTACAAAATGGGTTGCCAAATAAAATGTTTTGCTTTTATTCTTATCATACAATATATTAAAGATAGTATACATCTAAAGGTACAGTAACAAGGCCTGTCTGCGATACAGTGCATTGCACTTCCACACTTTACTTGAGTGGTTTTTTGTTTCCTTTAACGTCACTTAATCCTCCTGTAGATATTCGGACTTGCAGCTATAGCTACATTGGGAGCCTTAAATTTTTCTTATCCAGATGTAACTATGATTGGGATCATTTACGAGTACCAAATACCAGCTGCAGGGCCGCGAATCCTCGATTTTGGGCATGGTAGTAATGGTCGGGGACTGGACGTTATTCCATTTCTGTCCTCTTAGTTTATAACATTATAAGCTTCTAATGCGAACAGTAGTGTTTGGTCCATTCTGTTCAGTAAAATTCATTTTCTTTTTCCGATGTACCACAGTTGATCAAATGTTAGGTGCGAAGAACAGACCAATCTAAAATTTGCTTTTCCCTTTTAATTAGTCTCCTTCGAACATTGTCCCTTGCTGATGACATATATACCAGTCTTTGTGGGTATCAAAGCTCGTTGTATTTCTATCGCAGTGTAATTTATCAGGGTACATAGTATCGATCACCCCCTTATGTTTCCTACTCTTGGCAGAAGCGTATATGGTACACGTTATAATTACAGATTAGTGTTCCTTTTCTATTCAAATGATGCTGTATTTCTTTTTTCATTATTGTCATTAAAAGTCTGTAATTGCGTGTTTTTTGTAAGTATTCATCATGTCTCCTTATTGTTTGAAAGAGAATATGGATGAGACTTTCAGACTTACTTTCAGAACGGTACGGCTCGTGCTGTTCCACATTTCTTTTTCTCTTCGATCCACTTTCGTTCCTTCTTCACTGTTAAGGATGATCCGTTCGGACCAAAACTCGAAAGGAACACCTCATTCATCACGCTTTTGTTCTATTTTTATTCCATTTCACTTTCGTCCCGACCTGTATGTGAAGCACCTTTGTCAACTATTTCCGTTGTGTTGACGAAAATCTTTAAATCGAAACTAAATAAGATGAGATCGTGAAACAGGTAATGACTTCCATTTATATTTTTTTTGGATTGTTTTGGATCAATAATCATTCAAACCATGAATAATAAAAAATAATATTAATAATAAGTTTTAATTCAATGAAAAGTTGAGTTGAACTATAGCCTTCAAGTGCCATTCTTCTATGAATCACCGGATCCCTAAATAGAATAGATCGCAATAAGACATTGTCTCATTAAAATATATAAATGAACTTTATCAGCTCTCAGGATTTTTTTTAGGAGCACGGCAACTCTCTTTTTAATTATATATTTATAACGAGGCATTGATAAATTCTTTTTTTTTATACGTTTTAAGGTTTTCTCATTGACTGCGTTTACAAAACGTGTTCATTAAAGTCGTCCATTTATCAAGACACCTGAAAGAGTAGGGTAAGGGTAGGAATATAAAAAAAACAAAAAAGAGGAAATAAAGTCATTGAATTGATAAAACGAGACTAAGAAGTAGGGGAGCAATAAGCTGGCAAATGCTTAATGAAAGGTTGGCCGCTATTCAGAGCCATCTGTAACAAGTCCTCTCAACACCGCTTCGGCCGCCTTTTCCTCTTTGCCATCTTTCTCAAGTTATTCGGAGGGAATAATTTATTCCTATAATTTGTTGGTGGCTTCAGCTCCCTTAACAAGGGTTTAAAATTTATTCCGATAAATATTTAAAGTTGAGGTTACCTAGTTTTGGAATATAGGCTACATACTTCATCTTCGCCACGTTTATTCATACCCCACGTCCCAGATAAACTCCCACCTTTTCATTCATATTTCAGGGCAAAATTTGGTGTGCCGAATTCTTGATCTCAAATATTCCTTCAGAACTCAAATTGTGGGATTTCCATTATGGAATTGTAATATTTTTTTTTTACGAGCTCGGATAGAAACAGTAATACGAATCCTAATGGGTAGTTTTTTAATGCAAACCGCTAAATACAAAAACACTCTCTTTGCTATGTTGGTTATGAGAAAAATACTTTATTGATACAATGGCTCATTACATCTATTTTGTTTTCTTCATATATATTTGACATCTTATAAATTCTATGTTCGGTCCTCTAGGAGCACCGATTTCTATTTATTTACTGTGTAAATTTATAATTCACTTTAGAGTCCATAACCGTTTTTATGGGATTTTCCCCAGAGGTGATTGTGTGTTTACCAATTTACTAATCAGTCAAACTTCCTTAGTAGAATTATTGGTAATATAATAAATGATGTATGGTTATCATAGTAATGGACGTGGTTATCAGTATAAATTTCACAGTAAAACAAATGTAAATAGTTATTTTGAATGTAATAAATATATACATTTTGGCATGACTATTATGATTCAGATTACTAGAGTATTTCCATAAAACCCATATTTTATTTAAATTAAAACTTATCTGTATTTAGAAGGGTTCTTATTATGGGAACATATATAAATGCCTACATACTTATAAAGGTACACATATAGGGAATGTAGGGAATGTACGCATAGGGAACATTTATGGTTCTTCGTCAGTTAGGTGTTTAAGTAAAGGCATCTCGTGACATGACAAACTTTCTTGCCCAAGGTTGCGGGTTTGCAAAAATATCTTGCCCTTCAGAAGGGACATAAAATTTTCGCATTCCAGAGCCTAACTACGTGTACCTAGAAACTAGTTAGGTACACGTTAAAGATCCCTGTCCTAACTATACCTGGATAGGCAATTTTTATAAAATTTACTCTGTAGCCTTTCAATTAGCCATAGTAGCATAAATTGGCGTTAAATTTATAACAGACAAAAGGTCGAAGGTATAAATGAAAACTTAAGCACATACATCACAAACCAATAAAAAGCTTTTAGATTCGATCATAATGGCTTCACACGTTCAAAAATCGATTAGAATATTTCCTTTACTGTGAACAATGGAATAAAAATACAGCGTTGCGTCACCTTAACGACCTTGTAGCAATTACGCTTTTTATTATAAATTGTTTTAAATTTATTTTTATTTTTCATTCTGAAAGAAAACCACTGTTTTTACCACATCGTGCTCAACGAGTTTCCTGTAAATTTATAGAAGTTTGGAAGTTATAAAGGAATAAATTAACGCGAGAAAGTTTTAATTAGAAAAATTTCCCGGAGGTCGGCATGGAGTTTCTCTATATTAAGTAACTCAGCGGCTATTGCGTCCCCGCTGATTATCTTGCTCTTGCCCACTCTGGGTTTTTATCCCGCTGTTGAGTTTAAGTGGGGTGCTTTCTTAGTCCATTATCTGTTGTTTTTTAATTTGTTTTTTATTGTGTTGGTCGTTCATTAGCAGAGCCTGTGAAACTCAACGCAATAGTGCATCTGTATCTATTACTTTGATGTGAGTAAAACCGCTCATGTCCTAGGCTTGACGGAAATCGGAATGGTCACCTGTGATAATCTACTATAAGGCTCATAGTGGAATCCATAAAAGGTGGAAAAGTGATAAAATGCGGTAAAAGACATGTTTCGTTCTTTTTAATTTACTTTCTACAGTCTTAAAGACTTGTTTTACCTGTTCCAGGTAAGCCACGTAAATCGTGTACTATAGGTCCCTCATTAAATGCAAAATTAAATTCAATTTAACATTTAAATTGTTAAGTTAGGTAGATACATGAAATAATCACCTCCCTGCACAACCGTTGCCCAAGAAACAAAACAGTCTCTACTATGTACTGAACCCCAGACCTGTTTACGGGTTGTAGTGGTACAGGTTTTTTTTTTTTAGATACATGAAATATCCTTACTGCTGGGCTTCCTGAAATTTTTCAAAATTATAATAACCCATAATTTTTTTCCATCTTTAAAAAATACATTACTAGTGAAGTGTGGTGATTCAGGAACTTTACTCTCAGGGGTTGGTCAACTCAGAATTAAATTAACCATGCAATGATTTTCGTTCGGTCAGTTAGAAGTTGAGCTTTCATAGCTCGTCCATTCCTCGCTATTCTCTCAGCTATAAAATCTAAGGCGTGGAACTGATAGGGTGCCACAAAATCTAAATCTCTTATAACTAAGATATTTTCTACTCGGTGATAAGAATCGACTTGGTATTCAAGTCTCGGAGAAGTTATTGAAATGTCCCCTCAGAATTCCCTCCTTGGAGTCCTTACCATAAATGAGACATTTAGAAACGAAACACGGATAAGTTGTTCTTGTTTCCTGACTTCCATTGCCCCACCTTTACGACAGACTTTTTTTCTAGACCGTCCGCGAAGAGGAAAGCAGTTTGCACAGTGTTGTGTAACGAGGGAAACTTAAGGAAGTGCTTGAGGAAATTAGGGAAACCTATAAGAATCACAGAATTTACCTAAAATATATCTAAACGTTTTCTGCAATATAGATAGAGTAGAATAGAAAAATAATTTTACTATGGGACCAGCTCCCTTAGGAATAACAGATGTGTACAAAATTTAATGATAACTAAATTGGCCAAAGGGCTAAAGCATAATACAGTATTTACATAAGTACGCGAAAATAAATCTGAACTAAAAGGTGTGTTCTGGTAAAGAACAAAAATAGAGCAGATTTCTAAAAAAAAAAAAATTAAGCTTAGAGAAAAAAAATAAAAGCACCGAACATTATAAAAAATTATATCGTTTTTAATGAATAAAATTAACTGTAATTTCGTCGAATACTACTGATGGATATGAGCTATTAAATATTACTGATCAGAGAGCATCTTTTCGGGAATCAGTATCTGTTTGGGGAACTGAAGGCAACTCACAAGGACCTCATGGAGTTTTCCAGGATATCAAGTAGCCGCTTGTAGCTTTCAGGATTGGACTGCTTCGGGGGAATATCCTCCCCAGGTCCTCGTTCGCCTGCTAACACAAAGCAGCCATAATCCTTGGATCTAGACATATTTATCGCTGTAAATGATCCAAATTTATCTGCGATGGGACCGGCAGTGGTCAAGGAACTATGGGCAGCCTGCTCCTGTACCATGAAAATCATATACTTCTCAGTAACCTCAGTAAAGTTTGCGCGGCCAAACATCCTCATGGTCAACTAAAAAAATTATGTATATGTATATATTTATACACACCCTCACTCTTATCTGGTGGAGTGTATAAGGTGGTGATGGAAACAGTGACATAGCACATAGCTTGCTTTGAATGTCTTAGCTCTCCCTGCGACAGTTTCGCCAATAAATCACCCCTTGGAGGCAACTGATCCTTCATTCCCTTGAGCTGATCCAAGCTAACACGTTATCTCCATAAACATGTTAATCTGCCTTATAATTAAAGGGAGGGTAGCTAGGTGGGGATCGGGAGCGCTGCCAAACCCGGGCCTTGTAGCGTCCCATTCTCGATATATCACCCTTCCCTTCCAACTTAATGAATTCATTATCTCTGAATTAACCGTCATGTCCACGATTTGCCTTTAATTTTAATTGAATCAAATCCATTCACTTGTTAATTATATCTTGTTATCTTCGGCAGTGTGGCTGATTTGTATGCGTTATTAATGGTGTTTTTGGGATTTAAGTTTCTCCTATCTTTGTGGTTACCGAAGTATTTTCAGTTTCTGTATCGCATATTTGCCTAAATAGTTGAGGACAAATAATTGAAAATTTAATAACCCAATTCCTTATCTACTTTTCTTGACTGTTAACAAATAAGTTTTACTTTTAGTTCTTGAGGTGAAATATTCCGAGAATGTTCTCATAACCATGACCCAGAAGTGCAAAAAAAATATATTGAACAGTTATTTTGGTTGAATGATGTGGTAATAACATTTGTCATAATTTTGTAAATACCGTTTATGTAATAATATAGCACACATGTAAATTTTATACTTAGACTAGTTTGTTATTTAATATAATACACTGAATACCTAGTTTTTCGATGTTCAACTTAGTATGAAATGTCGCCCAAGAACTGGAAATAAATGTATTTGTTCTTTTAGGTTATTTTTTTCGAACCGACGCAGCATTCAGGTACTGTGCTTGGAACAACTGCAACAGACCGATGGATTTTTTATCATGTACCTTCCAATCATTTTATGAACGTTTTCATTGATAAATATTTAATTTATTCTATATTAAAATAGAAAAAGTATTCTATTCATTTTGGCTAATTGACGTAGAAGGTTTCTATTCTTTTGCCGACCGACCCGAAAATGCATCTATATTTGACCCGGAACATGTATTCACAAATACTGCTTGTACATGTAAAATTGCAAATAAAGTTGTTTTGTTTTTGTTTGTTTTGTTCTATATTTGAAGGTTTTTAATTACAATTATAAACACTTGTAAACATTTTTACTTTATCAACATCTGATATAATAAACAATAATAAATAAAAAATAATGGTCAAAACTCCTACTTAACAGTTTGACAATTTTGTTACACCTCCAGGCACTATCCGTACCACAGACGGCAGATCACTTTACAACTTACGGCACAACTTTTTCACTTATTGCTTTCTCTATACCATACAGTGAACGACTGAGCCTCTGAGATACGTTTAGCCTGTTATTGTAAGGCACGAAGAGCAGATAGATTAATTATTTTCAAATTTGTCATTAGAAATTTCTATTTCCCGGCATAAAGAAAAATACCTCACTGCCGTCCGATGGACGGCATAGGGCCTGGAGAAGGGTACACATAGTTAATATTTAAAAAAAAATGTAGTTAATATTAATATTAATTATATAGACAAGTACTGAACAGTATCTTGAGAGAATTAAACAATTGGCCTACTAGGGTGGAGTAATGATTTGAAGAAAAGGATAGGTTTTGAAGACGGGAGTAGATTGATGATTCTGTTTATTAGTCAGCCCCTCGGAGTTTTATAAAACAAATAGGGATGGTGTGGGGGCTTGATAAATTGTAGCTAAGTTTATCTTTGGCGAATTCCTAACGAGGCGGTTGCCTGTCAGATCACCAACTTGTGTTCTTATTATAAAAACCTCAGATCTGCTCATTTTTATTTATGAATCCATTTAACTTATTTGTCTCACAATATAAACTGCAATTAATCACAAATAATAGACATTTATCAAAACGTTTCATGTAATATATTTAAAATGAGTTAAGCATAATATTTTATTTTTATTGAATTTATTCCCTCAGTTTTACCTGATGCCAACTTCATATTTATTATAAAGCGGTGTTAAGTTCGGTAACTTATTAAATTATGAACTGGATATAATTATTTCTATTTATATATTATAAAAAGACAAGGGACAGCTACCCGTTTCAGGCTGCTGCAACACTTACTAAACAATCACTCTAAGCTTAATTACAAAAGACTCATATACACGACTATTACAAGACTTATTTGGACTTACGGAGTAGAGCTTTGGGGCTCCACTAAGCCATAAAATTCCTTTCCTATCCTAACAATCCAAATCCTATGTATAATGCTCCTTACTTTGTTACGAATAAAGTCATTCGTAATGATCTCAATGTCGAATTTGTTGCTGATTTTATTTCGAAACCGATACTAGTCTTTTAATGACAAACATTATTCCCACTATTTTCAAACCTTACTTCAATTCACGATAATTCTCCGAGGCTTCTGAAAAGAAGATGGCCTCGTGACTAATAAATTGAATATGTTATTTCAGTACTACCTCTGGTTAGTTTCTCAAACTTGCCTTTATCCATGTAATAATGTATCATTCCTGTCATTATATTTACTTGTTTTATTGTTATATTACTATTGTGAATTTCAATCAGTAAATTAATGATAATATATATACATATATAATGTTATAAACCTTTTTACGATTGGATCCCGCATTGTAGCTAGGCTGTGCAGAAAGTTACGAACATTTATTCAAATTGTGCTGTTGATATTTATATTAACTTAAACATGCATGCACCAGGAAACAATTGACTATGTGATTTTCAACTTTAATGTTTCTGACCACTCTCATTTAACGTTTCTTCTACACAGATGATATTCCAAGTTCAAACGATTTTCCTATCATGATTAAGTATAATACAAAAAAAAATTAATTTTCTGCCTTTTCTTTTTCTCTTATTTCTTATGATCGTTTTAATGGTTTTGGCTCCAAACGATTCATAATAAAGAAACTATTAAGTTTTACTTGCTTTCCATATGTTTTTCTTATATATTATTTTTTGTATATCTCGTGAAGGAAATAATTCATTAAGTTCGTTAATTTATTAGGTAATTTAAAAGTAGGCAAAATTAGGGTACGTTTCTTTTTTTTTACATGCCTTACAGTTTTCTTTGTAAGTCCAAAATGCTGCATAGCCATTTATTTCTTCACAATATGCAATGGGGGAAAGTGAATGAAAAGTCAAAATAAAAAAACAAACTTATTTTTATTTGCCTGTTCTATTAATGTCTAACACGAAATCAGAACCATAGTTGAAGATTTTTAATTATTTCTATTGTTTTTCTGGGTTATAAGTCAATTAAAAATCCGTTAAAGGTAGGTAGTTTAAAATCCCATTATGATATATTATTTATGTTAATGTAATGCTAAAACTTGAATTCATGTGGGTGTGAATCTAGCAAACATTAAAATGATTTTACTATTAAGAGGATTTCTCACCAAAGCAGTAGGTTTCCTAACCTAAATTTTATATGGCTTCCTTCGCCTTTTTCCTCTCATAGGGCCCCCTTCTTCTACAGTAATTATTTTTTCTATTTTATAATATTTTTATTCCTTTTGTTTATGCTTTATGTCATTTTTCTTTATTTTATCTCATAATTTTCTTCCTGTAAGTGATATTTCTGCAGCTTGGAATCGAAGCTGCTCTATCATATATTTAAGAGGAGAAGGGGGACCTAAAACTGCCAAAAAAAATGTTGATTTTTATTTTAAATATTTCTTGGCCCCATTAATACCACTGTTTGTCGATTATTATGCACCGGAGACAGAACGTCAGATACCACTATTTTCACAAATTTTCTGCTATTTCCCACCACTTTTATTTTTTTTTTTTTAGGTTCTATGTAATTTTTTCGTATAGTTTTTCCCTCTTCCTGAGACTTTCGCGGCTTGCTATTCAAGCTGTTCATATTAAAGTCGTCATATTAAAAGAAAGACAATCTAAATTAATTGCAAAAAAATGAAGTCTGTTACTCTTTCCAATATTCTTTGCCTTTATTAATACCAATAATTATCCATCACCTGTTAACTATCACGTACCATAGTTCCCGTTAACGTCCGAATTTTAAAAGGTACATTTGGTTGATCAAATCGTCGATACAAATTCAAATTATCGAAAGTGAAAAACATCACTTTTCAGGAGAGTGAAAACACCATTTCAAGGTTTATTCAAAAATGCGAATCGTCAAACCTATTAAACTTATGCCCTAACATTCTTCCATTATCATGTGCCCTATATATGATAATATATAGGTACTTTGAAAGAAAACTACAAACTAAAAAAACCTAGACCGTTTAGAAAAAACCGTGCGTTTTTTTATTGTCTTAAACCGTACGAAAAATTGTTAAAATTTTATTTGGAAAGGTTACGCAAAAGCAGCTTGGGTAGTCGGTAGCTAGAGATCAATTATATCAGTGTCGAATTATCCAAAGCTTCTCTAGGATTTGGGGGAACAAGCAGATTATTTGTTAACTTGTAATTTTAAGTTGTGCCGAATTTTTTCCAAAGGATCGATATGTTTCCTATAAAATTCACTCATTCTAAAGAAATCATTATAAATCGAGAACGAAAAAAACGTGTCTTTTTCGCACTGTATATTTTAGTTAACAAAGGATGGATGTTATAAAACGTCCATTGAAAGATATATTTATTGTGATATTGAAGGTTATAATATACTTAGAAAAAGACAATTTCTTAATTGAACTTACTAGGTAGACTTATTAACTGTGGAATGAATATATTGGTACTTTGGAAGAAAACTGATACAAATAAAAGTGCGTTTTTTCGATTATCTATGTAGTATTATTATTACTTAGTGGCTACTCTTTTTGCAAATATATTTCATAACTTGGGGATTAAGAGCCAGGAAGTATACACGGTAAACTTAGGTCACCAGCCCAATCATATAATCTTTTCATTTACATTAGCCCTACATTTGCCATTAGATACATTAGCCCGTTAACTCTTTGCATTTGTATCGATGAATATTTGTAAAACGGTGAAATTCGTTCAAATTTTAGAGATGATACCTATTTGTATATTGTATATATCTGTGTATTGTTTTTGCATTGTATTCGCGCTATGAAATTGTCCATACCGTGTTAGTCCTACCGGTACTGTCAGGCCATGTTAATGCCTTTAATATTTTACTTTTGGAACACAGCGTTATTTCACTGATTCCGAAAATACCATGTGTTCATTTAATGGAATTGGAAAATGATCGGGTATGAATGTCATAAAATGGGGTGTACATGTTTCCAATTAAACCCTTTTCTTTCCCCAACTGCTCGGTCCGCTCCAGCGATTACATTACATAGGTTTTAATTGCGTATAGTAGGGGATTGCTTGTTCCTGATGCTGTACAGATGTCAGGGGTACCGCCATGCTGGTGGCCTAACATGCAGGGCGCCGATGAACCCGGGAGGTGACCGACGACCTGACCCTGCGACCTCGCGACCTCGCTTGCACTTGTGACCGCTGTAGGTGCTTCATTATGCAATCACGGCAAGTACAAGTACCCGCCATCAGGGGAGCTGAATAAACAATATCCGCTTCGTTTATCAATTATTCCAACTGTCACGGATTGTCGCGCCACGGCTATTTAACTAATGGCTGAAGCAGGTTCTCTGTCAGTCGTCGTCAGTCGGTAATTGACGTTGAACCCCGGCTACATTATTCACGGCTTCCAAATCCCCCCCGATGCGGGTTTTCCGCCATTGTTCGAAGTGAATTATATTCATAAAATTCATTAAGTTGGAAAATGTATATGTGGATACATTCGGATCCCATTAGGAACTTAATTAATTTATATCCATTTAGGACCATTTCCATAATAGGGTTATCCAGTAGCAATACCCGAACATGTGACCGCTAGAAATTATCCGAATTTAGAATTTCATTTTATTTTTCTGTTATATATTATATTAATTTTAGATAGTAGAACAAAAATGCAGGCACCTGTTCTCTTCGGAATAATAACGTTATTCTAACTTGGTGAGGCCCTAGCACTTTTAGGGCAATAGGTATTAGGTAGTAGGTCGCTCAGTTTACACCTTCAGTGTTTATCCAGAATAAGTGACATTTTACACATGTACTCTTTTTTTTTTTTTTTTTCTTTTTTACAGTAGTTTGATTTTATGACTGATAATGAAAGCTATTAATACAAAGAGTTACTTATGGCATTAATACTGAATATTATTGAAGGTTTTTAATTTATATTTAGGGTTTTTAGCTTTTAATAGATATTTAGGGTTTATCTTCAGAATTATAACAAGGGATCTTGTTGTAGCCTGACTGGGATCTTGTTTTTTTTTTCTATTTTATTACTTTAATTTAAGTTATTTAATATAATGATTACACGAAAAGCATAAAGATGGTTGTTACTCCATGGCTTTGATACCCGACCGGGGCAGTGACTAAACGAGGCGCTCCCTTTGTGAGACAAATCTTCTTAATTAGGGTGGAGGATTGAGGTCGGCCGTGCTAACTGCTAACTGCTAGCTGCTAGGAGGGTGCAGTGCTATGAATCGGCTTAGTTAAGCGGGCAGCTAATGATATGCAGGTAAGAGGATTCTCTTGGATCTGGTCCAGTGCCGGAGTAGTTCCCGCAATCTGGTTTGTCCTGATTTCCTCCTGGTCTGGCATGATGGCGAATAGCGAACAGGGACAAAACGGAGGAGCTTCAATATTATTCAGTATGAACGGCATAAGTAACTCTCGATAGTAAATAATTCACATTAACCGTCATAAAATCAAATTGCTTCAAAAAAGAAAAGCAAAAAAATTAAATAAGCAGTCATTAAGACTGTCGACAAAAGTGAAACCAATACTTTGGAATAACTGTGTTCTTTTTTTGAATTTCTAACTCAATTGTATTCTAAATTATTTTAATTTAAAATTTGTAAATTTAAATTAGTATCATTAATTAGGTTTTAACATATATTGACACTTCAGTAATTGTATACATTTCCAAGTTTATTTGTTAATCAAAATATATGATGTGCTTCACAAGCTTATATACAAATAAATTAGTAGGTTATATCACAAAAATGTCATTAATTCAATTGTAATAATAATTAGTAATAATAATAATAATAATTGTATCAATAATAATTGGTATATGAATAATAATAATACTAATCAATAATAATGCTGAGATGAAAAGGAACCGTATAAAAATAGGTATATAGTTATATCATTTATACCTTTTATTTGTATTAACATAGATTTTATTTTTATTTTGAGCATTATTATCATCATTGAGTTCAATTATATTAGATCACTTGTAATTTCAATCATTTCATAAAACATAACATTAAACTGTTACAAATAAAATCTTTAATTGAAAGTAATTAATAGTATCAATTGTACAACTATTAAACGACTTTTAGATAAATATAAATATTCTTATATCAATCGATTTCTAACCTCACCCAAAGTTGATTTTAAAAAATGTATAACTCATGCGCAGGCCGCTAGGAGCCGCCAGTCTCGGGTTGACGCGAAGCCCAAGTATACCCTCCTACCAAAAGTCGCTAAACCCATCTAAAGAAGTTTTCATTTCAAAAAAGTATATACTTGAAATGCCACGTAATAAGTATGAACCCTGAAGAAATTTCACAGAAGTGAGCAAGTGTAAGAAACTAGGAGAGTTGGTTGCCCAAAACTTCTATGGCTGATTTCATTGCTACTTAGAAAAAAAATTTACTGAATTACTGATTTAATTTTTAATTATGCCACTATAAAACAAAATCTATTTTCATATTTCATAGGAAATATTCATTGTAGGAAAAAGATATTATTATCGGTATAAATTATATTTAAATCAAAAATTTCTCCTGTGCGTTACTTTATAGTCTTATTGTTCGTAAGGTAAAATGTTTAAATAAATTGAATTTGATGATTGTGGATAGTGCATCGTTTATGATATGCCTGCACCCTCTATTCCTAGGTCATGTCGTATAATGCAGGCAAAGCTGCACTGCATCTGACGCAGTTATATTCAGATTAAGTAAATCCCTCAGAAGTCTCTACTTGATTCCACATGCCGTAGTGTTCTATTTTACGACTTCATTGCACCTATTTTTACTATACTTTCCAACTGCTCTAATTTAAAATAAAATTTTCAGAGTTGAATTCCTGTTTTTCCGAGACTTTAGTTTTAAACTAAATATATTTATATACATATTCGATAACTCTCGCTTTAGATGTCTAGACTAATATTTTTGGCTAAATCGAATTTTGTCCATACTGAGGTAATTTTCATTTTCATAGTTTTTAGCTTGAAATGGAGTTGTTATATAAGCAATAACTACGTTTCAACTAATGCTTAACTTAGCCGCTTATACATCACTGAAATATCACGATTCCGTTTATCCCAGTACAATAAATTCATTATGGTCAAGATTCGACTTAACTTCTTATTCACTGAGGCTGCAGAAATATATTCATTCATCCTTACACAATGGAACTAGATTAGATGAAGATTATCTGGGGTGACACAAGGAGGTGTTTTATTTGTAAATACTGTTATACAATTTTATAATGTATTGTATTTTATAATTATGTATTTTATTGTATTAGTTATTGATTATATGTATTTATATATATTTATTACAAATAAAAATATTTATAATTATTTATGTATAAAATCTTGTAGAGAAAACAAATATTAGAAAAACACAGTTGTTATCAAAAACGGTATAATGTTTTTAACACAAATGTTATCGAGTGTATAAACATTGAGCTATTTATTTCATATGAATATATTTTAATTAATGCGGACGACCCGGGTTCGAATCTCGGCAGGGGAAAATCTGTTCTCTTCAAAATAAAAACATTTAAAAATTAAAGCAATGATAAAAAAATTATAATAAATTATATAATGACGTAAGTCAACAAGATCCTAAAATTAAAAGCAATGTTCAATGAACAATCTTCCTCGTGTAAAAATCGCAAAATTAGGAGAACACAGGATATATAAGATCGGTCAAGAGAACAGATTTGTCCTAGGTGGGGGGGGGGGGGGGGGGGAGCGCCTTGGTAGCTCAAATGGCTAGAGCTTTGCCGCGGTGAGGCGGACGACCCGGGTTCGTATCCCGGCCGGGAGCAAATCTTTTCTCTTCAAAAGAAAAATATTTTAAAATTAAAGCAATGATTAAAAAATTTTTTATAATTATTTAAGTAAGTAAATAATACGCTTGCCCGAATAGGATTTATTATTAAGTAGTAACAAATATTTCTATGAGTAATATTATTGTTTAACTAGCATTTCACTCTTCCTAAAATTCGATTCCATTTTTACCATAAGACATAATTTCTACTGTCTGGATGACTAAGTGGTTAAGTCGAGTTTTGTCCAAAATGAGTTGATTGTACTTAGGGAAGCGGAATCGTGTTTTATCGCATGTAAGCAAAGTAAGCTAAGGGCTTGTATTTTTCAAGTGAAAACTTCTTTAGCCTCGTATAGCAACTTAAGGAAGAGGGGAAACTTATGGGCTAGCGTCACCGACATGCTCTTCACGTATTGTGGGAGTCTTGTGACACCCAGCGGCCTGTGCATGACTTATATATTTTTTTTAAATAACTTTAGTTTAAAGGTTAAACCTCCATTTATATAAGAATAATCATATTTAACTATAAGGTCGTTTAATAGTTGTGAAATTGATACTAATAGTAAGTTAAAACGTCAATAACTAAGTGAACTTTTCGTTTTCCCTAAAAGATTTTATTTGCCACAATTAAATGACTTGTTTTGTGGAATGATTGAATGTACAAAAGATCTAAGTATGGCTTAACTTAATGATTATAATAATAATAATAAAATTCATTAATATTGTTACGGTCAGAGCGGGAAGTAGGACCGGCTTCTGATCTGCCTAGAGCGGATTAGGCAAACAATGGGATTAAGCGGAAGGGATTATAGAATGGCGTAGAGCCTTCTAGATCGGTCTAGGTGGTCCTCGTCCGTGTTCCGAGTAATGCCCCACCACGACCTACCTTGCCTATATAAAAAGGACAGCGTTTTCGGCCGCGGCAGTCAGTAATAAGACGAGTGAGTAATAAGTCAGTGAGTAATAAGCCAGTAGTAATAAGCAGTCGTTAACTAGTGATAGTGCATGAGTTACAGTGAGTTAGTATCAGTCTGTAATAAGTGCTTAGTGAGCAATAGTGATAATTAGTGGCCGTGTAATAAGTGTAATAAACTGTGGGTCAGTTTGCCATATTTGGAGAGTCTTACGGTCGGTGGACTTTAGTTAGCGAACTGTAAGTGTTAATTTGTAATTGTAAACTATAGTGTAATATTATTGTATTTGTACAAATTTATATAAATAGTTTAGTTACTTAGTATTAGCAATATCTTATATTATTTGTATATTATCTTAGAAATTAGATAACATTTAGTAGAATATTGTTACTGTAAATTGATGTTAGTTTAATAATTTAACTGTTTTAAATAATCGCATTGTATTCTTTCTAATTTGTTAATAAATATTAGATTATTGAATTAAGTAATAGTTTAGTCCATTTTACACCCAGTAGCCCGTAACAAATTGGTGTCAGAAGTGGGATTTTGTGTAATTGTTGTTATTTTGTAATAATTGGGCTACTGTTTGAAAAATGGCTTCTCAAAGTCTTAAATTGATGGATTTAAAAGTTGCGGATTTAAAACGGGAATTAGAAGAACGTGATCTGGATTCTTCCGGAAATAAAAGTGTACTGCAACATCGCTTGTGTCAATTTTTTGTAGAGTTAGGGGAAAATCCAGATGACGTTCTGTTTGAAACTGATTTGAGCAAGTTGTCTGCAACTTTTAAAAATGAATTAAGCAGTGTTAAAAGTGAATTAGGCAATGTAGAAAATAAGCTAGGTAATGAGTTAAGCACTGTTAAAAATGAGCTAGGTAATGAGTTAAGCACTGTTAAAAATGATTTAATGGATACATTAGAGTCTAAGTTAGGCACATTAGAATCTAAGTTAATGGAAAATGTGGATAATAAAGTAGCTGATGTAGAATCTAGGTTAGGAGAAAAATTAAATTCAATTGAAAGCAAACTTAGGCAAAGAGTGGAAGCTATAGAGGGACTTATGAGCAACCCACCGACGAACAACACCGACCGTTTCCCCGAGGTCAGTCTTCATAAAACTATTCTGCCCGCCAATAATGGGACGCCACCAGCTCACAACACCATTCCAGTATTCGACGGAAAGACGCCGTGGGAGGACTACATGACTCTCTTCGAGACAGCGGCTTCGATCCACGGGTGGTCACAGGAGACCCAAGCTTCAGCGTTGTGCCTGGCCTTGCGTGGAGACGCCTTGGGAGTTCTGCAGGGGATACCCATGTCGGAGCGGTCCAACTACGGGGAGCTGATCAGAAGACTGGAGATGCGTTTCGGCCACCGCCACATGGACCAGCTGTATCGCTCACTGCTGAGAAGCAGGGTCCAGAAGACCAACGAGACTTTGCAGGAATTTGAAGCGGATATTGCCCGGCTGGTAAGGAACGCCTACCCATCGGTCACCGACGATGTCTACGAAAGCTTGGCTGTCGACAAATTCCTGGATGGACTTCGGGACCCAGAGACAAAGCAAGCAGTGAAGCTCGCCAGGCCGAAAACTTTGGGAGACGCATTATCCCAGGCCATGGAGTTCGAGGCTGTTAGACAGTCTGTACGGGGCCATGCACGAGTACGAGCAGCAGAAGCGGAGCCAAATGTAGTCCCCAGCTTCGAGGACCTAGTGACGAAAGTTTTAGAGGCTCTCAGGACCCGTAAGAAGGAGATACGCTGTTGGAGCTGCGGCCAACTTGGACACCCTAGAAGCAAGTGTCCATCGAAGAAGCAAGAAAAGCCACAGGAAAACTAAATAGGGTTGATGGGAAGGGGCAACTGTCAACCCGTAACGTCAAAGCCCCCAGGAAGGCCATCAGAGTTGCGTCAATAGGAAGCAGAACAAACAGTTTCTACGTTGATGGGATGGTGAACGGGCAGCTACGAAGTCTTCTAGTGGATACCGGCGCTAGCATGACAATCTTGAACTCAAAGACACTTCCAGCTGAGAAGATCATGCCGACCACCTGGGCATTACGGACTGCAACGGGACAGCCAGCCAAGGTCTACGGGGAGACAGATGCGACCTTCATCATCGGGGGCCAACATCTGAAGCACCGCGCTCTCGTGGCAGATATAGATGAGGATGTCATACTGGGCATTGACTTTATGATCGCATACGGGATCAAGCTGGATATGTCGAGAGGTGTGATGACGCTGGGAGACGAGGAAGTCATACTTCGGCAGGAAAAGGACTTCTGCGCACGAGTTCTGCTACCAGAAGACACCACTTTACCTGCACAGAGCCAAATCGTGACACATGGGACGGTCGAAGGACATCTACCGGAGGGTCAATGTGTACTAGTTGAACCCGGAAGGCACCAAGAACAAGAGATCGGACGCGGCGTACTGGTTGCTAGGTCTCTCATCAAGGTAGGACGCACCACTCCAATTCGGCTAATGAATCTGAACGGCTTCCCGGTAACGCTGAAGAAAGGAACACCAGTCGGGGAGTGTACCACCGCTACCTCAGTGGTTCGTCAGCTGCAACGTCATTCCACCGAGCTTCGAGGACTACCAGAGGAACTTAAAGGATTTGTGGATGAATCATGTCGCGACCTTTCACCTGAACAGAGCGAGGAGGTGAAAAACATGATTACCCGATGGCATGACGTCTTCGAGATCGGACCAGGACCACGGGGCAGAACGGATATCGTCCAGCACAAGATTGACACTGGGGATGCGAAGCCCATCCGACAGGTTCCGCGGAGGCTGCCGTTAGCCAAACGGGAGGACGCCGAGGAGATTATAAAGGAGATGGCGGCTGACAGTGTCATTGAGCCTTCGAGTAGCCCCTGGATGTCTCCTGTTGTATTGGTGAAGAAGAAAGACGGCACAACGAGGTTCTGCGTAGACTACCGTCTTCTGAACAATGTCACCAAGAAGGGCAGCTATCCGCTTCCCAGGATTGACGATACGCTGGACACCCTAGAGGGGTGTAAACTCTTCTCTACTTTGGATCTCCGCAGTGGATATTGGCAGGTTGGATTGGCACCTGAGGATAAAGAGAAGACGGCGTTTTCAATTGGCACTGGGCTCTGGCAGTTTACAGTAATGCCATTCGGGCTTTGCAATGCTCCTGCCACATTCGAGAGGCTGATGGAAAACGTGTTAAGAGGTCTCTCTTGGGAGGTATGCCTGGTATACCTAGACGACATTAGTGTAGTGGGAAAGTCCTTCGCTCACCATCTGAAGAATCTGGAGAAGGTCTTCGAACGACTGCGTGCAGCAAACCTAAAGTTGAACCCGAAGAAGTGTAATCTCTTCCGAAGGCAAGTCAACTACCTGGGGCATATTGTGTCAGACAACGGAGTTGCTGTTGACCCAGAGAAGATAGCAGCGGTCACCGACTGGCCAGTACCTCGAGATAAGCACCAGGTGAGGAGTTTCCTCGGGCTCTGCACCTATTACCGGAGGTACGTGAAAGGATTCGCTAACATCGCAAAACCTCTTACCAGGCTAACCGAAGAGAAAAGGTCTTTCCATTGGGATCACGAGTGCCAGGCATCCTTCGAGGAGCTGAAGAGCAAATTGAGTAGTGCTCCTATTCTGAGCTATCCACGTCCCGAGGGCAAGTTCATACTTGACACAGATGCCAGCAACATCGCCATTGGAAGTGTCCTCTCTCAGCTCCAAGACGGAGAAGAAAGGGTGATTGGATATTTCAGCAAAGCACTCTCAGCTCCGGAACGCAACTACTGTGTCACAAGGAAAGAGCTCCTGGCAGTAGTAAAATCCATAGAGCACTTCCATAAATATCTATACGGAAGAAGGTTCCTGCTGAGAACGGACCACGCGGCTCTAATGTGGCTGCTGCGATTCAAGTCACCGGAGGGACAAGTGGCGAGGTGGATCGAGCGCCTTCAAGAGTACGACTTTGAATCTGCTCATCGTTCTGGAACGAGCCACAGGAATGCGGATCCGCTGTCAAGAAGACCATGTGAAGATGAAGAATGCAGGCATGGTTCCCGACAAGAAGAGAAGCAGGGAACAGTATTGAGGACTACAGTTGTCATCGACAGTTGGCAAGATGCAGAGGTGTCAAAGGAACAGGACGAGGACCCGGACTTGAAACAAATAAAGGAATGGAAAATATCGGGGCGAGGTAGACCGACCTGGCAAGATGTTGCTCCAATGTCGAAGAATGTAAAAACGTACTGGGCCCAATGGAACTCCATTTTAATGGACAACGGGCTGCTGAAACGGGCATTGGAGAACGCGGAAGGAGATCAGCGTAGGCTACAGCTCATCGTTCCAAGGAATAAACTGCCCGAAGTGCTTAGGGAACTACATGACGGTGTAACTGGCGGCCATCTTGGAGTTCACCGGACATTGGAAAAAGTTCGTGAACGCTTTTACTGGGCAAACCTTAAGGACGATGTGTTGGACTTGTGCAGGCGTTGTGCGACTTGTGCGGCTTCTAACGGACCAACAAGAAGAAAGAAGGCCCCTATGAAGAAGTACAACGTGGGAACACCGTTCGAGAGGATAGCGATTGACATCGCTGGCCCTTTCCCTGTGACGGACGAAGGCAACCGATATATTCTCGTGGCCATGGACTATTTTTCTAAGTGGGTGGAAGCGTATGCCCTTCCGAATCAAGAGGCAGTCGCGGTTGCAGACGTACTTGTGAAGCAGCTCGTCAGCCGGTTTGGAGTACCCATGGAACTTCACGCTGACCAGGGAAGAAATTTTGAGTCTGCAGTCTTCTCCGGAATGTGCGAAGCACTGGGGATACGGAAGACCAGGACGACGCCTCTTCACCCTCAATCGGATGGCATGGTGGAGCGCATGAACAGGACAATGGGTCGATATTTGTCTAAAGTGGTCTCCGAGCATCAGCGGGACTGGGACCAGTATCTTCACTTGTTCCTGTTAGCCTACCGCAGTTCAGTCCATGAAGCAACGGGGCAGACCCCCGCAAATGTGGTGTTTGGCCGAGAACTTCGTTTGCCTTGTGATCTGAAATTCGGGTTCAAGCCTAATGAGGAAGTTGCCGGAGAGGAGTACGTCACGAATCTACGGAAGCGGATGGATAACATCCACGAGAAGGTTCGTGTAAACATCCAGGGAGCCAGTGACAGAATGAAGGAGCGTTACGACATCAGGGCAGAGAAAGGTGGATTCCAACCTGGAGATTTGGTCTGGCTACACGATCCTCGAAGAAGGCGAGGCTACTCACCTAAACTTCAGAACTCCTGGGATGGCCCGTTTGAGATCATCAATAGGATAAACGACGTCATCTATAGGATCAGAAAGCAGCCAAAAGGAAAACCCAGGGTAGTCCATTTTAATAGACTGGCCCCATACAAAGGAGACCATGGCCCGACAAAAGACCAGCAAGTCAGGTACCTCAACAACGTGGAGACCAGTAAGGTATCAGTTGCACAACCTAAGGTACAAGGTTCCCGTGGAGTAACTCAGACAGTATACAGAGATATCTTCTCGTTACCCGCGGACTATTCTCTGGCCCATTGTGTCGCCGAAGATCTGAGGACTTCCCGAGGGATTGCAACGGTCTTCAGGAAGAAGTTTGCTGGAACTGAGGAACTGGAACGCCAAGGACCAAGCGTCGGGAAAGCACTCCACCATACGCACGAAGGACGACACCTGTTCTACTTAGTCACCAAGTGTGCTACTGATCAGAAGCCCACATATGACGCACTGCGGCGAAGCCTCGACGACCTGCGGAGTAAGCTTCTGAGACTGCGTGTCACCAAGCTCGCGATCCCTAAGTTGGGCTGTGGATATGACGGCCTGGAGTGGAAGGTTGTCAGGAACATGCTTGAACAGATATTCGCCAACTCTGGAGTCGCCATATTGGTGTGCACGTTCAACCCCTGGAAAGGAAAAGCGTCTCCATCGAGGGAAGCTCATGACCGCCCGATTTCTCCGGACTATGCTCTGGGGCAGAGCACTTTTAAGGAGGGGGCAGTGTTACGGTCAGAGCGGGAAGTAGGACCGGCTTCTGATCTGCCTAGAGCGGATTAGGCAAACAATGGGATTAAGCGGAAGGGATTATAGAATGGCGTAGAGCCTTCTAGATCGGTCTAGGTGGTCCTCGTCCGTGTTCCGAGTAATGCCCCACCACGACCTACCTTGCCTATATAAAAAGGACAGCGTTTTCGGCCGCGGCAGTCAGTATTAAGACGAGTGAGTAATAAGTCAGTGAGTAATAAGCCAGTAGTAATAAGCAGTCGTTAACTAGTGATAGTGCGTGAGTTACAGTGAGTTAGTATCAGTCTGTAATAAGTGCTTAGTGAGCAATAGTGATAATTAGTGGCCGTGTAATAAGTGTAATAAACTGTGGGTCAGTTTGCCATATTTGGAGAGTCTTACGGTCGGTGGACTTTAGTTAGCGAACTGTAAGTGTTAATTTGTAATTGTAAACTATAGTGTAATATTATTGTATTTGTACAAATTTATATAAATAGTTTAGTTACTTAGTATTAGCAATATCTTATATTATTTGTATATTATCTTAGAAATTAGATAACATTTAGTAGAATATTGTTACTGTAAATTGATGTTAGTTTAATTATTTAACTGTTTTAAATAATCGCATTGTATTCTTTCTAATTTGTTAATAAATATTAGATTATTGAATTAAGTAATAGTTTAGTCCATTTTACACCCAGTAGCCCGTAACAATATGTATGTAAATACAAATAAAAGATACAAATAATATAACTGTATACTAATTATTGGTTCCATTAAATTATTGATTTTTTGTATTGAGCTTGTGCAGCCCATCATATATGTTGAATAAGAAATAAACTACTTGAAAATGTATAAAATTATTGTGCGCAGAGTCAGTTGATGTGAAAACCAGACTAATGTTAATGATTTAAATTCACAAATATAAAATTTAAATAATTCAGACTATAATTGATTTAGAAATAAAAGAAAATAGAAGAACGCAGTTATTACAAAGTTTTGAGTTAGCACTTCTGCCAGCAGTCCGCATGATAGCATATTTACTTTTTTTTATACCTCTTTCTGAGATAAATCTTCCCTGAGGGATAGAAAAAGAATTGTAAAATTAAGTAGCCTTTTATAACTCGTTTTATTATTCTCATATTGATAAACTTATAAGGGGCGACCTGTGGTCTAGAGGTTAGCTTAACATCCTACTAAGCCCAAGAACGCTGGTTTGCAGTCCGGCATGTCGTCCTAGAATTTTTTAAAGGGAGTAAAAAATCCTTGGTTATGCCGTTCTTCGGAAGGGATGTTAAACGCTGTTCCCGCGCCTGTACGATGTCAGGTACGAGTTAAGAATCTCTATCCTAATTAAACCTGGATAGACAAAATTTAGGATTCCCATTTTAGCATCATCTGATTGGCCATAGCAGCATAAAGTGACGTTAAATAAACAAGAAAACTTATAATTTGTCGTTACTTTAGTCGAAAATAAATGATATTTAATCCTTCGGTACGATGGGATCATTGAGCGCAGTGCATTAGAGCACGGGGCTGGCGACCAATCAGCCGTAGCGCTGGAAACAATCGCATTTAATCAAGTAGCCCTGAGGGCAGTTTAGTTAATTGCCTTACCTAGCGGTGCCCGGCACAGTGCTGCCCTCTGTCACTGCTTAGTCAATGTTCAGCCAGAGTTTAGGCTCTACTGTTCTCTTCTGTTGGTTGGGAAATGAGGGCTTCGTTTGGATGATTCGGAGGTTTTTCATATTTCTTTAACAAAAGTGAAAAAATAATTCTAACTGATATAGTATAACATTGGGATACAAGAAGTAAAAAGAATTTAAAAAAAACCTGTACCACTACAACCCTTGAAGGATCTGGGGTTCAGTACATGGTAGAGACAGTACTGTTTCATGATCAACGGTTGTGCAGGGAAGTGATTTGTCCTAGATCACGCTCAACCGCCAGATTTCCCCCCACTTTTAGAGGCTGATAACAGACTAAATAAAAGTCTTGCCTCCAGCGGGATTTGAACCAGGATTTTCGGCATGACAAGTCAGTGCTCTACCACTTAGCCACTCCGCTCCCCTAGAAAGTAAAGAGAATTGTCATCGCATTACCTATGGGGGTCTTGAATTTAAAATGATTTGATTATAAGAAACATTCCATCCGTACTTCCATTTAATCCGTACTTATTATATGTATGTTGAAGCTTTGTTGTAGGGGTAGTTAAAGTCCTCGTCAAGTAACTTTATAGATTTTAAAGTTACATCGCTCCAATTATGTTTCCTTCAATGAATGTTTTAGGATAGTTTGATTAAGCGAAATATATGAAAAAGTTGAAATTCGGAGTTAGCCGCTTTTGATCATGAACGCCTTGGAATAGTCGGAGCTTAATTTTCAAATTTAGTTTATACGACACCTTTAAACCCCGATTTACCTATCTGACAAAATCGTTATTAGTTCGCCAGTTTTTACGTTTTTATCTTCTACAATACAACTTAAAACCAATTTCTCATAAACCGAAAACTTGTTTTGAAATTGTGAAATTCACAACGCATCCAATATTGTCTGATTGATCTATTGAGATTATATTGCGTTAGTTTTTCGTTCTTTTTTTTCACTCAATGAGTCGTTTCATATATTGGAATATTCGGAAAAATAAAGTGATGGCGTGATTGTAATCGAGGAGTTTATATTAGTATGTAAGAAACTGATATACCTGCCAATATCTGTCGTTTATTGGCAAAGTTGGCTAGTATGCATCTAAAAAGTACGTATGCGAGAAACATTATTAGTTTTTTCCTACTCCTCTTCACTCTGAACCCAGGTCTTTTAATATTTTGAAAATATAACTAAAATTGGGGCGTTTTGTATTTTTTTTTTCATTCCTCAATTTAAAGCATTTTATTGAGGAAGTTTTTTTTTTGTTTATTGTATATTTCGTGAATTCCGGCTGCTCCTACTTTTTTTCTGCCTCAATATTAAGAACAATAGTGGTATTTAAATTAAAATTCATTTATATCATGTGTATTGAAAACATAAATATTATCAAAGATGAGCAAACCGATAAATTAAAAAAAAAGTTATTACCCAACCAGCAGTATTCGATCCGAAATTCTTCTCCTAACTAAGAGAAAAAAAACAGGACCAAATCGTATTTTATTTCTTAACCTCAAAAGAATAAGTTAATAAAGGATGTGTGACGCCTTCAGGATCAAAAGGAGATAGCTCCGAAACTTCAAAAATTGACTATTATACATCTTTCACTGGTTAAGTCAAACAATAACGATACTTCAGGTTCAGAACCGTACAAAACCATGAGAAATAAGATGCCAGAGATTCGTGTTAGACAAAGTTACTTGAATGAAATAGCGCAAAAGGTATAAAAGCCAACTTTTAAAATTTTGGAATTTTAATCCTGCTTTTGATCCTGAAAGCCTCAAATTTGCACTTTTCATTGGGTAAAAATAAAGGAAGTGATGAATTTAATAATGATATAAATAACATTTTTTTTGCAGCCATAACTCAACACAACGTTCTAAATTCATATTTTGTCAAACACTTCTAAACGAAGATAAATATGGTTATATTAAGTATCTTAGGAGTTAATCTTTATCGTTTAAATGTTTTATGTTTTATTTTTTAAGCTTGTCATGAGAAAAATTAAACATAATTCAATATTTTTTTTTTGGCTGGTCATCATTTGTTTATTTTAATTTTTTTTCCATATCCACCTGTTATTGACCGTTTTATTTCCACCGTCCTATTCATCTTTGGACTATAATCATGAGAGATTAGGCAGCAATGTGTCGTGTTGGACAAAATTGCTTTACTAAAATGTGAAAGTCGGTTTTTGAAATTTTGGAGTTATCCGCATTTGGTCCAGAACGTTTATAACAGTTAGAATGAGATGGTTATTAAATAAAAGATAAATTTACAAAGACTTGAGTATTTTTTATCGCAATAGTTTTTATTCTATGATATATACATTTTTTTTATCAATTTATGCTCTAGCAGCATTTTATTTATAAAAATATTGCCTTTTAGAAATAAATAAATAATTAGATGGGATGTAAGTTTTTTATTTAAAATAAACCATGCGTGAATATTTGTCTAATTTTGGTTTGTTAGAGCGTTTGCCCAAATTTAAGGCTATTAATAAAGCATATAAAGTCTTTCTGTTTCTGGTCGGAGCCGGCACCTCGAGGCAGCGCTACGCTAAACTTTCTTAATTAGGATTAGCAAGTTTCTCGGTTATGAGGTGATTCTGCTGATGTGATATTCCCCGAATTCCTATAAATGAAAACTTATTTTATTTCATACTTCATAAAGTTATTTTCTTTAGTGTTTTACTCTAGCGCGAGAGTTAATTTATTATTAATATTTATTTATTCTTGGAATTATGAGGTTACTGTTTAGAACAGGGGTTGCCCCCTGTGGTCTATTTGGAGCCTCAAACTTTCACAAAATATATCTATTTTATAATGGTTAAAGTAGTGGAATTTTTTTCAAAATATATTATTTGTGTGTATATTCAAAAATTAAATGTAGAAATTATGAGATACAAAATGATGAAACTATTTAATCATTACAATGTGCATTTATTATTATATTATCTATGTTTATATGTAATCACAATAGTCAACACAATAATAACAACTCAATATGTTTCAATTTTTCTCTCCCAAAAATATGTCTATAGTGCGTCTTAATTTAATATACATCCAGTTGTCCTAGTTATGGTCCATTTCCGAAATGGACCCAAGATCATTTGAGTGGGCAACTCCTGACTTAGATCCTATAGCTAAAACTTCATGTCTCATGGAGGAAATATGATAACAATAGGCTTGGGATTTAGTGATGACTATAGTTTTGAAACACTTAATCAACTGTCTTAGTATTTAATTGTAATGTAGTTAAATATAGTTTAGGTTTAAGACGATGACCTGAAGAATAAGCTAAAGATATTCCATCCTCAATACGGTTTTTTTTGAAAAATAAAAAAATGTTGATAACTAAAAAAAAATCTGGTCATTGAATGAGTGCAGACTATTTCTGGTGTTACTACTTCATATTTCTTTAGACAGTTTAGCAGTCCCAAATTCCAAACCTTTGACGTTTAGTTACAATTTAAAAAAAATTGTACTACTTATATGAGGTATTCAAGATCAAAAGCGGATGACTATAAAATTTCAAAAAATTACTTTTCACCTTTTTTCGCTAGCTTATTCAAGCAATTATGTCGTGCATTTTACTATATTTTTTATCTTGTTTTTAATCCAGTTCTGAACATAAAGTTTCAAGAGCATAAATCACGTCCCCGGACCAAAAAGAACCAAATTTCAAAAATTGACTTTTTCAAATTTTTAGCCGTTTCAGTCTCGCAAATTAGTCTACCACAACACTTTTCCGTCTTAATCCTCATGGTTTTAATCCGGCTTTGAATCTGCAGTTTTGGGAGCACAAAGCGAAAAATATAAAAAGTAAATTTTTGAAATTTGGAGTTATCCAGTTTTCAACCTGAACGCCTCGTAATACTTTTTATTTTATTTTATTTAAGGAGTTACCTTAATTTTCAAAATTAAGTTTTACGACAACTTTAAACTACAATTTAAATATCTGACAAATTCGTTTTTTACGTTTTTATTTTTTACAAAAACTTGTTTTGGAATTCGACATTCGTTAAATTGGGAAATTCTTAACTCATCCAATATTGTATGATTGATATATTAAGATGACAATGCGTTAGTCTTATCTCTCTTTTATGATTATTCAAAGAGTCAATGAGTATTTAAGTATCAGAAGTAAATAAACTTTAGATACATTGACAAGCAAACTTTTTTGTCCAATGAAGTAAAATTTTATTCTAAGAGCTCTTTTAAGGTGTAATACCATACAATTCATCTTTAAAAAACAACACGTATGTTCAATCCACAAGAAAATGATGTTAATTAACCGAATAATTACTTAAACAATATCATACATCACGAAACTTCACAAGGCATTATAACTCTTTCCTTCGATTAAGAAATATATTTTTCTTTCCCGGTGTCATCGTCACTAGAGAGGGGGGTGGAGGGGGGTTTATGCCTGAAAAAATGTAACTGTCCTTCGTCCTTTTATTTTTCCACAACGGTGGAAGATTAATTTAAGCTGGCATTTTCCCCAATTTTTCCCCTCCTTTTTCCTCTCTTTTATTTTATTGCGCTATTTTTCTTTATATCCGTTTGACTAATTAAATTCTAATTGTTTTTAAGAATATCAACTATCCCCTTGGTCGCTTTGTGAGAATATTTACATATTTATGTTACTGAATATTTTGCTTAGATATTTAATCAACAAAAACAAAGTAAGTAATTAATATAAAATCAAGGATTAACAAATAATAACCAATAAATTTCATAATAATAAAATAAAATAATTGAAAATTCATAAATAATGATTGAAATAAGGAACACCGATAACAGATGAAGGAAAACTGGTTAAAGATCAAGGCTAAAAGAGGACGATCATAATGATATGGTCAGCATCTATAAGCAAATAATAATCTTCAAATATAAAAAAAATATATATTTTTAAATTTTCCTATGATAAGCGTAATTAATAAAACAAAAAAAATTAAAGGATACAAATTTACTACTGATATTCATAATACATGCATATTTATCTTCGTTTTAAAGAACTTGACAATTTATGAAATTGAGAACGCTTTGTTGTTATGGCTGCAAAAAAAAAAGTATTTATATGATTATTAAATTGATCACTCTTTTTATTTTTATCCAATGAAATAAAGGATAAATATTTAGTCCTCAAATACATGATACAAGCATATTTATTTTCCTTCTAAAGTAGTAGAATAATTATGTGACCGATTTTTATGCGCAATGAAGCAATGGATGCAGAAAAATTACCGTTATTTCATTATTAAATTATGGGCACATTTCGGATCTTTAATTAATGAAATAACAAATTGGAGACATTCAGCATCAAAAGCGAATGACTCCAAAGTTTCAAAAGTTGACTATTTCACCTTTTCCGCTAATTTAGTAAAGTATTTTTTTCTATCACGAATCTTTAGCACCTTATTCCACATTTTTTTAATCAGTTCTGAACCTGAATTTTCGGAAGCATAAAATTGCGAAAAAATTTGCGAAATTTTTCAAAAATATCCCTGTTTAATCCTGAATGCTTCATTAAGTTATGCGTTTTTATTATTGTGATATAATATAAATAGTGAAGTATAACTTTAGCTCTCGACTATAGAAGGAAAATGTTGGTGGTGGTTATGATAGTATTTATAATTATATTCTTATTATAGCAAGCAACGATTCCATCAAATTTATTAACCTATAATTTAGTTCATCGTTATAACGTCTAAATTTTAAAAAATCATTATCTTAAATTAAATATGCAAGCAACTAATTGATTATGCTTATTTATCTTTTTTAACGATAGCTATAAAAATAACGGCTCTATTAGATCCATTATTACAATTAACATTTCAATAATTGCTTACAATTAGTAAGAGTAGATGTTCGATGTAGGATACAACTGTAAGGGGGCCTGGAGAGAGCTAACAAATAAAGAACTAATGCCGGGAGTGCTGGCTGTCGCTCCGATTTGCCAAGTCCACTTGGGACAAATAGCCGCTGAGATAGCTCCTCTGATCTCATCTCGGATCAATGATTGCGTTTATTTGCTACAATCTCTCCCTCATTCTATGTACATATATACCTGTGTATATATGTATGTATGTATAATATACATTAATTTGCATTGAAAATATGAAATATTTAAAATACACTCAGCTTCTGACTATTTCTGGTTCCTAATTTTAGAAACGAAGGCAAGTTGATACAGATATTGAACAATTGTTTTTAACACGCTTTTATTAGCTTCGCCTGAATGTATGTTTGTAACGGAATCTTTGAACTCGATTTTTGGCAACTTCAAAGCATCGAATTAAATTGAAACTTTCCACACTTCTCAAGGCCCGATGACTATAGAATAATTTAATAAGTCTCGTTATCCTGAACAGGATTTTCAAGATTAGCGATTTTTGATGCCTAAAGGCATAGTAGTGTCTTGTACCAAATACTTGGCATAAACATGGTTTAATATTTGAGACAACCATATGACTACTGGAATGACCAACTGAGTAGTTTTATATGCATTGCAAAAAATAAAAACCACGCTTTTGTAGCTAGCCGAAGGGAAAAGTAGAAAACTCATATTGGTTTAAAAAACACGCTTTTGTAGCTAGCCGAAGGGAAAAGTAGAAAACTAATATTGGCTTAAAAACACGCTTTTGTTGCCGGCTAAGCCCAAAAACTAGATAATGAATTTTAGTTTAAAAAACTAAAAAGCACGAACGCTAATTGGAAACAAAACTAAAAGAAAAATAAATACTAAAATAAAGTAGTAATAATAATAAAATAAAATAAATATTAACAAAGATAAAACAATAAATAAATAATAATAAAATATAAATAAGAGTAAAAAAAACACGCTTTAATAGAAAGCAAAACTAAAAAGTAGAAAATAATTTTTCATAACTTTTAAATGTGAATAGATTGACAAACGAAAAATTCACATCATCTTATTTTCATAATGACTATACTTCTACCAATATCAACCAATAAATTATTTCCATCAATCAACATCAAGCACCCCAATCATTTTTACAATTAAATGACTTTTTATGTTCATTTATTATCTACTTTTTACAAAGGTTAGCTACAAAAGCGAATTTCTTAGTTGTTTTTTTTAAATTATTATTATTATTATTTTTGTTGACAAATATACGAAAGTACTCAGTTGATCCTATCAGTAGCCATATACTTGTCTCAAAGATTAACCCGTTTAGATACCCGGCACAAGCACTACCTTGTCTTCAGTTATGATAAATCACTAATCCTGAATAGCCTGGTCATGATAATGAAAAAAACTTATTAAATAATTTTATAGTCACATGACCTTGAGAAGTGTGCAAAGTTCCAATTTAGTTAAATGTTTTGAAATGACCGAATGGTTTTGTTATGTACATACTGGTGAATCTATGAAAAACGTGTTTCAAAGATAAAAATCCTAATTTTAGAATCGAAAAATAAATGGGTCATAATGGTTAAAGACAGATTCGTTTTATAAAAAAGCTAATCTTTTCGGATTTGTAAAAAATATATTCCAAAGACATTGTAGAGGGCGTACGTGGCACAGATTGCTGGAACGTGGGGGAGACTTAACAAGGTGCCCTCCTAAGATCGATCCCAATCAGCTAGTCTATTTTCTAGTATTTGCATGTTTTATACCTTTGCCCTTCCGTTTACGATAAATATTTTAGAATATCTCGCAGGATTCTGTTGGCTAGAATAAATATTAATTTTGGTAGTTCTGATTGAGAAGATAGCTTTGGACTGTGATCCGCCATTGTTTATAATCTGAATTATGATAGTTATAATACCTAAATAGTTGTTTATATTAATGGAAATGGAAACTTATTAGAAGAAACTAAAATTCCTCTTTGGAAAATTGTTGCTACTGTTTAAAGGCTAACCGTACTAGTTTTAGCATATTATTATTGGTAATTTATCGTAACAGGAAAGGGCAATGAACTATTCACTGCAGCTTAATTGGTGAGCTGCAATGGCAGTAACTGAGCAGCCTGGCCACTAGCTAAGCTGTGGTCGCTAGTGGTAATCGCTCCAGTCCAGTTTGGGATCGGGATTTGCGGCGGTTCACTAAACCTAAATATCAAGTCTATTGTAGGCTTCGTAGTCGTGAATCAAACATATTTAATTACGAAATATCATTGTAGATATAAGAATATTAACTAAAATATAATTAAACCAAGTTTAGCTGTCTGAAATATTTTGGTTGTTTTTTGTAGTCAACCAAGAATAGATCTCCGTTTGCGATTTTCATTCTAGTCTACTGCACCGTTTTTGTTTTTAGTTTGGGTAGCGAATTCAAACCATTCGCCTCTTAACGCATTACTATAATCGGCCAATTAAATACCTAATTCATAAATATATGCACGTAGATTTGAAATGTTATATGTTTTGGAATCATTGCACGAAAACTGTTAACATAAAAAAAGTCATTCAATACATTGTTATTTTTTTTAGATGCTACCTTTTGGATGTGACGTACCACCAATAATTGTTTCGGTTTAAATTTGCAATTGATAACCAGTGCTAGCTAGAATAAATTCCTAAGAATTGTTTAACCGTTTCGCTGATCCGCATAACTTATTGTGAATATTGTGTAGCGTAAATAGAAGCTTCGCAAATATCTGGTTGTATTTCGATATGTATTCTGTAATTTCGAGAATATTAAAAAAACGCATGGGGGTATTATGATGTTGATGTGCCGAAGAAACCAGACTGAAATCCGCCTGTGGTATATAAATTATTTATTCTGTTAATAGTTACGGATGGACTCTGAGGCTCACCCAGGCTCTACAATGTGGACGCCATAAATTAGGGGATAACCTGGCGGTTGACAAGGTTAACCTTAGACTAATTAATCCCTTCCGAACCTCCGACCGTTTATGGGTTGTAGTTTTACAGGGTTTTTTAATCACCAACTAGGATTAAATATTAACAAAATATGGCATGTGTGCTAAATATTGCGATTTTAATTTTTGTTGCTTATTTAAAATAAACAGTACAGGAAATGATTTGTCATTCTAGGTATGTTTTGTACATTTATTCCTAAAAGCTTACTTTTTTTCCTGAATCCACTGCTAAATATTCCTGCATAAATGTATGAAGTCGTTAAAGGCTCAAGCAAAAAAAAAAAAAAAACAGATAGAAGGTGAGACAAAAGGGAACTTACTATGCGTATTTGATCGATCTGGAAGCGGCCTCCTGAATATGTTTCTTTACGAAGAAGACACTGTCATCAAATATGTAGCCGCGTACATGACTCTGCATTATCTCTGTCACTTAGTCTTAGCAATTGTGGGGGGGGGGGGGGTGAAGGTAGTCGGTTTGTGTGTGTTTCTCCGCATTCACAATTAGATGCTTTGAATGAAGTTTCTTTTCACGTTTTACAGCATTCGTAATAATCGGGGATTAAATGAATCTAAACGGGGATTAAACGTATGCATTCTTGAATTTAATATGATAGATCCACATTTGTTTTAGATACTTGATTCTGTTAAGAGGCTTTAACTTCCCATGAGTTATAAATCTTTTTTTTATTTTTTTTTTTTATTTAATTCAATGATATTTACAACTATAATGGTATTATATCAAGTAAATGTGCAAAAATGTTGAATATGACAGGAAAACACTTGTGGAGAAACTACCCATCGATAGCACTCCAATAAAGTTCTATAGTAGATGATCTCGAGGCCATCTTCTTTTCAGGCGTCTCGGAGGGTTATCAGGAATAGTATGGGAAGCAAGCTGAGAGACTAGCGGATTCAAGTGCGTATGGAGCTTGTTATGGAAGGATAGGTATCTAGTTTGGGCCAAATCAGTAACATATGGGATATTAAGATCATGATGGATGAGTTTGTTTGTGACATAATAAGGAGCATTGAGGATTTTACGAAGGATTTTGGATTGCAAGGATTGGATACGAGATGAATTGGATGGTTTAGTAGAGCCCCAAAGCTCAACTCCGTATGCCCAAATAGGTCTGATGACTGTCATGTAAATAAGTCTTTTGTAATTAATTGGTAGCTTAGAGCGTTTGTCCAGTAAGTGTTGAAGTAGGCGAAAACGTCGAGCAGTTTCTTGTCTTTTCAGTCTTGTATGAGGATTCCAAGTGAGACGTTTATCCAGATGGAGTCCTAGGTAACGTATCTGTTCGACAGGGTTCAGTGGTGTATTATTAAACGATACAGTAGGACAGGAATTCGTAGGTTTACGACGAAGGGTGAAGGTAATTTGATGGGATTTGTTAGGATTTATTTTAATCCTCCAATTTTGACACCATTCTTGTAGGTGTGAGATATGGGATTGAAGAGATTGGGATGCAACAAATGGATCCTTATTAACTGATAACACACATGTGTCATCAGCGTAAGTAGTGAGGACAGTGCTTGGATGGGTTGGGATGTCAGCTGTATATATCGTGTATAGGATGGGCCCCAGGATACTACCTTGAGGAACACCGGCAGACTGGAGTATAAATCTAAAAACGTTGAATATACTTTTGGCGTCTGTGTGGTCTTATTATTGCGGGAAATACGGAGGATTGTAACATTTTGTATATCATTTGGTTTTTTACTAAATCAGAAGAGATGTTTCCGTGAGTATTTCCCTCCTACGGAACATTATTTAAGTAAACATATCGATCTAATCCTATTTCGTTGAGATTTTGTCTATCTGGAACTGAATAGAAATGCTGTTGACAGACATGTTTAACCCTGTCGTATTCAACTTAAGGGCTGAGAGATACGACTTGCAAACTGCAGTTGTATCTAGATCTGAATGTGAATATAGACAGCGGGGTTTCCCTCACGGCTACACTCTTTACGTTACAATTTATTTTTCACTGCTCTATTTCCCTTGACTGTTCTAATATTTTTGCAAACTATTTCCGAAGCAACGTCAGAAGGTTTGTCCAATTTTTGCCCAAGGATGAAAAATAGGATAAATGAACAATAATAAATAAATAACAAACTTCTCACAGACCATTATATTCCTTTTAAAAGCACATATTTCAAACTCTCTTTGTTTTTCACCAATAACATGGTATTAATTATATTTTGTACTAAACCCAAGATCGCGGGTTCGTAGCCCGGCAGGTGGCCCTAGGATTTTTTAAAGGGAGTAAAAAATCCTTAGTTACGCCGTCCTTCGGAAGGGACGTTAAACGGGGGTCCCGAGCCTGTACGATGTCAGGTACTCGTTAAAAATCCCTATCCTAATAAAACCTGGATAGGCGAAATTTAGAGCTCCCACTGTAGCATCGTCCGATTAGCCATAGCAGCATAAAGTGACGTTAAATGAACAAACAAAAAATTATATTTTGTAATAAAATCATTTTTTTTTTCATTTTTTATTATCCTTTTAATAGTACCGATCTCAAACTCCTTTTGTCTTTCACTTATAACATGGTAGTCATTTTATTTTGTTACAAAATCTGGCCAGTTTCGTATTTACTTTAGGGGCTGAGAGATACGACTTGCAAGCTGCAGTTGTTTCTTGATCTAAATGGGGATTTGGAAAGCGGGGTTTCCCTCACGGCTACACTCTTTATGTTACAATTTCTTTTTCACTGCTCCATTTCCCTTGACTGTTTTAATATTCTTGCCAACTAGCCTAAGGTTTTTAGTTTCCACAATTCCAGCAAAAAGATGTTATAGCTGGAGTGAATTCCGAAGCAACCTTAGAAGGTTTATGCAATTTTCCGCAAGGATGAAAAATAGGAAAACAAAAACAAATTTGTGAATTGTCATACATAAAATTGTAACGTGGATGTTTGCTTTTGATGCGAAAACTGTAAAAAAAAAATTTACTAACAGGAAGAATTACGGGACCGAAAATGTATGTTAGTCACTATAAAAAAATTTATTTTTTGTTAAAACTGTGTAAATTTTGTATTTTTATTTTGCTATTAAGATTTATATGTTATTTATTCCTTTTTCCTGTGTACTGAATAATTATAAGTATATAAAATTAAAAAGAAATAGTGATGAAAATCACTATGCGAGGGAAATGCTCACGGGGATAGCTCTTGTGTAACATTAATGAAGGAGACTTCTTCTTGGTTAGTAATGTTTTAAATACCCCCTGGAAAAAAAAAATAATATTTTTAACAACCTATAGAGGGTCTTGGGATCAGTACATGGTAGAGAACTATTGTTTCTTGGTACAGCAACGGTTGTTCAGGGAGGTGATTTGTCCTAGATCACGCTCAAACGCCAGATTCTTCAGGGTACTCACTTTACAGAGGCTGAGTGAGCCCCTGAGTGATTTATATAGAAAAAAAGTATATTTATTTCTTTAATATTTGAACGTAAGAGAATCACTATAGAACTTAATTGTTATTTAGATATTGGAATTAAAAATATATGTATATTAAAGCCTACAGAGTATTAATATTCGCTTTTTAAGTAAGTAATATATTTCTTCCAAAGCCCTAAGTCGCCAAGTGTAAGCGGTTCCCGCTCTGACTGACTTGAATGGAACCGTTCCCTGACTCAACCATTTGAGGTAAAGCCTTTTTCGGGAATAACCTTTTATTGGTTTATGTATTCATGGGATTTACATTTATTATATGGGCCGTAGATTGTGCTTATATGTGCAAAATTGTATTGCGGTTTACATTTATCCGATTTCATCTTTTAAGGATGTTTTAAATCAAAATGTATTTTATTAAGCTGATATTTTTATGAAATTTCAAGGCAATAAAAATGAGATATATGAAGAAAGGTATGAGGGATATGTAAAATGAACAGTAATGGAATAATTGAAAAAAAAATGACAGTTTAAAATAAAAATAATGAATTTAATTTAACAAAGCTCTCGCAGAGCTTCTATATTATTTTTAATAGTAAATATTTCAAACTCACTTTTTCTTTCACCATTATATAATAGCTATTATATATTGTAATGTAATTATTTTTCTTAAGATTTTAATAATTTTTATTATCCTAATTATCTGTGATACCTATCTCAAATTTATTTTGTTTTTCGCCAATAATTTGGTAGTCATTATATTTTGTTACAAAATATGTTCAATTCTGACATTAGAAGTGCCAATTAACAATGTCAAAAACAAAGGAAATTAATAAAATATTAATTAAATGGAAAATGGATAAATTGAATTATAAATATTTGTTAAAATAGTCTACGAAAGTTTATCGGAATATTATTTTCAAGTATTTGGTCACTTTCATTTTTTTTTTGGAACAGCACTAACGGGGAGTAGTGTTAATGGGTTTTTAAAGGACATTAGTTCGTCTCCAAATACTGATTTATTCCTTGGCATTGGTCGAGAATCGATCCTGGGACTCAGCCACATTAAAATGGTATATATGGTAAAGAAACTTGAAATTAGTTAGCAGTATACCACCAAGTATCAGGTACGTACATACTTCCCACCGAACCCACAATGGGACACTTACTAGCTCGTTATTTTTCATTCTAAACTGTCATACACATGCTTTTTTTCTTCAGAAAAGTAAAATACAAAGAGCTAATTTATTAAATGAAGAATACAGGAAGAATCATTTAGGACAATACTTTTGACAATTATATAATCATGGTGTTAAAGTATTGTTTTGTACTGACTATAATCAATCAAGATTTTTATTCAAATTATTGATATTTAAAAATGACTATCATTGATACAACGATGAATATCGATAATGTATTGATTCGGGTTGTGCTTATTTTTAGAATAAGTTATTAGTGATGGAATAAACAAGTGCTTAGCCTTTCTCGTCTACTTACTGAAGGCTTTGAGTTATGGTGGCCATCAGCATTCTTGGCCATTATTCGATACCATTTATAGGGGCTTTGCAGGCCTTATCTCAAGTTTATTGAATTTCGGAAGTATTATATTTTTATGAATATATTTAATAAATTTATAATACTGTATCTGTTCCAGGAGTATAAGGGCGCCATTGCTCATTTTTGTAATTTTTGTATATGTTCAGGAAACCAAATTTTCCATAAGTTTGGACTATTAAAATTTGTCACTTGGCTACTTATAGAAACAGCTTAAAGACAATTGTTAACGATGTTATTGGCTTTGTAAAAAATTGGAAGTATTGTGATCCTAGTATTTATTTATGAAAATTCAACTTTAACTCCGGGGCGCATATATAATAATTTACAGCATTTATATGGGAAATTTGAAATAACATTTATGAGTTGAGTATGTTGTTAAAATAGTTGTATGTTTCTATTTTTCTTCCTCATAACATTTGCATAAAATTATTATAACAATAATAATTAAGTCCTAATTTATTGTGGGTCCTTTAGAATAATAATACAAATGTGGCGGCCGTCTGCCTTTCCCATGTTGAAAGGTTGAGCACAGACCGTCGAAGAAAAAATGATTGATTTGGCCGGAGTCAGCAGGTTAGTGTATTTGTGAAATAAAAACATTGATTTTTAAAGAAAAACGTGAAATTTTATATTTTATGAATATTGCAAATATAAAAATGAAAGTGTTATGGTTACATGTGGAGCCAGCGCTAGTGAAGTGTGTCCTCTTCTTGCCCTTGTGCGCCCCCTTTTGGTACATGGTACAGGGGTGTGAATAAATTTACCATTGTGCTAAAGTGAGCCGAGAAGACGCTCAAGAAGGAAGCAGCGATTGCACTGAGCAATACGGAGCGACTACTTCCCCCTGACCACACTTCACTAGCTCTCGTAACTGACTGACTTGATCGGCACTATGCACGTGACATATGCGATAACGTACCAGCGCCAAGGCCGACCATTTAAGATCAAAATCTGAGGAATAACTGATCGAAACTATACAAAATAAATAAAAATAACAAAAAGAGCAAAAAATATTGTTTTTAAAATAAACTAAATTAATTGAACAAATCAAATTATTTATACATGTATAGGCAAAACAAAATAATTCTGTTTGAAGGTGTCGGCGTCGACATACATATATGAGGAATAGTGTATATATCTAAATATTTATTATGCTTTCCTATAATTAATGTTCTACATATAATTTTATTTTTTAAAAGTTGTTATTAGATTTAACTGTTAATTATTTTTGATTTAATTAATTAAATTATAGATTAAACTACTAATGGAATTATTTATGTTAATTCCATTATTCTTTTTATTTTGATCTAAGGCACTAAATATTACACTTTATTTGCTGTAATAATATTCTACAGGGACTTGTTTCAGAATAAATAAAGAATTTATTATTATTGTATGATAGGTGAAAAAGTAGCCCATCATAACACGTGAATGCCTTTGGCATGGATGGACCCCCATTGTGATAGGGCATTAAATTTAGCTTAACGAACAAGTCTTAAGTAATTAACAGTTAATCTGTCCCTGAATTGCCTTATAAATAAGGGTTGATCCGGAATAGTCTGTTGGGGTGAGCACAGATGGAATTATTAATGTTAGCCTGGCAGTGTGATTAGTGAGCCTGGCTATGGGCGAGGTGGAGGTAGATCGTGCCACTTAGCTAAAACCCCAACGGTCGCGTACCTCATCTCCTTACCTCACGTTCTAGAATTGAATCTTTAATTGTCCCTTCTAAATCGAGCTTGAAAATTCATTAATTTGAAATTGTGAATTGGTTGTTGTCGTATGTATTTCAGTTCGGTACGCCATGTATAAGGGTCTTTAAACATTGTATAAAAATAGAAAAATTATTTACTGTAAAAATTTTAACTAATACGTTGTTTATTTATTCATTCAACGTCACTTTTTGAATCTTTACAGGAAATTCACGGATAGGTTATAGATTTAAATTGTAACAAAAAATAAAATAAAGGGATGTCAGATATAATACCAAATGGTTAATTTTTGAAACTTTTATATTGATAAATGAAAAAAAAAACATATCAAATTACGTACCAAAAAATAAACAAACTATTAAACCAAATCAGATACACACCAAAGAACAAAATAAACATGAGGTGAAAATACATCGAAGTTTCGTTTAATACAATAAAACAAATTTAATAATCAAATAACCTTATTATAAACCAAATGATCAGTAATTTTTTCAATGAATTTATTCGTGATAATTTAAAAAAAATAAATGTCTATAATACCCTGGAACACTTTTCAGGCGGGTTTCTCGATTAGAAGTTTCCTGCTGCCTTCAGCAGACGAAAGAATTCGGTGACGGTTTGTAAACGCAATGGCCACACTGACAAACAACTGTAATAATGATTGCTGTAAGCTTCACCGCGCGGGTCGCTAACGAAGCCAACAATAAAATTAGCGACTTTTGGCTGATAAAAAATAAATAAGTCTCACTGCTGTTTTCGATTAATTCGCAAATTATAAACAAAAATATAAACTATTTCATTACGTATTTTTACAAATAATTTATTTTAATTTAATACAAATACAAAATAATTGAAACCAAAAAATATCAAACATGAACATGTAATTACAAACTGAGCGGCCGTAACAATTGCTATTATGACGATGGTACATTGGTATTCCTTAATTTTAGCTAATCCTGCTATAGCTAGGATAGGGATCATCAACGAGTACACGATATGCCTCAGGCTCGGGACTTCCACTTCATGTTCCTTCTGAAGGACGGCATAATCAATGATTTTTTACTGGCTTTAAAAATTCTAAGGCGAACCCGGGTTCGAAACCGCGTCTTCTTGGGCACAGTAGGTTGTTACCTTGTTGTTAACTTGACCATAATTCTAACAAATATACGGACGCTTTGAAATAAGATTTATTTCACAAATAAATTTAATGAATTTATCTGCTTCCATTTATTAAAAACTTATTAATTCGTACTAACTTAGATATATGATTGTAGATTGCCGAATATTTGTTTATTTTTAACTATGTAATGGATCGAGAATAAAACTCTGGTTGAAGTACATTATAAAATTATAAATTATTACATTATTGTCGAATTTATTTGCAAGTATTTGTAGTATAATAGTATAAAATATTTTAATGTTATATTTTTTTGGAAATACACAGCATTTTACTCATCAATACAACATCACTGAAGTCCTCATGTTCTTTCTCTTTCCTCATTTTTCTTACTTGAACTTCGGAGTTAGAACATTAAAAAGACAATGGCCTATAGACCTCATCATAAACCATTAATCAGTTATTGAAAAGTCTTTGATTTCGTAAATCAATGGAAAAAATCATTGTGATCAAAGTCGCTCGGTGCGGTACTGCTCATGTCATAATACAATAGAAATGAATAACAGACCAATAAAAATGTGTGAATAATATTTAATAGAAACTATCGTATTTATTGACAGGGGATAATGTTTTTATATTTTTTTCCTGGTAAGGATAAATTCAAATAAAAAAATACGGTTTATTAAATGCATACCATCTATTAAACCCAAGCATTCTCTTTAAATTAGGAGGTATCCACTAAAAATAAAACTTATGCTTTGAAGACAAAGAATGAGGCAGTCAAGTTAATCATCTTACGGTACAGAAGGGGACCATTAGGGAAAATTATTTTAACTGACAGATTTTCTGCTTAAAAGGTAGAAAATAACGAGAAAAATAAAACATGGGACTAAAGACGATGTTAATGAAAGCAATTCAAACGATGAATACGGAATATTAGATGAAACGGAACCGGAAGTTATGATTGCTCAGTTGTGAGAAAATTCAGGAGTTATATAACATCACGAATGAGGGAAATATAAAAACATTCATCAATTAAGTGGAAAATAACTTATATAAGTAAGATCAATAGGTATTGTTCAAAGTTAAAAAAAAAGTAGCAAGCTTCAAAGAACATCCTTCGGCGATATAAGATAGTAAGAAGCGTTGAGATTCTGTGTTTTTCCCAAGTCCTATATAAACACTGAAAAGCAGATAAGCCAACATCACACTCAACTCTCTGATCTTACATTGGAATTGTAAATCCTAAAAAGATGACATGATTCCCTTCTGGTATCAGAATCAAGGCCGTGATTTTTCTGTATTTTCTTCAAAATGTTAGGTAGTAGATCAATTTTGAAATAAGAAAAAATATGTATTTTCTCATATTGAATTGTTTGCACTCTATATTTAAGTAATAAAAAATATGATAAACTAAAATGTAATTTCGGCAAATTATTCATTTCTTTAAATAAGACAAACAAGGAAATTTGTTTTTAAGAAATTAATGGGTGGTTTAAGAAAAATAAATTATTTTTTCCATTAATCTAAGATATTCTGCTGTTATTATATATATTGATACATATATGCTGCGCAAAAATGTATTCTATACTTTACCCAATTCAATTCAATTTTTTAATTTTTGCCGACTGAAAAATTATTATTTTTCATAACATTATCATTGCTTGAAACTAAATAAAAACAAAACAATTTTTTCTCGATTTGTAACTCAATTTTATTGGGTCACTGCCTGTGATTGGTGATACTGTTTGGACTACAGATATGAGATGTTCTTGAGTTGATCTTGATGTGAAATATTTTTTGCGTATGTTCTGATGATGCTTGAGTTGGCGAAACGTTGACATTTTTTAGTATTTTAGAGGCTTTATTTTTTGTTGTTTTCTTATTGAATTATTCCATTAAAAATAATTATGTTATGCTCCTTCCTCTTTAATTGCTAATTTTTATTAATAGTTCTTAATATTCGATAGTAAAATTACTTTTTTTGTGTTGTTGCTGCTAGGTAGCATTCATACTTTAATATGAATGAACTAATCCTTTCACGAGATATTTATTGACCCTTAAAATGCGGAAACCTTTATATAATGCCCCCGTCTTTTTATCTTCAAACTGACGTACTGGGGGCTCCGATGGTAGTATCTGATTTAAACCTTTTTCGATACAGAGAGTAATGTCCATTTCCGGTTACATCTTCTGTTGGTTAAAACTTTTAAAGGTAAGTTTAGTCTTGCCTGCAATCAATGTGCACTTGAAATGTAAGTAATAATACCTCCTTCTGTACATGATAATCGCACTACAAACTGCTTAATTTTCAGATCCCCTCTCCAATAATGCGGTTAGTTAGGGTTAGCGGGAGGTACAAGCCGCACAGCAAACATTATATTAGAGCTACTAAGCCTAAGATAATGGAGCCAGAGCTGGCCCCGGTGTGTGCAGGGCCCGGACGCGGGTGTTTACAGGGCTCCGCCCTTCCGACACCTGCCCACGCCCACTAATTCCAGTGATGGAACCTGTCGATAAATCAATTTGGGCGCCGTTAGATCTTGGATTTCTTCTCCCCCCGTCGTCCCTCACCAACCCTTCTCTCACTCTCTCTCACTTCGTCTGGATTAGTCTGTCCTTCCCCTTTTGTAACCTTTGAGTGGCAGGCCCTTTCTTCCCCTCTTGATTTATTTGAAAGCGCCCAATCTTCCACCTATCTCTGATTAATCCATTTTTTTATATAGGGGCTCAAATCTGGGACCCATCCCTTCTTTTCGTCATTCTCAAGAGTGGTTTATCCAGTTATCCAGTTGGGGGATTGATCTGAAATAAAATACACTGTAATGAATCCTCAACTTTTTTGTTGTGTATTCTTGCGTATAAAAGTGATAATATAGTATTATTTTAAGGAAATATTATTAAGTAAATCAACTTTATAGAATCAAAACATTTATATTCAAAATATTTTCCTTATTTTTCTATACTTAAAAAATCAGAGTTTTGTGATAAAATAAATACTTAAAAATGCGTTTTTACTTGAAAATCAATTTAAAAAAGTTAATAATTATTAACTTAATTTTAACTTAATTATTAACTTATAAGTTGCCCATGATACTTAGGGTTGCATCTCGACAATCGATTAACTTGGAATCCTCATACTAGACTGAAAAGACAAGAAACCGATCGACGTTTCAGGCTACTTCAACACTTCCTAGACAAATGCTCTAACCTCCCAATTAACTATAAAATACTCATCTACATGACCATCATACGACCTATTTGGACTTACGGAGTAGAACTTTGGGGCTCCACTAAGCCATCGAATTCCTTTCGTATCCAATCCCTACAATCCAAAATCCTTCGTAAAATCCTCAACGCCCCTTATTTTGTTAAGAATAAAGTCATCCATAACGACCTTAATGTCCCATTTGTTTGCTGATTTGGCCGTACCCGGTATCTATCCTTTCATAACAAACTTCATTCCCACTCAAACCCTCTAGTTTCAAACCTAGCTTCCTCTTCACTTCCGATAATCCTCCGAGGCGTCTGAAAAGAAGATGGCCACGTGACCTTCTTAGTTGAACTAGTGATTTGAGTTCTACCGGTTTGATAATTTTTATAAATAACCATATTAAAGCAATCAGGTTTGTTTCTTCATTTAACGCCCCTTTATGCTTCTATGGGTAATCGGACGAAGCTACAAATCCTTAGATTTGTCTATGCAGGTATAATTAGGATAGGAATCTTCAACGAGTGCCTGACAGAGTACATCCTCGGGAGCCCCATTTTACTTATATCCCATTCATTATACTAAGGATGGATTTTTTTCAACCCCTAAATCCTAGGACCAACTGACGGCCAGTAAATCCGCGACCTTGGACATGGGGGTTGTTACGGTAACCCTTACACCCCAAAGCAATCACTTCTAAAATACGTAATAATTAAAGTAGATAGTTTAAATTCCAGCCCTTTTTCTGCTCGCATTTTTATTTAATTTTCACTGTAGGCATTGCCCTTCTTATTCTAGTTTTAACACATAACTGCAAAAACAATTATTTCATTACAAATTGCCATAAGTTCCGATCCTTATTGTTCCATTCGAATCAGCGATAAAAACAATAAATAAGCGCTGATCCCCTCATCGTCAGGGACCGGTTGCTTTAATAATTCAGGAAGAGTGAAGACAAATCGGAGCCATGCTGAGAGGCAGCCTGAGAGGGTTCCTTAAAGAGGACAATGGCTGGCACTCGACCAAACACCGAGGAAGGCCTCTCCTTCGTCTATACGGGCCGTCTCTCCTCCTTCCATCTCATCCAGAGCCACTCCAAGTCGAGTTTGATTTATGCCTTCTGCCGAGCAAAGACCTAGTAATATTCCATTCAGTTTGTCATTATAAAAATTTCTTCTCTCGAAACATTATGACGATTTTACTTTCAGTTAAATAAAACGCGAAATAAATTTTCTGTGGTGTGTTTAAAATCATCAAGTATATATCTTTGCCCCAGAGGTAAAGGACACCAGGTCCACAAAATACGCGATACCTATAATAATAATTATAATAAATACTAATTGTAATAAGTTACGAAGAAAATAATTTTAATAGTTCAAAGTTATGGAAAATTGGCTCTCATGTGCTAATACAAAATCTCATGCGACATGATGTTCTTTACTTCTGGGGTAAAGATACTAGATACTCATTATTAGAATTAAGCGATTACATGAAACACTTCATGGCTTATAAAATGAATATTTAATTGTTGAAAATCGATTTGGTAGTATTTATAATAGATAAATTACACTTATTTAACATCACTATATGCTACTACAACTAATCGGATGGTGCTAAAGTAAGAGTTCAATATGTTCCTCATACAGGTATCAATAGGACAGAAATCTTTAACCTGTACTCTACAGCGCACAGGATCGTAATCGCCATTTTACGTTTCATTACTTTCCTTGAACGGCATAACCAGGATTTTTATCATCCTAAGACCAAATGCCGGGCTGAAATTCCGCAACCTTGATCATTGTTGAAGGATGTTATTCTAACATACACCACATACGATCCCATTATGAATTACATAAAAAAAGGATTAATTATCAATCTTATTATTTATCAACATTAAATGATTAAGTATATAATAATTGATAAATTATTAAGATTAGTTGTTAATTTTGATTATTACGATGAGATTATTACATGTAAAATTACAACAATTAAGCATAAAACATGAACAATGATACTTAAAATTGCTTCTTTACTTAAAATTTTTACTATGGATTGTTTTACTATTCTAATGTTTATTTTATTTTTCAGGTATGGCTGTTATTCCAGTTTTTTGAAAATTTCATAGCAGTTCCGTGAGTAGTAAAATAATCCCAACGATCTGCTCTCCGTTTCGCTGCCTGTTTTTCCACTTTCCCTGTCTGTTTTTTCCCTCTTAGATTTCTGATAAAAAGAATGACGTGTGACTAATTCCCAAGGAAGTGGAAATTCTATCCGGGTTGGGAGAAATCTCGCTTTAGAGAAATACAGTTTCCCAGTGCTATTCTCCATAATTTAGTGTAATGTTTTCATCACGTTCGAATCAGTATTTTTTTTTTAAATATGGTATATGATGTGATTAACTTTTTTGCGTTTCGATTTAAAGAGTCACATACAGCTGAAATATTTATTATTATACTGTTTACGTCTGTTAATTGTACAATGTTTAAAAATTAGACTATGATATAATGGTAACATACATATTGTTTGAGTGACTCTATAGCCTATTACCCTCATCCTCATGTTGCTACAAACTATTGTTTTGTAGATGAGTGACTGGCTGTCTATAGCTCCATAACCAATCCCTTAAAGACCGATTCGACGGAGTCTTTTTCAGTGTCGAGCTTTCGGGTTCTAGGACAGTGACAAGTAAATGTTAGATCCACCGATTATGCCTGTTTAAAATCAGTTGGCACACAAGGATCTACGAGTATTTCTCGTATATTTCCTTCGTGGGGGGGTTCGCACCTCCAAGCAACTATTGGACACCCTAGAAAACCGGAGTGGGAATTTTTGGTTTAGAAAAAGTATATAAAAAAGGAAGCCTTATTAATCCGGTACTTGAGATGTTTATGTTAATGGAAATAACATATTTAATGTCAAAAAGTTGCTATAAAAGGAACTGATACTATACTTTAAGCCACACATCTATTTTTATACTATTTTATATAATAATTTAATATAATAATTTCTTATTAAATTTAGTATTTAACAGTTTTATGTCAATTGAAATATTGTATCGTATTTCAGATACAGTTGATAAATGGCATGTTATGCTTTAATTTATTTATAACTCAAAACTTCAAATGATGAATAATGAAAATATCACTTGCAAAAGGGTAAATAATATGGTAAAAAAATATTGTTATTTTAAAATATAATTATAAATGAGTACTAATAAAAATTGTTTGTGTTCATTGATCACTCATACTTATTGCTCTCAAGTGTGGCAGATTGTACTTCAATAGAAATAAAAATATATTATTCTCTCTATTCCTTTACAAAAATATAAAATAAAATAATAACAGCAATAATTAATTAGTGCTAAATAAATAGTTGGTAGTTTATACTAAATAGACCTGCATGACATTCATCTGTTGGCCACATCGAATATTTATTATTCTGGCTTGAATTCCTTCCATATTTTATTTGTATTGAAATATATTTTCTTATTAGATATTTCATATGTTTTGGGTATTAGCGGAGGCCCCTGGTTTGTTTTGTTCGTTAGATCAGATTTGAAAGGGGCTTAGGGCTCTCTGAGGAAGGAAAATATCAGGCCAACGGATAAGAAAATAAGAGGTCGCTCAAATCTCTCTCTTTTTCCCTTCTTAGTCTACTAAATCTCCTGAGGGACCTTACAAATCTGATTTCTTCTCTTTAGCTACTGTCTCAGTAATGTTTCATGAGTCTCTCTACTTTAATATGAAAAAAGAGACAGGTGGATTTAATGAAAATAAGTAGAAGTTTTAGTTTATTTCTATTAATTAGGATTTATTTGAATTTATACTCATATCCAATCTAATAAGAGTACTCATGATTCTCATATTAAAAATGTCTCATGCTGAGTATAGCAGACTTCTATGCTTTTGACAGTACCAAATTAATGAATGTCCGCAGGTTTCAAAGGTTACTTTCTTCATTGACATTAAGAAATATTACAGTGACAATAAAAGTAAAAAAAAAACAATATTTAAAATAAAATGTAAATAGTAAGTAATAAAAGTAATGGATATAAGTATGGTAACTTGTTACTAACAAACGACTCATTTCTTGTTAATTAGTTTGCAAACATTGATAAATATTTGAAAAAAAGAGTCTTTTAAATAGTGAATCACTTAAAAAGTGCTGAGTTGCCTTGCTAACGGTTCTGGGTTCAAATCTTCTTTTGTGTGTTTATATTCTTAGTTTTTAGAATAATAAACATTTTGTAAGTGTGGGGAAAATATCAAGTGTTAAGCTAATATTACAATACAGACATATATTTTTCTTAGTTGATAATGTCCCTGTCTCTCAAATTTCGCCTAACTTTATTCCCTGGCTGCATTTATAATAAACTCTGAGAATAGTACATCAGTGGTATTTTGGGGTTTTTTCTTTACTTTAAGGGATATCGTAGCGTTGAGATAAGAATGTTTATCCGGTCTGCTTTTTATTTTAATGATTTCTTAATAATCTACATAAATTTAAAATATATACATATAAACAGATTTAAAAAACATATGAAATGACAGCCTTCAGAACTATTACCTATATTATTAAAAAAATACGAAAGTGATAGACTGCCCGACTAAAATAATGCGTTTAAAATATTAAATCAATTAAAATTAGTTAAAACTCAAAAAAAGATATATAGTATTAATTAGAATTCCATTTTTTAATCTCCAAAGAAATGAAAATAATAACAACTTTGGCTGGTTAGTAATGGTAATATGTATTATAAAATTCAATCTGAATACCAAGTCCAACCTACGTTTTTTGGGTTTTTTTTGGAATCGAATCGTTCATACATTTACTGTGTATGTGTAATAGTTTAATTTTATGTTTAAACAAATAATATTTTCAGTTATAAACAGCAACTTATTGATATAAGAATTTAATCGAGGGAGTATTTTTAACTAGAACCACTGCAAAGAAGGCTGTAGGAGATACCCGAGATTCCTCAGCGTCTTGGAATTAGGACGTGAGTTCACATCTGTCTTTCTCCTTCCTCCTTTTTCCTTCCGTTTGTCCTTCCCTTGAGAACATTTTCCTAAAAATTTAGTAATACAAAGTGATAATGTATTATTTTCAAATTTTAACAGTTATGTTGTCCATACTATTGCTTATAATATAATAATCAAACTAAATTGAAACTTCTCAAGGAAGGATAACAATTCAACAATTTAATAAGTTTGTATCATTATCCTAACGGGGATTTTCTGGATTAGCGATTTTTCATTTCCGTTGATACGGTAGTGTGTTGTTCCAAGTACTAAGGCATACATGGCTTGATCTATGAGACAAGTGTAGATGCAGGATCAAGTGGAGAAATTTCGTATATTTTCGTATAAAACTAAAACACACGCGTTTATAGCCTTAAATCTATACAAATAAAATGCTTAGTCCTGAATGACTGAATGACGGATCAACGCACAGCCTAAACCGCTGCTCGTAGAGACCTGAAACTTGGAGGGTGTGTTCTTTGTTTGACTAGGTAAATCATAAGGAATGATTTTCCGAAATTCTACCCCTAAGGGGGTGAAAAAGGGGGCCAAAGTTTGAATGGTTGCTCAAGAGTTTCTTACTCGCAAAATCTACATATTTTCGCTAAACAAAACAAATCAAGTAACATAGTTCACTTCTTATACACCGTACTGTACAAGAAATCCTCTCCACCCTATCCTAAATCCTACTTAGAAATCTTCAAACCCAAAGGGGCTTAGAAAAAAAAAAAAGTTCACTTCTCGCTGCCGCCGTACGGCAAGTGAAACCGTTATACTAAGTAATTATTTTCAATAAATTCAATAACATTACATACTAGGCCTTTACTGACACGAACAACAGTAAACTTCCGTCCCCTTTGTTAATCATTGACAATGCATGTTTCACGACTGTGATGAAATTTTGATTTTTTTTTCCATTAAAGCGTGTCAATAGAAAAAAATTATAAATAAATTATTATTTATTGATATTTTGTAAAAGCGATTGTCTGAATAAAACAACTTTTGACCAAAACCATAAACCTAATTAATTGACATATTCTTCTGTCTTGTATTAAAGTTGAGTACTTTCTAAAGAAAGTAAAAACCGGTGTAGCGGAGATTCGTATAGTTCTCCTCAATGGCTCTTTTTAGAAACAAAAGCGAGTGATGAAACAAGTTAGGGACAAAGCCCCGCCACGGAGTCTCTACAATGTCGTTGGGAGTCAACAAACGAAATGGACATGATGCTCGGTGATGTAGAAACACGACCCTCCCATGTACATCCATCCAGTCGAACGGCAGATACAGACGTCTGTGTTATTGGAGAAGTAGGGGGTTGGAAGAGGGTGGTATTAAACAAAGGGGGCGTAATAGGGGAGCTATTATCGGGCACTAGGAGGGCAAACAGCCTTGTATGAGTCAGGGTTCGTGAGTCCCGGCCGCTATCGGTCGCTGCATCTCGTCTTCCAGCCGCACCGGCGCCTGCTCAGTCATTCCATTGATCTTGGGTGGTTTCCTTTATCAAGTCTGTCTAAAAAAACAAAACAAGGAACAGTAGGAATATTTTTTGATAGGACGCTGAAGAGTTGTATTCCTTGATGTTTTTTTCCGATCCACAATTTCCTCGGGTTTATTATTAATTAAGCCGTTTTAGAATAATAAATTTTGATCGTAAGGATAAACCTGCTGTTTCCCAATTGTGTAAAGTTACTCAGCGTATAGTGATTACCGTAAGGTGACCTTATGAATTTACCTAGCCAATATACTTCATAGGAGCGAAGTGGCTATGTGGTAGAGCACTGAGTTGTTGTGCCTACAGCTCCGGTTTGACAGGTAGCTATATATAATCTGTTAAACGTCAGGGTTGGACCCAGTAGGGTCTGGGGCCTGAGACCAGACTCGCCAAGCCTTTATAATATGGGTACTCTTTATCTGGGGAAAAAACTGGCGGTTGAGGGTGATCTCGGAAATATCACGTCCCTCCGCAAACGTTTTCCTATAAACAGTACATACTCCAACATTAACCAAAGTAGTAGGAACCTTCAAGTTGTAGGAGGTACTGAACATTCATCATTATTGTATTAATACTTCAATCAGTCCATTACATAAGCGAATTTTGGACAACTAGAGGCTACTATCAGTTAAGTGATAGAACACAATTTAATTCGGTTTTGCAGGAATGTACTTTTGTTTATAATAAAGATCTACGTCATCAAAATACTCATTAATGTCCACTTGTATCTGCTGTAGAATTAAAATTTACTTGTACTATTACTAACTCTTAAGTAATTGTAACTCTAAAATAATTGGTAAATTCACCTAATTAGAATAGATTTATTTACGTGTGGTCTTGAAAATTGTAAACCTAGTTTTTTTTAAAAGGATTTCATCCATAATGGTCTTTAAAAAAATGTTTTAAATTTCATTGTCATCATTTCATCACTTAATTAACTCAATATAGATACCATAACCATTGCTTTCGGGCCTGTAAAATCTCACAGAATTGACTAATTCTTAAAATGCAGTTATAAATCAAAACTCTTAATATTGTAGTTTCTAGTTAAATTTTCACTGTTAGGCATTTTTAAACTGTGAGTTCTTTTATATTTTATTCTATAATAATACTAAATCCAACGTTTGATGAGATCAAATATTTCTTCGATAGCTTGAGTGCTTCTGATTTGTAAATTTTGACGTATCTGTAATTGGTATAACAATTCGTGCATAACCACGGTCCAAATATTTTGTTCATTTGATGGAATTCGTCGGCCAGATTCTCTGTATGATTTCGGATGCACCCATTTGTAAAATTACCTGCATATAGCAGTCCAGCACATAACTGATGATGGAATCAATTCTATGCCCAAAACCATAAAACTCTTTATTTAATGTTTCTGAAGAAATTGCATACGGACTTTTAAATACAGCTGGGCACTATTTTGAATCCTTATACAAGAGACAAAAGCCATTGTTTGATACAGAAAGGAACACTTGTTTATAATATTTTATTTATTCCAAAAAGGGAATCTTTCCAGGATAAGATCCCTTTTTCATTCTCTCTTATAAAGTTTAGAACAGTGGACTAGTAATTAGTATATTAATATGACTTTTCCTTATTTTGAAAATAATTCCTGTATTGTTACCTGTGATAAAACTTTTTGAAGGCACCAAATAAGGCATGAATCTGTAGGGATCTAACTAGTCGTGATATAATGAAATGGAAGAGTAAGGTAATTTAATACCCTGATGTTTAACGAACCCCACCTAATTTTTTCCCATAAAATTGTATGCTGTTGCAATCGTGTTGAACAAGCTGCTTTAAATAAAGGATAAGACTCTAAACTGAAAGGGATGGTAAAGCCCATTGTGAAAGAAGTAATGCCTATCGAGGCGAATTAAGGAAACAGTAAGGGAAAGGGAAGTAGCAGGAGAGAGCCCTTATCAAGGGAAGGGAGATATATTGTCTTTGGCGTGAGGTAGCCGATTCTCCGCCCATCCACAGATTTCTGCAGTTCAACGGGAATACATTTAAATGTTCTTAATTAAAAAATATCTTTAACGAATCAATAAAAAATCAAGATGATTACAAAAATATTAAATTATATTTGAGTGGAAAATAATTGAATCTATATGTCTAATAATGAATTGAATCGGTCAGGGGTTCAGTCAAAGATAACACATAATAAGCAAAACTTATTTTAATTAATATGCCAACCTTTAATATTTCTGTCATCATCTTGATTTTTAATTTAGAACTTTTAAATGTATTCCCGTTGAACTGCAGAAATCGGAGGATCGGCGCAGAATCCCCTCCCTCACGCCAAAGACGATATACAGGTCGAAATCAAAGGTGTAGGATGTAAGCGTTGACAGTTGATAGCTTGATGCGTCACCTCAGTTTCGGCACCAACTACTGGTTGCCCTGAAGATGGCCTACATCTTAGGCCGAAAAGTTGGTACATCAAAATAAGTTTTGCTTATTGTGTCTTATCTTTGACTGCACCCCCTGACCATTTCGATCCATTATATTAACTTATAGCGATGAAGTTGATTTAGGGTTACATATATTGCAAATTATTACAGAATCGGACCCCAAAACTAATTTTGGTATATTTTTATTTTATAACAAAAATACGAAATAAAATGTTAAAGGATCTCTGGACCTCTTTCTTTCACTGCCGCATTTGCGCTTATTGATGTAGAACAATCTCTTTGTTTCATATAAATAAAAACAAAAAACTGTACCTCTACAGATTATTAAGGGTCTTGGGTCCTAAACACAGTGGAGACTGTACTTTTTCTTGGACAGCTGTTGTGCAGAGATGTGATTAATTCTAGACCACGCCTTACCCTCAGGTATTTCCGCCAATAAAGTGCACCCACTGATGGCAATTAACCGATTAAATAATTTATCTGTCACTACCGGATTTGTACTCGTGATCTTCAGCATTGCAATTCAGTGCTCTACTACTAAGCTACGCTGCTCGTCATGAAATATACAACTAGGCAAATTACTGCTATCATAAAAAATAGTTCGAATAACAGTTATCAACACGTATAAAGGCCTCCAAGTATATACTACCTATAATACGGGAGATGGATCATATAGGATCTAGTACCCTTCTGGGGCCCACCCAGCCTCTATAAAATATTATAAAAATAGGGTACCCAAAATAAGGGGGGAAAAATCTGGCGGTCGAGCTTGACCTAGGACGTCATCTCCTTGCAGAACCGTTGTCCATGAAACAGTACAGTCTCTGCCATTTCACGGGTTGTAGTGGTTCAGGTAGTATTCTAGTATGTATAGATAAAAAGCTGGCATATCTCAAGAATGTTACTATGACTTTTTTTGATTTCTATTATTTTTTTAAATAATTTGCTCAAATTTTGTATGAAACTCCGTACAAAACAAATAAAGTTTGTTGTATATTTTGCATCTTCTCAGCTCGGACGGTCAGAATGTCTTCGAATTCAATTATACATGGCAATTTACTAATTTCAATGAATTTGTATTTCTTTTTGACCAGTATGGCTATATTAAGAATCGCACTTTTTTCACTTGCGGTACACCCAGCAACGGTCAACACCGCAGAGATTCCTAAGAATGCATTGTAACAAAAGTCTGGCTTCCATCGGCATTCTTCCACCTTTGTTGGCACTAAAATGCTATTATAAGTACGAAAATGCTTTCAGACAGCAACCCACCGTTCTGAGAACCACCTAATAATTGTATTGGATGAAGATTGCATTAGATTCAGTAGTGTTAATGAGGTATTTTTTGTTTTTCGATATTGTTAGAGATACAATACTATCTAGTTATAGTTTAATCGCTATATTTTACGTTAAAAATGTAGATTGATCGTTTTAAAAAACGAATGAACCGGATTATAATTATAAAATAATTGTTTGTTCTCACTTTATAAAAATGTTTGTGTATTACACATACACACAGACACACATACATACATACACACAGAATTATAATCTATCCGATACAATCTTTTTTTTATTTTTCTATATTCTACTGTTATTCTATAATTCTTAGTACTCCAATGTTCTTATAGTTTTTTTTCTGTTTTTCTTTCTGAGCCTGTAGGCCGAAACGTTGGCACTAGTAAACAATAAGTTTTTCTTATTTGGTGTTATTATTGACTGCACCCCCTAACCATCTTTATCCTTCGTTAGTAACATCCATTGAAATATTTTCCTCTCTAACTTATAAGTTTTCCGTTCCGTTGCAAATATTCATTGTTTACAACTATTTGAAATCAAATATACTTCAGGCAATACTAAACAGCATTTCCTCTCTATTAATTTTGCGTAGGGTAGTTAGGAAGGGAACTCAACCAGGAAGGACAAGATAGGAGAAAGCTAATGAAAGTGGAGGTTGGTCGGCAGTAAGTCACAATTAGTGGAACAGTTATAGGAGCGCAATATTAGCTCTGGGGGTCCTCTTTAGTGAACATAGTTCTTGTCCTGGGCTCCCCGTTCTAGCCATCTAGGCTATCTTAGTTATAAACTGAATCAACAGTTGGACTTCAAGACTTCTTCTTCTTCAAGACTATGATCCGGTACGTCTTGAATTATAGAGAATCGTTCGTGAAAATGGTTAATAATTCAACAGAGTATACTGTTTTTTGCAACAGCAACACAGTTAAAATTAACATCAACATTAACATAAATATTATTAAAACAGCCAAACGTGTGAAGATAAAAAAATTAAAGCCAAGCATTTATTTGAATGTAAAAAGTATCAAATTGAAAAAATAAATTTAAATGTTTAAATGTGTCTACCGTTTAAAGGAAATAATAAAATACAGAAGATGCTGAAGTATTTAAAAGCTACGAAAATACTTCAAAAAATTTAAGTAGTCTACGCTAATGGCCCTAGCAGTTTAAGTGACGTTAAACAAAACCAAATAAAAAAAAAACTTAACGCAGGATATTTACAATATATGGAGACTTCTTGGAACCAGCGAGGTAACTCGATTTTTCTCTACAAAATTCTGATAGATTTTTCGATAGCGAACACGATGGAGAAAAACAGGATATTTATAATTCCCGTAAATAGGAAAAAGTAGCTCATCAAGGTGCTTTCTTCGAACCCTTCAAAAGTTTTCCTCATTGTTATATTAAAAGTACTAGCAATCCGCAGGATATTAATAAAATAAAAATTAGGATACTAATTATGAAGTCAATTATCTTTCTCATATATTCATTAAAAAGTGAGTTACTTCGCCCCCCCCCCATCCCCCCGTTCGTCTTCATTTAATACAACTGCGGAATTTTTTTTCCACTGGCTTATTAAATTTGATCAAAACAACAACTAATAATAATGAATAGTGTTCATATATATATATATATATATATATATATATATATATATATATATATATATATATATATATATACATATAAATACAAATGAATAAGGGGCTAAGTCTAATTTTCTCCAACATGAGTTTCTTTCACTTAAGGAAGCGGAACCATGTGCATTTTCGTAGTAAAATAAACATGCAAAGACTTGAGTAGGAGTTATTGCTTATATTATAACTACATTCTTTGTTGTTGTTTTTCTTTTAAACGAAGAATTTTGGCATGAATTGTACTTTTTATTTACTTTTTTGTACTTTATAAATACTCCATGATCTTTATTATGTAGTCTCCGGCCAGATAAATTATATATATATATATATATAATGCTTCTTTTTCTGTTCATGTTTTTTATTCTAAAGGGACTTAGTCCCAGAAACTAAAGTTATTTTTCTATTATATTATATTCTCCATTTCAAGCCACAATCTTCAAGAATGATACGATTCTGCTTTTCCTCAATACAGTTAACATTCTGAATAAATAATTTATTTATATAAGTGGTTAAATCAAAATAATTTTTATTTAACCACTTATTCGACGGGGGTACAAATATAAGAAGCCTGTTATTTGAATACTCTTACTAATTACTAATTGTAGTTATGTAAAAAACATTAACATTTTACACAAAAAAAGATTAATGTTTTGCAACAGATTTGGTATAATTTCTTAAAATTTGAGCATAATTAAGCATAACTAATTATATTATATAATAGAAATAATTTTATAAAACTTCGATAATCTATCTGAGTTACAAGATACGAACTGTTGAAAGTTATTTTATTTTTTTTAAATTAATAAGGTAATAAAATGTTTCAAATTGGCAACTGTTTTTTATTTTATTTTACATCCCCTCTTTCTGCTTTGGTAGGATATAAGATAATGAAATTGAGGCTTAAGGATCATTGGATTTTATAATTTATTTATGGCTATTAAATATTGCGATAATCATCTGGTTGTTTATTCAAATATCTGGAGGTAAAAGACGCTTGCTGGACTAAACAGAGCATACGGCCATTTTATTTAAGATAATTGGGTTGTCAGAGGGAATAGGCTGAGGAGCTTCTTGAAAAGGAGGAGTTAAGGGGAGGCATTGAAATATTTATAGCGGCCCCGTGAAAGGCAGCTTACCGTCTTATTGAATTATGTAAATATTGATCGTCATTAATTGCTCTCTCAGGGCCAACCCCAGGGAATTTCTTTTCTGACATCCACCGGTTCCCCTGTTCTCAAGTCGAGATTGGGCCTTCTATAAGGAATGCCATTCTTCAGGATCAGTTGCTAAAAAAAATTTTTTTTAAGGCTGCTCAACACATATGTATCTCACGAAATATATGTTTATTTCAGGATTCAAAGTTTCTTTAGTTCGAGATCAAAAGCAGGTAACTCCAAAATTTCAAAAACTGTCTTTTTCAAATTCTTCACAAATTTAGTAGAGCGATTATTTTTCTTATTCGACACTGCCCAGTGCCTATATTAAAAATTGTCCCTATTTCAATAACTCTGGCATTTACAAAATCATATCTTTACACGGGATAATTTCAGTGGAGCTTCGTTGTCTTATAGAATTTTATCTGCTAGACAATAAATTCTCGAGCAATTGTTGTAAAAGGAAAATTGATCAAATTTACTTTTTTTCTCGAAATAGGTAAAGAATTTCAATACTATCATTACAATGGAAAGAATGCTTTGCTTTACTCATACCCATTTTTTTTTTTTTTTTTACTCATCTAGTTTAAGTTTGACAAGACATGGAACTTGAAAAAATATAGAACATTTTTTTTTTAAGTTATAACAAATATAACTTTTAAAAAACAATTTTTTCTTTTAATATAAACAATCGTTGTTTAAAAGGAGCAATATATACACACTTAAAGAAGAAGTTTTATGAGGTGGATTTTAAGAACAATAGAACGATTTTTTATAAAGAATAAATTTTCCGTTACACAGATAAAAAAAGAATCCCCTAATCGAGGTCTGTTAAAAGCAAGACGGACATAGAATCCTCGAAAGGAGAGGCTGGTCCTATAAATCGACAGGGCTAATGGTAAGTTAGTGGTCGGCCGCCATCAATCCGCTCCCGAGGTCTGGAGTCCTCTATAACGGCCTTCTTCCTCCAGGAGGGTCAATATGTCATACTCCAAGTTTGTCATCTTCCAGCCTTTTGCAAGTTTATTGCTCGACTGGGTCTTAAGAAAGGGATGGTCATTAGTTTCGGACAGCTACATCGAAGAACAGTAATTACCCATTTCAGGTACCCAATCTGACGTATTCTTCATTTCATTGCGATCTAATTTCTTTATTTGAAGTTAAGTTAAAATTTTAATTATTGAGAAAAAATGATCCGGGGGAAAGTTAGAAATAAATTATTAAGTAGTGATTTATAAAATAAAAATGAATCGCCATTTCCTTGCTAACCGCAAAACTCAAGAACAGCTCGACCAATTCGGCTATTATTTATTTCATATTTTTTCTAAGGCTCCAAGAAGGTTCTTATGGAGAGAAAAACCGTAAAAGTGGCGAGAGATACCTTCGGTGGCCAAAAATCTTTGAAATTTTTTGAGTAATTTCAGTTTATGGCCTGTATCTCCTAATCTGTGCTTTTTAGGGGAAAACATAAATACCAATTTTTAAAGAAGATGAAATGTGCTACCATTTGAGCCCAAATGCAGCTCTGTACGTTCAACAGATCCTGAGTTAAGTTCCAATCAGATAATAATTCACCGGAATCTCAGCCCTATCTAATATATAAAATTGTCTTGTCACAGAGTTTGTAACAAAACTCCTCCGAAACGACTCGACCGATTCTTATGAAATTTTGTGAGTATAGTCAGTAGGTCTGACAACGTAAACGATTTTTCAGACACCTAAGTGATATGGGTTGCCTATTATTATTAATTATGCGTCGATCGTAGCAGTGACGCCTGATGATGCCGCATTCTTGATATGTTGTAAGAGCATGTCTGAGTAGTCTAAATCCAAGTTTGCAACTAGGTAGTCTAACCAAGTAGGGTTTAGACCAACGCGTGGCCGGGTCAGCTAGTTTATTATAAATCAACGTTTTGACCCTAACGTTATTCACTTCAGTTTACAGATCTCTTTTATAATGTTATTTCTCCTTCTTTAAGTATCTAACAAAAAGTTTAACTGATTTGATTCAGCTTATCAACCGATTACTCAATTGCAAATTTAAATATATTTTAATATTTAATAGTTAATAATTAAATGGTAATAATAGTTGGGACCAATAGATCAATTAACTTCTCATACACTTGTAACCATTAACCCCAGATAAATTCCTGCTATGTGGATCGTTCAAATAAATAGTTTTTCATTATTTAAGAAATTATTGACCTCCACCCAGACCATTTTCTACAGCATAATATTTCTTTGTTCAAATATTTATTTTGTAACAGAATATAATTTCTGAAAAGATTGCAAACTATCATTTAATATTAAGAAATATAATGTAATCTTAAATACCCAATAAAGTATTCAATGAGTACTAAAGTTCATTTTATTTTCAAGCCATACGGATACATCTTCAATACAATCTTCTACTGACAATAAAGCATTGCTTGAAATGGGAACCTTCATCTCGTTGAATAATGATTTCAAAGATGTTTAGGATTTCAAAGGTGTACAGGATTTTAAGGAAATATTAAACCGATTTAAAGCTCTTTATATTTCAGTTCGTGAACGACTTTGTTCACCAAGCTCCATGACTGCAATGAGAGCAAATCTTCATGTTTGTTAGTAGCTTTCTGGACTTCATTAAAAAAAATAATGCTATCTGCATGTTTACGTGACTTATTTTTCGGATTTACTTTCAAATCCTAATCTTCTAGCTATCGTTTATATATCGTTTGTATTTTAAGTCGTCTAATTATTCTTTATATTTAAAACTATTGAAGATGAGTTGGACTGTTATTTCAAAAATTCCAATGTCCTTCACTCTTATTTTACAGAAACATATCAATCCATAAATGACCTTATTTGAGATGTTAACGAAAGACATGACCTTTTTCATGATTACTCCCTCTTCCTTCTATGTCTATTCTCCTTGATCCCAAGTTACATAAATGAACTCTAGTAATTATTATTTTTATTTTTAATGTTTATTTTGGTCAAATTTTATAAACCTGGGGAAAAACTGTAGTATCATATGAAGACCACAGAGAAAAACGAGGTAACTCACTTTTTTGTAAATGTTCAGGAGAGCTAAATTAGCTAAAGAATCATTATCATCATTACTTTTATTAAAATCCATGGAGATTGCTGTTCCTGTTGATTTGGCAATGAAAATGATGTTTGAGATGTCAGAAGCCAAACTCCGGAAAACCAAAGTCAACCTCGTTCTTCCATAACACTGTTCGGATCAGCTAGATTTTCTTCGGTACGAACATATTCCTCCAGCTAATTTGAGCCATTTAAATTTATTTTTCCACACTTTTGACCACAATTATCTTGCTCGCCTTTGGAAATCTATCAGAAACCACTACAACCAATTTTCGGGAAAAAAATCAGTTATGTCTGTTTTCTTCTTGAATAATATTAGTAGACTTTATGATATCAACCAATAATTTTATGATATCAGTTAGATATTGACTGTCAACGCTTGAAAACCCTGAAGATGACCTGCAATGTTGGTCGTAACGTTGGCTCTCAGTTATCCTTACTGAAGAGAATTGTTTCTGACCTCCACCCTGAACACTTTCTTCCTCTTACCTCAGTTTCCCTGCCTGTAGTCTTCATATTTTCCTCTTAACTAGTCGTGACATAACTATCAAATCAATTTAGCCCGTTATACACTTCCGTTTACTATTTTCTTTTGATCAATAGTTGCCCATGTGTTACAATGTACTTTTTCTTGTGTAGCAACCTTAAAAAAATATCTGGTTCGATTCAGCATATAAAACCTATTATTCTGTAATCCTTAATTATATATTTTAACTAAGAGAATAAAATATATAAAATAATATAGCAAATATAGCTATTCCGAAGAAGGGACACAAGAGGACTAGATGCTGGAGGCCCGGGGACAGAGTCGAAGATAGTACGACGCTTTCCCTCTTAGCCATTCCTGACTGAGGTGGCTCTGATCTAATCTTCACTTGATGGACGACCCTCCTCTTCCTATCTAATGCTGTCGGATAAATCTCCCTCTTCTTCTTTCTATTAGTGACCTTAACTTTATTTATCTCTTAGCTTCCTCCTTCCAGGGGATTGTCTGCAGAGCCCTGGGGGACCAATGTGATCTATTGGATTGTAAGGGAATGATTCAATTGTACAAGTGACAGCATGAGGAAGTAATTATAATGGGAGGGTATTGTACGATTCCAAATTTTTTTGAAATAATAAAATGGATAATTTCCAATCTCCTCATTTTTGATCCCTAAATCGGAAATCCTAAATTTTCCCTGACCGGTTATAATTAAGATAAGGAGTTTTAACGAGTACCTGACACGACACATTTTACACCACTCTTTGAAAATTGACAAAACCAAGGCTTTTTAATCAAAATCCTATCTCCACCTTTCCAGCTACGAACCCGGTAACCTTGGGCATAATGGGTTATTATTCTAACAACTACGCCAGAGATAACCCCAATAACTCCTGTTAGATTAACTTTTACAGAATACTTGCTTGTTTTCGAAGTTTTCGGTATATTATTTAAAACGAAATTAACCTTTAAAACTTCTATGAACGGTATTAGGTTCGGTGGTAGAGACTGTTTCCTAGTAAGCAGTTGTGCAAGGACCTGACCACGCTCAACCCCCAGTTTTTTCACACTTAAAGAGGCTAGATGACCTCCAGGAAAGTCTCCGAACCCCACATTGCTGATTCAAAATTATTAGCACAATAAATAATTTACTTTGCATTGCCGGTTTCGCACTTGTGACCTATAGTATCCCAGTATCTGCGCTGTAATGTCTCTACTGCAATAATTGTTGTAAATTCACTGTATTTTCAAAACACGCATCAGTACTAAAAGAAAATGAGTTGAGATAGATGAGTTAATTTTTATTTTACTAATATTACCATGAAAATCGAGAGGTACGCTTACTAAATTTCATCAAAATATAAGATGATTTGTTTTAACATATCCCTGCAGTTCCATATAGTATATTGTCCAATGTGGCCGTTTTGTTATTCATCAGTAGCAGTTACCAAATCCCCCCATTGAGTTTTTAACTTATTATTAATTGTATTGTCGATATTAGAGATAACTTATAATAAATATAATGGTCAATTATATCATTGTTATGGAATAAACTCTTTGAAAAATATCAAACGTTATTATTGATTACGGCTTGCAGTGAGACTATAAAATGCTTCAAGGGAGAGGATATAATGGATTAAGAGACAGTGTTAGGTCGATATAAGGTGCCTGGCGCTGAAGTCACCGCTTCATACTGATTTATACCCCCAGGTCTATTGTTTGCCTGTCTCCTCCCTTCTTTATATAATGTTTATCCTTCCTGTAATTTATTACTTATCTGTTCTATTTACGGGTAAAAATAATGTTTTTAACCCTGAATAGCTCGGAAGAATCGAAGAGCGAATCTAGGCCATCTGCGCCATTTTACAGTGCATTATTCTTTAAGAAATCGACAAATTTTAAAAAGAATTAGTGTTATAGGTTCGCGTCTGCTTATAATCGTGATCTAGAACAAATGCAACATCACCACCCTGTACAACCGTTGGCCAAGAAGCAGTACAGTCTCTATCATGTACTGAACCCCAGACCCGTTCACGTTTTGTAGTGGTACAGGTTTTTTTAACCTGGTTATAATATTTTCGAAATAACATTTCTGAAATCATAAACTATTATGATTGATACTAGTTGTGAACTATTTGTAGTCCGTAATTAAGGATTGTAGAAGTAAAAATTGAGATTGTTGATGGTTGACTTGTTATGGTTTTTTTACTATTAATTTCATCAAGGTATTTAGCTACTTTTCCGCATTTTATGGTCCGTTATGAATAATAATAAAAAATACCGTAATTCGGAGTTTAGGGGGTTATTTGTACTCAGAAAGTTGTTCTGGTTCTGCTATCTGGACCGGGGGACTTTATTTAGGTTTATAAATAAAGTTCAAAATGTTTATATAATGAAAGTTTACTATTTATTTTTAAGCTGTTTTCACTAGATATAATAGACATCTTTTTTGAGTTACTTAGGTCTGCTGAGTTACCTAAATACTTACATACTCAAATTGTCACTAGTGGTTTAGTAGTACGGCACTTGTTTTTTTGTTTTCTGTTGTTGTTTTTTCAAAACATTTCAGTCAGGATTCAGGTCTCTACTAAATTCAAGATACTAAAATTTATTAAAAAATTAAAAAGACTACAATGAAATTATTTAAAACAATTAAATTATTAAACTAAGGTAAATTTACAATAACAATATTCTACGGATTGTAACCTAGGCCTAACTGTTATCTAATTACTAAAATAATATACAAGATAGTGCTAATACTAAATAATCTAATTATTTACCTAAATTTGTACAAATACAATACAATTACACTATAGTTTATAACTACAAATAACATTTACAGTTCGCTAATTATAGTCCACCGACCGTAAGACTCTCCAAATATGACAAACTGACACATATTTTATTACACTCACTTATCACTGACTCACTTATCACTGCCTAGTTCACACTGCCACTGTCACTGAAGTCGACAACTTTACTACTAACTTACTACTGACTGCCAGGCTGAAACACCTGGTCTTTTATATAGGCAAGGTTGGTCGGGATGGGGCGCTTATCGGAAGTTCTAAGAAATGTCTCGTTTCATCCAGGTTGATCCAGAATGTTCGAATTGTCTCGATCTTTCTAAACCGTTCTTTAATCCCTTCCGCTTAATCCCGCAGCTCGTCTTAATCTCTCCAGCTCGTTTAATCCTCTCAGCCGGTCTTTCTCCCCTCTCTGACCGTAACATTATTTCAGCGTTATTTTGAGGATTTTTTGTAACTTTAACGAGTATCTGACATCGCTCAAGTTGAGAACCCCTATTTAATGTCCCTTCCGAAGAACGGAATAACCAAGGATTTTTTACTTTGATGTATGTTTCCCAGTATATTTCGAATTTTAAAAAATGTAAACTTCCAATATGTATTATTCGCCAGTAATTTAATACATTTATGCCTTTATTTGCACAAAAGGCTCATATTGCTTTCGTTAGGGCTAGGTTGTTTGAGACTTCTAGTGTGAAAAATAAAGATTATGTTTAGGAAGTCATACTTTATTTTACTTTAAAATTAACTTTCATAGATCCTGATTGTGTATGCATAATTTACATTAGTTTCTTTATCTACTGCTACATTTATTATTTAGTAGTACTTCAGCTCATTGATAAATTGGGACGTTATGAAAATTGATTGTGTTTGTTCCTTTTACCTGTGTTTGTTACGTCTGTATAAACCTATATTTGGTTTTTTTACGTATGTGCTGTTTAACACACACGTGTTATATAAACAGAAAAGTTATTTCGGTCATTTAAATTAAGCATGGTAACTTTTGAAGTTAGAATTCAACTTTTAACACCTTCAGTTGTTTGATATTTGTGCCGTACATATTTATACTTCAATCGGAGATTAACAGTCGGATTGTTATTAACCTCGCAAGGTAGAGTTTATCAAGTTGGTAACCGTGTAGTGACTACAAAGTTTGGAGTTAGTATTACAAATTGATACCATCTTGTGCCGCTTTGACAGAGGAAGGAAGGTGTTGAACTTGCCTAATAGGTTTTCTCACTCTCCCCAAGAACTTCATATCTTCAGTTATTGCCAAGTTTCTTCGCACGTTGGACATACCTTAGCCATGTTTTTTGATAATCAAAATCCGAATAGTATATGAGGGAGTTGAGTAATTTAATGTCTTAATCATAAATATTTATTGTTTGTTTATTTAAGATCATTTTGTGCTGCTATGGTTAATCGGTCGATGCTATAGTGGGGCTCTAAATTTTGCCCATCGAGGTTTAATTAGGATAGGGATTTTAACGAGTACCTGACATATAGGCCCGGAAGCCCGGTTTTACGCCCTTTCGAAGGACGGGATAACTAAGGATTTTTTACTCATTTTTAAAAAATCCTAGAGCCACCTAACGGGCTACCAACCGGCGATCTTGGGTTTAATAGTATGTTATGCTAACCACCAGAATATAGGTCGCCCCATAAGTATTTATTATTAATCCGTTATCGCTGATAAAACAAGATAAAGCAACGTTTTATATAATAACTACCTCTTCAACATTCCCAGTTTTGACTTACTCCTCTTTCTATACCATTGGCACCTTTTTCTATAAAAAAAATTCTCTTTTTGAACCTATTTCGGGTTTATTAAACACATTTTAGCCATTTAAGAGGTGGAGTACAGATCTTGGGAAATAGTTGTAAATTTAATATTTTACCGTTGAGACAATAGTATAGTTCCTCTTTCATCCTGAAATTGTCTTTGGTAGACTTTGTAAATAATCAAAATTGTTTTGTTTTATTAAATAGCTGTACGTGTACCACGTAAAACATGAACTCTCTTGGATCCAGCATATAGTGGGGAGTGTATTGTTATCAGTAAAATGGTTGTGCAGGATGATGATTTGTTCTAGCTCACGCTAAACCAACAGGTTTTTCCCCAAATTAATTGTACTCATGTATTGAGGCTTTGTGAAGAACTATAGACCAACATACAGATGTTGGGCACAGTCATATCTACTCAAATTAAGATAACAATCCATATATTGAAAGGTAATGCATTTTTCTGAAAAGTAAACATTTGTTTAGATAGATTAATATGGTTGATTTAAAACATGAAACTGGTCTAGTGCAAACCTGAAAATACATAAACATGTAAATTTTCCCAGAGTTTTATCAGGACACTAAAAAAAATCTGCTTTTATTCTAAAGTTCTTCAAAAGTGGCAGAACTTCCTAGGAACTAGGATTTTTCGTGAGATCACGACGTAGTGATTACCGAAAACAAGGACTAAACATTGCTAAATATCGATTATTTATTTCAAGTTAAGCCACGGACTTACTTAACCGTTATTTTTTTATAAGTTCGTTTATATTTTATATATATAAAAAATTATGTACCACTACAACCTATTAAGGATCTTGGGTTTAGTATGTGATAGAGTGTGTACTGTTTCTAGTAGAACGTTTCTGCAGGGAGGTGATTTTTCTGAGATCATTCTCAACCGTCAGGTTTCCCCCGAATAAGGGTACACTTTTGTAGTGAGTGGGTGAGCCTCTAGAACCGTCGTTCCCACAGGAATCTTAACTTTATTATTATAGTTTGTTCTTGTTCCTGTTAATTGGTTTGTTCCTGGTTTCTTCAATATTTCCTTCTCTTACATTAGTATCCACTTTTCTACCTTGTTTCAAACATATTTGTCTATTCCATCACATTATTCTAGTATCGCTTATCGTAAAGCTATTTTTACATGGATAAACCATTATGTAGTTGACTTAACTATTTGTATTTGTAAGTAAGAACTGTATTGATGATTCGTGTTGGGGGAAGTCCAGTAATATGTTTGATGCATTGTTCCTGATAGAATTAATGTACTGTCAGTTAATACTATGACTGTTAGTACCTATTTATGGAACTAAACAGTAATAAATTACAGTATGTACATGTAATTAATGCAGCATAAAATATATAATATATTGTACCTGTAACTTCAATGTTATCTTCTTAATGCCTTTAATATTATTTGAAATTATATTGAACTAAATGAATCTATATGATTAATTTTTTTATTGCATTCATTAAAGCTAGACCAAATATTATGCTCTTTTTATACCTGTTTGATTACTACTTTCAGCTGATCGTCCTTTTCTACACCTTTTAACCGGAATCTTTACTTTATTATAGAGATAACAGTTTAATAAATAGTATTTAATGCAGTGTGTAATAGTAGTAAGAACATTGTGGCTGTTAATAGATTAAATAATTAACATTCCACAGCCGGATTTGAACCCGAAACCCCCTCAATAGCAGTTTAGCACTCTACACAGTGAGATACTTCGTTCCCCCTTAAAGAGTTAGGGATATGTTGATATTTTTATTTTTTACTTATGACGCCTGCTACGTGTTGGGAATGGAGAAAAACTCGACTTAATTACATTTTTATCGTTATGGTAGTGTAGGGAGTGGCGTGTTGGTAGAAGGAGCTCACTGACTGAGAGCCGAGGGAGGGGAATAATTTTTTCTGAGGGCCGCCCCTAATTACTGCGAGCTCAGCACTAGAGGACCGCCTTCACTAACGAGCCCTGTGTCTGCTCTAATTGTGTTTGATCGCGGCTATCTTCATCAGCGATAGCCTACTTACCTCTGTCCGGGTCTTTGCCGACATTCAACCAAGGACTTCATTCACGAAGTCTCCTCGTGCAGTGTCTGAAGCGATGAATTATATGGTAATATTTATAGATCAATATTTCATGAATGATGCTTACCTGTGAAGGCGTTCAAACATTAAAGGATCAGGTTTGCTATTTAATCGTTTACTTAATTATATATTATTTATTTATTGAGGATATACTCAAGAGGATCGCGAAAAATATTCTGACGTCGTTTTTCCCATACGTCCTTAATCTCGTGGAGAGAATTGGCTGAATGATAGAGTACTGAGTTGCCATGGTGAAGGTCCTGGGTTAAGACACAAAATAAACACTCCAAAAAAGAACGAAGGAAAACAAAATAATATGAACAAAGGACGCAAAAACAGAGGACAAGAAACTTACTTTCCAGAAAGTAAACTTACAAGAAGAAAAGGACATTATCAAAAACCCATTGGAAACATAAATATTCCACACAATTTTTCTTTTTCGTTTTGAAAATGCCAACTCGGTGAAACATAGATATGTATTTTTATTTCCTGAGGACCGGAGTAGCTCAATGGTTGAACGTTAGGGAGGCCTAGACATTCATTAATATCTCCGCTTCTGGTTCTCCTAGAATAAGGCTATTGCTACGGTTTTAAAGCTTTTTGAATGGACTATTTAATTATATGATAAACAGGATCAAACATTTTAGGGGAAACGTGTAAAAATTCTAGATTTGATATTTCGATGTTCGATAATTTATTATCTAACATTGTACCTATATACTACTAGAATGGGTACAATACAGTATTCTATGGAAAGACAGATACATAGGTATTAAATAAAGTTATACTTAGGAAAAAGTAACAAACCAAATAATTTAATTATTAAAAAAAATGAATATAATAATTGATAATTACTTTTGTTAGTTAATACACTAGGTATAATTGATACATAAAAATTATAAGAAATGTAGGTGCCTATATAAAATTGTTTTATTTAAATAACGAAATAAAAATTTAAAAAATAAATAAATAAAAATTTAAAAACTTGACGATTTGTTGTAGGGACTATTGCACCTATGTGCACCATTACACATATGTCGTTCAAATGCCACACAAACTAAGTTTCATTGTTAATACTATTATGTTAGATAAGGATTCGGATAAATGAATGTAAACAAACATTGGTAAACAAAAGAAAACTTGCGAAAAGTAGACGCCAATATCAACAGAAATTATTTTAAATTAATTCTCAAGGCCCGGAAAAGAAAAAAAGAAGAAAAAAATCATTTTCTCGGAAAATAGCACCTAGTAGCAGAATCCGACTAATGGAAAAAAAACTTCAAACATTCTAGTTATTTACTGTGAAGGTAGTTTTTTGGGCGATTTTGAGCGATTTTCGCAATTGATTATTTTAGTTTTATCCCCCAATTTTCACCGAAAAATCCCAGACGTTTGAAATAATCCCAAGTTTTATTTGCCTAAAATATCTTATTATGGATGAGTTTTTTTCCAGTAGGTGTACGATTAATTTTATGCATTACCTCAAACAGTGGATTGCTTTAAAGATATGAGCTTTTAGAAAAATTTATATTTCGATTCAGAATTTTTCATATAAGATTTAATTTCACAATTAATTTATCTATGGATTTTGTTGAGAAGAAGTATAAAGTATAATTTAAGATCAAAATAAAGGACAAATTTAGATATTAAAGAATTGGTCCAATGTCCAACAAATGCGTTGATTCGTTCCACTGTGTGCCGTGCTGAAGGTCCTGGGTTCTTATTTTGCTGTGGCAGATTTTATTTAATCTCTTATCCATCGGAGATGAAACATGTAACATCTAGATCCCCCCTGGGGTTCACCCAGCTTATTTAAAGTAGTTACCCGAAATAGGTGGAAAACCTGGAGGGTGAGCATGACTTTGGACAAATCACCTACCTGCACGTTGTCCAAGAAACATTACAGCGTCATCCGCGTACTGAACCCAAGACTCTTCATAGATTGTAGCGGTGCAGGTTTTTCCATAATTTATTATTTTTCTCTCCACTGTCCGCTTTGTTCTTGGTTTCTTCCATATGCCCTTCCCTGATATTAGTATCCGCTCTTCCACCTTGTTTCTAGACATTTTAAAATATTCAATAACATCACAATGATTCTCCTATTGGTTATTGTAAAGCTATTAAACCTTGGAAAATTCACGGTGTGGTTGAAATGAATTTTTGTATGATACAAAAAAAAATATATTTATGAGTCATGTTTGGAGAAGTCCAGTAATACGTTTAATGCGATATTACTGGTAAAATAAATGTACTCTCAGTTATTACTACGTTTGTTAATAACATTATTTTTAACAAAACAATCATAAATTACTATAGATGATTGCCTGTAGTGCTGCGTAATTAAATATAGTTAACTTACCAAAGATAATGTTGTACTTGTTTCCACAGTACTGTTAAGTGTTTATTAAACCTGTGACAAAAGTTTTATTGGGCAACTTACAATTGCTGTGAAGAAAGATTTCTTCATGGCTTTAGCTCTACTTAATAACATTGTTCCATTTAACGTTGGGTATTCGAATCCATTGCTCCTTCATTTCATGGTTTTGTGAAATCGAGAAGGGTTTAATTAAGGTAATAATATTCTAACAAATAAAAAGCCTATATGCATTTTGCTTGGTCTGATAAATCATTAAAACGTAATATACCGAAATCCTTTATTTTTGTATTGTATGGTTTCTGATTCCATTCTTCTATAATACTCGTTTCTGTTTCTCATATATAGAGATTTTGTTTTGGAATTTAGGCATAAGTGATTAGTAGCAAGAACTTATCGGTGGACATAATGTGAATTTTTTGTGAAATAACCTTTGATCATACGAAAACTAAGAGTTGAAAATGGTGCTATGCCTAATCGGAAGATGGTACAGAGGGAGTTCTAAATTTCTCCTGGCCAACTTTCACTGGCAAATTTTCTTCCCATCCAAAGGACAACCAAGAATTTTGTATTCCCTTTTAAAAATCCTAGGACCAACTGCCGGGTAGCGAACACGCTATCTTGGGGATAGTTTGTTGTTATGGTAGTCATTCCTGCATAGGTGACCAAAAAAAAAAAAAAAAAAAATGTTTCATATAGAAATAAGTTTTTTCTTAATAGTAAGTGTTAAAAAAATGACAATTGGTTTAGGTGAATAAAATTTGCACAGAATTAAATCTTACATCCTAGCGCCTTTTGTAATGGTACCCTTTTTTTAAACTTAGTATCCATAACTAGATTTAGACAATTTGGAAATATTTTATCCAGTTTCTATTGCGAATACGAAAGGTTTTTTTCTACCGATTCGTTCTTAATAAACAAGTGTAAAATAACCTTTTAATATATTTTGAATTCTCCTTCATAAAAATGGATATTATATTCATTTTAGATTTTCATATCAATTTAGAAATTACATTTAGAAAAGTATTACACAATAAGTTATACCGAAGAAAAAAGCCAATTCATAAGAGAGGAAAAGAGGAAGATTCTTGTTATAAGTTGTAAAAAAGTCTGAGAGGTTTTGAAGAATCAGTTTATATATATTTTCTTTTGTCATTGTGTTTACAGTATAAAGGGGAATGCCGGCGGGCAACTTTGAAGAGATATTCTTTCTCTTTTTGTTTTTATTTTTAAAAATAACCAGCCCGGGGGTCTGCGGAATGGAAAAGATGGTTTAATCTAAAGATAAGGGTCTTTAGCCGGGAGTAGAACCGGGGCTCTAGGGGATGACAAACAGGGTACTAACAAGAAACAGAAATAATTGACACTCTTCCTACATCTGCCTCCGCGCGTCTTCACTTAGCAGTTCTTGAATGAGGGAAGAAGCTCCTGTATGAAGAGTCGGCTACACAAAGGATCTTCTTCCGTTTTTTTTTCATAATGAACAACTACTTTTAATTATGTTTTAACACATTTATTTTAGTATGTACTTTTTCTTTGGATATTTTCACAATGAGGGTTAAAATATTAAAACCAGAAAAAATATAGTAAAGAAAATAACGATAACAAATGGTATGGGAGACTAAAAAGAAGCGTAGTGGCTCAGTGGTGGAGCGCTGAGTCGTAGCAGATAATTTATGTAATCTGTTAACAGGTGTGGATGGATCCAGTGAGATCTAAAGACCCTCCTGGGGTTCACCTACCCTCTAAGAATTGGTTACCCATAATTGGGATTAAACCCTTGCGGTTCAGCGTGATCTAGAACAACTCACCTCACTGCAGAACTGTTGTTCTAGAAACAGACCCTATATAGGTTGTATTGCTACAGGTTGGTTTTATTTGAAACTAGAAGCTAGTAGCGCAGTTCTAATATTATAGAAAATGTTTCTTCTGATGAAACAGTTCATTTACTATTTTCCAATCAGAAAAAAATGGCCATCAATACGACTTTATATGAATGGCTGTGGCTGAAATTCAATTCGTCCAGAAATTTACACCTCTCTTTATTGTATGTAGATATTTCAAACATAAATGTGTTATTGTTTCATAATGTACCGTCAACGCTCACTCAGATATTAAAAAACACTACCAACTGGTTAATTATTTCTTGAGACAGTAATAATTATTCATATTCCTTATATAAATTATGATAGGAATACTTATTTATATCATCTTATTTAATTATGTCTTATATCCATCGTACGTCCCCACCTTCGGATTTGTTTTAGTCTGCAAGAAAAAATTCCGTAAGGCAGGGAACTTTTACCTCGTTCGAGAATCAAAACGACACTTAGTCGGGCGGTACCTTTAAAGTAGTTTAGAAAATATGGGTTTATTACCAGCTTTGGATACGGCAAGATTGGACACTGCAATTTCGTCCGCGAATTCCTGATGACAAGAAGAAATCAATCTCAGTCATATTTTTGAGGATTGTCCTAGGCATTCTAACTCATACAGTGAGTTAGAAAAAATACATCAATAATAACTTAACATTTATTACTTGTTATTCATTTATCGCCACTTTATGCTGATATGGCTAATCAGATGACCCTACACCTAATCATGCCTAACCAGGTATAATTCGGATATAGTCTTTAATGAGTACCTGAAACAGTACAGGCTCGGAACCTCCCTTACATCCCTTCCGATTTTAATCCCTTTTAAAAAATCCTAGGGCCACCTGCCAGGATGCGAATCTGTCAACTTGGGCATGGAAGGACAATATTAATTCCTTTATGCTAATTTTATATAATTAGAAGGAATGGTATTAATTATCGATACAAGGTACTTTTCTATACCGTACACCGATTTATAATGGCTCAACCTTGGTGGAATCAATTTAAACTGGCTGAACTGATTGGCTTTCGGAACTGAGAGGTAATCTTTCAGAAAAGGCTTGCGATAAAGACATCAATCACTCGGCCAATAAAGGCGAACCTCTCTTCTCTATTCCGCCATCGCGGCTCGAGAGCTTAATAGCTTGTTTTATTCTCGGGGCTTATGTAGTTGAGCCTTCCCCGATGCCCTTCTCCTCGCCGATATTCCTAAAGTACCGAGTGTTTCCCTATACAACGCTGTCTGTACTATATACAGTGTACTGTTCCTTTGAGTTTAATACATAAGAAACAGCATATTTCTTCCACTATTAGTTATATGTAATTATAATTATGTTATTAATTTTTTTCAGTGTCTTTATATTCGTATTAACATACGTCAAGTACTAACAATTGGCATTCAACAAACTAGCTGCCAGTAAAATAAAACACATGAGAGGAGTGTAGAAGAACAGTATCCAACTGCACTTCTCGCTTCATTTAATGTCCTATGATAACAGATCCCTCATCCATATTTTTAGTCCCCTTCTAGTGTTCTTAGGCATGAGAGTTGTAGCCCCTATCATCAGAAGGGTCCAGGGTTCAGCACATGCTAAAGGCCGTACTATGTCTAGGACAACTGTTGTTCTGGGAAATGACATGTCCTAGATCACTCTCAACAACAAGGGTTTTCCCTTAATTAAGGTTACCGAATTAATGGAAGCTAGGTGAGCCCTATAGCACATCAGGTTACTACAAACCGAGCATCCCAGCACACAAATTGAAATTTTATTTGAACCAAATTAGAATATGTTGCATATAATAAAAAAGGCATTAAATTCGTGTAAAATGTCTACATTGCAGCAAATATCTGTCTCTTAGTTGAAAACGACATTGTATAGATCAAACATAATCCGGATTGCTTCTCTTGAAGATTTTGAGACCAACATAGTCTCGAAACGTTGCCAAAAGGAGATTCAAAGAATTTTCTGAATCTCGAGAACCATAAGTAACAATTATGTATCATTGAAATACAATTTCTCATAATAGTATATAATGTATCATCCGTAAAAAATTGCCCTATTTTTACAGTGAATTTATGGGAGGCAGAATTTTGATATCTTATATCTCCGCCCCAATTAAGGAAGATTGATCAATAAGTAGTATAAAATTGAATTTTTACGATAGAGAGGCTGGGACAATAATAAAGGAAATGCTTTTTGATATTTGGCCCTTGTTAGGGAAGAGACAGAGAAAGAAGGGGGAGTTTCTGTATAGGTAACAAGATTCTAAAAAATACAGCGTCTGATGGCATTGTTAAGGCGAGCCCGGAGCTGGTGCAGAATACTAACCAGCATGGCCCAACTCTAGCGCAGGTCTGTAGCAGCTGGTAGATCCTAGCGCCTTTTTTAGTTATCTATCTTGCAAGTTGTAGTCTTACTATAACGGCTAAGCTAAAATTATTATTATGTTTCCTTATAAAATTATACTGGCCGTAATGTTATGTCATTATATTATACACTATTTTATGGTGAGGGAGAATTCTGCATCCATGCTTCCATGTGATCCTCCCCCTGGTACCTTAGGGGAGGTTTTGGACAGAAGCTTGCTGATGGCATTAAATAATTTCTTAAATAAAAATGTTTATTATTATTACTTTACGTCGTAATTAATAAGTGATTGGGCCAAGTGGATTACCGCTTTCTAATAACCCTCTTATAATAATATCTTTGGGAATCAAATAAAAACTACGTTTTATTCCATTTTAACACGCTTTTGTTTGCTTAGCATATATCTATGTATGTATCTATAGATGTAACTGAATCTTTGCACTCAATTTTCGGAAATAAAAAACATCTATTTAAATTCAATTTTTTTTTCATTGAATTTATATATAGATTTCAATCAAATATTTAAATCATGATAATAATATTTATAGATATAAACATTCATAATGGGCTTTACTCATTATCATGATGATAGTGTTGGTTCGAAGCACTTATTCGATATGGGAAAATTAAATATTTTAAATCAACGGAATAAATTTTATGGTTTTAAGGGTTTTTTATGGTTTTATGGCAAGGGGATATCAGTTTGATTTAAATATTCTTTTTCTTCGAATTTTATAAATCTTTCAAATATTAGTTTCGATAATATGAAAATGTTTATATTGCCAGTTGAATATATATTGAATTTTAACGACGTTTTTTTTTTGTGGAATATAAGGCGAATGGAATGCTGAAGAAATTTTCTCCCACCAATTTTTATCGCCACCGCGGCCCTTAGCTCTGAAGGAATATATCGGATAGGAGAAGGATTACGACCATCCACCAGTTTGCTATAAATAAAATTTGACTGCCTTTGCGTCCACTGATGCCAGTAATGCCATTCCATATTTGAATAAGGAACTCGTAAAAGAAACTGCCTAAGGGATCGCATGGTCGGTCGTTTGTAATAAACTTTTCTTTTTCATTTTCTACCATTTTGGGGAGAGAAATTAGGCTATAGGTGTTTATTTTATTATATTTGTTTATATTTAATTTTTGTAGCAAATATAGAAAAGTTCGATCACTTTTTTCCTTACCGTTTCTGTGTATTTAGTTGTATTAAACACGCAGAATATAATATAACCATTTTTATATTTTGGCTATTATATAATAATAATAATAATAAAGCTTTATTGACATCATACTATGACAAAAGCCTCTCCCTCAGGAGGTAAAATGGAGTTCAGCTCCAAAATCGACCATCCACCAGTTTCAGCAAAAACTCATGTTAGTATATAATAATAATGTTTAAATTAAAATTTTTTATTCCTCACGTACTATTTTGCAATTCGTTCGATTTATCATTTCAAATTAACTTAATTTAACGGTATCAATTAACAGAGTGTCCATTTTAAAAATATCAGTAATGTTCTGATATTAATAATAATTTATGATTAAATTTTTTGTCTGTATATATTTTTTTACATTATCTTTTGTAAGTTGTTCATCAGCAGTAATCGTTGTTAATAATTATTTCACTATCTGATTGTAACTTTTTCTAAAGACACATTAAAAACTTACCCTCCGTAATTATTCATACTTTCTCAAATAGCTGGTTAGTATACTTGAATATTTATCTGTATAAGAATCACTAACTACTAAAAGGCCACTTCTCAACTGGTTCACTTTTCTAAATTTTACAAAAGTGATAAATAAAGGGGTCTTGTCTTGAACTAGTTCCCAATCTGCAGTAAGTCCGTTTGATATCATGATATTGAAAGCGTTGTAAAAACTATTCTACCTTGCGAACAAATTTACTTACTGTAGGAAACGATGTATTCCATATCTGGTAAAAGTTTAAAGTTTTAAAAACAAAAATCTTAAAGGTTGGACTTATTGCCTTTCTGCAGTTACCTTTCTGCAGATATTAATCATGAAGAAGCATGATCAATATCGTATTAAAAAAAAAATGATTGAAATTAAATCTATAATTATTACTTTCATTTCGGCTTGAATAATACAGATGTTCTACAATATTTTGTTTATTTGGGTTTAAGTTTTTAATCAACCAAATGAGATTGAGTTCTAATTGATGTTGTATAACTTATAGATTGTAGTTGTATAAACTTATAGATGATACTAAGCAAGCATTTTATTTGTTTTTGATCTCGTTATTGACGTTTTAATAAATTTTTCTATTTTTTTCTTTATTAACTAATTGTATCTTCACTTGAAGATATCACACTACTTTAGTAGAATATATTGATCTGTCCTTTTTTTTTTTGTTATGAAAACTCCATAAGGATAAGTCACAGAGGAAAGGTAGCAGCTCCTGTGGGCGCATATGTTTCTTAATTTCTACAAATATTGAGCTAGGGTTCTTTTTTCGTTTCGTTGACGCTAAGCGATGCGGAACGAATTAGGAGCAGAAACACGGGTCCCCATTTAAATACTGCATAATCAAACCGACTCTTATGTAAATTTACGTTTGTTAATTGTTCTTTGGCTCAAACGGGCTCTGTTTTATATCCTCCGGAAATAGTAATTCCTACCCTCGTGTATTTAAGGGGCTCTGAAGGTCTCTTCAATTCGAGGAGGGAAAATGACTAGGGCTGCTAATTTAGATGTAATTTCCTAAGTTATAAACCTCATTTAAATTTATTTTTCTTATAGAAAAATTACTATTTTTTTTTTAATTGGATTTATTTTATCGTAGCTATTAATTCTTTCACGGTCCACAGAACATTGTATTTGTTTTAAGGAGCCCTATCAATATTATGATGATAATTATGACAAATATCAATTGTGAAGTATTCATTGGTCAATATCTGTACTCGATTGATGCGTAATTGATAAAATAAACCATCTACATCCGATATAAAATGTCTATCGAAAAAGTAGAGAGATAATAATGCCGTTGAATTCATTTTTGTAATTGTTGAGTAATCTTTTTTAACTAGGATATTTTCACTAAATCCTGGTATGCTGTGGGGTAACTATATTAATCTACCCTAATACCTTTAATGAAAATCGAGTCACACTATTTCTTTTAGTTAACGCAAATTAATGGTGCTAACAATTTAGTTTGATAATGTTTTTCCGTGTGATGGTTTTTAATTATTTTTTCATTCTGTGATTCCATTATTTTTTTAATAAAATATAGTTGTTGTTATTCATAAACTGATTATGGTTATCACTATAATATCTTGGTTGCTGTACTTTTGTATTTACAGTTTATCAATTTTTAAAGTATATTTTAGAGTCGATACTTTTCTCATTTATATGATTATAGCAATTTTTTATGTTAAGGGCATATACGTGTTTGTGTGAGTTTTTTTAATTTTTTCTAAGGTTTTCCTAAAATTTCAAGTTTCACCTAACCAAACATCTTAGTCAACCTTTGATTAGTATTTAGTATTATTTATTTATATGTACCCATTACATTAATAAAAAAAGTTATGCTAAGCGTAGATGTGCCCCCTCCTTATATATGTATATATATATATATATACAGAGGGCCTCTCCACCGCACTTGACCCGACTATTCCTGAAACAAAGAATAACAACTGTCCATTAGTGCTCTCTCTATCTCCCTCTCTCCTCCTCTATTTCTAGTATTTGGCCATGTTTTTGTCTTATGTATTATGTATTAAAGTATTTTAATGAATGGATAAATTTTTTAATCAATTATTGTTATATTTAATAATGATAAAATACTTGTTAAAGTAACTTCCAAAGAACAGAAATACTACAGATATTTTTAAAATCTCTTCCGTAATTAGTTGTAGCTCATATTTTATTAGTACTATAAATAGTTACTATATTTGTATTTTTCGATTATTGACAAATCATTTTTACTGATGTTAATTTTTTGCTAAAATTGTAGAATAGATAACAAAAATAATTTTATTCTGGGATCAGTTTTCTTATTTTATATTGTAGAATAATAAAATAATATTTATCTCAGCAAGAGGCTACATAATGGGAACCATACAGTACTTTAATAGGAATTTCAAAATAAATATAAACTGAAGTATGTTCTGATCAAGAAAAATACAAAACAAAAGTAAAAACATGAAAAAACCAGAACCAAGCCTAAAAAAAAAAATAAACGCATAATTAATATGATTCATTTGTAAGTGAAGAAAATTAACAGTTAATCATTAGTTACTTACGGATCAGAGAGCATCTATTTTCGAATTAATCAGATGTAGGAAAATCATTGGTTTGTGGGTTGTAAGAAACGAAGAATCTCTTTTTCCATTTAGAACAGCAAAAATAATTATTTTATACATGGTTCATTATTATATTATTTTTAGTTATTTATTTTTGTATGTTGGTTAAAAGATTTCAATTTTTTTTTCAGGTAAGATTTTTCTTTACATTTAAAACAGTGGAGTAACAGAAACAGTGAGTACTTACTTTTAACTTTCAATACTTAAAAATATTCATTAACTGGCTAACACGTATACTCAAGTTTTTTATTTAATTTTAATACTCTAAATGCGATAGATAAATGCCTCGGCATTTATTCAATGAAATATTATATCAATAACAACTTAAAATTAAAGGGAGTGCGGTAACTCATTGGGTAGAGTGCTGATATGCTAAGCAGAAGGTTCCAGATCCAAATCCGGCTGTAGCAGATAAATTATTTAATCTGTTAACGGATGAGCCAGGTGGAACCTTCAGACCCTCCTAGGACTCACCCATCCTCTATAATTTGAGGAAAAACTGGTGGTTCAGTGTGATGCGGGAAAAAGCACCTCCTCGCTCAACCAATGTTCTAGAACAGTGCAGTCTCTACTATGCACTGAACCGAAGATCATTCATGTGCTGTAGTGGTGTGCTGTCTGGGGGTTCAGTACATGGTTGAGACTGTACAGTTTCATGGACAACGGTTCTTCAAGGAGGTTACTTGTACTAGGTCACGCTCAACCACCAGGTTTTTTCCCCCTTATTATGGCTACCCTATTTTTATAATATTTTATAGATGCTGGGTGAGCCCCAGGAGGGTCCTAGATCTTATATGATCCATCTCCCGTAGCAAACAGACTAAATAAAAGTAACTGCCCGCAGCGGGATTTGAACCAGGATTTCCGGCATGGTAACTCAGTGCTGTAGTGGTACAAAAAAACAACGGAATATCCCTTATAATATGCTTCTTTTTACTATAAAGAAATATCTATTTATTAATGGTTAGAATTTATTTGTGATGACGTAGAGGGTACAAGGGCCCCTCGGCTAATCAGACTGACGAAGGAATCGGATGAAATTGACTGGAAGAAGGCTCTGTTAGGAGTTAGGAGTTATTGGCTCCCAGTTATTGCCTTATCAAGGGTCATCTTCACATCTCGTTACAGCTAATATCCTTTACTCCATTACTGTCCGAGGGCTAAGTAGTTTATGGGATCCGATAATTTTCTTAAAAGGTCAGTCATGGATTTCCCTTAAGTGGAATTCGTGTTTGTAATTGTTAAGTAATTGTTTTACTTAAAACAATTCGAAACTTCGTTTAAAAAATTCTAATTAATTAATTATGTGGCAACTAATGAGATTCAATGATACCGCCGTTTTAGTTTATTTTAATTTTCTGTTTCTTTCATTTGAAACCGATTCTTTTCAATGTTTTTTTTTTCCAAAATGAACATTAATTAATTTGAATCCATTGTTCAAAAGTTCGGGTTTCGAACCTGTCGTCAAATTAGATAGCAATGTTTTGCTAGGCTGATAGCTTCCTCAGTCTGAGAATTAATCAGTCATTTTAGTGAGATGTTGGTAAAGAGTTTGACGCCACCGACGATACACGAAGAAGCCTTTAAAGAATATATTCAGAATATTATATTAGCCGTCGAAATATAAGAGAGAATTTATTGATATGTTAAGACATGAGCATAATAATATCAAATAAAAAGCCTTAAGTCTCTAAACTCAGAGCAGGAAACAAAAATATCAGAGAATATTTCGCTTATTCAGGCATCTTCAGGACAAAAAGGTATAATACAAAAGGAAAACAATTATAAAAGCCCATTCCAACCTCAAAATGCAGCAAAACACCAACCAGAGGAAACATCCCATCTCCTCCAAATACCAAATGCAGATACTGAATCATGAGAGCGGTTAGAGGTTAACAGCAGGAAAAGGCTAAATGAAAACACCTGGTAAAAGACTACCTAGAATATGCAAAATAAACACACCTAACTCTAAAAAAGCACAAGGGAAGACAAAATGAAATAAGCAACGCAAAAACAGTAGACAAGAAACCATCTCAATAAGGAAAGTAAACGTACAAGATTAATAGAACATTATCAAAAACCCAGTGCACAAATAATTATTCCACGAAATTGTTCTCTTTCGTTCTAAATAGGCGAAACATAGGTAAAAATATAGGTACTTTTTTTCTTCAGGAGCCTTTAGCCTGAAGTGGCTTAGTGGTTGAGCGCCGAGTTGCGGCACTAAAAATCCCGGGTTCAAATCTAGCTATGGCAGATTATTTAATTTATTTGATCAGTTAACATCAGGGGATGGATCCTTTGGGGTATAGATGCCCTCCCGGGCACACCCAGTCTCTATAAGTTGAGTACCCAAAGTAAGGGTAAAAGATGTGTCCATGATACAGTCCAGTCTCTATCATGTACTTTACCTAATACTCTTCATGAGGTGTAGTGATAAAGGTTTTTTTTTTGTATTTATGTTTCCAATTTTTAGCTTCGAGACATAAGGTTTTTGTTTGAAATTTTTAATCACGTCTCAACAAGTATTTTATGCCTCTTCTGAGTTATTCCTATTGTTTCATGAACGGCTGGCTATACATGGACTTTATGGGTTCGTCACCTGCGCTCAGCAGCCGATTTCATTCTCATACCCAATGTTGAGTTGATCTACTGTTGATTAGTATAGACACTGAATTATCGATAGTAAAATATCCTAAGTAACCAGATTCTCAAAGTCAGATCTTAATATAAACATAGAAACCTTTATTACGCCTACAGCTCATTTCAAGGATTGAATGAAGACTATAAAGAACAATAAACAGCTTCACCTCCCTTAGATGTGCCTTTAATTGCACCGTTCCGCAGATCGCCCCTCGCTCAGTATATTGAAGCAGGCTAACAAAGATTAATGATCAGTTATAATGATCGCTAATCACTTACCCTCACTAACCCCTCAAGCTCCTAAGGAAAAAATGTAACATTTTATGATCAGTTTTTTTTTTTTTTTATTTAATTCAATGATATTTACAACTATAATGGTATTATATCAAGTAAATGTGCAAAAATGTTGAATATGACATGAAAACACTTGTGGAGAAACTACCCATCGATAGCACTCCAATAAAGTTCTATAGTAGATGATCTCGAGCCCATCTTCTTTTCAGGCGCCTCGGAGGGTTATCAGGAATAGTATGGGAAGCAAGCTGAGAGACTAGCGGATTCAAGTGCGTATGGAGCTTGTTATGGAAGGATAGGTATCTAGTTTGGGCCAAATCAGTAACATATGGGATATTAAGATCATGATGGATGAGTTTGTTTGTGACATAATAAGGAGCATTGAGGATTTTACGAAGGATTTTGGATTGCAAGGATTGGATACGAGATGAATTGGATGGTTTAGTAGAGCCCCAAAGCTCAACTCCGTATGCCCAAATAGGTCTGATGACTGTCATGTAAATAAGTCTTTTGTAATTAATTGGTAGCTTAGAGCGTTTGTCCAGTAAGTGTTGAAGTAGGCGAAAACGTCGAGCAGTTTCTTGTCTTTTCAGTCTTGTATGAGGATTCCAAGTGAGACGTTTATCCAGATGGAGTCCTAGGTAACGTATCTGTTCGACAGGGTTCAGTGGTGTATTATTAAACGATACAGTAGGACAGGAATTCGTAGGTTTACGACGAAGGGTGAAGGTAATTTGATGGGATTTGTTAGGATTTATTTTAATCCTCCAATTTTGACACCATTCTTGTAGGTGTGAGATATGGGATTGAAGAGATTGGGATGCAACAAATGGATCCTTATTAACTGATAACACACATGTGTCATCAGCGTAAGTAGTGAGGACAGTGCTTGGATGGGTTGGGATGTCAGCTGTATATATCGTGTATAGGATGGGCCCCAGGATACTGCCTTGAGGAACACCGGCAGACTGGGTGAAGAGGGAAGAGTAGGAACAATTATGGTTTACTTTAAAGGTTCTATTACTGAGGTAGGAACTGATAATAAGGAAGTAAGTTGAAGGTAAGAATTTACGGAGTTTGTACAGCAGTCCTGGATGCCAGACTCGATCAAAAGCCTGCTCTACATCGAGAAAAGCTCCCGTGCAGTACATTCCGCGCTCTAATGCAGATGAGACAACGTCCACCACACGATGGCATTGCTGGATGGTGGAGTGTGATGTTCGGAAACCAAATTGGTGATCTGGGATTATTTGATTGGATTCTATGATAGGATAAAGACGTTTCAGAATGAGTTTTTCAAGTATTTTCCCCATTATGGGCAAGAGAGATATAGGACGATAAGAGGATGGGAGTTCTGGTGGTTTTTTAGGTTTTGGAATCATCTTAATTATGGATAATTTCCAGGAATCAGGAAAATATGTGGTGCGGAGTACGGCATTGTATATATATGTAAGGAGTAGGATCGCTTTCCGAGGAAGGCGTTTTAGAATCTGGGATGTGATTAGGTCGTGTCCAGGGGCTTTGTTGGCGGGTAATCTATGAATAATGTTTGATATTTCGGAAGGATGGAATGCTTTAGGAGGAGGGGACAACTGAAGAGGAATACTTAATTCTGCTCCAATGCATTCAGAGTGGGTTTGATTAAGGATATCTGGATGAGGGTTAAATGTTTTGAATAGGTGCTGGCCGAAAATTTGTGATTTTTCTTCATCAGATCTTGACCAGGTTTGGGATTCGGTTAAAAGTGGATGGTTGAATTTTTTATAGTTTAGGAGTTTTCTAGTGGTATTCCATAAGGATTTGTCAGTAGTACTGAGATTTTCTGTACGGTAATACAAATTTTGAATTTTGAATGTTCTGATCTCTGATTTTAATTTGTTGGTCAGTTTGGTATAATGACTCTTGTCCGATGGATATCTCGTGCGGTGCCACTTTGCTCTTGCCCGTCGTTTTTCTTTTAATAACTCGCGAATATGAAGTGGCCAGTTATTCTGTTGATAATGATTTTTGCTTGGTAAAGTGTTATATTTTATATTGACTTGTATTGCTTCTGTTAGTTTGTCTATTGCAGAATTAATGTCTCCTTTTGTTTTAAGCGGAATTTTGAGGTCTAAATTATTTTCTAGATTTGATCGGAATTTATCCCAGTCTACACGTCCTGTAATCAGTCGGGGAAGAGAGGGCTTAGGAATGGGAATCGAATGCACTTGAAGCAGAACTGGACTGTGATCAGAGGAAAGGTCATCCAGGGATTTTATAGCAGTTTGATTGCAGGAAATCTGTGAGGAAACAAATATATCTAGAATATCTGGACGTTTTTTGAGGGATGTAGGCCAATAAGTAGGGTTTATGGGTGCGAGGATAGAGAAACTATTAGAGGTTGAAATTTGGGATAAGATGCTACCACGGGAATTGGATGTTCGACAACCCCATCGTTGATGTTTGGCGTTGTAATCTCCTCCGGCAATGAAGCGCGGTCCGAAGGATTGGAATAAGGATTCGAGGAGGTTATAAGAAAGAGAATTGCCAGGAGGACAGTATACAGCTGAAAATGTGATATGGAAAGGACTAGTCGTTAAGGTTACTGATGTTGATTGAATGGCGTCAGTTGGAGTAGAAGGAATAAGAGAATGTGGTATAGATTTATGGATAAGGATACAAGAACCGGCATGTGCTGTATCGTCAGGATGATCTGATCTATATGTGATGTAGTCCCGTATGTAGAAATGTGTGCAGTGAGTGAAGTGTGTTTCAGTAAGTAAAGCAATATCTATTTGGTTGTCGTGTAAAAATATATCAAGTTCGTCACGGTGATTATGCAGTCCATTAGCATTCCATAGGACGATAGCTAGGGGCTTTATGCTCATCGTGGGTAATTAAGTGGAACTTCGGTAAGGATTCTCGTGAGTAGAATGATGAGAGGCTTGATAGTCTCTTGGAGATCTTTCAGTAAGGATGACAGGATTGAATTTATGTCGATGGAGTTTTGGATTTGGACTGGATATGGGTCTGGAGTTTGATATTGATAATTAACGGGTAAAGGAAGGTTGGCTGGGGGTTGTACCCGAGGTGCTGGATTTACATTCATTGTTTGATGAACTGAAGGATTCATTTGATTGTTGTGATTGGAAGTGGTAGGATATGGTTGCTGTGGCGGTAGTTTGACTATTAAGGTTTCAGGATGGAGAGGTATATGCTGACGTGGGGGTTGGACTTTAGTATTGAATTTCTATGATCAGTTTTATGATCGGAAACATCTTTTAGAATTCGATTATTGGTTGTCATAATATTTCTCCGCCGGTACCAAAAGTTCTTTTTCGTTGTAATCATTTGAAGCATTTGTCTTTCTTCAGCAATAATTTAATATTCAATTTATTTTGGCTCAGGATTATTGAATGTGTACTATTCGTACTTGATATTGTACAGTTTCTGTATAGTTCCAATAAAACAATAACGAGGCAAAGCTAAGAAGCCTCGCCCTACTTTTGCAATAAGGCTGCCAGAAACTAATAAATTGAAATTTACTTATGAATAAATTAATTCACGTCAACGAAAACTTCGTTACTTGCCTCGAAGAGACGTCTAGAGGCTGAACCATCAGAAACTTAAGTAAAATGGTTGTTTAGTTAAAAATTACTAACTTTTTCCTGTATCAATCTTGAAAACTGATATTTTTTTTGACAATGCATTGACTTAAAATGTATTCATTTATTCAAGTATTACTAACACCCCTGAGAATTCTTAAGAAAATATAATAAAATATATCTTATCTCCAAGAATAAATATTCAGTAATAAGCCAATGTCATGTTTTAAATAACTATTCACAAGATTATCACAATTAAATGTAAGAGTTTAAATTAAATGGTTCAAAACCCAAGCTGTGATAAAACATTTCGAAATATAATTACCTCACCAATAGACAACCAGGAGTGCAGGTAAACGGACAAAAGGGTAAACAAAAAAAGCTAAAAAGTGGAGTACCGCAGGGGAGTGTCCTCTCACCAACACTGTTTAATATTTACATCAATGATGTAATACGCAATGTACCAAAAGGAGTTAAAACCTCCATATACGGAGATGACGTCGCTCTATGGTTCTGCTCAAACTCATTGGCCATTGCGAAATACAAGCTCCAGAAAGCCCTCGATGCCATCAGCAGCGGGGCTAAAGATTGGGGAATGAAAATAAACTCCCACAAAACCAAATATATGGTATTCACCCTCTCCAAAATTAAGCAACAAAGACTTGAGCTCAAGATTGGATCAGCGGCTATACAACTTGAAGAAACCCCAACATATTTGGGTATCAAGTTGGATAAAAAGCTGACCTGGAGACCACACAGAGCATCATGCACAACAAAGGGCCTGAAAAGACTGAGCCTCATGAGAATGATCACAGGGTCGGCCTGGGGAGCAGATCACAAAACTCTCCAAAATCTCTATGTGGGCTACGACCAGTCTTAGAATATGGCATAACCAGCTGGGGTACATCGGCAAACACAAACTTCCAAAAGATTACTACGGTCCAAAACCATGGTCTAAGATTGATTACAGGGGCATGAGGTCTACACCTCTCAATGAACTTGAAGCCCGGACAAAACTACAGTCGCTCACTGGCAGAAGAGACCTCAAGTTCTTGAACCTGGCATCAAAAGCCTAATACATTCCGGAGCACCCACTGAAAGAGAGGCTTACACACGGATACTCAGCCCGAATCAAGAGAAAGAGTCCGGTGCACCACATCAAATCACTACAAGAAGAGTTCAGTAAGCGAGATATACAACTAGTGCCGCTTGACTGTGAAACTCTTCCCCCACCCCGGGAAGTTGCTACAAAGGCAAGAATATCAGACAGCATACCAGGCATAAATAGAAAAAAATAACTCCTGCCAATCGAACTCCTATCCGATACGCTAACATTTATCAATGAGAAGTACCCACCACTAGAATGGACAAGAGCCTTCATGGACGGTTCGGTTGGAGAAGAAAACCGGGGCAGTGGGGGCGGAATCTATATAGAATTTCAGTGTGGTGCAACTGTAGAAAAGTCTATAGTTACTGGGCTAAACTCCTGCAACTACCGAGCTGAGCAGGAAGCCATAATTGAGGCCTGCAGGATAATTTCCTATTCTTCCTGTGATCTCCAAAGGTTGTCATTTTCACTGATGCACGCTCTGTTCTCCAAGCAATACAAGATAGATCAAAAGCACTGGCAAGCCTAAAAAACCTTGTCTCCGAGATAAATTCGATATATACAATAGTCCTATATATGTGGGACCTGTCTATGTCCTATATATTTTGTATATATATATACAATTGTCCTTCAGTGGATCCCAGGATACTGTGGAATCGCCGGCAATGAAGGAGCGGACACGCTGGCGAAAGCAGGATCCCTGATGCCTCAGTTTGCCCCAGTACTCCAGTTTGACGAGGTCAAGGCGCTTAATAAGGCCACCATCGTGGGGCGATGGTTAGAAACACATCCCACACAGGGCCTCAACGATGACTACTACAAATTAAGCAGAAGAGAACAAGTGCTTATAATTAGACTTAAGACTGGGCACAACCAGCTCAAATCGCATATGTACAAGAAGTTCAAGATAGGAACGAGCCCGAGAAGAGTATGCGAACGCAATCAAATGTCCATACCCTCCAGTCCTGCCGACTTCACGAAAATGTCCACAAATTTGGCCAGAGCAAGTAACATTGGAGAGGAAGCTGTGCGGAGGCTTGGAGGAACTCAAGAGAAAAACCAACCTTTTGTCTCAGTTGACTGATATAGTCATTTAAAAAGGAGGATCGAGGAAGAATAAGAAGAAATATAATTACGAATAATTGTTTTAGCATCAACAAATATCTAGCGATTTTATTTCAATAATTATCTCGTTTAAATAATTAATATTGCATTGTAAAATAATATTTACTTTTACCTCTCAAACGAGAAATAATCGGTTTATATTCAGTTTTGGATTATTTATACTCCATTTTCCACGCTACAGGGAGCTGAGTTGCTCAGTGTTAGAGCCCTGAGTAGTTATGCCCAAGGCCCTGGGTTCTAATCCCACTGCTGGCAAGATTTGTATTTAATCTCATAGCACCCGGATATGGATCCAATGGGATATAGGACCCTCCTGGGGTTCACCCCGCCTCTGTAAAGTGTAGTGATATTAGAAAAAAACAATACTTTCTAAATATAGTAAATCGTTATTACAATGGAAGCGGGAAGGGTCTGTGGTAGATCCCTTAGTTGTAGTCACAAATTTCTCAGGTTCAAATAAAGTATTTAATCAGTCAACAGCTTGGATATCAATCAGAAACAGTACAATGTCTACCATGTACTGAACCCCAGACCATTCACGGGTTGTAGTGTTACAGATTTTTTAAAAATTGATATTTGTATTGTATCGTGTAATCATGCTTTAGTGAGGTACCTGGTTTATAATACAGAGTAACCCGATTAAAACAAATAGACCAACTTTATATTTTGTTTCTTTAATGGATGAGATCTAGAGAGGGAACTGACCGAGAAGGGGGGACCCCACTCAGGAGGCATTTAAAGATAATAGCCGACATGGGAATACACCTCCGGCACAAAGCTCTTTAATGAAACTTAGCCTCATTACATCCTTTCTTCTCTGCTCTTCTTGTCTCTTCTTCATCCCGAATAGCGGGTTGGGAATAAAATGCTAAACCTTTTTGTATAAACGTTGCCTAACAATTTATATTATCCTAAAATTTTCTTTTTAAAGAATTTTGCATGAATTGTTACCGTAAGGCAAGAACGAGTGGTTAAAAAACACTGAAGGTCCTGGATTCGGTTTATGGTAGGGAATGTACTTTTAACACGATAACGTTTGTACAGGGAGGTGATCAGTCCGAGAACAAGCTCTACTGCCAGGTTTTCTCCAGATTAAGGGTGTATATACTTGCATTATTGAGGCTGGGCGAGCCTTCGGAGCATCTGGAGATCTAGCAGGGGTCATTTATGGGGGCATAATCTAAATAATTAATCTCCCAACACTCGGTAGATTAATTCCAACCCGGGGCCTTAACCATAGCAACTCAATTCTCTATGCACTCACATACACTGCTCCACGCTTAAATGATATAAAATAAAAATATTTGTTAGCTAAATACTTATAAGGTTCTGTAATTTGCTCTTTTACTTATATCGTTTTTTTCACGATTTGTTTCTGTTTCAGTGATTAAATACAACAGATTGAGGTGACATTGCTCAAAAATAATGACAAGCGTCTTATTTACCTTGGTCTGTATTCTGCGAAGATACGAATATATTTTATTCGTACTTTTACTACCTCCCCATGCAGGTTTTATTTCTATCTTCTCTTATGCTTTTCTTCGATTCCCGAAGGGCCCAAGGGCTGGTCGATAACTAACAGGTCCAGTATCCATGGTCACAAATAGTCACGGAGGGACCGGCTCCACAATAGATCCTACGTTTGGGCTCCTCGAAGCAACTTGTCCTTTCAATCTTCCGGTCCCGTTCTTAGAGGATGACTGCTAGGAATTCTAATTCACATCTGTTGTTTTACAAGTAGTATATGATTCTAGTTTTTACTTCTTAATTTGATGTTTCATCTCTATACTATTACTATATGCCCTAAACAATCATTAAAATAATATCTCAAAGTTCTATAAGGAAGAAAATAGTCCGGGTGGAAGTCAAAATAATTCTTTTGAATAAGTCTGTAGGTCTGTAGGTCTTTTTATTGGAAAGCCACTTTTCGACCAACATTGCAGGTCTTCTTCAGGAGCGCCTGGCAGAAGGTTAAACCCTATACCCTAATTTTTTTTTATGAAATATTAATCATTAAAACCAATTGAAAGAATAAACGATTTTATTAGGTTCAAATGGACTTATACCATTCTCAAGTATAACATTTTAGTTTTATCTAATAAACGATTTTATTAGATCCAAGTGGACTTATACCATTCTCAAGTATAACATTTTAGGTTGATGTCTAAAATAAACACTAACAACTACGGCAATCCTAACAGTTGTGGTAGATTGACGGGTTGTACGATAATTCTACAAATTATTTTTAACCCACGGCTTCACTCGCGTGGAATTTGGTCTGCCACATAAAGATTAGTGACTGACCATTTTAAATAAATAATTTAATTTTTTTAAACTATAAGTTACTCGTACATCCGAAATTTCAGATGTCTAACTTCATAACTGACGGATTCCATACAATCTTTGAACCCTATTATATTAAGGGGGAACCCTTGGGGGTGGGATTGTCCAAATTCCTTTCTTAGTGCCCATTTAAGCTACACAAAGAACCTATTTGCGAATTTCAAGATGCTAAGCTCAGTGGTTTTTGCTATGAGTTCGACTGCTGGGTGTGTTCGTCAATCAGGTTACAGTTTTATATAAACTTCGCCTGTGTGGTGTGTTGATAAAAAGTAGCCCATGTCCTACCCAAGGCTTGAGATTATCCATATCAAATTTCATCACAGACGGATCAGAACAGCTGTGAAACCTACATTGACACTGATTACCACACGGGACGGACAGAAGTTTGCTGTTGTTCGTGTCAGTAAAGAATTAGAATGTAATGTTGTTGGATTTATTGAAAAGGATTGCTTAGTATAACGGTTTCACTTGTCGTACGGTAGCAGAGAGAAGTGAACTATGTGATATTTGATATCTATAACTATGATTTGTTTTGTTCAAACAAGTACTAAGTACTTTTTAATATATTATCGTTATATTATGACTAAATTAGACATACTAATTATAAATTATAGTCTATGTGTTATTCTGATGTATAACCTGTATTACTGTAAAGTTTCATCCAAATCCGTTCAGTAGTTTTTGCGTGAAAGAGTAACAAACTTTCGCATTTATAATATTAGTAGGATTTCTATATTTTTTTATTCACACTCTTATAAATTTTCATTTAAAATTATCGAAATTATTGATATGTAAATTATTAAGGATAACTCTAGACAATGCTCACTAAAACTAAGCGATGATACCCCGGTCGCAGGAGCGTTTAGCGATAGGAGAGTACGTGATCCAACTGCCAACTTTTTGCCCGTTCGATAAATCACGGTTTGCCGGTTCCCATTGTCTCTGCTTAGTATTATCACTTCTGCTCCAATAAGAGCTCTCTCAATAGCTCTGCTTTATTGCCCTCCCTCTCCTCTTTATGGGTTTTTATTGTAGCCATCTTCGGTCGGTGAGTCCTGCGAAATCTGATATTAGCTCCCTTTGCCTCTTTATTTATGTTCTTCGAAAAACCTTTATTCTAAAACATTAATGCCATTGAATGTGTTTTTATATAAAGAAGGCTTTGATGCAAAATATTATAATCAGTGGCTTATACAGATTTTGCTTTCTACAATTAATGTTCAGCTGCACGAACATAGGAAAAAAAACTGATACAATCTTATGAATTAAATTTGCCATGCATTGCATGAGAAACGAATATAAAAAATAAAAAAATGTGCCCCTATACAACCCATGAAGGGTCTTGGGTTCAGTACATGTTAGGGTCTGTAATTTTTATTGAACAAAAGTTGTGCAAGGAGGTGATTATTCCGAGACCACGCTCAACCGCCAGGTTTTTCACCATCATAGCAACAAAGCGCTCTATACACTAAGCTATGTCGCTCACCGGATGCGGAACATTGTAATTATTATAATGTTAATGATAGTTCGAGCACAATGCCATCAGTTATGTGAGACACCAGTGAATATTGATATATTAGCCTTTCCTACCATAGGCATCCCTACAGGAAAAGAAAATACCTTTCCACTCCAAAACTCAACACCAGAGATGATGAAGTTATTTTGAGGGTTTAAGAAGAAAAACGTTTGGAGATAAAATCGTGAATTCTAGTTCAATCGCTCACCTCAAGGGGGAAATCGCTATAATAATAATATATATTTATTTCTCAAATGAAGGTGTAGGAAATTAAATCCTTAAGTTAAATGCTGAAGAAGTCATTAAACAATTTATAAGGTATCTCTAGTTTTCTGAAAACCACGTTAACTTTCTTCACTAATCGTAATAATGTTCAAGGTATGTGTGATAAATAGCTTTGTTACCCCAATAATTTAAGTTTTATTTCTAGCAATGACATAGTGATAGCAATATAATATTGACAATTCATTATATCCTTCAATTTAGCCTCTGTTTATATATAAATATATATATATATATATATATATATATATATATATATATATATATATATATATATATATATATATATATATTTATCACAGATGCATGAATATGATGAGTATATGAAATGACACATTAATACCCTTAAGCGTCCGGTTTTATCCCCATTCCTATTTTAAAATAATACTTTACTCAGAGTTTAATTTTTGTCATTTTCAACTTTGAATTATTCACCATCCAGCATTATCCGGTGTAAACTTGTCTTCCTCGAAGTAAAAGCAGTCTGGGTACCATAGAATGTGGACGGTGGGCCGCAAGAGGTGCCTCTCGAGTGTAAGATGATTAACAGCGACCGCCCTCAACTTGGCAATGAGTCGGGCCTTTTCAGTTTTTAGTTGATTACATCTGACAAAAGTTTTGCAGAACGAGGACGAGTTACTTTAATTACGGCCCTTTGAGACCTACTTGCTCAACTAACACAATAGCTCTATAGAAACCTCGGCTCTCTCACTTTTTTGTCGAATCTTTATCCCTTAACCGCCCCTTTCAGGAAATAAATAAAATTAATTGAAATTTTCAATATTATTTCAAATGGATTTACAGAAATAGATACCCAATATTTTGGCAATCCAGATTAGACAGCAAGATAAAATAAAAAAAAACAGCGAATAAAATTCGTGCCGCAGGTCCATGGTTCAAATCCCGCGCGCTGGCATACATTTATTTCATCTGTTGCGGCTGGGAATGGATTTTTTGGGACCTAGTACCCTCTTGGGGCTCATCATTTTTCTATTAATTGGGTACCCAAAATAAGGAAGACAAATCTGGCTGTTGACCGTGATCCACTACAAATCACCTCTGTACATAACCGTTGTACAAGACACAGTACGGTCTCTGCCATGTACTGAACCCCAGAACCTTCATGGGTTGTAATAGTACTGGTTTTTTTTTTTAATACATTTTATAAATATTTCAATATTTTTTTTTATTACTTAAATAAAAGGAAACAGAAGTTTTTATGAAAATTACCTGATCCAATGATTGTCCTTTCTCACTCGGACGGGCATAATTATGTTATTTTAAATGAGTTTTGCTGAATGAAGTTTGCTCAATATAAGCCTGGTGATAAGGGTGTGGGAGGACTTCGTTACCCAGCTCGTTTAGTTTATTTAATGTCGGTCGTGTAACATAATGTCTGGCCTTGTCGAGTAAGATTATAGGTCTCCTCTGATAAAACAATCTAGGATTTTTAAAAGGAATTTTAAAATTCCTTTTTTTAAAGTTTTTTTCAAAACTTAACTCTCACTACCCCTGTAGTACGATGTGGATGTTATGGTTTCACCCCAGGATACAAAGTAGAATTATTCCTGCTCTTGATCCTCACCCAGAAACCAATTATTTTTTAGATGCAATTTTTTTTGTTTTGGCATTTGCTCCGTTCTTTAGACGATATTTACCCTTACTCGAGCGCGGTGGTAGTGTTTCTTAAAGCTGAACCTGGTGGGTATACAAGTTTATCCTCGTGATACTTAAGATAATAGAATAGAATATAGCTACTAACATCAGATATTTTTCAATTTCATTCAAAACTGCTGCTTGTTTATATATTTGGTTCACCAGTGCAACTGGGACAACTTCTCATCCTTCTGCTATACTCTTGCAATGGGGAAGTAGATATTTCCGAGGAGAATAGAGCTTGAGAAGTTCCCCAGGAGCTCATTAGATATATGCACCGGGTCCTCCGGCTGATTACCAAGGCCCTTACAAAGGAACAAGACTCCGCTGCCTTTGGGCTCTCTGGGCTATTAATTTATTAACTTCCATCCGGTCAATTTAATTAAAAGAACTGCAGGCCTTATCAGGGAGAGATAAGTCTCGGCGGGGTCTTCACTTTATTATACAGGCAATTCTTCCCTAACGACTCTGATAAGGATCATATTTTGTGAAGGAAAGGGCTTAATTAGGAATTTAATTTGATTTCCAACACATTTCTAACGTTTTCATTTATCTATTTTTTTTCTTTCAGAGGACTGTTGATTTATCGGCACATTGTATACATCGATATGAAATAATTTATAAATCTCAGAAAAAACAGACGTTATCACTACTATCAGTGAGTGGTAGGGCTGAGTAGAGTGTAGAAACTTTTTTCAGGGATCTTTCAAGGACAATGGTTTCGCAGGGAGGTGACTTGTCTGAGATCACGCTTAACCGCCAAGTTTTCCCCCAATTAAGGGTACCCACCTTATAGAGGCTGGGTTAGCCACAGGAGGATCTCCAGATCACACAGATTTCATCCCTGACTGTTATCAAATTAAATTAAGACTATCACAGCTAAATTTGAGCCCGGAAACATCGATACGGCAACACAGCGCCCTACCATCAACCTGCCTCTTTCCCCTTTTTTGCAAAATAAAATAATAATATATTCGTAATCAAAAATGTATGCTAAAAACATTATAACTTACTTTGTCTGTTACATTTAAAAAAAGTTTACATTTACAAACAAATATATAAAAATCATTCTGTAGATATTTCCATGTATATGCCTTCACAATTTGATGCCAACTTTTCAAAATTAATGGTAGTAATGAATTTAATTAATTCGGTTAGAAATGTATTATTAGACGTTTGTGGCCCTGGATATGGCCTACATCTTAGGCCGAAACGTAGGCACAATAAAATAAGTCATTCTCATCTTCTGTAATTATTTACGTCACCTCTGTTACCAATTCTTACCACTCTTAGAATGATTCATTCAACTATTTTCCTCTTAGAAATGTATTATATAGTTCGTGTTCAGATACCGGCCATTTTTTTCTTTCAATATCATTGAAATAACTAATTTTGATTAAGATTGTCTCTTTTTCTTTGTCTAGTGACCTTTTTCAGTCAAAATTTGGATTTTATTCATTTCTGGTTATGCAATGTCAGTCTTAGAATAAACCTTCGTAAACTTGGATTTTTATTTGAATTAACCCACTTTCTTTCCAGCTCAAAACGGATTTTTCTTATTATTATATTTAAGAACGATTTTTACTAATTTTAAATACGTTGTAATAAACATTTTTAGCACGGATTTTCGATGTATATGGGATTTTTTAATTGTTAAAATATTCTGTGAACATTTTTTTAATAGTAATGTTTCTCAGCTCTTTTCGTAACTCAATAGCTTAAAAAAAATGGATATTGCACAACATACAGAATACAGCATTGTATTTTTGTGTTTATATGTAATTATTTTTTTCAAATCGAAGTAAAAATAAACGATACATTTGAAAAAAATATCAAAACGATCATTTTAATAATTAGTCTGCTTTCCACTCAACTACATTTCGAATTTAATCGTTAGGAATAGTTTTTTTTTTAATATATAGTATGTCGGGCTAGAAAAAGAATATGGTGGGATTGCGTGGACGAAAAAAACGAATGCTACATAAAAGATAATAATGTTGGGAGAGAAGTTTTATTCTCGATCTCTATCTTTTTCATATCCTCCTTCTTGTTATTTGTAATGTACCGAGTTGTTAGTTGAACTGTTTCGTGGAAAACTGGAGATTGTTTTCCTCAAAATCTTCCGTATGTTCAAGTCTTCTTTTCTTTTTTTAATTTCGTTTTGATTTTTACCAACTCCTTCACCATTTGCAAACATAGTTTGTATGTGTTTAATATATATTTGTATGGAACGTACTTTATGTGAACGCAACAAATAATGAACTTTCTATAACAAAAGAACTTTGTATAACAAAATAATCTGTATTTGTAAATATATTTTGAAAAACTTATAATCACCTATATCTTATGTATAAATATGTATAATATGTATGTATGTATATACATCCCTGAAGTAGACTATTACTACTGCCTATTGTAGCGGCAGGAGAAAATAGATCGCTACAGGAGTCTGTCTGCAGTATGACAGAATATGGGTTAGCCTATTTTTGCACACCACAGATTGTATGATAATGCTTGGTTTTTTTTTTGGGGGGGGGGTTCATTATTTATTAAATTCAAAATCTTATACTAGATTTTTTAAAATATCTTCGAAAATAAATTAAAATATAATTACAAATAATATCAAACAAATTAAATAATGAAAATATTTCATTTCACATAACCGCTCAAATACAAACATTAAAAAGTATGTCCTTTTTGATTAAATTACTTATTTACTGATTACATAAGAACAAACATTACCCTAGTGATTACATTAAAATACTGTTATTGTTTAAATGATGGTACGTATAATTAATGTCCCTGGTATAATTTTTATAATTTTTTTAAATTTACAACTGTATTATAATAATACAATAAGTAAATTAAATCATTCATTCAAACACGTTATTGCATGAATAATAAATGGGGTTATTAGTAATTTACTCATTCGCAACACATTTTCACATTCCTATTTGTTAAAATAATCTGTGAACATTTTTTTAAGCGAGGTTTTTATACTATTTTTGAACTACGTTTAAAAAATTGTATCTTCCATAAAATAAAATACATTAATTAATTTTTGTCTTTATATTTATTCATTTTATATATTTTTTTCTAATCGAAGAACAGTAACTTAATCTCATAATTGTTAAATCAAAAACATGGTTTTTATTGTATTGTATATTTTCTGTTTATAACTATCTTGGCGAAGTAAATAAAATAAATGAATAAATAAGCAGAAATGATAAATTATTATTTAAAATACTTAATTAATAAAGGACAGTATATCCAAAAAATTTGTATGGCCTTTTAAAAAATCCGTTGGCGACCTGTCGGGCTGCGAACCCGAGACCTCGGGCATAGAAGGTTTGTAAGCTAACTACTGCACTACAAGTGACGTTGATTTTTATCGAACCATAAACGAGATTTATCTAGCATACTATTAAGTGGGTAATATGAAGCGATCCATAGAAGGTTGAATCCGCCAAATTAAAACTTTTTTTTTCTTTTTCATATTTTCCTTAGAAAACTGCTTTAATTCCATATGGATGTATGGAATAATTCAAATATATTTCCAAACAAACTCAAGAATTGTTCTGGTTTCCTTATGAATACATTTTTTTTTTCGCTCAGACCAATATTGGGTTATTTTTTCTCAATTTAGATTTTTCGCTTTTCCCATAATACTTGTATTCCGGTTCTTTGTTATTTCAGCTCTTCTTTCTTCCATTTTATATTCCATTTCGTTGTTTATGGTTCCTAAAAAAAAAGAAATGTATAAGCTTATTTGAACCAATTAGATTTTGGTTTTTATTAAGTGAAAACAAATAAACAGTTTTTTTTAGTCTGCCCATTACAATTCATTCTATAAAAATCAAAACCTTTCCTTTTGATTGCTTCAAAATAATACTTTATTGAAAGAGGGTTACTGAAAATTTAAATGGAAAGGCTGCACTTGGTTGAGCAATATGCAATTACCCTCTTTTTAATTTTTTTAGTAATTAATTTTACATATTTCTGAATAAATGACATGTAGTTTCAAAAGGATAAATTACTTATGCCGGCTTAAATTTTTCATTCTACCTGCCAATCCGGACCAGAAAATCATTTTGAAATATAAAAATGTATTTTTTATTTATTCTGGATACTTTTTAATATTATATGTTTAAAAAAATTTTATTGCGGCTTGTTTCAGATTTAGATGTACGGGTTGCGGCGGCCCCTTTAGATGTATTTTTATTGTTTAAAGTTAAGTTGTGATTATCTGTGTCATAGGTAGTAAAAGTTCTTAATACTTACTTTTATCATCATCTATCGGGATATTATTTATTTTACTATACCATAACTTATTTTAGTATCCTTTTAGGTTTAAATTTGTTATCGCGGAGGGTTATTGCTTTAATCGATACAAACTCAGAACGTTTTAATTCAAAATAAAATACAAAAGTTATGAATACGCTTACTTCGGTGTGAAGAAAATAATCCACATTTAAAAACTATGATTATACCTAAAAATATAAAGATTTCCTTGAAATATCACCATACTCAATGATATCCTTCGTAATCTGCAACAACACGCATTTTCTTATTTTTATCTAGTACTTTGTAGGAACAAATTTCTTACACATCGGAATATTTTATCGGAGAAAGTTTCCAACCAGATTGTCGGTTTTGGCTTGAGGCGTTCTGGGTCAAAAGCAGACAACTGCAAAACTTCTAAAATTGATTTTTTCATATTTTTCGTTAGTTTAGTTAAGCAAAGTCTACATGATAATATCTCACATTATTGCTCTTAGTTTTATTCCTAAAAATATAAATTATTACTACAAATACCATCGTATTCAAGAAAATTCTTCCTACTCTGCAAGAACACGCGTTTCCTTATTTTTATCAAGTTCTTCCTTGAAACTAATTTTCTTACATATTGGAATATTTCATTGGAGCAATTTACTGAGCCTTAAATAGTGATTAGATAGTAGTTGGTCGTGACTTGAGGTGGTGAGGATCAAAAGTAGACAACTTCAAGACTTCTAATATTGACTTTTTTATAAGATTAGTCAAGCAATTTTGTCTAACATGACACTAATCCACCTAATTGCTCATGGAACTACGGGAACCTGAAGCGCAGGTAAACTAAACTAGCAATGAATGTGAAAAAGTCAATTTTTGATGTTTGGAGTTTTCCGCTTCTGATCCCGAGCGCCTCAGTTATAGATACTATTTTACTGTTTTTACGAATCAATATCTCGAAAAAAAAGAACTGAAGCTCATTCCTAACTAATGCAGGTCCATCCCTCATAACAGTGATTCGAGTGATCCATTTGAGCTACAGGGGAGGAATATAGGGCAGGGAAGATATGGGCAGATCAATAAGTTATACATCAATCAATTCATTAGGCTAAAAGCACAGCCGTTCCAACACTAGGCTCCTCGCCCCTCTGGCGGCTCCTTCATTATCGCCCCGGATCAAGACGTATCGGGTATTAGCTGGCACTGATTTAATTGTTGTCTTCATTTAATTGATTCCCCAAGCAAGTAGTGTTAGGCAGCTGGTGATAACACATCCCTACTCGAATTAGCATTAGAATTATCGCTTGGTAGCACTGATATAATTCAGGACAGGAGTAACTGTTTCTAATTGAAAGGGAAGCAAGCTGGAGGTATAGTTATTACAATGTATTTTCCCTTAATGCGCCTCAATTGAAAATATTTTAATTTAAAATAGTTAATTAATTACTTCTGAATAGGAGGTAAAATGTCCCGAGCCACTGCGGTGTCAGGCACTCGCACTTAACATTCGCCCATGATTTAGAAAAAGCAAGCGTAAATGAAATCGCATTTTACAGAAAATAGGTTCTGATGAAACTTGAGAATAATCTACAAACGCAAATCGACAAGAATGGAAACTCTAATGACTAATTTATTCGATGATAAACTAAGGTAGCTCTTATAATAATGTTCTTTACCTGTTCGATTTATGCTTGGTATTTGCTGATTTGGCCCGAGCCCGGTATCAATTTTTTTCATGACAAACTTTATTCCCACTCAAACCCACTAGTTTCAAACGGGTCATGCCCGTATCTCTTAAACCACTCTCTTAGTGCCCTCCTCCGTTCCTCCGACTATATTCGTGTATTTAGGGAAGCGGAATCTTATTATTTTCGGAGCTAATAAGGAGCTAAGCCAGGCATGGGCTTGAAAAGGAGTTATCTTATTATATAAGTATATATTACCACGAATTCACCTGTTGTATGTATAAAGTACCATACTTTTAAAACAGTTATGTTATGACTACTGTTAACTACTGCACATAATTATTTTTAATAAATTCGTGGTAAATCTGGGGACAATTAAGTCACGAACGGACTTAGCGGAGGAAGTCAATAGAGGACCTAGAAGAAGCTAATCCATCCGTGAGGGGAGGGCAATCGGGAGGGACATATAAGAATTAGCCGAGGATTGGAGTGGAATTGGCCGGAGTGGCCTCCACTGGCCGGAACCGACGGCGACTCCTACCTCTCGCTCCAGGAAATTTGCAATCAGCCTTCCCATCTCCTTCTCGTCCTTTATCTCGTCAAGGATAATGACCTACCTGTTCCCTGCCCCTGAGAGGCAGGGGCTATGTAGTAACGTATGATTCCTCATATGTTCATTTTCCAAAGTTGCTATTAATTTTTCGAAGTAATAATTCATTAGCCACGTTTAGTAACTTTTGATAGGGGGTAAACGTAAGGTCGCGTCAGCAACATGCTCGAGATTCGCGACACCCAGCGGTCTGTGCGTGATCTGAGGTTTGTTTTAATCAAATTCAAACAAGGTTAGAATTCCATTGATAAAAGAATAATAAGGTCGTTTAATTGTCGTGCAATGGATACAAATAAAAACTTAAAACACCAATACCTAGTTGAACTGTTCAGTTCCCCTAAAATATTTATTTGTCATAATTAAATGTCTGGTTCTATTTAATAAATAGAATAAGTTATTTAATAAATAACTTTATTGATTTGAGAGTTAAATTAAACTACGCAATATTAATTTGCACAATAGTGATATTTATCCAACTGATGGATTAATTAAATTCCGTTACTTAATTTAATGCGTGTGTCTATTTTACATTATGAGGCTTTGGTATTTAATTTTATTCATTTACAAGATTAATTAAATTGTACAATAGGCATTCTTGTGATGTGTGAATACATATATTTTCCTATTTTATAATTAAAGCGTCTACATGAGTTTAATAACTGATTTTATAAATCATATAGATTTTTAAATTACGGATTATTAATATTTCAACGATAAAGTAATAAATATCGAAGTATTTTTTCTAGATTACTTTCTCATTGATCCACATACATCATACCACCATTTGGAATTTCCATTTATTAAAACTATCCTTACCGTTACTGAATTATATCATGAGACAAAAGTAGGTGTAAACTAAACTGCAATCTGTGCCATTCAAAACCATTAAGGTTTTGCGATTTGAATATATTCGGGACTGTATTGTTTGGCTAAAATCACGCTTATCCGTCAAATTTTCCCCAATTAGGATTGGCGTAATCCTCGAGATCACACACAGTCGATTCATTGCTCTCAATCCAATCAATAATTAGCTTCGACTGAAGACCTCGAACCTGGGATCTAGTGATGCTACTCACCTACCTGTATAGTAGTTATAATATTATAATATAATTATTAGAATAAAAAATAATTCATTATTCCATGGTAATACGTAAAATGAAATAATTAGACAATTTTATTATGTAAATGTTTAGTTGGTGCAGCGTATTAGCGTATTAATTAATTGACGCACATTTTTAATATAATTTTTACCGAGTCCATGACATTAAAGATTTATATGATTAACTGTTTCGTACATTTTTTTTATATGGTTATTTTTCATTTTAGCTAGGATTGTGTATACAAACTGCCAATCGTTGGGTTACCGTTTTAATAAATTTTTAGTAATGTTAATCGCTATGATGAATTTACTAGTTTAACATCATTTAAACTGATTAACAAAAAAAAAAAAAAAAGAAATATTAGAATCCAATAAAGAAAAGCAAAGCATTAAGTCTCTAAAAAACTGAAAAAACGTAATCAATCAAGGTTTCGCCACATCATTCATACATCCTAAGATAAACAAAGGTGCAGTACATCTCATATTAGCAGCTCAAGTACACTCATAAAATAGAGAAAGCAATCAACACCAAAACACAATCAACTAAGGCAGGTAATACACGAGCAGCTGTTATCTATTTTATGAGTTTAGACTGTTGATGTGAGATGCGCTGCACATTGTTTTCTTTGATTTGGTTTTTCTTATGGTTATGAAACCTTGACTAGTGAGATCTTTTCAGTATTTTAGAGACTTAAGGCTTTGCTTTTTAAGATTTTTCATTTATAATTTATATCTCTTATTGAGTTTCCGTCATTTTATGAGGTTAAAAAATATATAAAATACTTATTTTGTAAACGGTTAAAACGTAGGAATCAGATATCGTTCGGCGAACCAGTAAAAATCATTAGGTTGTAATGGAACAGAGTCTAATTACAGTCTGACGACTGGGCGATGGGTCTGCCACCTCCCTATGGCAAAGAATATTATGGTCCTATCGCCTACAACGATCTGAAATAACTATTTTAGGGAACAATAAATAAAGCAAAAATGAACTCTTCAATTACAACAATTCAGTAACACACCAATGAAAATAAAATAAAGAAAATAGGAATCAATATTATAGCACAACAAAAAATAGACTCTATTTTTAATAAAAACTGGTCTCAAGACTATAAAAATGTTTATATGGACCCATCTAAAGGACAGAAGAATAGAATAGAAAACGTGAACAGAAAAAGAAATATAATTTATGTATGACCATAAGGTTACATAATAATACAAAGCATGAAGTATTTAAAAAATGCCAAAAAATAAATAACATTAAAATAAAATAACTAAAATGAACGAATCATGACAGGATATTAAACAAGAATTGATAATAAATAAATTACTTACAACAGCTGATAGATAAAATAAATGCATGAGCTAGCAAACATTACAAAGTTGGGCATAGTAGAGAGGTATAAATGTTTCATTGGATAACTCAGCCAAGTATTGCTTCAATACTTTAAAACGGTACAAATCTGTTATCTTTCGAACTAGAATGGAACTAAACCAAAATAAAATGTCCTCGCCATGTTGCGAACGTTCCCCAGCCTTGTGGATTCCTGTGTATTTATTTATCTTGGCATATGTATGGAGTGGATATGTTTATCTTCGTGCCGTAGGGCAGGAGATGGGGTCAATTATGTGGCGAAAGGGCAGCGATAAGCCCGTCCGTCCATTGTGCCCTATCCTAGTCCTCGCTCGGACCAATGCTTGTGTGTTCTCAGTCATCGACTGATAGCTGTTTCGTTTTAACTAAACCGCCATCCCTTCGGTACTAATCACTTCGTGTCTTCTGATATGGTAATATCATGTGTTTGGTTTCGGTTTTCTGGTGCTTTTATACCTGATTGTTGAAATCACTTATACCATCGGTGTAATTAGTGTTTGGTTTAATTCGTATGAAATAATAGTTATTCTACTTATGTTTAAATGCATATTTATTACAGGTTTATTTTGTCATTTTATATAACTTTTATTATATTTAATTTCAATAACGGATTTTATAAATGTATATATGTAATAGTTACTGTTTATTATCACATAGTTGAATAATAAAAGTATAAATGTAGAAAGTGGAATGTACATAAAACACTAGAATCTCAACTTTATATGCGTAATCATTATTTTTTTTTTCATAGTTTCCTTTTAGAAAGTACTTGAAAAAATGTTGATGATGTTTCTAACGTATAATAATATTTAATATAAAGAAAGAAAATAGTTTATTTCAAATATATTTTTCGTATATTTGTTTAATTTTATATTAAAATTATTGTTTAACTTAGAATAAGATACACGTTGTCTCTTCGTAATAGAGACTTGTGGTAGTACCCATGGATTGTACCGGCATTGTTTTTATTATAACCTCTTTAGTAATTGTACCCATGGATTTTGCCAATAATTTCTTGTAACGTGACTATCAATATCCATTTATTTTACTATTACTTTTAAATTTTATTGTTTATTGCTTTTCCAGAGCCGCACCCTGGAAGTAAAAAGATCATTGTTGACCACGGTCAGTTTAATGGATGGTCCAATCCAGGCCGGAAGAGTAGCACTATCTGCCCTATCTAAATCCACTTAATTACACAGCTAGCATTTTAATCACCCCTGCTCATTTCACGACTTTATTAGCCTCCCTTGTTCTCAATTTTCCACTCCACAACAAATACCCTTATCTCTCTGTCGGGATAAATTAGCGAGGGAGCTGTGTTAGCACGCCGCTAGGTTCATAATGGTATGGGTTTTATTTTATTATAATTGTTGTACACATTATATTTATTTAAGTAATTTTCCCAAATGTTTTCTCAATTCTATAATAGCCACTGAACTATTTATAGATATTATTAATTGTATGTTGAATAATAACGTGTTCTGAGGAAGCTTGGTTTCAACCAAATGTCCTGAAATTCTGCAGAGAACCGCTTTCGTCATTCCTAGCTCATGTATCAATCAGTTTTGGTTGATTAAAAAACACGTAGGATATAGAGGATATCATGTGTTAAAAGAATTACACACGAGAAAGTTTAGCGGAGACTCACAACATAAAAAGAATAAAACACTGAAATAAAAATCAGAAAACTAAAATACTTGGGAAGAATTATGGGCGGGGGGAAGAATCAAATGCTACCAGTAACCATGCAGAGAAAAATCATAGGAAACTGCACCCCAGGAAGAAGAAAAATATTAATCCTAATCTGAGAGAATGGTTTAACTGTTCGTCAAACCATCTCGTCAGAGCAGGAGTCAATTTTCAGCAGTCAACAGAAATGATGATCACCAACCTTCGACCAAAGAATGCACCATAAGAAGAAGAAGAACGAACGAAATTTTAGTCTAAAGTTACAGTACACAACATTACTTTATTAAATCTATAAATATCATTTTTTGGTTCAGAATGATGCGTTGCTATGCTGAATGTTCCCGGTTCAAATACGTGGATAAATTATGTAATCTTTTAACGGGTATAGAGGGGCCCTGTGAGATCTACGGACTCTCCTGGGTCTCACCCAACATTTATTATGTGGGTACCCGAAATTGGGGGAAAACCCGGGAGTTGTGTATGATCTTGGACAAAATACTTCCCTACAAAACCGTTATTTTAGAAACACTAGAATCTCTAAAACGTACTGAACCCAAGACCCTTAATGAGTTGTAGTGGTACAGTCTTTTTTTTTTAAATAAAATATAAATGAACTTATAAAAAAAATAACGGTTAAGTAAGCTCCTGACTTATCTAGAAAAAAACCGTGAGCTAGAACCATTCACCTCAATATCCAACGCTTGTCCCAATAACCGTTGTCTCTGTGTGGTAGTGGTACAGTTTTTTTCTCGCACACTTATAACTTAATCATTTTCGAAGCTCATTCGGTTCATCTTTTTTTCTGATGTTTTGAGAGTATATTCTCCCTCTTGCTCTCATTTAATGCTAGTTTATTTCTGAGGAGAAAACTATTCACTGGCTTATCCTGAGGTCAATACTATTTACCGTCCATTCCCCTTCCTCGCGCCACACTAACAAAAATAAACAGTTTTGACAGAGCGCAGTAGCAAACATAAGATGCTTTTAGGGGAACTTCTCCCAACTCGGGTTATTTACAAGTTGCCAGGGCAGTCTCAGCCATGGTTCCCCTCGAACTACCCCCCGAGGCCTTAAAACACTACCAGACTATGTTTTTATTTCATCGCAAGGATAATTAAGTTAGATGTATGTTTAACTTTTCTTTGTATTTTCTTTATATTCAAGCTTATTTTCTTTGTATTCATGATGTGGAAATGCGAAAAGAGTTTAAATGACTTTGTGAAAAAAATTAAACAGGCTGGATAAATTTTAATTTATAGAACGTTGAACGTTTATTATTTTCTAATGCGATAAATTATCATTATCATAATTCATTAATTATCGACACATTAAATGATTTAATTTATTTACGAAGCTATATTAGTTAAATAATACTATTAATATTAGTTAAAATACTCATCTGATAATCACCTTATTTTATACATTAAATCCCTCGTAAAATCCTTAATGCTCCTTACTTTGTTGTGGACAAAGTCATCCATAAGACTTCAATGTCCCATTTAGAGCTGATTTGGCCCGAACCCGATACCAGTCTTATCATGACAAACTTCATCCCCTCTCAAACCCACGGGTTTCAAACCTAGCAACCTCTTACATTCATGTTAATCCTCCGAGGAGTAAAAAAATAAGATGGCCTCGTGACCGTCTTAGTTGAACTTTATTTTTGAGTACTACCACTGGGTAGTTTCTCTACTTGTCTTTATACATGCCACTATGTATCATTCCTGCCATTTACTTGTTGTATTGCTATAATATAGTTGTAAATTTAATGAATAAATTAAAAAATATATATATTGTGGTCAAATACAACGTAAACATACATTCGTATGTAACGTACAATGTAATGCAATACATACGTACAATGGAAACATACATTCATATAATTTTTTTAAATTATATATTATTTATTTTATGTTGACACAACGTTAGTCACAAAGAGTTATTATTGTTTAATTCTTTCAATATTATTTGATTCTCTACGAAGAAAATTATTACGTTATTATTTTTTTAACTTAATGGCAATTTTCGAATCCCTGAGTGAGATTCGAGTCTATAAAACTCTGAAATATTTGATGAAATGATAGAAATTAACGTTCTTTTAGTGCATAAAATACCTTTTTTCCTTACTTTAACTTCTTTAATACTGCATTATATATCTGAGAAATATAGCTTGCCAAAATATTAATCTCCTTTTTCAAGCAGATATCATTGGGCTGTAAAATAATTCATTAAAATTGGATGAGTGGGGGGGGGGGGGTAGTCCAGCAGTTGTTACCAAGAAAAAGATCTTTTAGTCCAATCTTCATGTCTGATAAATTGAAAAATTTTTGTTTTTAAATTATGTACTTAATATCGCGGTTATAACAACATAATAAAATCGAATGATATAATTTTCGTAAGAAGTTTGACTATTTGCTCAGTTATAAGTATATTTCAATCATATAAAAATATATATATATTTTATAATTTCCTATAATTTATGTATCAAAAACTGCATTAACAGGGACAGTAAGCCTTCCCAGAAAAAGAGGAGCACTCATGAACTTTTATTGCAATCAATATAAATAGCTTTCCCACGTATTTGAATTTTACATATTCTGTTTGCGACTATATATATACTCGGCGATGGCTTTAGACTTTCTAATAAATGGAATCGTATTGTTACTTTACTTGTTTTATAAAATTTCCTGTGCTGAAAATATCCGCCTCTGCTGAATAATTTTAATTTTGACCCGACGTGAACTTATGGCCGGTTGTTTTTAGAATCTAATAAATATGTATAAGGCTGAGTCAATTTTTTTATAAAGTATATTTACATTATTTTATAAATTTGAAATATATTCGGCTTATATTAACTTATTGATTTAATTTGACTTAGCGATTCAATAATTAATTTTATTCGAACGTATGTGAGTCCATAATCACTTTAATAAAAATAAATAACTTGAAACTATTGAAACTACCACTCTTTATAAAATCTTGTTCTATTAATAAGGAACTTGAATGAGCCAGTTCAACATCTTGCAGAAAAATATTGCCAAAAATACTTACACTTGATCGATTTAAATGAAGTCCGGTATAAGTACTGAATAATCCAGTAAAGATTTTTTAAAGGCTGTTTATTGCTCTATTTGATTAACTCCGGAGGACTTCGTAATTGTTGTTATTTTCGATTTTTATGGATATTGTTATTTCCAATATCCTGCAACTCCAACCGCTACACCTAATCTCTTGAATATTTCAACCAAAATATTCATTAATAATTCTTATATTCTTTTAAAGATTACATTTAATATGTTACAAATATCAATAATATACAATAATTGCCAATGTCTTTTATTAACTTGTTGCTCTATTCAGAAATCCTTTACAATCCATAAAGGATCTTGGGTTCAAAACGTAATACGTACTGTAATATGTCTTGGGCAACGGCTATGATCAAATATTGATCAAAGATTACGCTCAATCGCCAGATTTTCCCCCAATTCAGGGTACTGACTTTGTAGAGGCTTAGGGAGCCTCACGACAGTCTGTAGATCCCACAGGATCCACCTGTTTCTATTAATAGATTGAATAATTTATTTGCCTCAGCCTGATTTGAACCCGGGACCCTCAGTATAGCATGTCAACACACTTAGGAGCCCCACTGCTTAATTTCTAAATTACTGTAATAAAATCATAAAATCGTTTCAAATGCTTATTGCTATAATTAACAAAATAATTAAATAATTAAAATATATTAATCGGAAATTTTTTCTAAATATTGTTTGCGTTTTTTCAGAATGTCACATTCAAAGTAACTTAGGCTGTTTATGTTACAAGAAATAATATTATTTCTTAATATGATTAATTTAATATTATTAGTTTAAATACATTAATTCTTCAAATTAATTTCGTTTGTTGATCAATTGTTTTACAACTCAACAATTACATATTTCTTTTATAAGCGTGCCTCATAGCCTTCATTCATTTTTAATTAAGACTTAATTAAGTATTAATTAAACTTATAAAAACAAGATATTAAAAACGTCTCTCTGAAAAGTATATGCTAAAAAATGAAACCGTCGGAAAATTTAAATTTATCATCAGTGCGAGTGAATCCCTTGTTTTGTTTCTGGCACTTTAGTATCCCTTCTGGTCTCTGTTATATCTAGAGTATTTTCCCTGCCTCGTTGGACATAAAATAAAAATGGTGGGAAAATATGAAAGATGAGGTAAAAAAAAGAAGGTATTATTATGAAAGGATGAAATATTGGGAGGTAGGCTAATGTGTCCAAATGGACCGGACAGGGAAGGGTAATGGGTTTGTTCTCTGAGCCGCGTTCGGTGGGACTTCTCCTTCAAATCAAATCACCCGCGAAAATACAGGATCTTCTGGGTGTAGTGTCTTTGCTAGCCATTCAAATGTGTTTTCCTTTTAAAAATATAATTCTTCCTCTATATATTTCATCACTACATCAGAACAAACATACACCATTGAGCGGAATTCACGTTTTGTCCCTCATTCCTATTTGTATTATCATTTTTCTAAAATAATATATATATTGTGTGAACACTAAGGTGCTGGACATAACTTGCAGTATAAAAAAAACCATGACGGGTGTGGAGTTCACTACATGGTAGAGACTATCCTGTTTCCTGGATCACGGTTGTGCAGGGAGGTGATTAGTCCTAGATCTCGCTCCACCGCCAGATATTTCCTCTTATTGTGGGTACCATTATAGAGTTATAGAGGCTTGGTGAGCCCCCATGGGTGAGATTCCATATGATACATCTCTGGCTGCTAAGAGATTACATATAAGTCTTGCCATCAGCTGGATTTGAACCAGGATTTTCGGCTTGGCAACTCAGTACTCTACCATTTTGCCACCTCTATTTACATTATAGCAATTCATAACTATCAAAACATATATTTATCAATTAAAATTTGATCCCTTTCTTTTCCATAAGTATAAATTTAAAAAAATAATGTGTTGATTACTAACCCCTTTTTAGGTGGTCGGTTAGCCTCACATAAGCCATTGCTTCAAACGATATAAAATAAAACTTAATCATTAAATAATTAAATTAAAATCTACAATTACACCCGAAACAGCTGAAACAGCTTTATTGACCCACAGAAAATGATGTTCATCCTCACAGCATTATTGGCAACATACTTTAAAGAACAGATAATTTTTCGGGATCGACCAAAGATAAAGACACGACAAAAATACCCTATAAAACAATAATTTTTGTTGTAGTCTTGAAAACACTCACCGGCAACAAAATGCATTAAAAGCATTGCCATTTTTGTTTTTAATTGTATTCACACAATTACTAGATATCACCCAAATCCATTCTGCTACTGGTGCAGTGGCAGACTATCAATAACTCTATAACAAGTCTCTTTGGGACCAATTGGTCAGTGGCCTTTCCGCTACCGACGTACACTCGGATTCAAGGACTATGGGACTTTGGCCTACATCGAAGAATCTATATTTCTTTCCTGGAAGCATACCATAGTTGGGTCAAATTTTCGGATGGTTATTTGATGTCTTGTGAAATCCAATGCGATTCCTAATGGAACTGCCGTATTTATACGGCCTGTCGTATCTTTAGTAGGCTGAAGGGCTTCACATTTTTGAGTGATGGGAGGATGCTGGAAGAATACCGAGATCAGCATTCGAAGCAGTTGAAATGTAGAATCATGAATTCAGTAAGTGAAAATTAAAAACTATATTGCAAGTCGTGCTCACTAAATGAAATGTTCAATACACAAGCATATTTACAACCCTCAATTCAACATTCAATTTGGGGATTGTACGGGTGTCCAAAACCTTATAAAAACCTAACACATGAGAAAAACAAGTTGCAATCTATAGTAGCGACGTAATTTGTTCTTGAATATTTTATACAAAATACCATGGTACGTAGATCAGTATCAAAACAGTTTAATTTCCTCTTCAATGTCACAGTTTTCTAAGGCCAGTATGAAAAGCATTAACAGTTTTCATAAAACGGATGAGATATGAATCTATTTTGCAATTCAAGCAATATTTTTTTTAATATCGATAACATCCTATTAGTATTACCGAAGGCAATATTTAGAGTGAAATAAATTACCACGGCCGGTTGACCGATAAGACGAGTATATAACCGAAAAAAGAGTTAACTTACGATCCCTAACCTGTGAGATATTGAAATTGCTTCGGGTTATGTCCATGAATAACACATCTCCCCAGGGCACAGGGAATTTCCCTCCAACCATAACCCACCTGCGGGTTTTACCAATTCACAATTACTATTCACATTCTTAGATCCACCATCTCAATTCTCAAGCCGATACTGACCAGATCCTTTTTATCATAGTTGTAAAAGAATTTATTAGTTATTTTAAAGTATGAACTAAACATCATTAAAATTCATTCACGCTGAGGAATGAATGTTTTTTTTTCGGCAATGTTGTTGAAGAATGTTTACTCACTTTATTTATTATTTGATGTTAAGTAACAAATAAATTAATCTGGCACAAGATTAGCACAATATTTATTTTTCGTAAAAATATATTTTTGAGTTTTTTAATATATACCTTTTTTTTATTAAATCCCAATTTTCATTAAGATCGAGGTTGTATTTATTAAAACGTTATTAATAATTGATTTTACTTATGTTTTTTATTTCTCTGATATTTGAAATGGATTATAAATAAACAAATATCGATATTTGTACAGCATTATCGACATATCTCTTATTTATCATCTTTGATTGGTTTTTTTGTTTACACTTCATTACTTTACCCAAGTTTTAAAAAAACCTTTCCCCCTTTTTATTGCGCTTAGCCTGTAGGCTCAGAACTCGATTTTCGGTCAACTTCTAGGACCGACGACAATACAAAAGTTAATAAGTTTGTCTCATTTTCCAGACCAATATTTTCAGGGTAAGTGATTTTTTATTTAAAAAGACATGGGGGGGGGTCAAATACTTAGGTGTGTACTAGGGCATACGTGGCATAATCTTGGACGTAGCATAGACTTCGTGTAAATATAAATTCTTTACTAAATATATTGAAAAAAAAAACTTCACGCTTTAATGATTGAACCATCTAAAAAAACATTAAAAGAATTATGTAAGTTAATTCTTTTATTAATATATTTTTGCATTGTAATACTATTACTGTTCAAAAAATGTGGAAAAGGAGATGGTTCCAAAAGATACAAAGTAAATAATAGTTTTTATAACACGCTTTTAAACTTTTAGCCAAAACCAAAAGTAAAAAATGAACATTAGTTTTGAAAAAATAATTAACTTTTTTTTGTTCACCAAATGACAGTCCCATGAGTTGACCCTTCACTCCAGTATAAGCCCTGAAGAAGACCTGATATGGATCGAAACGTTGACTTAAAAATATATAGTTCTTCCTATTTATGAGAATTTTTCTGACCTCCACCCGGACCATTTTCCTCCTCATATTTATAAGGTCAACTAATATTATTCAAGATAAATAAATAATAGATTTAAAAAATTAAAGAACAAGCTTTGATAGGAAACAAATCTAAAAAGTAGATAACAATTATCAATAAGTTTAACATTTTTAAGAGAATTTTTCTGACCTCAACCCGGACCATTTTTTTTTCCCGTATTATTTATTTCATTATAAATTTCTCCGTGTTAGATAAATCGTATAATGAATGATCTGTTGTGGGCCTGTGTGGAAAAAATCCTGAGTAATCCCTTTATACTAATTACAGTAAAAATATTTTTATTGATATGTGTACAAAAAAAAATTAATTATATGAATTCGGAACTCATGCTTATGCATCATTTGTTTGAGTTATATATAAATTAAATACAGGATCGTTATTTATAGACCGTGATAACTAAAACATAAATAAGAGTTTCTATCGAAGGAAAGGCCATTTTATTTTCTATTCGGTATAGCAACAAAGTTCCCTTTTCTCCCGTATAATGAAGCCTGATCCTTTTAATAAGATGAAATACGAAAGCGACACAGAAACTGGGGATGATCTTTATTAATTCCTTGATTATTTTCGTCCCTTTATCCCCAGTTAGCCTGATTGGAGATCCCATTGACGGCCGCGATTGATACAGCCGAGGTTTTAATCCCGTGCCAGGCACCGCCCGATCCGGTGCTCTCTACCCCCCCCCCCCCCCCATTCCCTTCCTCTCAAAGCAATCCCATTCCCTTCTTGTTTACCTTTGTAATTTATTTCCCCTCATGTTCTCTTTACTCCGGGTTTCCTTTCCCCCGACAAATGAATAAAACTTGTTCGACTGTTTTTTTCATAAACAAGAAACTGGACAAAGGACAATTTTGTATAAAGAACGGGAGAAAAATGGGATTCCATTTAGTAGAATACATTTATTCGTTCTGTTAATTTTTCTAAGTGATATAACCACCCTCCATTCCTATTATATCTCGAAGGAAAGCAATGGTTTTTGCGCACGTTCTATTTTCAGTTCTGATTCCTTAATATTATGGAGATCCCAGTGACGATAGCGATTGATACAGCCGATTATACATAAAATTATATGTATTTTTTTCCTCCCCGTTTTGGCTACTGCAACACTTACTAGACAAACGGTCTAAGATCCCAATTAATTACAAAAGGTTCAAATATATAAATATTATATGAGTTGGGGCTCCATTAAGCCATCGAATTCCTTACGATCCAAAATCCTTAATGCTCCTCACTTTTGTTATGAATAAAGTCATCCATGTCTCATTTTCTGCTGAAATGGCTTGAACCCGATACCTGTCATTTCATGACCAACTTTATTCCCATTCAAACTGACCAGTTTCCTATTAAAAAAAACATGTTTTTTATTCTGTCACTGACTTATTTTATTTTATATCGAATGTAATACAGGACATTTTTAGAAGCTTTTAGTTGTATTAATATACTAGAAGTATATTTAAACTAAGAACAAAATAAAATTATACTTTTTTCAAGTAATAGCATTGTATTCTACTTTCCTTTATTATAAAATTTGTTAATGATGATCCATTCATATTAATTTTTTTATTTCTGTTTCAGGTAAGTGATTTAGTATAAAAGTTAGCTGTATTAGGCCCATAATTTTTACCTATATGATTCGGGTAAGTCAGACAACTTATTTTTTTTTTTTTTTTATTGAGATCGAAAAAAACAACATCAACTAAATAATTATTCTTAATCATGATAATATAATATGTTTGAGTGGAAAATAGTTATCTGGATAATTCTAATGATGGATTGAATTGGTCAGGGGGTGCAGTCAGAGATCACACAAAATAAGTGAAACGTTTTTAATTGTGCCAACGTTTCGGCCTACGATGTATGCTATTTTCAGGGCGAATATTCCTGGTCTGTGGGTGCCTGGTTTGCTGTGACTCGTCAAACTGATTTTGATTGAGATACTGAGTTTGACGAGTCACAGCAAACCAGGCATATTCGCCCTCAAGATTGGAAACGTTGGCAGAATTAAAAATTAAGTTAAGACTGAGTGTCCAGTTTAATCCATCATAATGTTATAAAATATTTTATACTAAGTAATATTCGTAAATTCACAATTAAAAACATTAGTATTTATTTTTCCTTTTATAAAATTAGTTGCCAAAATATGGAAGATGTTTCTCAACTACCATAAAAATTAAATAAATAAAAAAAAATGTGCCGCTCCAATCCATTAAGAGTCGAGTCCCTGATTAAGTAAGAGGTAGAGAGTGTACTTTTTTGGGACAGCAGTTGTAAATAAATTATTTGCCACCGCTCGATTTAAATCCTAAACCTTCGGCATAGCTACCCCGCTCCCAACAATTACTCTTATTAAACAAATCACTAGTATATTTATTTGAAGTCTTTCCACCTTTATTATAATTTAATTTTAGAGGATTTTTCGAAAAATAATATTCTGGAATTCCCTTAATTTAATTTTAAATTTACAATGAAATGTATATAAAAATAATTGAATAAACTTTCTGTTAGTTTATATATTCTTATCAGACAAAGGATCGCAATCACATCAGTAAATATCAAATTCTGTACAAGTCACCTCTATACTGTAAAATAAGGCTTACCTACTGCTATGTTCCTTTGATCTGAATGGTAATATGGGATGCCACCCTGGTATTGTTACCACAGGTACAGTGACACTGTATCATTAATGACTAAAACAAAATATCCCTCTCTTTTCCAAAAGTTGCCGCGGGCTAGGAGTTGTTCTGTAAATAAAGATCCTTTTACATTTCATTAAATACACGCCTAAAGACAGCACATTATTTGCCGTTTGTATTGACGATGCTTGAATTGTTGAATTTTCCAATCGTACTCTCAGAAATTGTTTTGCCTCATTTTCTTATTGTTTTTACAAAAATAAAAAACAATCAATGAGGAAAATTAAGTTGAGCTCAATCTCTTTCATGTTTCAACGACTATAGAGGTTATGGTAAAGAAGAGCCGAGGGAGGGTCAGAAAGAAAAGGGACGGAGCTCTGAGGCAATTTCCATAAGAGGGACACAATTTGTGGTGGGCAGCACAATGACTCCTCAATTAGGACCATTAAGATACAACTTGTCCAGGCGGCCGTTTTGTTCCCTCCTCCTCTAAAACAAATACAATAGTCCAAGTCCCAACTCCTCTTGTAATAATGTTCTGGGTGTGGAGGAGAACCGATGGATATCAGATCTCTCTATTCATTTTTGCAATGAATCAAATAAAAGATTCCGGTAATTATTCAGAAGACTGATGCTTCGAGTTTAGTCACATCAAATTTTTAACTCTTCATTCGTTTCCCTTTTAATATTTTCCAAAAATACAAGTTATCATGAGCTTTAGTAGAGAAAAGAGAATGAGAATTATATGAAATGTGTTTACTTCGATTATCATTTCAACCAGATATGGACGTTTCAACAAATCTAGACGAAATCTACTCATTAACCATACATACATTCTCTTTATCAAACTAAGCTCATGATAACTTGTATTTTTTGGAAAATATTAAAGATGAAACGAATAAACAGTTAAAACTTGTGGTAAACTAGAAGCGGCGACCTGCAGGTACCAATATTCCTGGTGATAAAACAATAGCATTAAATTGTAGACAATGACCAAAAATTGTAGACAATTTTTTTTTTGTGAGAACCTAAAGCTTCTTTATATTTAAAATACAGGTTAGGAATGCTATAACTCTGAATTGAGCGCCAAAAGTTGTTTTGTTAACAGCCAAAAGTTGACGAAAACCAGCTAACCCTCCTGAGGCTTACCGAATGTCTATAAAGTGGGTAACCTTGATTGGGAGGAACCTGTGGGTTTAGCGCGGTATCAGCCAAAGCACCTCCCTGTTCAACGGTTTCCTTAGATAGGTAGTTCATTTAACGGCACTTATGCTGATATGGCTAATTGGACGATACTACAATGGGAGCTCTAAATTTTCCCTACCCAGGTTTAATTAGGATGGGAATTTTTAACAAGTACTTGACATCGGACAGGCACGGGACGGCATAACCATAGATTTTTTACTTCCTTTAAAAAATCCTAGGGCCACCGGCAGCGCTACGAACTCACGATCTTGGGCTTAGTAGGTTTCCTTAAAAACATTACAGGTTCTGTATTGAGCCCAAAACCCTTCATAGTGTTTAGTGGTATAAAGAGTTTCTGATTAAGCCCTTCGGAAACTAGCAGCTTGTCTAGTGCAACGTTGATAAAGAATTGGACTACATTAGTGATTAGACCTATAGATGTTTTTAAAGTCTTTTAGCAAATTCATATTCAGTACACGACGCTGAAACAACATAACATCCAAACAACATATATTAAAACAGCTATTGTTTATTGCAGGCATTTATATTTCAGTTTTTTTGTATCTATTTCAATTTATTGGTTATTGAAGTTATTGGAGCACATCTCAATTCAACATCCTTTTTCAAAAGCTATATATACAAATAAAGTAGGATTTTTCGTAATAGCCTACCTTTTGTATTTTATTTTCCAGATGCTGCGATTTATAATTCATCCGACTTTAAATCTCCTTTAGTTTCAATTAATGCGGTGGGATAAAGAGTCGCTTAAAGTAATTTAAAGTTATATATGCCCCCGCTATTCTTTTCAATTAACTGAATTAAGGATAACTTAATGGCATGGAGTAAAGTTTATTTTCCCTCTGCAGTAATTTCACTTCGTCATAAATCCAGCCCGCTATAAGGAACAAGCTGTTATTTATTTAAAAGATTAATCGCACGGAAATAAGAAATAGACAATTCTTTTTATTAAATAGTTTTAAATTATGACTTTATTTATTCCCTGCTTTATTCAACTTATGTTAAGTGTTCATTCGTTTGAATAATTTAGGCCTTATACCATTTTAACACTTCATATTGCATCATGTAAATCAGGGATTTCAATCTTATTCAATATTACATAATTATGTTTAAATTGTTCCTTGTAATTTATTATAAATATTTTATAAAATAGCATAAAAAAGGGGAGTGAAATTTTGACGTTATACACTCCATAAAAATGCAAAGTAACCAATGCGAAGAAAACAATATTTTTCGGTTTTTATCTATCGTAAATTTAATTAGAATTGACAATTGATCATAAATCATTAATAATACACAAAACCACGTGTAAAATTGGTCATAAATGGTCTTGGGTTCACTACGTGGTAGGCTATACTGTTTCTTGGACAACGATTATGCAAGGAGTTAATTTTCCAGCCTGGTATTCCCTCAACCAAAAGTTTTCAATTTATAGAAATTTATAGCTGGGTGAGCCCCGGTAGAGAAAATAATATAACTCTGTGAAAAAAGAAAGGACATTTAAGGTATAGGCGGAGTTAATATTTTTCTTTTTGTAATAAAAAAAAATTCACAATAGTTGTCTTATCATGAATGATTTTCATCACCAATCATTCTACCAAACATCGCTAGAATAAACAGCGCTTTGAAGACGGCGAAGCCCCTTCTCGAGGAAGAGATTAAGTGTAGCTTTGTCATTAGACGATTAGATGGCAACTGGCAGATCAAAGTGGTAACCTGCTTCCTGTATAAATGATCTGGAGTGTGGAGGTGCTGGATTGGCAGTCTCTAAATCCGTCTTGTATCGCTCAAATAATATCTGCATAATCCTTGTATCTTTTGTATTGGTTATATGTTTGTGTTGCGGCATTGCAGGAAGTTAAAAAAATAGTTTTTTTATCTTAAATCTTGAAAACTAGTTATTTGAGTTACATCTCAATATTTCTTTGACTACACGGACTTATCTCCATATTAGCTGATGTTAAATTGACTTAATTAGTATGAGATGTAGTGGTTAATAATAATTTTACTAAACACATTTGAAAAATAAACGATTCATTTTACGTATAAAAATAATCTCAGCTCCCAACTCTCAGCTAAATAAAATTAACGATTAAGATTAATGCTGGAATAACAATAAACTTATTAAATTATTCCTTTATAGTAGGATGGAAATAGTTGGGGGATGCGTTCAAAATAAACACCAAATAAGTGAGGACTTATTTATTAATTGTGCCGACGTTTGGTACTTTGTAGGTCATCTTCATTGCAGAAAATCTTCTATTTTGAAGATGACGTCTACTTTGACGATGACCTACAAAGTAGTTCGGGTCGAAACGTCGGCACAATTAATAAATAAGTCCTCACTTATTTGGTGTTTATTTTGACTGCACCTCCCAACAATTTCCATCCTACAATAGATCTTCCTGTCAACTATTTCCCTCTCTAAATTAATCCTTTAATTTGTTTCGAAATCAATTTCATATAATATAAATTTTAACTTTTGAAATATACTTCTAGAAAGCGGGTTAACTGAGATGTAGGATGTCTGGTTTCTTCTCTCTAGATCTCGAGTTTGAGATCGGTTATGGTTGGTAAATTATTTATACTGTTAACAGATGAAAATCGATGTTATGGGATCTGGAGAGGGTCCTGGGGTTCACCCAGCCTCTATAAAGTGGATTCTATATAAAAATAATTTGTGGAAGAAAACCGAAGTTTAGCGTGCTCTTCTCGGACAGCGGTTGTCTCTCTTTGGTAGTTTAGCTACGAGCAAAAAGGAGAGCTTTGGATAAATACCATATATCTGTAGAAACTCGATGTGGTTTGGAAAACATAGTTACGATCTCCTTACATGATTTTTTTTCATATCAATGGTATTTCTTCTTCTGATTTAAATAACAACTTAATATGAATACACAAAAACATTGCGCAGAAGTTTTTTCTTCTTATAGTCGTGAGACAATGGCTCCCCGAGACTATTTATTAAACGGGGCGGGGGTGGAGAAAAAAGAAATAATACAATAAAAAAGATGGCCCCCCAAAAAGCCTTTTCTTTTTTGATAACGGCGCTAATTGGACTAAGATCGTTAATAGGGATTCTTCTTGATGATGTCATTTCATCGAGAATTAAAAAAAAAATCAATAATTAAATTTCAATTTATAAATGTGCTTTAATGAGCTTTAGAAAGCGTTTTCTGAGTTTTAAATTTCTAAAACGATTAAAATACAATTACAATAAAAAAAATCTGCGGGTTATATATTACGCTTTTTAGCCTTCCATAATTCCTTTTCTTTCTTTTTTTTGTTTTAATAGATTGTTATAATTTCAAAAATGTGTGTGTGTGTGTGTGTGTCTAAGGAAAATATAGATTTATCTATGCATTCAGGAATTTAATTCTGCTTAAATTTAAGTCAGGAAAACATTATACAAGCTTCATTTCAATACATTATACAAACATTATTCACAATTTACCACTCAATCCACTCGTCTGCCTCGCTCTGATTTCTAAAGAAATTAAACGTTCTCATATAGTGATATTAAATTATATAATTTATTTATAAAGTTGTGAGATATAGGAGAGTGGAATAGCTCAGAGGTAGAGAGCTGAGTTATCATGCCGAAGGTCTTGGGTTCAATGCCAAATCCCGATGTGGCAGATAATTTATATAGTCTGTTAATCGGTAGCTGCCGGACTTCAGACCCTATAGGGGCTCACCCAGTCTCTATAAAGTGGTCACTTTTGATTCGGCAAAACCTGGCTGCAAATCACCTCCCTGGACAAACGTTGTTCTGAAAACAATATATTCTCTATTACGTGAGAATGGAAAATAAGGTGAACCCAAAACTCCTTATGGGTTGTACTTGATACTCTTAATTGGTGAAAAAATATTGAATTGAAAGAAAAATTCAGAAAATGTTAAATGTTTAAAAAAAAAAATCACTTAACTCAACTGGTATATTGGAACAAATAATGATTATCTCTATTCTAAGGATGAATTATGTTTATATTTTTTTTGTAGTTCTAGTTACTTCCTCAGCCAGAAATATTAACTGAGTTGCTGTCAGTTGTGAGATCAGTTACAGAGCAGGGCTGTCTTGTTCCCTGCGAATTAAAGGCTGAAAAGTTCTCTACGTGAAAAGAATTAAATCCCCTGCTCGACCCCGCCCACTTCCTCTCCGACATGGATTTTACTTCCTGATGATTTTTATTTAGTTAGTCATGGATAGCCTTTCCGGGTCGGTAGAATAACTTTATTCCGCCTACACTGCAAGATACTATCCAGGTATTCCAGGTCATTAAAAAAGAAACTTTGTAAAAATTAAAAACTCAATTTTAATCACACCCTAACAATTACATTTCGAAAAGTTATTATCTAACAGAGTTTTATATTTGTAATAATTATGCGGTACCCACCGAAGATCGTATCACCACAATGTAAACAAAAATATTTTATTATCACCACTGCTGAAAATTGGATTGAAAACTTTAAAACCTTCTGTTGAACTATTTCATTGCCTATCTATTCAATATGCAACCCACGTGTAACATAGGATGCTTCAGTGCTGTTTAAACCCCACACCTTATGCTATCTTTCAACCCTAGCCTTCATGTAGTTGAAGATACGAGTATAATTGCCTAAACGTTATCTTCGGCCCTTATAGGTTGTAAAAGTTATTATGTGTAGTAAAGGCGGTTAGTAGCCGGTCACAAACCTATATTGCCTGAAACGACTTTAGGCTGCCTCGTATGGTTTGTCCAATTATAATTCTCAATAAGGTAGTATGATTCATAAAACTATTGTTTATTTTTTATATATATATTTATATATTAAATTTTAAAAAATTGTACCACTATGACCCATAGAGGGTCTTGGGTTCAGTACTAGTTAGAGACTGTACTGTTTCTTGGACAATGGTTGAACAGTGATGTAATTTGTCCTAGATCACGCTCAACCGCCAGATCATCCTTATTTTGGGTACCCACTTTATAGAAACTGGGTGAGTCCTAGATCCCAAACCATTTATCTCCGGGATTTGAACACAGGACCATCGGCATGGCAAATCAGAGCTCTACCACAGGGCCACTCCGCTCCCATTGATTTATTTAGTTATGCAAAAAATGTTTAGTAAGAGGTTTAGGCAGATGACTAATATGCCGTATCGGGTATGCAAGTTGGAAGATATGCTTGGGTCTGACAGGTGGATTGTTTGGGTTAGTTTAAATATTTAGGTGGGGGGCAGTAGAGTGGGGGTGAGAAGAGGGGGTAAAAAGCCATCCCCACTCCCATCCATCATGTCCTTTCTTCTAATTCAATTACCCTCTTTTGGGTGTCACTCTCCCTCCCTCAATTTTAACCTTAATTTAATCTTCTTTATAAGTTTATTTTTAACTGGCCAATCTCGTTAGCTCCAACATTATGCTCTAATGAACGTTTAACTCCGTCTACATGGGATTTGATAACCCCGTTAACTATTTATGCATTTTAGGCTTTTTATGTTTATTCATTTAACATTACTTTATGCTGCCAATGGGTGGTGCATCTACATGTCCTTCAATCTATTTATTTATTCATTCAGCCCTTGCACTAGATGTATATATTACAGTTGTACAATTCAATAAAATAATTTATAAAAAAAAAAAACCATTACTTTATGCTACTATGGCTGATAATACGATGGTACAATAGAAGTCCTAAATTTTTCCTATCCAGGTATAATTAGGATATACAAATATTTGAAACCGTAATTTCGTGACCGCCATTTTACGCCTCTTTAGAATGACGGCATAACCAAGGATTTTTTGAAAATTTTAAAGCCACCCACCAGGCTGTGAACCCGCAGTCTTGAGTAGTCATATAGGCGTACTTACTAGGGGATTAAGGAAATTGAAAGAATTGCACAAGGAACAAAAGCTGCTGCGTGAGTACTATTATATTATTATCTTTGTTTTATATTGTTAATATAAATACAAAGTATCTGATTCGAAAAAAACACATTTTCCGTTTTCTATCTTTATTTTTTCAACAATTAATACCTTATAGAGCCTGAATGAGCCCCAGGAAGGTCTCTGGATTTATATCGACAATATGTTCTATATAACTACTACTAGCCCCAAGGTTCTTCTGTTTCTCTCTTGCGGTTCCGTGTAAGCTGCTGCCTCGAATTACACGATTGCTCTCCAGGCGGTTGTCCACTTGCGACAATTATTGATAAGAACCCGCACTGCATGATGGCGCCCGGAGCGCCCTGATATCGCCGACTCCATTCGGAGAGCCGTCCTGACCACAATGAGAACGGAAGAGTGGATGTCGTTAGCATCTGAGAGAGGCTTCAACTCTCAGATTACAGTGGCGATAACTGTCCCCCTAGTCTTTGCAGTGCTAGTCTTCTTATCTCTATCACGGTCTTCTTAAGTGCTTCTCTTGCTACTCTCTTAAGCTCCATCCGGTCGAGGTATGATGTCATTCTTATTTATTTTAATTTTAAAACTATGTCCTGCTTATAACTTTGTATAAGCAGTCTTTTTAGATATACTTTTTTTATGAAAATATTAGGCTAAGTACTAAGTAGGTAGTTAGGTGCATGATAGGGCTGTTGTATTCCCCGAGAAAACAAGTATTGGGACTTTAAGCTTTGTTCTGTTTATTTATTTAGTCGTTTATTTAAACATGTCCAGCGGATGAATTGTATTAAATGAGCTGAACTTTAGTATGATGAATATTATTTAATTTCTTCTTCAAACCTCTTCTCTTGACAGTACTATAATATACTCTTTATAAAAATTGCAATACACTCATATTTCTAATTTGGTCTTGAACACCTCAATTGCTCTTACAATCAGCTAATTCTATAACTAGACCATATATGATCTTCATTAGTTACAAATCATAAATGCCTTTGTTGTTTATTTTTTAAATAATTCACCGCACCATAGTCTACTATTACTATAGGGCCAAGAGAGAGCAAAAACTATGAATGGTGCAACATTTTCATTTAAAATTAACAACCATCGACTTTTCAACCCGTTCCATCTATGTTACATTTCTCCAGTAGTGTCGCATATCACTGTCGGGATCTTCCGTAGTTAAGATTATCGTCTCAAGAACCCTCACCTCGCATTCGACTGACTTAACTCCAATGTAACTGACCTTACTTTTAGCAATTTGTTTTCAACCTGGTGTAATATTTTTTTCATTTTTCCTGATTTACTCAATGATTTAATTAGATGACTCGATAAATTCTTACAGGAGCGAGTTGGCTCAGTTGTTGAGCGCTGAGTTGCCGCGGCGAAGGCCTCAGGTTCAAATTTGGATGTGGCAGATAATTTAGTTAATCTGTCAACAGCCAGGGTTGGATCCAGCAGGATTCGGATACCCTCATGGATCTCACCCAGCCTCTATAAATTGCGTACCATTCCTAGGGAGAAAACCGTTGTCCTTGCAACCAACCTACGTATTAAACCTAGGACTCTTCAAAGGTTGTAGTGGCGCAGGTTTAGGTTTACACTCTTAAAATGCCGAGATTTAAACAATGTTTCGCTCTCAAAGCTTTTTTTTTAATTTAAGTAAATATTTACCGCACAAAACCATTTTTGGATTATTCCTTCCTTTTTCGATCCTCACCTTTTTATCTCAAATTGCTAATTTTTTGGCAAATAATAAAATTCTCTATTGTTTTATCATTAGCGCTGTGTAATCTTATTTTTCAGCCACTTTATGTTCATTGCGACTTTTTATTACTAGTTATAATTATGGAATTTTTAAAGGTTCATTTCTGTTTCAATTTGTTTTAATCCATTTAGCCGCTGGTTCTTTAAAACGTTTTATCCCCTATACCGGAATTTTCTTTATTAAGTTTTTTTTTCAATAGCAGCCGTGACAGTACACCGCGATGTCGCAGAAGCACGGATGACGTCCCTCGGACAATAGGAGCCTGCCAGCTGAGGTGTGTCCTGATACCTCCGGGCATTGTCGATGTCGCGACACCAAGCAATAAATAATTTTAGTGAACGTTTTGAACGTTTCTATAAAATATCCATAAATATGATTAAGATTGCTATAAAGTGTGAAAGGAGAGCATGCAAATCAAGATATCAGACATATGGGGATTGGTGTAACACAAATTGGTGTTTGGCCACGAATATACTATATTTTCGATTGAATAGGATATGGTTGATCAACATAAAATTGGAGTTGTACAATTATTTCTCTTGATAATAAAAAATATATAATTAAAAGATAAATTCGAAGCTTTCTCAAGACTGTTACAACATTTATACCGATGAGTTGGCCGTTCAGAGCACACGGGGTAGTCGGAATATTGCCTAATATTTCAAACTGTTCTTCCACCACCTCCGAGCCTAGACTATAAATTATTTTGATAGTACGCCATCCCATTTTAAATGCCTTACGGGTGAGAGTTCCTAAGAATAAATCTTGAGAATTCCTCCTCCAGGGGGCAGTAAAAATGGGAGGGAGCATAGTATGTTTGTCCATTCATATTTCAAGGATTCGGTAGGCTTTGATCTACAAGGTCAGTACCGGATGTATTAGGGAAAAGCATTTTTCAGGTTACGTTCTTTGATGGTATGAAAATAATAAAAAAACACATTTATCTCACGTATTATAAAAGAAAAATTCCACTATTCTATTTCAGGCACCATTCACATTATTACAAAAATATGTTAGGTCGTTTCATATGAAACGTCCGTTTTTATTATTTCTGGAATATAATTTTGAATTAGTAGACTTCTGTTGTTTACTAAGTTTATGTTTACAGATTGTAATGAGCTATTATTGAACGAATATGGTTTATTATGCAATGGAAACCCGCGATTTCCGTTTATTTATTGTTGTTTTTTTTGTAATTTCAAACTTGGATACACGGCAGCCCAAGCTGCAAGAAACATTACCACCGCGTTCGGGAACGGAACTTGTAAAGAACGGAACATTCGTCCATGCCAAACTTTGCAACCAAAAAAGTTATATAGTTCAATGTATAGGTCAATGGCAGGAATAATTCATTTATCCTTTCTATCGAGAAGTGACGGCATCACATGCACATCGTACTGCAGGGGTATTGTCATACAAAAAGTTATCAAAAAATAATCTGTATTTGTTAATCGGAAGAGACATTAACATGACAGAGAAGAAACTAAACGAGCTGAGATGCGAATTCCTCCCTCAACCACCTTATTTTGGCTACTTATATCCAACGGATTTTCATCTGATCAGAAATTTGGACAGATGTATTCTTCGCGAAATTTTTTTTTTTTTAATTTCACTTTCACGAGAGACTAATGAGTAAAGAACACCGCAGACGTTATTTAGCTGTATAAGAATAGGTTTAGATTGAATATTTTAATTATTTTATTATTGGATTTTTGGATCGTTTTCTATTAAAAAGGCAGTGGAGTACTCAGTGGTAGAGCACTGAGTTGCCATACCGAAGGTGCTGGATTCGAATCACGCTCGCTAGCAGACTTTTATTTCATCATCTGTTAGCGGCTGAGGATTGGTCCTTTGGGATCGAGGACTCTCCTGGGGCTCACCCGGCCTCTATAAAGTGGGTCCCCAAAATAAGGGGGGTAAATTTTGCGGTCAAGCGTGATCTAGAACAAATCACCTCCATTTACAACCGTTGTCCAAGAAACAGTACAGTATCTACCGTGTACTGAACCCCAGACCCTTCATGGGTTGTAGTGGTACAGGGTTTTTTTCTATTAAGAAAAAGATAAGTGTCGTATTGGATCGAATATAGAAAAATGTTGAAAATATAAAAATAAATTAATATAATTTTAGTTGATTTTTCCTGCTTTTTTTACCTATTAAATGCTCATTTTTGGTTAAAGCCAGGAAACTTTTGTAGTCTCAAGTTTCATGAGGAACTTTTATTTCATCTGATCTTTAGAGTTTTACAATTATATTTCAAAATCTTGTGGAAATTTATATTAATATAACCGCTTTCATCATTTGAAGTATTTATCCAGTAGGAGCCGTTCCTTTTCCTAGACTCCTCCTAAACAGATTCCCCCGAGGTAGAGTAACACCGGGAGCCCGAGACGTTAAGTTATTTAACCTAACGAGCCTGCTGGAACCCAGATGATGGGCCGGAGCATGCGTTGCTTTTAAAGTTTAACCAGCGTGCGCGGAATGTGCTGCGCGTCGGTCCGGCCTCTTTACAAAAACATCCACGCAATCCAATTGGCCCTAATACACCGGCTCTTGTCTCCTTAGGCATCCCTATCAAGTGGCCCTAAGATTTATCTCCATGTCTCAATGTATCCCTTGTCTATTAGGGTATCCTCCCATCCTTCTTCTTTAGTCACTTCTCTCCCCAAAGTCTACCACCTGCAGCTTAGTCAAGAAGAAGTTGGGTTTTAGAGTTGTCTTTATCATGTCAACAAAGTCTTAAATATTAAATATTGAAAAAAAACACACTATATATATATGTATATATATATATATATATATATATATATATATATATATATATATATATATACATATATGTTTATGTATATATGATCTATTAATCAGAATTCATTAGGAAAATTTTTTTTAAAAAATCAGAGTCTTAAGACATATCTTGAAAAAGAAATAACCTGCCAACCAATTGGTCATGATACCAGTAAAAAAAAAATCTTATCAAAGATGGTAAAGTGCATCACATCGCACATCAACAGATTAGATCAATAAAAATGATTACAAAAATTCAAAAAGAGAAAAAAATATATTATTTGGGATTCCTTATTAAAAATCCTAAGGAGCAGACATATATCTAACTAGTGTACTGGAAAAACTGACCACTTAAATTTTCACTAACTGCGGCCTTATCAGGACATACACCTAAAAAAAATCACATAAAATAAGATAATATGAAGCATTTCTCACATCAAAAGCACTTCCAAGACTTTCAATAATCAACTAAGATAAAAGTAACATTATGTACGAACAACTTGAAAGGTGCATAGCCTCAAATAGTATTCGCCTAAATCTGAGATTCTCTCTATAAATAATTGTTACTAAACCTTATCAAAATCAATGCTGACAAATCCTGTAGGGTTGTACCACTTCGGTCCGTTCTCATAAGCATTCGTACAATCACTGATGCTGATTTTACCTATTATGAAGCGATTGCGATGTTTCACTTATGTATACCTTCGGATACTGCAAGCATGTAATTTCATATACGAAATCATCTAAGCCTATATGTTTATAATCTCCCCAGCTGTTTGTGTATTGCGTTCATTTGTCTCAGTTGTTTGTTGAACGCCTTTGATATCTTCTTTGATATGATAATTTTTTTTTTTTGGCATTTCGTTATCTTAGTACTACAAAGTTCTATGAAATACATATATGAAAAAGAGAAAAACAATGTCAAAGATTCTAACCAATGGAGTCTTTAGGTGATGGAAAATTTTAGTTTTATTTCAATGCAGTCCAGTGAGATTGAACAGCAGAAAAAGAATCCCATAAAAATAAAAATGAAACATGAAAGAATGGTAATATTTTTCGAAGAAATATAATAACATAGAACTTCGTTACTCCATAATGAGAACAATAATTATGACAGTGTAACATAGAACCATTATGATATGTATACTTTCTCTTCAAATCTATACATATTTTGGCAAAAGTAATTTTCATAAAATTTCGATCCAATTCTGGCATACTCTTATAGTGTACTTCTTATCTTATTTTGGTGAAGGTCACCTATAGTATCGATTATTTTATTAACCAGAGAGATTTCGTTGCCTCCCAATCGAGAGTTTTATGAGATTTAGAGGGGATTCGGTACTTCTACTTTGAAAAGTTTACTGAATTCTAGGGATACGACTTTTGAAAGCGGAACTGCAATATATTGCATTTTGGAAAAATACTGGTTGAGATCCGGAAAATCTTGGCCTCTCATTTCAAGTATTCTGTAATGCTTTTTCGCAATAATATTCTCAAAAGTGAGGTAGATAAATATTCCGATTGTCTCAAGCTCCGTTCAGTTCCACCTCCTAAATGCATATACATGTAAATATCTAAATGCATTCGCCCGGGTACGAACATTTTCATTGTGTTTATATTCAAATTTGGACTTATTTGTAGAATATGAGCAATAGAAAAGCTCATCAAACTATAGCGGTCTTGTGGAACAGAGCTAACACTCCATAATATCAAATATTCCAATAAGGGAAAATTTTTAGAATTTTGTATATCGAACTAATATTACCATTACTAGCTGCTCTAATGTACTGTTCTTTTCTTTGCTTAAAGTTTTTTTAATATCTACATCTGCAAACACCACGTGAGTGTTTCGACGGTTTTTGGAAAGAAAAGTTATACTCATTACCAAATATTTTCCGATAAACATGTTATTTGACAGTACTGAAACCTGTTCCTTACACGGAGATTAAACATATATCATACATTTTTTGAGTAGATAAATCACCTTCGATAACCACCCTCGTATTAGTTCGACAGTGATGACTCTCAACTTTGGGAATCAAATTTATATGCTGTTATACCAGATCTGCTGCTTTATCTGTTTTCATGTTTTCCTTGCGAACTATTTCGAAAAGTATTCAAATTTCAAGTATTCACTGTCAAAACAATACCGTCTATGTACACTTCGGGCGATTTTACAGGAGAGAAAAAAAAACGCGCCATACATAAGATGCTTGCGTTACGTTCAACCTTGAAAACTTTTTTTAATAGTCTGTTATTCAACCTGTACCATTACTAAAGATACCCAGAACAAAGATAGCTGATTCAATTATTTATCTGCCACAGCTTATTTCGCAATCTGGACTAAAAGATCAGTAATTAAGCTACCCTGCTTCATAACCCAAATAAATGGCTTGCAGGAATATTCAGTGACTGATTTATCACTGACAAAAAACTGAGTATTTCTCAAAGTTCGCTATTCAGTAATGAAAATTCATTTTTCATTCGTTTCTGTTGGATGCTTTTGAACACTATCTTCAGGTGTATTCCTAGTGATCAAGTGTAGAATAATTCGCGTACCTGAACTCGATTATTAATCAAAAGGAAAAAGCATTAAACCTATTTTCTTTATTTCTCTTATTTCGTTTTCCCTTTCCCCCTTCTTAGTGAATTACTCATTTCAGTTGTACTAAGGATAACCATTTGGAAATTTAAAGAAATACATAGGCGCATGCTATAACATAAACCCATTTGCTTCCGAATTCATGCATTTTTGAGAATAACAAGGTTCTATGTGGAACATAGGACTATGTGACTCCGATTTAAAATCTTGACGACGTAAAATACACCTTTGTATTTTTGGTCTTTGGATGATAATCCGTCGCGATTTTTTGACGTTGTAAAGATCTATGCATAGTTTTCAACATACAGAATCATTTTATACCAAAATCTCTGATTTTCAATTTTGTTGCATACAACCTTGTAATAACGGTATCGTATGTCCTGATGGCGTCTGAATTACCAAAACGTTGACTAGTAATTATTTTCCAGTTTTTAGGGACTCATGGCTTTGCTTTTTGGTATGTTTACTATTGCATTCTAGCTAATATCTTGTGTCTCTTTTTGAGTTCTTATTATTTTTTATTGATAATATGTAAGCCGTATTCTTTTTTATCGTTTAATATGGCTGTTACTATTTAATTATGGTCGAATATACTAAACCTAATTAAAGAGCATAATCATAAGTTATGACTTAAATATTAGTTGAGTCGGGATTAAAATTTATTAATGGGATTAAAATGTTAGGCGAAATCCCTATGATTCATAACAAATTCCCACGATGAAACGCTTGTCTCATATTGCCTTCAGAAATGTTCAGTGGGACTTCCACGTTTTTTATCTATGCAGAAATGTGGCGCCCGTAATGAGTAAACAGTAGTGTGAGGAAGTCTATCCATGACTATAATGAATGAATTATCATTGACAGGAAATTTTAGTTTACGAGAACTGAATGAAATCTAAATTAATAAAAATATTTGATTTTTTGTTATTACTTAATCCATCCCCGTTCGTATGATTTAGTAATTTATTGCTATTGTGGAAGTGATTTGATTCTCAGTGAATTAATGATAACTAGTTTTGTTTTGTTTTTCATCTTGCTATAGCATAGTTGCATCGGCTAGAGGTGCATGGTTTATAGCAGATATCAAACCTTTATCGATCTTTAGACTACACACCATTCTCTCAGATTGCGGATCCACGACATTCGACTTCTTACTTTCCTATGATTTTGCCAAGGATGGCTTCCTGCAGCATTTGATAAGAAATCCCTCTCATATTGTAGCTCAAGTATTTTAGTTTTCTGATTCTTATTTCTGCACTTAGTTTTCTTTCTTTTAATATTATTCCCAAAACTTCTTCGTTAGTAACTCTGCTAACGTAAGATATTCTAAATATTTTCCTATATAGCCACATCTCGAAAGATTTTATTTCTTCATCATTGCTTTTGGAAAGGTGGCAGCCTCTATGCAGTATAAAAATTTTGAACAGTAACTGAATGCTGGCTTTTCCTAGTTTATTCATCATGGTTCAAGGGTAAACCGAACAGGTATATTTATTATATCCTAAAATGGGATATAATAAATATGTCCAGTATTATTATAGACACTCAGAATTTATATATAAAAAAAATAATCATCTAAATTGCTGCTTAAACGGCCGATAAGTGACCAATATTTTCTTTTCATGCCGCGATCATTTTAGCTCCCTGTCCTTAAGTAGTTTTCTTAAGGACCTTCTTATTTTTTAGAGGGGTTGCCTCACCAAGAAGACGAGCAACAAGTAGCAGATTATAAATATGACTTACTTTAATACTATATAATGGAAAAGATTAGCTTTTGTTCCTCAATAAGTAATCCTCTTATAATTCCTTCTATATCCTAGCCATGGTTCATATTTTCCATTCCCCATTTTTTTTTCAGGAAGGGTCGTTTATTTTCAATTTTTTAGTAATTGCTTTTTTGCTAAGCTTTCCAATTTGTTTTTAAAAGTGTGAGAGAGCTTGAGTTTTTTTTTTAATTTACAAATTTTCTTATCTTCCGAGTTTATAAATTTTTTGTAATTCAAATTAACTAATTATTGACCTTATTTAGTAACGTTTCGGACATTTTGATAATAAAATTTGTAATTATTATTTATAGCTGATATTATTCAATTAATTGCCAATCCTTGAGACCGGCAATGCAACTAAGTTTTAGAGTTTATCTTTAATAATCTATTTTTTTTTTAATTTTAAACATTTGCATTAACACTCAAAATGATCGTCGAAGAGCCAACGCGTCCTGATGCTTATACTTATGCTTGGACCTACTTATACTTTTTTAAATTGAATATTAGTTCCTTTCCAGTGTATATAATAAAGATTTTATAGTTCAATTTTATTCAAATGATCATAAGAATATGATAATAATCAAATGGAGGTTATTGGATTAACTACAGTCTGACAACTTAGAAAACATCCTGCGCAAAAGTCGCCTCCGGTCAGTCTATAGAGATAACGCAACCTTCCCCCCACTCCCTAGCTCATAGTATTTTTTGATCATGGAAAACTTGCCATAGTAAAGCCTTCCCAAGACCCTCAGTTATGGGGTAGGGAAATTTCTTTACCGCCATATCTTTCCAGCCCTCCCGCCGGTTTCGCAAAAGGCCGTGTTCTAAATTGTTACACAGTACACTCTTAGTTTAATGTGTTGATTTGTTTTTAGTATTTTAGTGTATAACTTTCAAGTAACAGTTTTGAATCCCTATGGTGCTTCTGATATACATCGTCAAACTATCTACTTTGAGATATTTGCTTGGTTCTGCCTATTTTAGTTGTTACAGCCTGAAAGTACTTACTAATAAAAATTAAGTGTTTTGCTCTGAAATCCCACCCAGGTTATACTCTGGGACGTATTCTAACCTTCGACGATAATATCAGCTAGAGGATGACATAGTGTATTACTATCAGCCACCTCCCTGTTGATAGACCTTCATTAAAAAGCTATAAAGCAGCAGGATAACTTATCTGTCCCTGATGATAGCTCTTCGCCGGAGGGAAAAAAAAATCTTTCTCTACGCCTCTCTATCTCCTTCGGGGAATCTTCTTAACCTGCAGCTCCTGACCCTTACAAAAAAATATAATATTTTTATAAGAAGGCTTGATTACAGTCTTATCGAGGGAGCGGGGATTATTTTAATTGTGGAAGTGGTCTATCATCCCTTAATAGGATTACGGTGGGAGAATTTTATTAAAACTGTAATCTTTCATTGTACCTCAACTCCAATTTTAAGATTTAAGGGATTATTCTACTTGTTGATTTTATAATGGTCTCTTAAAAATATTAAATGCCTCTCAGAGATGGACCTTATTTAAGTTATTCTCTTGAACTCTATTATATTTCCAATAAACGTAACTTTTAATATGTCGACTATATTTTGTCAATAATGTATTTAAATATTTTACTTTCCTACCCCAATTAGGTTAGGAATATATCACAAACGGCTACAATTTGATGATTGAATACTGCATTTTTTATGAGAAAAAAAAAGAAAGATAATTTGTTTTTATTTCTACCTTGTCCATTTCAACGCCTCGATTTTCAACAAAGGTAAACATATGAAATAAAACAAATTTTACTTCACTATAAAGTTATAGTAAATAATAATAGATATAAACAATATATAATAGTAACAAACAACTGTATAATATCAACCAATGATAAATAATAAACATAAACTTAGAACTATTATTTTAATTTTACTTCACACGGCAATGAAAGGTTTCTGTCGTTGCTGTGAAATATTGAGTAAGATTTTTTAATTTATTTGCAGCGGATCAGTTGTGATCTAGTTGGTACAATGCCTTCATAACTATCAAACATTTACGCTAACATAATTTTGCATTATTTATATAAATTTTGTTTTAAACTGTTTTTTTCTTATTAGTGGCGATATGGTATTAGGTTCTTCCACTGTATCTGTACATAATCTGACAATAGTGGTGACCTGTGGTATTGTGGTTAGCACAACAACCTACTATTCCCAAGATGGCGGTTCGTAGCACGGCAGGTGGTCCTAGGATTTTTTAAAAGGGAGTAAAAAATCCTTGGTTATGCCGTCCTTCGGAAGGGAAGTAAAACGGGGGACCTGAGCCTGTACGATGTTAGCTGTTATTTAAAATCCCTGTCCTAATTAACCTGTATTGGCAAAATTAGGATTCTCAGTGAAGCATCGTCCGATTAGCCATTGCAGCATAAAATGACGTTAATTGAACAAATATAATCTAACATTTTAAAACTACGGAATCATACATTTCGTCAAAACTTTCAAAAGTGACTCTATCTCCTAAAAATATTCAACTTTTTCTGGGGGAAATAGTAAGAAATTCATAGAGGCACATAAATATGTAGTATCAAACCTAATTTAAATATTTTTTTACAGATATGAATAAAACGTTGAATATCTCCATTTTTCATTGGCGTTCAGAATTTTTTTATGAAGTAAGTAAAATAAAAGAAAGCAGTAACTAGGGCAAAGAAGGGCTGGAATAAAAACAGACTGCAGTTGTTGTTGGGCAGGTACATAAAAAAGACCCACCCCCTTTGAATGAAATATGCTCGATCTGGAGTGGGACAGTAAAGCCGCCCTTACGGTGGCAATATCCTGGCCCACAATACAACGCAGTTCCACCTTCATGGCCAACAACATACATAGATAACATAGGTTTTGTAGCCAACGTGTGGCTATCTGTGCGTGTCCCTTTAAATCATTAAGGAAAATTCTGTGTCCGAGCGTTTCTTTGTAGAAATTAAGGGTCGACTTCTTAGCAATACTATAGATGGTAGAATTCTACTGATTTTATTTCAATTGCATATAAAGCAAAAGGTGTGCTTGTTCATCCACCATCATTGGTTTCCTGATTTCGCACAGGCTCAGGGATCTCCATTTCACGTCCCCTGTAAAGGTCGGCATAGCTAAGGATTTTGTTTATTATATAGCAAAGATAATTGTTTATTATTTTATTCAAAATTCAATTTAAAAAATCTTAATAGCTCTTTAGTATCCATAATTATATTTAATGAAATGTGATTTAACTAACGTAATAAAGTTCTAGAAAGAGAAACTAAATTGAATTTTTGAAAAAATATTCATTAACTTTTTGTTATGATCAGTTTTTGCCCCTTTCATGTATAATATAATATAAAAACAACTATTTTAATTGAAAAGATATTTTTTCGATATTATTTCAAAATCAATATTGAATTCAATTATTTATATTTTCAGGTATGAGTTAAATTGTTTCCCTGTGGTCTTATATGTGATATTTTGAGTTATTCATGTTGTATTAAAATAATTTCACTTATATGGATAAAACGTGAACTTGGCTACTTCCTGTGTAGAGAGTAAAGAGATTGAAGCGAACAAAATGCATAAAATAATATTTTTAAAGTAACCGACTTTATCAAGAAACGAGTGGAGCGACAATATTTGTTTCTGGAAGAGATTAATTTAGGTCGGTCTTTCATAACCGAGCTGAGTTATAATATATGCCTATATATACCAGGCAAGGGGGTTCCACTTTGGCTCAAAATAAACGAATCTTTTATACCTCATTCCAGTGTTTGTTCAACATCTGAAGGCTCTGGTCGTTACATGGAGCATAAAGGAGATGAAATATCTAAAGTATGGGTTTTCTTTATTTTATCAACAATTTGTTATAAATAATAGTACAGGTAAAAACATAAATTTTAAACAAAAATTTAAAAAAATAAATGAAATCCGAAAGGAAAGAAATTATATGTGCGGATGTATATTATGTATAATAACTTCCAAAAATGAACACTTTATGCTGCTATGGTACATTGGAAGTTTTGCCTATTTATTAAATTAAGATAGGGATATTTAACGAGTACTTGACATCGTGCACGGTGGCAAGGATGGTTTAACCAAGGATTTTGTAGGATATTGTATTAAAAAATCCTAGGGCCTTCGAACACGTACCGGGCTTCGAACCCGCAATCTTAGGCTTAATAGGTCGTTATATTAACCACTAGACCATAGGTCACTCCCCTTATTTTTTTATTATTAATATCATTATTTTTTTTTTTTTTACCAAAGACACCTTAATTTTGTGAATTTAGTTCGGCAAATATTATGAAAATTGAAATGTGTATTGATATAATCTAGAAAATAACATTATGGTACATGTAAAGTGCGTGCGTCATATTTAATTTCCATTTTGTCTATTGCTACTTTTTATTCCTTATAAAATTACCCCTAAAAAAACACCAAAAAAATGATGCTTGTAATTTTTATTTTTTGGAAACTGGTATTCTTACATGGATAATGGTTATAAAACAATTTAAAACATCATTTAACTAGCAAGTATAATTTTAGTAGTAATTGTCTTATGTTAGATTAACGCCTTTGGAGCTTTATCAAGATCACTTTGTACACGATATTGCTATAATTCAATTAAGTCAATTTTTTAATAAAATTTAAACATTTCAGGAATTATACGCAAATATGTTCATTACCTCTCAAATTAGGGATAGATGAATACACAATTAATCACTTTATAATTATTGATGAAAAATGTAATAAAAGTTTCTTGAATTTTAAAAACTTCCAGTGAACTTTTATTTGTCAGAGGTCCATTACATTTTTAAAGCCTAGAAGGAAATTACCTTATTTTCTTAGCATGCTAATATGTATATAAATAATAATTACAAAATTAGTGACCCTTATATTTCTTATTGTATGAAATTAATTGTTTTTAATTCATCTAATCTAATTTGGTATCTTAATATTCCAATTTTTTGCTTCATTGACTTGAAATACGTCGTTCGATCATCGTTCCTCGCCAGAGTAGGGTAGCTAATGATCTAATGAGGAAATAAATTAAATCCACACAGTTAATGAAGCGTATCAGCAATTGTCGACTTGTTTGTACTTCATCGATTGAAGGGAATTTTTAATTATCACGTTTTAGATTATTTTCGCCTTAATGGTTCTTTTTGATTCGGAATATTCCAGAACATTTTCTCTTAATCAATATTGCGCAACGCCTTTGAGCTAAGTTGTGCTACACGATTATTTTTGTAGACGATGAAATTATATGCCGTCGTTCCAAAACAAAAGTATCTTATACCTTTTTATTTTATATAATGCTATTGTCTATATAAGATTATTTTTACCTTTTAAAATAGATCTGCTCTCCATTTAATACATTCTTTTAGAGTTAAATGTTTATAAACCGATGAAATGTTTATTTCTTAATAGCTTTGTGTTTCTTAGTTTTCTCGGAGATGTAATTTATGAATAAATATTTAAAGACCTTAATGTAAAAGACTTTAGGCAGCTTAAATCAAAATCTTATGAGCCTTTTGTGCTACAGTCTTTAGAAAATATAAACATTTCATAAACACAAACAAAACCATATATATATTTCATATTGATCAGCTTGAATGCCTGAATCTAGTGCATATTTGTTTGTTCTAAATATTATATAAAATGGCCAGCCCATCGAAGTCTTCCCAATTTTATGATTTTGTATATCAAATTACATATACAATTAAATTATATTTAAATTGGATAATTTAAATTAAATTACTAAACCAAAAGATACTTTTCGTTCCTACGCCTGACAACGTCGATAAAATATTACCTAAGTAAAAACTATTTTCTAATACAGAGACTATGAACTATGGCTTTGTTATTTGTACTTTTTTTTAATGTTTTATGTGTTCTGGATCAAAAGCGGATAACTCCATATTTAAAAAGTTTACTTTTTCACATTTTTTGCTGGTTCAGTTAACATTTCATGCTCCCGAAACTTCAGGTTCGAGACGGGATTTTTATTTTTTTTTTCGGGATTCCAAAAAGATAGGTGTTTCCTCTAAACGTTTTATGTCTAACTATTTTGTCAACACTTCTACTTTCCTTGTTGAAAATGGAACACGTGGAGGCTGTCGACATGTATATTTCACGGTACATGGTAGTGAATTTAATCCAGGCGGTGCTAGGAAGCCGTTAGCTAGAGCAGGTTAATAACCAGAGGGGTGGTAAGGTGGCTGGGGAAGATGCCGAGGGTGATGTGTTATTGGGGCAGTGATGGCCGGCTGGTAATGAGACCATTATTATTAACAGGCCCGGGGCTAACCAAACACAGCCTCCATTACTCCTACAGCCCTTTCTCTCCTGCAAAAATATCTTCTCCTAGCCTCATTAGGTCCACGGGTTCTCATCTTCTTGTTCAATATCGGGGGTCGAATCGAATTAGGACCTGCATGTTCATTCATCCACACTATCCCGGATCATGTAATTAAGAACATACAATCCATAATCTATACAAAAATGTCATCGGTGAGACAGAAAGCGCTTTCTGATACCGGAATAAATACCATTACTATAACAAAGCATTCGATTTTAACAAGTTAAAAAAATATATATGTTTTCAATCCAAACTAAAACTACTTCGTATTAAACCAGGAGAGGTGTCCACGTGAACAGATCATCCTATTCCATTGAGATTTTGTCTAACTGGACCTGAATAGACCCGCAGTCGTTTCCACAGTATGGTATGAAAGATAAGTTATACAAGTCCCAAGTTGGATCCAAAATCTTTCATATGAATAAGGAAAGAGGGGTTTCACTCACAGCTACTCTGTTACCGTTCTAATATTTGTTTTCACTGCAGTTGATTTTTGTTTGTTAATAAAGTGTAAAAAATCTATTTATTCCTTGGTCCTGTGTCCTGAAAGTTAAACATAAAAAGAAGTACGAGTATTCATATTTATGGAAATCACAATGTGAGGAAATTGCTGACGAGGACACCTCTTGTGTAACATAAATAAATGAGACCTCTCCCGGGTCAAATAAAACTGATTTAGTAAGTTAAACTTATTTCGTGTAATTTATTGATTTCACTTCCTGGCCATTTTACACTATTCTTTTATAACTTATAGCATTGATGTTGAGAGCAAAGCATAGATAACCTTCCTCTTTGGATGTGTAAAATTGCTAACCCTGAAGATCTTGTTCAGGATAATGAGACAAACTTATTGAAGTATTGTATTGCCATCGGTCCGTGAGAAATGTGCAAAGTTTCAATTCAATTCCATGTTTTAATCCGGCCTAAAATCGAGTTCAGTGATTTCTTTACATACATATAGGCAATTCTAATACATTCTTTCTGAATCCTATTCTGCATTTATAATGTATTTTATCTCAAAATAACTTCCCACTATGGGTCTATGCTGAAAGTTTATAGCCAGAGAGTTTTGGTTCCTGGCCGGAATTAGAATACCGGAGGCATGTGGAGTAAGAGGTATATCCATCAGGTTGTGGTATATATGTATGTTACGTCAATCCAGCTGTCCATTAGGTACTGTAGTGGGGATCTGTGTTTCGCTCCTCATCTGTCTGTCTCTAATATTGATGGGCTAAGAGCTGTTCCCTGGGGTAACCCCGCGGTACTACATGGAGGTAACTGTCCCCTCTCAAGGCGATCGATATTTTACTGAGATTGTGTAGATCATAAACATGCATATTGTGCAATATACAAACAATAACAAATAACAATTATGCCTTGATTAACCTGTTTTAAATTTATAGTAAATCGCTTCTTGAAAAAGAGATTGACTAGATTAATTTAATATTTTACTATCCACACTTTTGACTTACCTTGGAATTTTGACGATTTCAAGGCACACATAATGATGTAATATTAATGAAGAAGATTTATTCCTTGCGAGACTTACAAAGCCAAAGTTGGGGTAACCGGGGGAGAGGACGACCTAGGAAGAAGTGATGAAGAAGGATTTCCAGAAGAGTGGAACAAAAGATCACAGCTAGTGGAAGATCGGCAGAGCTGGAGAAGGCTGTACAGAATTCCTCCTCACACTGCTTAGGACAGAATTGATGATGAAAAAGATTGAAGACATTTTTAAATATGAACTGTTATTTAATAATACTAAGAATATGCCCATTATTTCATGTATCTAGGTATTTAAGGGTTTGCCTCTGCGTTAATAAAAGGAAACGAGGCAAACGTTTTGTTTTTAACCCTTAGCATGTAGCAAAAGAGTGATGTTTTTAACTCTATTTTATGCAAATATAAAAATTTAAAAAAATAGAAATAATTATGTTCTGCGACACAATCACCCTATGATAGACCATTGGTATAGAAATAGTACCGTCTCTAACGTGCGCTGATAACGATAAGGTTCGATGATTGTATTGGTTCGGATTTTTTTTTTTTTTTTTTAATGTAAAGACACACCCCTTCTCCTTGAATGTATCATTTTTGAAAGATATTCTAACAGTTCAGTGAAAGAGAAGATAAATGTAAGATGTTCATTTATTCCTGAGAAATGGTTGGTTCATCTTTTTAATCCACTGGTCGATATGAGCGATTACGTTTCAAGGTCGGAGGACATTTTTTATTTATTGTTTTATAACAATAGTTACAGCTAATTCAGTCAGATATAACTATTTGATATCAAAGGGAATGGACAAATGTATAACGATTACTAGCAAAACCAAATTAGGGTCATTCCAGAAAATGGAAACACAATTTTTTCAGAACGGTTTTGTTCATTTCGTGCAGCTATTATGTTCGGTATCAGTTTGCCGAAGACACGCGAAAGTATGATCACGCGATCAATTAAGTTGAGTAAACTTGAGTGTTAAGCACTCCAAGGGGTCGGCGACTTTATTCAGGTCAACCATTTTACAAATTATAAGTGAGGCAATTTTCTATCAACCCCCTTATAATTTTTCAATAAAACTTCATGAAGTCAACGCTGGTTATAGTGGTGTCGAAAATTGTTTAAATACATTTTTAAAAAATGGCACGAAATTCTTTGCATTTATCTTTTCAGTATTATCCTGAATTTGAATTTTATTTATATGTACATAAAAAAGACAAAAAAACAACACGATTTTTTAAGCAACGACATTAGAAGAATGACAATCCGTTGAAGGTTAATAATCCTGATCAAAATGAAATTTATTGGAAACTATATAGGAAACGCATGAAAAGCTAGTTTTATTTAAATAGTAGAAGAGTTCCCGAAGTTCATAGCACTGCATGTTTCTCTTGATAATGAATGATGTTATATAGTATAATATTTTTTAATATATGGCTTTAACTACATCACATACGTTTTTAATATTATCTGCACTGGTATTATTTTCTGTTTTTTTATATAAAATAAAAAAGAAATTAAACTACTTGCTTGAAAAAAAAACCTGTACCACTACAACCCGTGAACGGGTCTGGGGTTCAGTACATGGTAGAGACTGTACCGTTTCATGGACAACTGTTCTGCAAGGAGGTGACTTGTATCACCTAGATCATGCTCAACCCCCAGATTTCCCCCCTTATTTTGGGTACCCTATTTTTATAATATTTTATAGAGCCTGGGTGAGCCCCAGGAGAGTCCTGGATCCTATATGTCATCTTCCGCTGCAAACAGTCTAAATAAAAGTAACTCCCAGCCTCGGGATTAGAACCAGGATTTCCGGCATGGCAGTTCAGTGCTCTACCACTAAGCCACTCCGCTCCCTACTTGCTTGAAAATAGTTGTATAAATTCATATAGCTCTGTTATATATTTAAAAAAATTCAAAGTCCATTAAATTTATTTATAATATCTGTATACATTGATATAATATATATGGTGGATGAAAATAAAAATGTATCGAATTAAATTGAATTTAATTAAAGAAGAATGCCAAGAACGCGTTTTAAGAAAGAAAGGGCAATAGGGGGTTGGTCCGCCACTTAATAATAATAATTCATTATTATTTTATTATATTATTTTATCGGCGCTATGGTCCATGGAGGACCTTGGCCTACACAAACAATTTTTCACCACCCAGAACGACCCTCCGCGACTCTTCTCCATGTTCTTATCCAAAAGAGCCTAAGGTCTGTCTCCATCTACGTATACAAATAGCTATGTATGAATCTACATAATATTCCGAGCATCAAAAATGAAAATAATTTGGTTGTGTTCTTACCAAAACGCCTAATTTAATTAAAATAAATTCCAATCAATGTAATCAAAAGAACTTCTGAAATTGGAGTAAACCTCTTCCTTCCCTGACGGGAAAGGCGGGACTCACTCCCATCAGTCAGCTTGTTCATCGTCTAGCCAACGCAGTCTTTCTCATTCTCCATTTGGTCGTCACTCTAAGATCTGCTTTGGAAGATTTTTTCTATCCATTCGGTGTATACCCAACCATCTGTATTATATTAAATAATCTGTATTATGCCTGTATTTATAGACATATGAATCCTTAGGTTATAATAGGTAAAAAGCTCTTATAATAGTTGCCTTAGATTGTTCCCTTAAGGCACAGCTCTTTAGATTTGATGAATAGAAATGTATTTATTATTTGGAAAGTGTTATTTAATTCCTATTGAGTATACTAAATTATTATTCTTTATCTTCCTGCCATCCTTCCCGGTCTTGACATATCCTTTTCATCTTGGAGTTTTCCCCTTTCCTGCTCCTAATCTTTCTACATGTTCTTAATACAAGATCCTTATAAAGGGCAACCTCTGCCCTTCTGCCCAGAAGTGCGGTCGTGCTTCCATTACCTTCTGCTACGTTCGTTGTCTTTGCGACAGACATGTATAGTAACCACTCAATTGTCCTTTTTCAATAAAAGTATTTAGTATAATAAATTTTTTTCATTAACTAATCAACTACCAGCTTATGTTTTTTCTAAATGAAGAAGTGATATTAATGATTGTTTTAAATGGGGTCCTTAGTATTTCCTTCCGAGTAGGTGGGTGTTTTTTGTTACTAATGATCTAACTGTCAAACGTCGGGGTGAATAGTATTTATAAGGAGATATCCTTCATTAGTTTTGAACAATTAATGGGAACAATGAAGGAGACCAAGGCAAATTGTGAATAGGCTATAGAATTGGTTGGGAGTTGCGGGATCCATTCAATTTTTGCCGAGGGTTGCTATTGAGGGCCTGTCACCACTAATCGATGCCTCCTACTCCAGTAATTATCCCTCTCCTTCCTCTGTCACCGGAAGGGGGTGGTTTCCCTGATTCCAGAAGTGCTTTTGGTTACATTTGGCGTCTGAATAAGGAAACTACAAAATTTTTTCCTCCTTGGAGGCTCGAAAATTAATCTACATCTGTTTAAAAATATAAATTGAAAAAAAAAGCGAGATCGAATTTGCTGGATGCGATACGGCGCAGGTGAAAATCTATACATATTATAAAACAAAGTCCTCCGCCGCGTCTGTCTGTCTGTTCGCTATAAACTCAAAAACTACTGCACAGATTTTCATGCGGTTTTCACCAAAAGATAAAGTGATTTATGAGGAAGGTTCAAGTATATAATTATATTCTTATTTTGAAGAGAATACATAAAATAAATCATAAAATGAGCCCCCTAGTTTTGTGCAAGATAGTATATATTCTAAAAATGTCAATAGCCGACTTAATTTTAATTAATTAATAATTAAGTTTAAATAATTGATATTAATTTACTTTTTAGAAAGCAAAACTTGATAAATGTTCATGTGGTTTAAAAAACTTTATTTTCTAAGTATATCGGCAGCAGCCCATAAAATGAGCCCGCTAGTTTTGTGCAAGAAAGTATATTTTCTAAAAATGTCAATAGCAGACCATAAAAATAAGCCTTTTTAGAATTTCTTATTATTACAGTGCTTGGAATAACTTTTGATTACATTTAGCGCTTGAATCAGGTAACAACAGAACTAATCGGTTTTTCGATGCTGTATATATTATTAAAAACAAAGTATATACATTATTTATAATTAATATATATTAATTTATTGTTACAAAGCAAAACTTGATAAACTATCCTTCGACGCTCGAAATATTACCTAAATTAATCAACATCTATATAATAATTTAAATTGTGAATGCTTCTTGATTTGTTTCGGATCGCACGATACACATGGTCATCCCCACTGTAAAACTATATCTGCAGCCTCGGTGAGTCTGCAGTCGGACTTTGTACAGAGAGAGTTAATTATACTGAGGGAAGCGGGACCGTGTCATTCTCCAAGTTTTTGGCTTGGAGAATTTTGACAATGGAGTTGTAATGTAAGCAACAACTCCTTTGCAAGCCAATGACATAGCCCCTTATTCACTCATAATGGAGAAAATTCGACTTAACCACTTTTTTACGGGAGCTGTAGATATATTCGCAGCAAATAGACAGTGTTTCACTCACATAAACATATTACCAAATCCTCTTGTTTGTTCTCTTTTTCCTGGACTTCCTGAGACGAGATTAAAAAGGCAATGCTCAGAAACCATTAATTAGTTATTAACAATTTAATATTCCTTCTAATCAAGGAGAAAAAATCATTAAGATCTAATATGGATATAATAATAATAATAGACTTATACCTATATGGCTTTTGATATTAATTTATTTTTACAAAGTGAAACTTGATAAATTACTCGTATGATTAAAATATAAATTTTCATTGGGTATTAAAAACTACATAAACTAAAAATATCAGCAACCGGCTATAAAATGAAGTTTTTTTATATTAATGATTTTGATTACACTTGACGTTTAAATAAAATAAAAAAACAGAATTATTTTGTCCTTCAACACGCCAAATTTAATATTCCTGGATTTCCTATGAGGAAATTAAAAAGCCAATTGCCTAGAAGCATGCTCAGGAACCATTAATCAATTCAAAAAGTTCATATTCTTGCAAATCTAGAAGATAATAAAACTTGATAATTATTAATATTTGAACCTTAAAGGACTACGATTGATAATTATAGACCAAATTATTGGAGTACCATAATAAACAAAAAAAATGTTTAGTGAAAATTTAAGATTTCATTTCTTTCTTGTTATTTCTCATATATTATTTGAAGCACTTCTAAGCTTTTAGTTAAATTTAGCATGTCATTGAGGAATCAACAGAATTATTTCATATTTCGATGCTCGAAATAACATTTAATTAATTTCAGATTTATGTTGACATTAATGTATATTTTTACAAAGCAAATCTTAATAAATTTTCATTTGCATCAGAAAAGTATATATTCTATGAATATTAGCAACCGACCATAAAATGAAGTCTTTCAGAATTGCTTTTTATTACAATGCTTAGAAGTGCTTTTAATTAAACTTAATTTCGTTAAGAATACAACAGAATTACTTCGTCCTTTGATGCTCGAATTTATTTAAATTTTTTTTTTCTAAGAAAATCTTGGTAAATTTTATTGAGTGGCACGGCGCAGAGCAGAGGGTTCTAATCCCGCTGCTGACGTAGCCTCTATAAAGTGGGAACCCATAACGGGGAAAAATCTGGCGGTTGAGGGCGATCTAGGACAAATCACCTCACTGTACTACCGTAGTCCAAGAAGCATCATCACAGTCTCGACGATGTACTCAACCCCAGACCCTTCATTGGTTAGAGTAGACAGGTTTTTTTATTTATTTCATAATAAGATTTAAAAGATGTATGGAGTTAAAAAAATTACTACTTGTTAAGTGCTAAGTATTAAAAACTTAACGTTTCCCAATCTTTTTAAATTAATTCAAATGCATACTCTCGTGATAAATAAAAAAATGGGGGCGAACTGTGGTCTAGTGGTTAGTATAAACACCTATCAAACCAAGATCGCGCTTTCGTAGCCCGACAGGTGGCCCCAGGATTTTTAATGTGAGTAATAAATACTTGGTTATGCCGTCCTTCGGAAGTGACGTTAAACCGGGCCCCGAGCCTGGATTAGAAAAATTTAGGACTCGCACTTTAGCATCGTCCGATCAAAAAAAAATGGACTTATACCACTTTCAAAAATAACTACTCATATATTGATTATAATTTTATATATTTATATAAATATGCATCTATATATTTTTCCCAGAAATAAGGCTTTGCGATGGTTTACCAGTATATTTCATAATAAACAGATGCTCTAGTCGCTTTATTAAAACAACATTCCCTGCGTGAACTAGAGGTATATAAATCGCTAATATTAAAATAAATGGGGAGGTGAATCATTTTGCTCTAAAAAGGGCGGCATTAAGTGAGTGAGATAGCGTGCTAAAATAAAACAGAGAGAAGAGGATGAGGAAAGAAGGATGTTGTGTAGGCAGGGAAGTGCTGATGCGGCGCCGCCAACTTATCAACCAGCTCGCTAGAGATAATCTCTGGAATATATTACAGAGGAGAGATATATGAAAACATCTGCTCTGTCCCTCCCGGCCTCTGCCACATATCTAGTCATCTATTGTCACTAAGTCCCTCAGGAATCCTCCTGTCCAAGCTGTCCACATTATCTATGGCACCGAGTGAATGCAAACATGAATTATAATCGTACATCTTCCATGAGTCCAGTTAATATAATCCCAACTAATTAACTGGCTACAAATTGGAAGCGAATTTCAGTCCGGCTTCGTCCCTAATCAAATCAACGTTATTATGTGTGGTGATTGAAATTGTTCCTCAGTTTCACTGTTTATTATTCCTCTTGAATAATATTAGCTGACCTTATATATGTGTAGTAAGGAATTGATCAAAGAAATATAATAAAAAGAGATAAGAGAAAGGACAAATACAACCCAGAAAGCAATCGGTTCTTTGGAGCAATAATGTGGCGAAAAGTACCAAGAAGCTCTTATAAAAAGTATATAATTGAAAGGATATATATATATATATATATATATATATATATATATATATATATATATATACTGCTATATGGAGAAGAGATAGGTATAATAAGAGCTCCTTTAGGAAAAAGTCTACTTGCTACTGAGATGGATCATTGGAGGAGAGCTAGAAAGAAGGCGATTTACGTAGTCGATTTTTTTATAATTTATAAAACAGTAGAACCAACATTTATTGTTCTCTATAAGAAATACAAACATATCGTAACTTCAATTTACAATTACAATTTTATAATTTAGAAATAAAGTAATAAATATTGTTTCAAATATCAGTTACTGGGTAAGTTAAAATCCCAGTGATATTGAAGTGAGAACTTCTTTTCCAATTTCTAACACTTGCATTTTATATCTGAACTAAAACTGAAGATTGTACACTTAGAAGTGGAGATGAAGTTTCCGATCTCCCTCGCCTGAAAAATTTAATAAAATTGAGCATATCTCAGACAATGTTTGATCTCATTTGCAAGGTTATTTGGAAAACGTAGAGTTCATGAGTATGTTATAGTTTTCTTCCCCACAATAATGATTTGAATATAAGACTTATTAAATATTTTAATACAAATAACAAAAACATTAAGTTGTATTATAATTTTATGAAAATAGATTTTTCTGAGGATGGAGGAAATAAAAGGAATACATCCGCAGTAAACTCTGCTTGTTGTAAGAGGTGACTAAAAGAGGAGCTCAGGCTGCCTGCCGCTGTCTGCGTGCTCTGGGATCCCTGGACGATAGACAGGACTTCTGTAGTGGAGGCAACCTGTCTAGGGGAGGATACCCAGAATTCAAACCGAGTCCACCTGGTAGGTGGTTGAGAAACGGGCCAGAACCAAGTATGTCATAAAAACAAAACACCGCTTTCAGACCCAATTAAAAGATAACTTTATCCCAGAGAAGAAAAAGAGGCCGCCCAAGGAAAACTTGGCAGCAAGGAGTTGAAAAGGTGATGGCAGCAAGAGGCTTGGTGGAGGGAGATTGAGAAGGCCGAGAGTATTGGCGACAAAATGTATTTCGGCATATGACCGAAGTTTGTAAAAGGCCCCCAAAAAAGAAAAAAAATGTTAATAGGCATAATCTAAAAAAAAAATCATAAATTGTACCGTTAAACATTTTTTTACTGACTTACTTTTTTTTCTGGATTATTAGATATTAACAATTGATATACATTAATATAAAATTCCAAGTAAAAACATATTCGCAGCTATTTTTTCTAATTAATTTATTGTTAGTTAAAATTACGTATTTTGCGCATTTTTTACTAATTTTCTTTTGTAATCCAGTCATTGTGGCGGAATAGGTTTGTTTATAATTTACATTGTAGGTAATTTCATTATAAGATTATAATTTTCAGTTAACTATACAATTGATAATATGATATCTGCTTTGTCTGTTTTGAAAATTAGCTTTATAGCTATTTTCTGTACGTTTTATGTATTTCTGCTTTGTATCTCGCTTTCCATTTTAAAAAATATATGTATAGTATAACATATTCTTTGATTATAAAGAAAAATTGTAAACTAGTGTAAAGACAATGATAAAAAATGGATCTTCAAGTTGATTACGTTAGGTATTAATAGTATACTTAATTTTATATTGCGATAAATACATTTAGTATAATAATAAACATTCATACAGTTTGTATCAAATAAGGAAATTGAAGCTCGACTCTTACAGGCGCTTCGGTTATACAATACCGGCATAACAAGGAGTCGGAGACAAGTGTAGAGACTATCTATAATGGCTTTCTTTTTTTTTATATATTTGTCTATTGTTAACGTTTTCTATTAGAGGATGTAAATATTGGACAAAATTATTATAATATATAACTGGCTGAGAGTCTGTGAATATATTGTTTTTTTGTTTTTTTTAATGTATTTATTGATATTTACAACTGTATAAAAAAAAAAATACATCTAGTAAATGGGCTAAGCGATACAAAATGACATGTGAAAATGACATGTAGAGAAACTACCCACTGGTAGTACTCAAATCACAAGTTCAATTAAGAAGTCACGGGGCCATCTTCTTTTCAGACGCCTCGGAGGATTATCGGGAATTGTAGTGGAAGCTAGGTTTAAAACCAGAGGGTTTGAGTGGAAATGAAGTTTGTTATGAAAGGATAGATAGCGGTTTCGGGCCAAATCAGCAACAAATGGGACATTAAGGTCGTTATGGATGATTTTATTCTTAACAAAATAAGGAGCATTAAGGATTTTACGAAGGATTTTGGATTGTAGGGATTGGATACGAGAGGAATTCGATGGCTTAGTGGAGCCCCAAAGCTCTACTCCGTAGGTCCAAATAGGTCGTATGATGGTCATGTAGATGAGTCTTTTGTAATAAATTGGGAGCTTAGAGCGTTTGTCTAGTAAGTGTTGAAGTAGCCTGAAACGTCGAGCGGTTTCTTGTCTTGTGAATATATTGAAATAGTATTTCTTGATCGAATTAGAATATTCGAGGAAGAGACACATTTTTGGATTAGTTTCATTTTATTTATCTCCTTATAAAACAATTTGAATGTTAAGAAAATAAAGTTTTTATTTTCTGAATAATCGCTTGGTTTATCATGTATATAATTCTTATCAACAAAATTGGTATCCATTATTAAAATTACTAATAACTTAGGTCAATTAAGTGATAGTGAGAGTAATGAGTTAAATTGCTTGCCATAAAAAAGGATAAATTCCTATTTGTTAAGCTTGGTATGTCTGTTCAAAACTATGGACATACAGGTATATTTGACATAGATATGTCCCTGGTAACGTACATTCTATATAATAAACGTTTCATTCCATAATCATATTCCAATAAATCGAATATTATTTTAAACCGCTATCGAGATTTGTATAATATTAGGTTAAGTAATGAACCTAAACTTCCTTAGTAATATATAATGGTAATTAACAGAATATCATATTTTTATGATCGCACCGCACACTAAATGTTTGCATAATATATTGGCAAGATGAGTTATTTTTAATATGAGTAGTTGTTATTACTACCTTGTTATTATAACCATCTAAATCGTTCAATAATGAGGATTTACAAAATATTGAAATAAATAGATTTTCATACTAATAAGAATGAGAGGCCTAACACATTTATAAGATTTTACTAAAATGAATAACAACTCCTAGATTGATTAAAGAAATTGAATTCCATAGAATTTTCATCATAATAATATTCATCAATCTGTATCTATCATTCGTTTTTATTTGATTATTATAATATATGTTTGTTCATGATTTTTTTTTTTATAAATGGGTTCTAGCCTTGCTATTTACGAAGTTGAACTTTTTATAATTTTGATACCTTGTTTTTATTCTTGAAGTGGAATTGAAGGTCTCATTAAGGATAATTATAATATTAGTATTATAAAAATAAAAAACTGAACCTGTAACCACTACGACCCGCGAACGAGTCTGGGGTTCAGTACAGGGTGGAGATTGTAGTGTTTCATGGACAACGGTTCTGCAAGGAGGTGAGTTGTCCTAGGTCACGCACAACCGCCAGGGTTTTCCCCCTTATTTTGGGTACCCTATTTTTATAATATTTTATAGAGGATGGGTGAGCCCCAGGAGGATCCTTGATCCCATATTATCCAACTCCCTCCGCAAACAGACTAAATAAAAGTAACTGCCTGAAGCGGGATTTGAACCAAGATTTCCGGCATGGCTCTACCACTGCGCCACTCCACTCCCTGCTATAAAAAAACTGATAAAAAAATATATATACAAGTTTATCATTGTTTAAGGAATCAATTATTTGACCATTTTCTTTCCAAACTTTTTATAAATTTATAAATCATTAATGATTATGGTCATACATTATTATTATTAAGGATAAGAATCATCTTCTCTTGACGAAAAAACTCTTATAAACAATTTTTTTAAATTGCTTTAACCATTTTAATACATTAGTGAGAAAAGGAGATGAACACAGAGGGAGAGAGGGAATTGAAGAATGGCCGAAATCCTTCGTGAAATTTGGACAAAAAGACTCAATTCGGCAATATATCAATGAGAAATATGCTGCAATTTGGTGATAAATAGTAAAGGAAGGGAGAAGGGAGACAAAGGAGGAGGGAGAATGATATATGTTAACCAGCCAAGGACAAAGTGGGCAATCGAATCCTCGCTAAACCTGATATATTTATCCCTTCTATCTCAGTCTATATTTCATACTTACCTCTCCTCCCCGAGTCTTCTTCTGTATCTCTTCCGGATTGTTAATTTAATCTTCGATTCCTTCCGGTAGCAGGTGGGGCTCTGGGGGGAATTTCAGTTGTTCTTCCATGTCGGCGACATCCCCTGACACATTTATTTACCCTTTCTTGTTATCGGATTGAGACGAACCTGTATTCTTGGTCGGACTAAACTGAAACGAAATAGAATATAGAATACCAACAGATTGGATGCATCGATTGTGATTCAAAAATAAATATTTTCTTATGTTTTTTTCTAGGAAGTCTAATTAAATATAAGAAGGTAAAAAAGATTAATGTAACAGTTATAAAAGAAAATAATGTTTATCTATTCATCCTATTTTTTTTTTGAGGGATGAAAAAAACTAAGCATTCGTTATTTTACTTGAATGAAAGTTTTAATTAGTAGTTTATCCCAATTATGTTCTGTATCCATCTGATATATAATATTGTAACCTCGTATTATATTAATAATAATAATAATAATTCTTTATTTATTCTTGGATAAGACCCGTTACAATAATTGTTAAGAAAATGATATATACGTGATTGGATGCAAATAGTATGTGTTTATGTGTATGTGTGTATGTATCAATGTAAAGTGAGAACGAAGCTATCATTAAGTTGGTATTTACATTTTTGAAACTTTCTAGATTATAGCATTATCTCAAATAGTATCTATTTTTCTCCATCGTTCAGTTGGAATGTGTGTGTGTTTAATTTTTCCACAATGTAAAACAAAATTCTTTAAAGTAAATCATAGACGTTAATGACCTAAGGGTTTTACACCTTCAACCACGAGCCAACAAAAATAATATAATATAAATGATAGTTTCATAGATCAAAATACACTTATAAAGTAATGATTTAAATAAACAAAATAAAATATGAAATAAAAAATAGTTAACAATAATTATAAAGAATTAAAACACATGCTTTATGAATGACAAGAGAGAAGGTCAATCAGTAACTATCTAAACTTAATTTAAAACGGTAAAACCAAGACAGAATCAAATAAGCATAAAACGTTTCATCCATGTATTTACAGGTTTTCATAGTAAAACTGAACGATTTTTATTTTAATTATAAATCACATAAATGTAATATATATGAAATATATCTTAAATATTATTTGTACATCAAGAAGGTGATAATGATTTTGCAATTAATGCTGTTCTAAAAACGTAAGATAATAAAAAATAAAAATAAGGTTTTCATTATAAATTGTTTTTGATTTTGTACCTAAAACCGTAATGAACGGTTTTGAGTCGTCAGATTTTTTTTTTAAATTTTTAAGAGCTGAATTAAAAATATTCTCAAACTATTATATTTTTTAAATTTGAGTTTATAAAGTTGATATTTTCCTCTTGAGACACCAGTAATTAATAAAATAATTAATATTTTATTCTTTGTAGGTCGCATTAGCTTTAGAGAGATCAAAGAGAGGTGTTTGATTTATTTTTTTTCTTCTTATTTATTTCATTATGTTCTTCATTTACTTTGAAATAAGAAGAGGCGGCATTATGACCTATTCAAGCCGCTCCTTTTAGGCGGCCATTAAATATCAAGCAGAACAAAAGATTCTGCCTCCGTTTGAGTAGTTTAATTCCAGTATTTTCTGACGCTAATCCCGAGTGGAAAGAACACCTCGCTTCTGTAATTATATCCGGAACTGTCAAAACGTCAGGGCGGCCTCGGAGCCTTGCCTTCGGAGCGCTGCCTCCAAAACAGTACGGATGCATAATTAAAAGAAAAGTAATTACTCGGATAAGGGCCCTCCATCTTGAAATATTTAATGAGTTGAGGTTAATAGAGTGAAGTTGGCCGCCTCTCCTCCTAATATCAATGTATAATTTACCAGTAAATTATCTACGTGGAATGCCACCTACCTTCGCCCCTACTATACCAACACCTCTTAAATCCATATATAAGTTGAGGTTATTGCCGAAATTTCGAACTTATCATATGAATTGGTAAGGATATTGAGAATCATTTTCATGTTTTAATTCATGTTATTACATTTTATAATATTCATCGTTTAGTTAACAAGCAGTGGCGAGTTGTAAGAGTTGTATAAGTTTATTGAGTGATGAACCGATATAATACCAATATACAAAAGATATTAAAGAGACATTCTTATGAACTAACTCGGTGACTAATTACTATTGACTCTCAGCATAACTTCGCTATGGACTGAAGCTGACTTAGAGACTATTATCTTACATACTATAAACTACCTACTACATCTCTACTCTCTACTGTCCTAACTCTCCTACCTTCTCTTCCATTTCTAATCTTAGAGCTAATATAAATACAAGTAAGAGAAGAGGGGAGGACACGAAGTTTACATTGCTGACAACGCGGAAGCATTGATGAAACTTCCTTGCTGCAAAACTATTTTATTAAACGTGAGAAAGAAAGTGTTGACTGTGGGTACTATAATAGGATGTTGATAGTTGGGGGTGCAGTCAAGAAAACACGCAAAAATAGGTGAAACTATTTTATTTTAAGTGCCGACGTTTCGACCTACTATGTAGGTCATCTTCAGGGCTATGAGAAAACAGACAAAAAACAGAATAGACTGTAAAAATACATAAAATAGAGGTACAAAAAAATTAACAAAAAGTAGAGATATAAAAAAATGAATGATATATAATGAAAGGATATATGAATAAAGATGAATACATGGTAGATGTATAGAAAGGTGATAATGCAAAACAAAATACAAAGAGAGCAAAGAAGTTAAACAGAAAAAAATAAAATGAAAAGGTATGAATATAATGAGTATGGACAATTTAGTATAATAAAGATAGAAATGTATTGCAAAGAAAACAATAGTATTAAAATAGACTCATGGGGAGTATCATAAGTGAAATGAGAGAACATTAATTAAAAATATGATACCTAAGAATACATCGAGAAGAATATATTATAGAACGTAAAGAAAAGGAATCTAATGTATGACAGGCTGAGAAGTGAAATATAAATAAAATTTTAAAAGTATAAGTATCAGATGTTATGTAAAGGTATAAATGTTATATAAAGGTATACACTATACATTATATAACAGATGTTGTATCCAGGTATACAGATATTATATAGAGGTATACATTAGGTATGAAGTTATATAAATAAAGATGAAAGAATACAAGGAACAATACATGAGAGATATAAGATATCAGTAAGTGAATAGAGATATATTATAAAAAATAATGATGTTCTGTGAACATGAACTCTTTAATTAAAACTATTTAATTAAAACTATGATGGATGCTAAAGTGATGATGGGAGAAATAGGTGTGAAGGAAGGAGATGGAGAAAGATGAAGAGAAGATATAAATAATATGAGACTGTACGAACCCGAGTTCATTTATATCTTCTCTTCATCTTTCTCCATCTCCTTCCTTCACACCTATTTCTCCCATCATCACTTTAGCATCCATCATAGTTTTAATTAAATAGTTTTAATTAAAGAGTTCATGTTCACAGAACATCATTATTTTTTATAATATATCTCTATTCACTTACTGATATCTTATATCTCTCATGTATTGTTCCTTGTATTCTTTCATCTTTATTTATATAACTTCATACCTAATGTATACCTCTATATAATATCTGTATACCTGGATACAACATCTGTTATATAATGTATAGTGTATACCTTTATATAACATTTATACCTTTACATAACATCTGATACTTATACTTTTAAAATTTTATTTATATTTCACTTCTCAGCCTGTCATACATTAGATTCCTTTTCTTTACGTTCTATAATATATTCTTCTCGATGTATTCTTAGGTATCATATTTTTAATTAATGTTCTCTCATTTCACTTATGATACTCCCCATGAGTCTATTTTAATACTATTGTTTTCTTTGCAATACATTTCTATCTTTATTATACTAAATTGTCCATACTCATTATATTCATACCTTTTCATTTTATTTTTTTCTGTTTAACTTCTTTGCTCTCTTTGTATTTTGTTTTGCATTATCACCTTTCTATACATCTACCATGTATTCATCTTTATTCATATATCCTTTCATTATATATCATTCATTTTTTTATATCTCTACTTTTTGTTAATTTTTTTGTACCTCTATTTTATGTATTTTTACAGTCTATTCTGTTTTTTGTCTGTTTTCTCATAGCCCTGAAGATGACCTACATAGTAGGTCGAAACGTCGGCACTTAAAATAAAATAGTTTCACCTATTTTTGCGTGTTTTCTTGACTGCACCCCCAACTATCAACATCCTATTATTTTATTAAACAGTTTGTTTAATGCCATTGACCGATGTTTGATTTAATTGACCTCCAAACCTAAGTGTAAAACAGAATCTGATGAGGAAATTGGTTAATCCCATGTTTGTATGTACATGTGTGAAATAGTAATAGTTGTTTGATCATGAAATAAGAAAAATTAAATATAAAAAAAAATAAGGATGAAAAATATAATTACCTAATAAAGAAAAAATTATAAGAGGGCTCCCTGAATAAAATGACTCATTAGTTGTGAATAGCATTGGTAAAAACATCCCTTTAATTTGCTGTTTTATTGTTATTTATTCACCAGTGTTACGAAATCTACAACAATGAAGATGATTTTCCACAGTCTCTTTTTTTTTTTTTTGTTATCACTATTTGGTTCAATCCATTGATACAATTTAGACCATAATTTTTATACCATCACGTGATTATTATAATACATCTATCATAGCCTAACTATTGTTTTTAAGCTAAATCTTTTTCGGTCAATTATTCATTTTTTTTCATGTAAATATACATATATATATATATATATATATATATATATATATATATATATATATATATATATGTATGTATGTATGTATGTATATTTACACGAAGAAAAAAAAATATATATATATAATATTTCACAAACATATCATCTTGGTGTATCATTATTATACAAAGAAGAGAGATTAGTGTCCTGAATAAAGTAGAAAATAGTACACTGTAATGTACTCAGAGGACACATGAGCAGCTCCATTAATCTCCAGTTGTAGTGTGAAATAACCCGAAATGGAGCCAGCAGGTGCACTATGAGGATTAATGACCCCCAACACAAGCTATGATTTTGATTAATAAACGCTCATCGTGATTAATAAACTGCATTGCCAATTAAACGGCATCAATCCATTCTTCCGTCCGAGATGAACCCATGTCATCTAGTCACCTCATTCCGAACACTGTAAGCTCTATAGCTCTACATTAAAGTTTATACTGAAGATGAATGGAACCCAAGAATAATTATCTACAGAATAAGCGATCGAATGACTATGACCACCAAAGTTAAGGAATATAAAATGAGTAAGGGACTTTAATTTAATTACTTCAGGTCAGTTGTACGGTTTTTAAGACATATTTTATGAATGTTATGAAATTACATGATCAAAAAATTAAAAATTAAAAAAAAAATCATGAGAGAACGGTAAATATATTTATGTTATAAATTTATTTTTATCTAAGATATCTTCAGGTCTGAAAGACGATTTTTTTTTTTTAATCTATAAGGGGTAAAAATAAAATTAGTTTTGGAAAAGTTCTGCTTATTCCTTTCAGCACAAAAAAAACTAAGTATTATAACATCCTCGTTCTATGAAACGTTTAATAATCTTGGCTTTAAACGATAATGAGAAGAAAATATGTGCCTCTGTCATAAGAGCGCTGATCTGCGGGGAAGGTATATATGTAGAAAAATTCAATCTATTTTTCCCGGTCGAACCCTTGAAAAGGTAAATTCAAAGTTTTAGTTATGTTATTATTATTATTTTATCTGTTCCTAAGTCGCAAAATGTTTATACAATTAAAAATTGTCATAGGTAATATTTCAGCTTTTCATAGGAGATATTACAATGGTAGAAATTGCAAATCTGAAAATAAGTGGAGCTTCATTTCACTACCGTTCCCTAAAGTATTATCTGAAATAATATATAAATATAAATAAAATTTAAATAAATTGGTTACACAATGTATTATACATAAATTGGGCTTAAAAGCGATTTTGACTGACATTTTCATGTCATTCAAGAAAGTGGGTACTAAGTTTTGCCTTAATTTTATTTTTTCAGAAAGCGTAAATAATAAGCTTAATATTGATGATACGCACCTTCTTCCTTTGATGTTTACTGAAATAATTAATTAGTATTAAAACTTTATGAATAAATTATTTAATTATTCCTTAACAAAACTACCCACTCATGCCTTGTTACTTGAGGTATCGAAAATCGGATATTTTATAAGCTCATCATTATTCAATGGAGCTTGGACATTGATGGAGAATGAGGGAAACATTAATTATTTATAATATTAACCCAAATTGCTTATTTTGGATGAAGTATTCTCTTCGTCGGGTATTTAAGCTCTGACAGTGACGATATGCATGCCCCATTTCTTTAGTTAAGTTGAAATTATTTTCATAAATAAATGTCTAAGCGGCTCTGTAAGGAGAAAAGTATACGTTTCATGACAGATAAGGAAAAAATTATATTTTTGCCATGAATAATAAATAAGGACGTATAATTCCTCACGATTCTATATAACTTTCCTTATAGCGTTCCCTTTTTATAGTATTTTAATGATGTATTCATCAATTATTTTAAGAATAGTGTGTAGTAAAAATTTAAATCTCTATTTATTATTTATTTTTTAACGGCACTTTATGCTGTTATGGCTAATCAAACGATGCTATAGAGGGAGTAATAAATTTTTCCTTTCCAGGTATAAATAGGAAATGATCTTTAACGAGTATCTTACACTGCACAGACTCAGAATCGCATTTTACGTCCTCACAGAAGGACGTAATAACCATGATTTTTTAGCTTCTATTAAATAATCCTGATGTCACCAGCCGGGCTGCGATAGAATTTTTTTTTTTAATCGCTCTATTCCATTATTTATTTTCTAGTTATTAGTTTTTTTCCATTTAATGCGTGTTTAAAAAAAAAAAATAGGAGAATATTTAATTTTTTAGTCCGATTTTAATTGATAATTTTGAAAATTCCTTGTTGAAAGTTTTTAGTTACGAACCTGACTAGGGTTCATCCAAATAACTTATATTTATCTCTTCCTTTTTTTTTCTTTTTTTTTAAGTGAAAACTTCTTTAGCCGCGTTTAGCTACTTTTGTTAGAGGTTTAACTAGTGGGTTTGCATAAGCAACATGCATGAGACCGGCGAAACCTATGGATGAGTTATACAATTTCTTTTAGTGGACATTCGATTAAAGGTTAGAATTCCATCGATATATTAGAATAATTATATTTATCTAAAAAGTCATTTAATAGTTATGCTTTTGATACTAATAATAACTTAAAACTGGTTGAACTTTTCGTTTCCCCAAAAGTTCTTTCGATTTTATTTGTAATAGTTAAATGTTTTGTTTCACGATATGATTGAAAGTACAAATGATCCAAGTATTGTTAAACTTAACGATGATGATAATAATGCTAAAAATGGAAATAAAATCTATGTAAATACAAATACATGGTATAAATACTATAACTATATACTTAGTATTATTTAAATTAAATTATTGATATTTTGTATTAAGCTTATGCATCCCTTCGTATATTTTGATTAATAAAAAAACTACTTGAAAACGTATATAATTGTTCGGAGTGTCAATATGCGTGAAATCAGACTAATGTTAATAATTTGAAATTTAAACAATCCAGACAATAATTGATTTAGAAATTCAAAGAAGAGGATAGTTATTTCAAAGTCTTAAGTTTTCACTTCTACGGCAGGCCTCATGATTGCCTTTTTATTTTTTCCGAGCCCTAAAAACAGAACATATTCCTCACAATAACGACACTTAACACGAACTAATCAGAGCTAAATTAACATTGGAAGAGCGTAGAAAAGCGGTATTGTAAGAGAGGGCAGAGGAGGTGTTGTAGACAAAGGAAGGGGTGAAACGGAGGGTGAAATAGGGGCGGACACCCCTATCTGCTTGTATACTCTCCTCGCGATCCATCAAACCGGAACGCTACCCGCCAACATATTCCTCTCCCTTTACCAACACATAATTTCTCCCGAGCTATTATATATTTATTTATATAAGCATTCCCGTTAAATTCCTTAAATAATGTTTTTTATTCCTCCATTCAAATAGAAAGCATAACGAAGTATATGTATAAAGTATATGAAAGTATCCATATCGGTTCGATATCCTTATGAAGTTTTCCCAATTTCTGATAAAATCTAATTTCGTTTGTTTATTATGATACATTTCAAAATTTAATATTATTAAAAAAAACCTATACCATTACAACTCATAAAGAGTTTTGGGTTCAGTATGTGGTAGAGGAGACTGTACTGTTTCTTGGAAAACGGTTGTGCAGGGAGATTATTCCCGGGCACTCACTTCAGAGAGGCTGAGTGAGCCCCAGGAGGGACTCAGATCCCAAAGGATCTATCCCCATATTTTAAGACTTTAAATACTTTATCCTCCACAGTAGGATTAATTTAATATTGTATGCCTGAATTAGGAGAGCAGTATTAAAACATTGACAACTGCTACATTGTTAATATGGTTTTGAACAATTAATCGATTTTGGGTAATAATTAAGCCTTGTCCAATAGAAAGTATAGCCAAAGTGTTACTACCTGTTTTCCTTTTTAAAATTAGTTATATTTCCATTTTTTTATGTTTATTTAAGTACTAATAAATAAATAAAAATTAAAATTATTAATATCTTCATTTATTTATTGTTATTCATTTCTATATTATACATAATCCTTTAATTATACTTTTTTTCATTTAGCTTAAAGCATTATTTTTATTTTTTATTATATATTTTGTTTTACTTTTAAAACGAAAATTTAAAAATAGTCCTAATTTTAATGTAATTTTTTTTTTTTTTTTGTTTAATGAAACCTTATCTCCTTTTTCTAAAAAAAATATATTAGTACGCAACTTCTAAAGTATTAATAAAATTTATTTAGTAGAAGTCATATTTTTTTGAAAAAATTCATTTTGTAAATTTAATTTATCAAAAATACCCTCCATCTACCAATCCCATGTTAGGTCTGATTCTGAGGGCAATGTCGTTAATTTAAAAAAAGTTATTATTGATTTATTCATTGAAACTTACAACTGTATTATAACAATACAACAAGTAAATGGCAGGAATGATACTTTAAAAAAATAAAATATTGCACAGAATATTTTACTTAAAGAGGTGTAATTTCCACATTTTGAAAATAAGTTAGTGCGCCTGATTGACTAAAACATACATCTAACATCATATGATTATTCTCTCTGTATTATTATGTATTTTGTATTCTATTAGTCTTATTTCATCATTTTTTCTGCTATATAAAATTATGTTTAGAGGTTTTGGACTGCATCTCAGTAATCTTGATTGAATGGCATAAAATTAGTGTAAATCAATCCATGAGTTTTAATTTAAAAATGATATATAGAACAAACATTATTTAATGTCGTTAGTTTGACATTATTTGGAGCCCAAAGAAATACAAACAAGATCGTATTATGTTTAGTTTGTTTACGTATCGCCAACACAGCCTCGGCACCAAAAAAATTAATCAACCTGTGTTGGTGCAGGTCGGCGATGTCGTTGAATTTCCCTCAGGGTTTGGGGTCGGGTGATCAACACCATACTTCGTTCGGTAATTGGCAACACATCTGATGAGGAGAAAAAAAGGGAAAAAAGTTTCCCTCAACCGTGCTCATCCTCTTGCGGAATTGATATACCTGCAATAAAAACCTAATGAATACGCCTTCTACCGTTTTCATCTTGTTTTGAAAATTAACTCCCGATACATAACAAGGTTTTCATAAAATGCAATTAAAACAATGAAAACTGAGTTAAATACTCTTCCTCTCCGTAAATCGTTATGTTATAAAAAATATCATTTCAAAATCATTTTTAATACTATATCGCCTTGTATTGTAACAAAAATATGGATGAAATTGACTGACATTAAAATCATCAATATAATATCAGAAATTTTCCAATAGAAGGATCAATATTTTTTCAATAAATGTTTTTAAAAAAAGTTCTTGCTATTTTTTTGTTTATATATATACACTTTACTGAGATATTTCAATCTGCCACAACATATTATTATATAATAATAATGACTTTAATTATTTTTAGTATCAAGCATTGTTACCAAAGAAAGTATATATTTATTTTATACCTCTCTTTATCACTGAAGTAAATTTGCAGTCACATTTTTAATTATATAGCCTAAGAGCCAGTGAAAAGCTACCTCTATCTATTTGACCAGTCCTGGGGTTTTGTACAGTGAGGCCCCTATACCTACAGTACATGAGGTGGGGAGTCACGAAGCCCAAAGTGGTGGACGTGGCGCTTGCTCAGGTGAGACAGGTATCGATTTTTGGCAAATTTTAAATGCATTCGACCATGTCTGCCGTTTTGAAATTTAAAAATATATTATTATTATTATCGAAAAACAACAATGGCAGACCATTATCGCGCGTTAAGCATTGTGGCAGACAGTTTTGAAAGTGTTGAAAATGCTAAACGCGCGATAATGGTTGTTGTTTTTCGATAATAATAATAATATATTTTCAAATTTCAAAACAGCAGACGTGGTCGAATCCATTTAAAATTCGCCCAAAATCGATACCTGTCTTACCTGAGAACGCGCCGCGTCTATCACTTTGGGCTTAGTGACCCCCACCTCATGTATGGTAGGTATAGGGGCAACACTGTACAAAACCCCAGGACTGGTCAAATACATACAGGTAGCTATTCACTGGTTCTTAGACTAATATTTTTTTAGATGATCGTTTTAAAAATAATTAACTATTTTTTTTTAAAATACCATCATTAACTTTTAGATTCTTTCATCTTAAATATGCTTTAGTCTTATATTTAGACGTCTATGTAACCCCTTGATGGTAACAGTAGTAAATAACTTAGTGTAATTATAAACTGTTTAATAACGGATGGTAGCTCGGTGTGTAGAACGCTGAGTTGATGTACTGAAGCTCCCAGGTTTAAATCCAGATGTCACAGATAAATTATTTAATCTGTTAGCAGCCACAGATTGACCCTGTAGGATATGGAGACCTGTTGGGGCTCACACAGCAACTACAAAGAGTGTACCCTTAACAGAGAGGAAAGCATGGCGGTTGAGGGTGATCTCGGACAAATCACCTCCCTGCATAACCGTTGTCCTAGAAACTCTACAGCCCCTACCATGTACTGAACCCAAGACCCTTCATGGGTTGTTGCGGTACATGTGTTTTTTTTGTTTTGTTTTCTAAAAAAATCTGAAAAAAATATATAATTGTTTTAATTAATGTTATTTGCATGGTCTGTCTACTTATAAGTAATAACATGCATTGAATGAATTCACTAGTTAAGAAGTTTATTATAATTCTCCCAATGATGAATAGCTTATTATAGAAATGACTAGGGTAAAGTAGTAAATTGATAAACTACTATTTACTGTAGAGTGGATCAAACTGTAGGACTAAGATCAATGAATTAAGGGTAAGTTAGTTCTGCAACTCAGACTTAGAATGGCAACTGTGTGGTAATTTAAAAAAATGTTTTAGGTTTAGTAACTCCGTCGTAAACCAGCGACTTCCTGCCCCCCTGTATCGTTTAATAACATCCCTCTAAGTCCTGTAGAACAGATCCGGTACTTAGGACTACACCTTGACAAACGCTTAACTTGGAATATTCATACTAGACTGAAACGACAAGAAACCGCTCCCCGTTTCAGGCTACTTAGAGCGTTTATCTAGTAAATGTTGAAGCTCCCAACTAATTACAAGAGACTCATATACATGAACAATCATTAGACCCATCTGGACTTACGGAATAGAGCTTTGGGGCTCCACTAAGCCATCGAATTCCTCTCGTATTCAATCCTTACAATCCAAAATCCTTCGGAAAATCCTTAATGCTCCTTACTTTTTTACGAACATAATGACCTTAACGTCCCGTTTATTGCTGATTTGGCCCGAATCCGATATCAATCTTTTCATGACAAACTTCATTTCCACTCAAACCCACTAGTTTCACACCTCGCAACCTCTTCAATTCCTGATAATCCTCCCAGGCGTATGAAAAGAAGATGGCCTCGTGACCTTCTAAGCTGAACTTTTTATTTGAGTACTACCACTGGGTAGTTTCTCTACTTGTCTTTTCATGTAAATGTATTCATTCATTACATTTACTTGATGTATTCTGTATACAGTTGTAAATTTCAATAAATATGTTTAAAAAAAAAAAAGGTTTAGTAAAAGAAATTGAATTTTCCCTTGTCACCAGTTACTTTGGGTTCATATACGGTTGATCCTAAATACAATCCTAGATCCAACTCACTTCCTAAACTTATATAGGGGACATCATACTTTCTTGCAATTATCTTTTAAAAGAATCCATTTTTATGCTTTTTCTTACTCCGTCAGTCCCTGTAATATAGCTATTGACATTTTAATCCTTAAAGTGTAAAATTCCTAGTTAGCTTGAGGTAGGAAGTGCGAATGGGAGGGAACAGTGATAGATATTGGTGGGAGGAAATCAGGCAGCGATAAACTAGTATAGGGGTCCTGGATCTCCTTGCTAATCCCTTTATCCATCCATACCTCTCGTCGCCTTTTCGCTACCTTTAGGCCGTTTGAGTTATATATATATATATATATATATATATATATATATATATATATATATATATATATATAGATATATTATTCCATTCTCACCAGTGATAAACATTTTTTATATTTCTAAATTAATTGATATTGATCACTTCCAATCAACACTAACTTGGTTTCGCTTGACTAGTGTGTTAAGGGTTTAAATGGGCAGATTTTAATTATCTATATTCACTGATAAGAACTGGAATAAATTATTTAAGTTAAATTGAAAATCTTACCTTAAGTAGATTAATTATTTTTATTAACTATTAGTAAACCTTTTACCATTTATATGAATTCAAATATCGATCAACACCAGGAAATCAATAGATAAGGCAATACATTTATTATTATGTATTTGTTAATACATTTTGTTAACACTGATATATTATTAACCCCAATTGAAAGCAATTAATACACAAATTGTTTTCAATTGAAAAACAATATAATGATCAGACTAATCTCAATAGAATAATAATATAATAAACAAGTTAATTTCAATAGAAAAACAATTTTACCAATTTCTTACTATCAAATCTCCTTATAATCAAGATATAACACACTAACATATTTTATTTATATAGCGCTTTTGAATTTATTTAATTCAATTTTAATGAGCTCTAAAAATTATATTTGTCAACGTTATTCTGCAGTATGTTGAAATCTAGTACTTGCATTTAATAGAAGAGGTGATCCTTTCGCTGTGAAGATTGCTCTATGGGTATAAAGATGTACGTTCCAGTATGAAGGCTTCAGATGAGAGAGATGGTCATTGTTGTCCGAAGGTCTGAGATCTAGTGCCTTGTTTTTTATGTGGAAGGGATAAGTGAGAATGCCGACCTCTAGTGGCGTTTACCTGAACTCTCCAATGATGTTAGAGTTTATCATTGAATTCTCCTGATTCTCCAGGAACAATTATATCCTCCCGCCTTTGTTTCCAGGTTTTTTATATTAAATGAGGAATGACTCTATATTCTTCTTAGATAAATGATTCGTTCATTAGACGATAGTCGCGCCATGTATCAATATATATATATTATATTATATCTCCATAGGTAGAATAATTAAAATGGGTATTGCTAAGGCGATGTTTTAATTATTTATTCATGTTTCGGATTGTATAAATTAGTAAACAGTATATCGTCGATCCAAATGCAAAGTATCGAATATGAAAAAAATACATTTATTGTCTTAGATTTATAATGATTGTTTTAGAATTGGTGAATGTTATTACGAATTCTATGCAATTTCTATATTATTAGATTATTAACTATACATTATTATACATATCATACAAAGTCATCTGATATGCACAAAAAACTTTTAGAGACATAGGTAAAATACATTTGACGATACACAATGGTTTCACACTACCGTAAAAAAAGTTGCGTTTTTTACTATTGTATCGACGATAGACCATATTTTTTTTTATCTGCATTGCTACCATATTGTATCATGCCGTCAAATAATATAAATTAAATACTAAAAATAAAAACTTCCCTCGGTCCAATCTAGAAATTATTCCAAGTGATTCTAATTTTAAGGAACTTAGTAACTGTGATTATATAACATTTTTTAATATTTTTTTGCATTTTTAAAACTTTTGATCTTGAAATGGTTATTGTTTTTCATTCACTTATTATATTAAATTCATTTTTGAATGTTGCAGGTGCGAACACTGTTCGTCAGCGGGCTTCCAATGGACGCCAAACCGAGAGAACTGTATCTTCTATTCAGAGCATATGAGGTAATTACACTAATTATATTTAAACTAATTAACTAGCTGACTATAAATTGATTGATTACAAAATATTTAAATAGCATTACTAGGTAAGGCCGGTAAAAGCGACAAGTGTTTTGAAATCAATTTTGAAGGCAAAATACTTTTTTATTATTAATAAATGAGCTGTTATTTGCGAAAGTCCTATAAGTCCATATTTTTTTTTTTTTTTTTATTTATCGAGATATTTAAGGATTTCCATTTGAATTAATTAAAAAATATGGGCAAACGTTTACTCTTAGCAAAAAAAAAGAATGATTTTTTTAACACTATACAGCTTTTAACTTTTATTATGAGATGATAATTATTAAAATTGTTTAAAAGATAATTCCATATTATACCACTTTCATAAATAACACCCAAATAACTGAAATAAACTAAACTTTGTAGATGATTTTTTCAAATAATTGTGAAATGATGAATTTTATTACTAAACCGTTTCATATCGTAATTTCCGTTCCATGTAGCTTATGTGTTTAAAATCGCAAATCCCGTAAAGAGTTTCGCGTGAAAATATTATATGAAATGCTTAATAAAGCTACAGAAGTGCTGTTGTATGGAGATAATTGAAAAACTTTTTTATAATTTTTTATTAATTGTTTTAATTTTCAAAATAAAAATATTTAAAAATTAAAACAATTAATAAAACTTTATAAATAATATAATTACGATGGGTCAACAAGACCCTAATGAAAGTAATGTTCTATGAACATTCTTCCTCGTGTATGCATCGCAAAAATTGCGAGAACACGGGTATATGGGATCGGTGAAGAGAACGGATTTGTCCTGACTGAGAGGCGACCCCTTGTAGCTCAAATGGTAAGAGCTCTGCCACAGAGAGGCAGACGACCTGGGTTCGAATCTCGGCCAGGGCACATCATTTCTCTTCAAAATAAAAATAATTGAAAAACGTTGATGTTCAAATAGTAGTTTTGCTTGTAACTGTGGATTTGTTCACACCTTGGAGTTTTTTTAAATTAATTTCTATCCGTAATAAATGATTATTGAGTATCTCAAGAAAAATTTTAATTAACCGGTAGATAACTTGTTTAGCTAGCCAACAAAGCCATTTTGTCCAAAAATGATATTGAACAAATACTCGGTCTGTGCTCGTGAGGAATTTCCTACTCAACTTTTGTTTGGCTGAACGTCCCGAGGGGTAGGAGTTAGCAAACAGAAGGATTGTATCGAGTCTGACCTTATATGTTTAGTTTTTTTATTTGTATTTTTCTCCAGAACAGTGCTTCCCAAATTTTTGTCATACTTGTATCCCCTTCAATAACTTTCGTACCAAACAAAATATATTTCGCATCTATAACCCTCGTAACTGCATTATGTTTATTTTCATTTTTAATAATGTGTGACTTAATCGTTAAACAATTTCAAATGGCTAAAACACAAATAGTTTTTTTTTTTATCACTTATGGCTCGTGTTCAAATTAATATTTCATTTACATTAATTTTAAAGACGTCTGCTAATTAGTAGTTAGGTTTTTTATAATAGAATGACGATACTTCAATGGCCATCAACATATTTTTTTTCGTTATTTGTACAAAAAAAATTGGAAACATTAATAATAAAATATAAATGAAATAACTGGAGCTTTTTTATATTTGAAATTGATGCATTCCATTTCTTCCCATTTAAATTCAAAATCAGTTAAAATTTTTACAATTTAACAGATCGGGTACCTCCTTTCTATCCAGATATAATTAGAATAGGTGTCTTAAATAAGTACTTGCGCACAGGCTCGAGGGTCCGCATTTTTACACTCTCATAACGCATAACCAAGGATATTTTACTCTTTTTTAAAAACCCTAGGACCAAATTCTGGGCTGTGTACCCGCAATCACTGGCCTATAATGTTGTTATGCTATCCACAACACCACAGCTGACCCTTTACCAATTTTGAAATGAGGCTTTTTTTTATGAGAATCTATTATCATTTTTTACTATTTGTCGTTTAGATTTAATGGTTTGTTCTGGCCATGAGAAGAAATACAATACAGGGTTTCTGCATGATGTATATCGAAGAGGCAGGGTTTCACCGCGTCATTTATATCGAATCTAATATCATTAGTGTACTGATAAAGCAGTGTAACGATTGAGTATCCATTAACAACGAACGTACTGCGGCGGCTGGACGAGACCTCAGTATTCTGTAATCCCATCGCCCGCGGTTGTCTCTCCTAATTATCGTGTGTGGGGCAGCAAAGTGCCCCCGGTCGGGATTAATGAGTATTAATTGGCTCCCGCGGCTTTAGCTGCCTCATTATACCGCCCGGAAATAATAATATCGATTAGTAATTTACTAATAAACCTCCCCTTCAGACCTTTTTTTTCGGTTGGGAGGGAGCAAGTTAAAAATTAATTAAAAAGGGGCGCCGCCGGTCGACCGAGGCTCACGCAACTTTTATCTTAATTATAGTTAAAGTATTCAAGAGAGCACCCCAATCCTCACTACCCTCCAATTCTTTTAATTAGTAATAATACTAATGAGAGGTTAGGGCGCATGCTAAACTATTTAGGAAGGTAATGGCAACAGTCGCTCCTTCCAGAGGCATTACAGCCAGGCTAATACATTAATATTAATCCGGCTAATACATCAATTAACAGCTGGTATCTAGAAAGTAATTAATAGGTCATTACCTGTTCTTACCTTGCGGACGAGGCCTTATTACTTTTAAAAAACATTTCTTCTTATAATCTTCAATCTTTTTAATTAATATAATCCTGAATTAATTATCCGTGTACGGTGAACTGTACTCTCATGTTGCAAAAATTTCGGATGTTATGAGAAGGAGAATTGCATTTTATTGCCCACTTGTTAAGAATAAAACCTATTAGACTTACGAACCGGATTTTTACGTAATTCAATGAAAAGAATACCAAACCAGTCTGTTTTGAAGAGGTAGAAAATTATTTATAGTAGATGGAGATTACGTTATGTTCTGGAAAGCAACCGTCTCAGGGTGAAACTGGATACTCACCTGGTTTTTCAAGAAAACGGAAGAGAAATGGCGAGGAAGGAAGGAGGGAGCAGCACCGGTGACGGATCAGGAACTACTGGGCGAATATCAAGAAGACAGTTAAAATGACGTAGTCCTCAGGAGGCCAAAACAGAAAAACACTCTGAATTAAATTTTAGATCCATGTCGCTCCTTCAAAAGAACAAGTTATAACACAAAAAACCCAATTTTTAAATATAGGTATTTTAATGTTCCATGTGAGTTAAACAAATAAACGTTTGGGTATTTGTAAAGCAAAGCACTTCAATTTAAATGGTGGTATTAATTTCTTTTATTACCAATTAGACAATTTTTAAAACCTTGAAATTTTTTTAATTTTAACTTATTTCATTATTCCCCTAAAACTTCAAGTCCAAACATGACTTAACTAAAATATGACTGTATATAAAAAAAAGTTAGAAATGGAATACCTTATATGTCGTTTCTGAATTTAAATCCTTCAACCAAGACAATTGGTAATGATAAGTCATTGTTCTTTTGAGGGAGCGACGTGCCATTGAGGGTTTGTACATTTCTACTGTCGGACTAGTTAAGGATTTTTATTAAATTGCTGTGGAGCGCCGAAGGTTCCAAGTTCAAATCCAACTGTGGCAGATAAATTATTTAATCTGTTAACAGCCGGGGATAGACCCAGTTATACTATAAATGTGATGTCCTTTATGGAGGGAAAAACCTGGCGGTTAAGCGTGAATCAGACAAATCACTCCTTGCACAACCGTTGTCCCAGAAACAGTACTGGCTCTACCATGTATTGAATCTAATAAACTATCCCTTAATGGGTTGTAGTGGTGCATGTGTTAAAAAAAAAACATGATGGTGTAGTCTGTAATGGAAATCTATTGTTTGTTTTGATTTATGTTAGGTTTAACGATTACTTACTTTCAAGCAATTACATGCATTGAAGGAATCTATTTTTTATCATTTATTGTACATCCCTTATTATTTCTTATTAACATTCCATCTTCTATAAATTTATTTTTTTCAATTACAATAATACTACATTAAATATTAGGTCTATGTGTATGAATAAAGGTTTATATATTTCTACTATAAGACCAGTCTAGGGATTTGTATTAAATTGTCAATACTTGGGGAAGTTGGTACATTTCGATTTCTGTACAATTAGGTTTAGTGGTGTTACTCCGAAGTTGGGACTATTGTACAGACCACACAGAACTACTGGAAACCGCTTTACATTGCAACTTGTAGTGAGATTGTAACAGTGCTAATATAGCTCTTACATAATGTTGTAAGCATTGAGAATATTCCAAAAATATGCCTTATTTGTATATTGTTTGTATATATAATATATATGGTTAAATATTATTTATCGGTGGGAGTGACTACTGATTTTGTTTAAACTGAATTTTGTAATATAAGCCTTATAGGCCTTATTGGTCTTTCTTTGTTATCACAATGACTTTTTGTTTTTAAAGCTTTGTGTAATTTAGTGATTTTATTTTTTATTTGGGATTGCTCTGTTTTTCTCGTGCTAACTGAGGTGTAGTGGTGTAATGGTCAGTACAACAGCCTACTTACTATGCCCAATATCGTAGATTCGCAGAAAATGTCTTTTAATAATAACACAGTTTTATTGTAAAAAATAAATACACATTTCTAGTCAGAAACATACATAGTACTATTTCTTATTGCAGCCATTCCACTGATAGGACCTGTGTTGTAGTGGTCACATAACAGCCTACTAAGCTCATAATAGCGGATCCGCAGCACGGCAGTTGGACTTAGAATCCTTTAATGGGAGTAAATAATCCACAGTTAAGCCGTCCTTACGTATGAAACGTAAATTGGGGCTCACGCACCTGTGCGGTGTCAGGTATTCGTTAAAGATCCCTATCCTAATTCAACCTGGATAGGCAAAATTTAGAACTCCCAATGTAGCATAGTCAGATCAGCCATAGCAACATAAAGTAACGTTAAATGAAGCAAACAAACATTTTATATTCATCCTTTTTACGATTAATTAGTATAATAAAGCCTTGTTTTCATGTTTTATGTCGTCGTTTGATTTAATTAGCCGATGCAGATATCGAATTAACAATCTCTAGAAAGGCTGAGTCATGAGAAGACGAGCAGTCCTTTTGTCTTCTGGAATGGTTGTATTTACACTCAAATTGCAAACATGTTTCGTACTGCGAGTTCACATAGTGCATGTTATCCTTTAAAAAAAAGCAAAAAAAAAAAAAAAACGGTAAGGAAAGCTCCAAAAACTTTAGGCTAAATTTATTACACCATGTTTGTTGGTTTGGGAGAGAGGCGATTTTCAGAATGGTTTCAGTTGTAATTTTTTTTTTTTTAATTCTGTATTAAGAGCGTGCATATAATATTCACTAAAAGGCACTTTGATGTTCTAGGTGGTATATGATTGTTCTGTTGTTAAAATTAGTCATTTAAATAACTAGATGTAATTTACTCTGTTTTTGTACAATTTTATAATTTAAAAAATTTGTTCCAGGGATACGAAGGATCTCTACTAAAGGTAACCAGCAAGAACGGAAAAACAGCTTCGGTAAGTCATCAATAGCATTTATTAAGAATGTCGTAGTAATTTATTAATTATAGCATAAAGAATAAACATTTATTAGTTAAGGCTGAATAATTAATGATGCTTCTGAGAGGATATAATTGATCTGATATCTGATAGTCGTGTGTTCTATCTAATAGGGCTTTCCTTTCTTCTCTAGCAGTTTTCATCATTACAGTTGCATTAATCACACCTCAGTTTCAGATTATACCTAAAAGATGGAGACCAAATTTGTTAAAAATTTTGTTTAGAACTACATTTTTCTATAAATTTTTTTCTAAATCCTAAACAACAGATGAGGCGTAAATATTAAGAATTATTCCGACACTTAATACGATTGTACACAATGTTATTTAATTAAGCAAGTTAAGAAAATTGCTCATCCCTTGTTGTTAATGAGGTTTGAAATTATTAAAATAAATTTTAGATGTCTGATTAGCCAGCCATTTCTCATTTGTAGCCGATTTGTTTAATTCATTCTAATTATAATCCATCAAAAACTTTATTTTTGAAAAGTGGATTTATTCTCTTTTGACAGAAAACTTAGATACGCTCCCGCGAGCTGTTCCATATTATTCTGACATTGAGTATTTCATTTCTGAATATACTCATGAATATGATTTAATTAGTTATACAGAGTTAACTGATTAAGGATTAACTAAATATTTTCAGTTAAAAGTATTTTTAAAGTCAGGATGAATAAGGATAAAATCATTTTGTGACTACCTTGTCTGTTTCAATTCTTCCGGAAGTTTAGGGGGGGAAATTATTTTTATTAGTATATTTCAAATTATTTTACAAAAATACTTAGAGTACATTATTAAATTAATTTATGAAAGATAATGTGGCCCAAGTATCAGTAAAAAAAAAAATCTCAAGTATTGAAAAATGATTATTGAAAGATGACATTAAGACCCAAATGGAAGGTCTTCACCAGGACTTAAAATACCAGACTAAAAACATACAGAAAAAAATATACATAATGACATCAAAACCAAATAAAAAAGAATAAAGAGGGAAAATAAATAAAACATAGTAACACATGTGTGAAATACATACAAGATCACATTAATTGAGAAATTATAAATAATAAAAAAAAGGAAAATCAATAACATTAATAAATACAGTAAAATTTGAAAATTTAAAATTGAGTATACAAATTTATGAATGCACAAAAATATCTTACCATGATATTTCATAAGGTTGGCTATTTATTTAATTATTATTAGAATAAAAACGACTTAGCATCAATTAAAAAAGAATAAAAACATCGATGTTTCTCATGATAAGACTGTCTAAAAAGAGGGATTCGAGGTATTAGGCAAAGGGTTGTGTGTTGTTCAATTATCATAAAATATGAAGGTTCAATGGGAAAACCGGACCACTATTGAACCTCACATCTCCCGTTTAAATTAAGAAGTTAACCATTCTCTTCCCTTCCTCAATCTCCTTATTATGATAATTATATGGACAAATAAATAAAGGATATGGACAGGAATCCACCTGGTAATAAAGGCTCTTGATCCGCCAACCTTAAACTGTATATTCCTCCAGAGCCTTATTATTCTTATTATTTATTATTTTTTCCCAACATCTTTATCTTCAAAAAATCAATATCCCTGAGAATCCAATTGATCAATGCCTTTCTTTACGTGATCCCTAAAATCATCAAACGAGCATTCGACACATCAAACAAATCTTAATTCCTAACTACTTACTGTTCCAAAATTTTATTATTAAGTTTAAAAAATATTTTTAAAGCAAGTCAACAATATGATCTATACGGTGATGGTGATGATATATCTATACGGTGGCCTTAAGATACTCTTGTGAATAGATATAAACACCTAACAGTATATATAATCAAGGCATTTTTCTTTTCAATGACAAAATGTCAATACCTATATTACAAGAACCGAAACAATAAGAAAAAGCACCAAAATGGATTCTTTGAAAACATTTTTGTAAAAAAGTTTGATGTATGCGATATTAATTAAGGATACGATAGATTCTGGACGGTATTGTTTTTTAGGATTAGCCGCCCCTTAAGTAATAATTGGTAAAAACGTCAAACTTAATTTTTTTAACAAACTTCAAACATTTTATTAAAATGTAAGCTAAGCAGTTGCCATTTTAAACCTACGTTGCTAAACTAAACTATGGTTTTTACGTTACTTCGGTCCTATCGTTTTACCCTCTCTATATTTAGTACATAGTGGTTTAACTATTTACTAATATATACTGAACATATCTACAATAAATCATTTGTAACAATAATAATTAAATTAATAATTCTTTTTTTTTATCCATTCATCACATATTCCTTCTGGTTTTGACCGGATCGTCAAATTCTTTGCCGACGTTTCGCTAGCCATACTGCAAGCTTCTGCTTCAGGGCTTAATCTCAGACTATTACAAATATGGGCTATTACCAAAGCTTTGTTATAATTCCCACTTTTCCACAACCCCCTTAATACTATTTTCCTTTTTAATTATTGCTAAATCATCTTTAGACTTCACCCATATTCTGAATTCACATGGCAAGATATTTTTTCTCTGTTCACGTATATATATATACTCTATTTTATATCTTAATCACTCTTTTCCAAAACTCTGCGCACGGACTTAAAAATGCCAACAGTTGATGTACACTTACGAACACGTAAGAACATACTATACTACAATACATACGCTTTCAAGAAAAACTACTCGGACGCCCAAACCCATCAATAGAACAAATAGCCGCGACTCTCATGCCAGAGAACACTAGGAAGAGACGAAAAAGAACGTGGATGAGGGATCAGTTATCATTGGAAAATAAATCAAGCCACGTGAGAGGTACCGAGGTATCGCTGCCTACTGTTCTTCTTCACGCCTCTCGTTCAATTATGTTTTATTTTACTGTCAGCCAATCTGCTGATTGTCAATTTTTTGTATTAGATAGGCGTGGATACAAATATAAAAAGAAAAAAAATTACTGTTTTCATTTTACTTTTAATTTTTGTTTTCATTACTTGAAGCATATATATTTTAAATCCATTATTATTTTTAGTTTGTATCTCGCTCATTTAGCTAAGTTGGAGAAATGCAAAGTGTTTGATTTAAATTACATGTTATTATTATTTTAAATTTGTTTAACTACCCTCGATTTAATTTATAAACCAACTAATCATGATCAATTTATATATGTTATTTATTAGATGAAACTGTATTTATTAATTATAGCTGGTGAATATTTTTAATAATTGCCTTGTACTGTTTCAGCCTGTAGGTTTTGTGACGTTCAACACCCGCGCTGGAGCAGAGGCCGCTAAGCAGGACCTACAGGTGGGTATGCAAGGCCACGGTGTAGAGTGTTGGGCAGATCTCTGGGCAATAGCAATTACCAGTACCATGGTTTGGCTGGAAGCAACTGAACCATGGTACTGTAAGCCGGGGTTCTCACATTTCAAGTTTTTGTACCCAAGGCATTAAATTAAGAACCCAATTTTCTAGAAGGTCAATGTTTGTTCCTCCCTGATGAACTAGTCATAGATAAATTAAAATTAATCAATTGATTAATTCCTTATTTTATGATAAAATTTGAAGCTGATTTGACATTTTACAATGAAATATGATTAAGAGTTTAAATTAATACGTATGGTAATCAGTGAGAATCAACAAATACAAATATATTTTGTTGTTAGGTGTATCCGCATATTACCTCTTCAACGGTTAATTTTAAATTTGAAAATATTTATAAAAATACATTTTTCTCTTATTTTAAAGCATAATTTAGTCAATATCAGGAAGCATGAGTCATCTACTCATATCTAGGGTTAGACATTGAAAGGAAGTTATCTTGTAGCGGAAAATTTTCGAAAGTAGAAATTCAAACCGCTTATTAATTTCGAATTGGATCAATTCATATTCAATTTTATAAAGACCAGTAATAGTCCAGGATCCATGGTCCATTTTTGCACTTGATTAGTATTAAGCAGAATCTTCGTGAATAGCTTCGTTTCGATGAGACGCCCAACAATTTCCTTTGCGGAAATTCTCGATTGTGGTAGCTAAAAGAGGTAGCAAGAATAAAATATGTCAATTCGATGATTCCTAAAAATTTATTACTAACTGGTTTTTTTTTTTTGTTAAATCTCAAGATAATTATCTAAATTATTTGAAAATATATTTTTCCTACAAAATGTATGGTTTGGTCAAAGAGACCCCTCCTTCCAACGTGTATCGATAACGAGGTCATAAAAAATGATTACTTACCAGCTGGTTTTTTTTTACTTCGTTGTCGATACATATTGGAAGGAGGGGACTCTGATCAAACCATACATTTTGTAGGACAAATATTTTTTCAAATAATTTAGATAACTATGTTGAGATTTAACAAAAAAAAACCCAGTTAGTAATAAATTTTTAGGAATCATCGAATCGACATATTTTATCCTCGCTACCTCTTTTAGCTACCACAATCGAGAATTTTCGCAAAGGAAATTGTTGGGCGTCTCATCGAAACGAAGCTATTCAAGAAGATTCAGCTTGATACTAATCAAGTGAAAAAATGGACCATGGATCCTGGACTTTAAACTACGGCCATTAAAAAAATTAAATAATAAACTTTTACACGGAATAGGTGTTACATTTAACTTATTTTATATATCCCGATGCAAGCAAACAGTCCGGATCTTTCTAAAAAATACCATCTCCACATTCTTAATTTGTTATAACTTTTTTTCCCTTGATAATAATTCTCATCCATTTCACTAAAATACTCTTGAACTGATTGATATAATAAGATTAAGAGGAGGTTCCAATGTATGAAAATAAACTGTTGCTTGGACTAAAAAATCTATCGCTCTATTAGTCTAGAGACAGTCTGGTGAATTTCGTATGTTATTCCTGAGCTCATTCAAATTTCGCAACAGTCTGGTTGAGTTATTATTGGGACAAGTCACAGATTGTAGAGGTTAGGACGCAATGTTTTATAAGAAGGCCTCGAACAATACGTAGCCATTTTTGCATTTCGAGTAATTGGATGGATCCAGGAGAGATAAAGGCCAAGTATCGAAGGGTCACCTAACGTTACTCGCGCAAAAACGGATTCTTGATAATATTAAGTAATATTAAAATTATTAGAGAACCCAACGGACCTCTATTAGCGACTGTATTGTTTCATATAGCAAGGTCGTGCAGGGAGTTGATTTGTTCTAGATCACGCTCTACCACTGAGCTACTCCGCTCCCTTGTATTATTATAATACAGTTGTAAATTCCAATGTAAAAAATTTAGTTGATTACAATGCAGTTTGTAAGTAATAAATTCCGCTAGATTGCGTTAGCGCCGTGCAGAAAACGATAATGATTTCCAGCATAATCCGTATGCATTCATTTTATCACCGTTGCATTTCCCTGGTTGGTTAGGCGTTTATAAAATTGACGATGCGTGTGTGGGTTATGATGCCGATTCCCATTGGCCCTTACAACCGCACCCTTCCCCTGATTACCATACTAATATACACAAATTGTACTCCACTTACAAAAATTACTCTCCTCGATCGCCTTGAATATTCATGCTGGCTAATTGTATTAGTTAGGAATGTTATTCGAATACTCTCCTGTTCTCTGGGAACTCGGCTAACTGAGCAATATACTAATTGTAGCTGTGGGTAGTTAGCTCTTCCTTGAGATTAGTTAGGGTCAGATCAGCTTCTAAATTTTAATTACCACTGCACCTCTAGTGTAACCTTTTGTACATTGTTAACATGCTCTGAAGACGCTGAGTCTTCAGCAGTTCAACTGTAGTAGTTTAGATCTACCAACTGTCTATTCAGTGACTATTTTTTTTTATTAAATAGATTTATTTACTTTATTCATTAAGAGTTCTGAAAGAGACAAATAGCTATTGTATAAAGCATTAGCTTCATTTATAGCTTTTTGCAAAAGCACATAGACTTTAAATATATGTGAGCTCTGTGCCCTTTAGTGCAGCACAGGGCTTAGTAATCATATGAAAATTTAACATTTTAAGGCTTACTTCCAAGTTCCCGACGTCTTGAGTATTGCTACATTAAGTTGAAGTGATCTAGTTGAAATCTAATTTTTTTCTTTGTTGTTTTTGTTCACTACTGAAGCACATCATGAATTCTGGATAACTTGAGACATTATTGTAGTTTCAAAAAATAGCATGGGTTGAGGATGTGACTAGCCACAATCTTAAAGCTAATGAGTATTCTACAATGCATTTGTAATCTTAGTTCATTTTTATGTTTGTGTGACTGTGTTCTATTAGAAAAAATACCTATCTCATTAAATGTGCCAATTATGCAATTGTGCAGGATAACAAAATGAAAGAATAGAAAAAATAATAAGAAAAATTGTATCCAAACTATCATAAAAAAGGACAATATAAAAAAAAAGATTTTACTCAAAAGCATTTTATTTATTGGCATATAAACATTTTACTCATTTCATTTCAAGATAGTGGCTTGCCACATTCTTGCCCATAGCCCTTCAACGGGTTTTAATTTTTAATTAACAAATCTTCCATTGAAAGATATTGATTTCCATAATTAATGATAGACTTATAATTTAACCAATTTGCTGAACTGCATTCTATTAATAATAAATACATCATCATAATATTATTATATAAAATGTAACATCATAATATTACATCTGCATCCCCGGTGAATAAGTGATTGAGTCAAAAATGAGTTTCTTATGCTTAAGGAAGAGGAATCAAGTTATTCTTGTAGTGCATAAGTGGTTAAGTCAGGAATCGGCTTGAAATGGATTCATTCCTTATATCATAACTGCATTTGAAGCCAAAATCTACGAGAATGACACGATTCTGCTTCCCTCATTACAATTAACTCTATATGGACAAAATTCGACTTAACCATTTATTCATCAGGGCTGCAGATATAATTCAAGATAAGTGGTAGACCACTAGTTTAGGTTTTTTCCTTTTTAATGAAATGAAATATTGGCAATTGTGTTTTAAGTCTTTATTAGGTTTTCAAATTTAGATAATACATCATAGAAATAAGTGCTTAAAATCAAAATGAAAAATTGGCAAATAAAAGTTAATTGGTGGCAGTCGTTGGAGGAACTTGGGGGTTAGCCAGTGCTCACTGTAATCCTGACACACGAGCTTGCATTAATTGTACTTACCCTCAGTACACCTTGGCACCAAGTTAGCTGGCCCGACTTGAACCACTTCTCTATGTAGTTGTCACACCTTTCTCTATCTATCTACAAACTAAACAATAATTTTTTAAGGTGATGTAGGGCTGTGTGACTAGCCAACATGAGGCTAGGGATCACCAAAATGACCCATCACCAAGCACGCCCTCAAGCAATCACTTTCCGAAACCCCAAACTTCTCCGATCACCATCAATCATCGTTTTCTTTCTACGTTACTCATCAACCTTTCGTTTTTTATAATTTTATTTTTAACTTTTTTGTTATGAGCATGTCACCACCGTGTCAGTTTTAAAAAAAAATAAAAGTTTCTCTTTTCGGTATTATTTTCTTGTTTTTTATTTTTTTAGTTTATTTAGTTCATTTTCATTTGTTTTTATCATCAATTCCATTTATCTCATAATATCCCTTATTTAACTCTCAGTCCATTTTTAAATTCCATGATCCCTTTCATTCTTATAATTTTATTTTTTTAATTTTGAATGCATAAGTTGTAGAATTTCAAAGGACTTTTTGTTTTCTCTTCTTATATTTTGTACATAATGAAAATAAATATTGTATACAGTTTTACTGGCACCTTATTGAATTATTGAAGTACTTATCTCTTTCACTATGTAGAAGAAATTAAAAATTAAAATTATATAGTTACTTTATTATATAATAATAATATAAGTACTTGTTATCATATTATTTTTCAAATTAATTTAGCTTATTTATTCATTCTCCAGTAACAATGATTTTAACGTTAAAATTAATATCTGTAAATATTATCTATCTATACTCATCTATGCTCAAGCAATGCACATTGCTTAGGTACTGATTTCATTCCTCCCTAAGTGATAAACAAACAAATTAGTCAAATTCATAGTAAAATCATATTAGTTAAAATATAGCTAAATTTTGTAATAAGATATTCCTAAAGTTCCTTCAGAGTTCCTCATAATATTAATTTCTGTTATCTTAACTAAACAAACTACTTCTTTATTTGAGTAGTGGAAAGGTTATCTTTGTATGGCAGAATTTACTTATAAAGATCTTAGAATCAAAAGTTTATATTTGTGCCTGTTAGCAATAGTAAGAGCATTAGCCTATTTTGTATTAATGTTTTACTAAAAATATCTTAGTCATTATTAATTTTATATCATAGTTTTAGTAGTCCTTTAATTTTTCACAACTGATGCATCCAAAACTTTTAGTTTAACGCTTGAATTTTTTTTCTTTATCTCTTTATCATTACATTCGTTCATTAGTCACAGAGGATCCAGTCAAGTGAGTCTTCGTTTCACGGGTCTCACTTTCAGTACATTCCATATTTTTTTCTTCTGACAAATAGTGGCTACGTAAGGAAGTGGTCCAAAGCGGTTCGGGGTGATGGCAGAATTTTTTTTTTCATTTTTAAAAAGAAAAAAAAATTTGTTTTTTTGTTCATTTTTCCTTTTGCTCCACTGAGCTTTGAGGGGATTTTTGTTTGACTTGGGGCACTGTGATTGCAGCAGGGGGTCCGTTTCGACCCGGATATGCCGCAGACGATCAGGCTGGAGTTCGCGAAAAGCAACACCAAGGTCAGCAAGCCCAAGCAGCCCTCAGCAAGCCTCACCAACTCACACCCGACTCTCATGCACCCACTCACTGGACGTAAGTAACCACCATCTCGGCTATTCCTCTCAGGCCAATTGTCTTTCTCTTTGTACATATTCCATATACACACTGAACATATATACAATTCTCTGTAACAACACCAGAAGCAAGCCTTACTTTAATCTTTATTGTCTCCTTCCATCACACCTCTTCTGTTGCCTACAACATTCTTATATGCTTCATCTATAGCATAACAAGAATTTTTTTTTAGTTAATTTAAAAAAAAAAAATTTATAGAATTTTCATCATAGAAATATAGATGGGCATAATCAAGGTTGGGGTTGTAATCAAAAATAAAGTACATAGCAATGAAAGATATTGCTTTAATATCTGTGCCAGGCATTGATTTTAATTTTATAATTCATACAGCTCCCTTTGAACTATCCTTCATTAATTGTTAATATTTTATTTCTGACTGGGCACCAAATTTATATATCTGGATTCTAATTATTATTTTTCTCTGATTGGTTTTCTAATTGTATTTTTTTTAAATTTTATAGTTCATATAACTCCCATTGGAAATATTCTACATTTAATTGTTTATGCAAAGAGTCGAATCATTGGCTAAAGCACTCCTTGAATATTTTTACATCTAAGCCATTTTTAATTTATTTTAGACCTTGCTAAAAGCATTTTTTGTTTGTTTATTTATTTAACGTCACTTTATGCTGCTATGACTAATTGGAGAATTCTACAGTGGGAGCTCTAAATTTTGCCTATCCAGGTTAATTTAAGATCGGGAGCTAAAAGCGTTCAAATTTATTTACAACATGTCGTGTCTTTATCTTTTTTTTTTAGTTACGTAATTAGCAAAATATTTTTTTAATAATAACTATAAAAATGTAAACCATACAAAAGGATTAACAAAAATCAAAAAGGCCGCTTGCTGATTAAACTTGATCATAATATACTGAAAATTATAACTTCATTATCTTTTCTAAAATTATTTAAATAGTAAATATTCAAACTAATCTGTTATCCACTATTTAATAAAACTTTTGTTTGTACATATTCAATATATGACAAGCTGATATTTTCTTTTTATATATGTACTATTTCTATATATTTTTTTATAATGAAGGCTTTGCTTCAAGCTATATTGTACACACTTGTAATAGTTGTAATAATAGCCTGGGGGGAAAAGCCCTGAAAAAATTTACATAAACACAAGGCTACTCACACCAGCCTGCACTTCTTGTTCACATCTTTCCTCATCTTTATCATCACAAGGATTTAGTTTCTTCCTTTTATATTTATGTTTCTTTATATCTCATCTGTATAAATAATAAGAGGTTTGAGGAATTCTATTTTAGTTTGCTGTGTTTTGGTAACCTCACCTCCTTGGCGAAGGGCTATCTATGTAATTTTAATTACTTGGAAAAAAACATTCTAATTAGTTAATATTAAATTTATATTCATATATATTATCTTTTTTATCTATAATTATTTATTTAATTTTTTTATTTTCTTGCATGTGTATAATAAGTTATGTTTATACATACATATTTGCAGCAATGGTGCAGAACGGATACAGTAACAGTTGTTTTTTCCTCCTCTATATACTGTTATTTGTGTCTGTTATTATTCTCTAATAATTCAAATATTTGCTCTCCTTGTACATCTGCAACATTATTATAAATCATTTAATGTATATCATATCCTAGCCATGTTTATATTCCTAATAGACCTGTAAAGATATATTATTCAAAATCTTGTCTACTTCATATGTCAGAATTCTAAGGCAATGTCATTTGAGCATTTATCAGTGACATACATATACTTTTAAATTTTGGTTAAATGGGTTAATACTTTTATCTACAACATCTATAACAGGCAATCTGAGATAGTTTGATTTCAAAGACTTTTCACTCCTCCCCCAGCTCCTCCAAAAATATTTAAGTAAAAACCAGGTTTGAATCATACCTGCACTCTTTCGAAATGTATCTGCACATTAAATTCCTTTCACATTCAAATTACATCTGAGCATCAAGTTTATTTTTTTATCTCTTTAATATTTTCTTATGAGGAAGTTAAAGTATTAGTTGTTGACTAAGTTTTTTCTTTCCCTGATACTTACCAATTATGACTATCAATATTTCCAATTGAATAAAATGGGATCTTCTGAAATAGAGTCAACTATTTGTCTTGTTTGCCATATTTTTTTTTTGATTTAATAGTTATATTAAAAAAGTATAAGTAAATTATTTTGTATAAATTTATTAGCAGGTCCCAACAAATCAACGTGACTTTTTTTTATATTTAACTTCCAAACAACCAAAATAAATTATCTAGAAATTTTATTTGTTTTATTTGTATATAATTTTTCAATTAGCAAATGTTAGAGGTTATTAATCTATAGGTCTTTCACAAATAAACAGTTTAAATTATCCAATATTTTATCATTTTATTTAGGTTCATTAGCAGAAAGTACATAAATAAAACCTGCAAAATTGTTACCATTTATTGATTCATATTTTTGAAATTATGTCAATAATTCAGAAATATACCTATTTTGACAAGGATAGAATCAGAATGGATAGTTTTGTCTATTTTTTTTTAAATACAATTATATTAGTCAAGATCAAACATTATTAAATCAATTTCTTCCTCATTTCCTTCTTATTGTATGCAACCAATATTTTACTATTAAATTTCATTAATAATGTAAATGAATTGATTTATTTTGTTTACATTTATTGACATATTAACAATTTGATTACTAACGTTTTTTCTAATGTTTGGTCTGCTGTAAAAATAAACCATTTATGAAATAGTAATTTTTTTTTAATCTGACTTTTTCATATTTCCAATGAGGCTATAATAAACAGAATAATATCCAATATACTGGCTCGTATGAAGATCTAAAGGTTAAAAACTATTTAATTTCTTCTTATGCACCAGAATCTACTGTTATATAACAACAAGGAATAAATCAACATCTTAATGGTTTTTAGTTTTTAATTTTTAATTTATTTTTTCTAGCTATTGTCTTTATGTAACATTCTAAGTAATCTGTATAAGATTAGATAAGAAGTGTTGTAATGTCTAAATTTTCTATAGAAGTAATTAGCAGGTTAAGAAAGCTTTATCACCTTTTTTTTTTTTTTCATTTTATTTATGTTTCTTTCTGAAACATGTTTGTTTGTATTACCTATATTTCATAATAAAATGCAGAATTACAAGTAAAATTATGTGAATGACTATCGAGGTCTATATATTACTCTGTGAAATGTTGAAACGTGTTAAAATTAAAATTATTATATTAAATTTAAATTGATTGTTTTAATATTAAAACTATGATGAATTGAAAATAATAAATAAACTTATTGTTATATGACGATAAATTATGAAAGATATTTAAACTCTAAAAATGAATCTTGATTCTTATACTTTTTTACTTTATTATGAAATAGAGCATTTTCTTAAAATTGTCTTTATTTGACAATAATCTACATTTATTTTCATATTGAAAATGACTAATCTACTTTTTTTTTTTGTATTAAAATCAGAAAAATAATAATTTTTCACAAATGTATATATTTTTATGATCTGAGATGTTTATTTATTACTGTTACAGACTTGGGTGGGCCTTTCTTCACCGGTGGACCTGAGCTTTGGCCTCACCCCCTAGCTTATGCCGCAGAACTACCAGGAACTGCTCTCCAGCATGCCACACTGGTCCATCCAGCTCTTCACCCCCAGGTCCCAGTACGTTCCTATCTTTGACTATCTGGAGACAAGCAGGAGAGTGTGGCCGACGCCCCATACCACCATGTAATGTCGATACAGACAACTAGAGAGAGAGAGAGACACCGACATGCACCCAAGAGTTTCTGTTTTTGCTCTCCTGTATAGTACCCCTGCTTTACCAATCCCAACAGTTTTTATTATTAGGCTACATAGCGAAACCTTTTTTTTTTTTTGATCCATTCTTTTAGACTGGTAGCTTGCTTATTCCACCCTTATCCTGACACCGTATGAATGCACTTTGCTTCATAGTATATTTAAAAGACATTTAACCGCATGTATTGCACCCAAAAATTATCCTTTTTCTATCAGCCTTCTTTATTATTAATATCATTATTGAATGCAACCCTTCCCTTCTCTTTTTTTCTTTTAATACTGTTTTTATTTTAATTATTCTATTCAAAATCTTAAATGGTATTTTTTTATCGAATCTGTGGTTATTTTTTCATAGTTCTTTTGTAAATAAATCTCATATATTTATTTATTATTTTCAAAGCTAAGTTTTGTTATTATGGTATTATTCTCTCCACAGTGATTCTTGTAAATTAATATTACCAGAATCACGATGTATGATTATAGTGATCAATGCTAATCTTCAGCTACTTAAATTTTCAAATAAAACAACTGCTTTCTATCGGCCCACTAGTTACTCTTTAGTTACTTTTTTGACACTCTTCCACATACAAATTTACAGCATTTTCATTTTAAAATTTAAGATATAATAAAAAAAAGTATACGTTTTTTAGTTGTGCTGGTTTTCTTCCAGACATATGTATGCCACAACTCATAGTCAAAGCCCTTGTTGGCCTACAGAACCAACTGAAAAAAATATAAGATTCTTATTTTTGTGTTTATAATATTTATTATTTGACAAATATAATAATTTTTTTTATGTTAATTTAATGCTCAATTTTTTCTTAGTGGTAAAGAAAATAACAATTAAAAAATGTTCTGCATTTGATGAAGTTAGTTGAGAAATATTAATTTATATTGGCTCCTATTAGTTTAGTATTTTTAATTATGTTTCGCTATGTAATACCTTCAGGTTAATCTATCCCTAAATCTTCATTGCACTCACTCAATTCATTTTGCATTAGTATTCATTTTCTTTATTTTTTAATTTTGTTTGATTTTTCTTTAACTCCACTTTGCACTTGTTCACAACTCCTTTAAATCCAGGTAATATTCACAGTACATGTTTCCATCTTACTATCACCAATCACACAAAACTAATACTATGAAGAATTGCTAAAAAATTAGGTTGACTCTAGAAATTTTATTACTCATTCGCCGAAGTGAAAAGATATAGCACGATGCTTTTGCTTTTAAAATATTAAATAATACATACTCATGTACCTGTGTGAGAAGAGAACAAATAATCTATAAGATGGAGTGGCTATATGCTCTTAAATCTGTACATATATGTGTATTTACATTACATCAGTTAACTTCGTTACTTCGAGTTGGTGAAACAGTGCAACTCTGAAATATCTAATTCCCACTTAGCTTGCTTGTCTCCTGTATTTTTTTTCTCAATTTAATGTTATATGTTGTTTTCTGTTTGCCTGTACCCTAATAAAAGGGGCTGTATTGTCAATCTGACTTATGCATGTTCTGAACAATCCATGAATACAAATGGATAATTTTATTGAATAAGTTATGAAAGCTATATGTCATAGGCTTTTAAAACATCTGATATAGATTACCTTGGTCAGTTTGTTGCAAGCCATTGGTAACTGCTTAGCAGAAAAAGAAAGCTTTAATAATTTGTAATTATAGTTATTTATAAAACTATATATTAGGAAATTGCCAAAATAAACATATATTATGATTATTTCAATAGAATATCATGTTTTCTTTTCCTGGTAGAGCAGTCATCAATGTTTTTCAGTGATTTCTATAATACAGTAAAACTCAATCACTAGACATGGATAATCAGATAATATGGATAGAAGAATTTTTCATTAACTTAACACAAATAAATAAATACAGGTAAAATAAGAAATAAATAATACATTATAGATTGATAAATACTTATTATATATATAATAGATATTTTTGTTAAGGCTGGAAATAAGGTCGATGATCATTGGATTGTTGATGTTTTACTGTATATTATATATATATATATATGCCTGATTTTGTGTAAAGTACGTGGCTGTTAATAATTTTAGAAGCAAAGTTATGCATGGGATCTTCCGCATTAAATATTTCAACAGAAGTTAGATGTATACCTTGAAAGATATAACAATGGAGCTAAATTAATCTCAATTGTTCAATTAAGCTTTTATATTAATATTTTGATAGACAATTTTTACTGAAATTATGCAATTTACTTAATTTTTTTAATCTCAATTTGATGCTACGTATTAAACGTAGAACTTTCGTCATTAACTTTTTATCAAGTGCTCAGTGTTTGATACCTCAAATATTTGTTTTGCTCCTTATTGTATTAAACTACTTTTATCATTGGTTTTAATGTTTTGCATAAATAGTTAAATTGTTTATATGGCTCAGTTACTCACTTACAAATTGATTTTTTGACTTATCGTCATTATGTTTTTTTTGGAAAGTTTTCAGACATATTCAAGTTTTCTCAGTCACATAAAGAGGAGTCTTCATATGAAAATTGAACATACATTTGAGCTTAAAATAATAAAATTAACTTTCTGAGGTAAAATGTATACACTAACTACTTGCTTCTCTAATATTGAAGGGCTGGTTAGAAAACTGTTGAGATTCATACTAGAACCATCGATTTAATGCATAATAAAAAAGTCAAGACAATTACTTATATTGATACTTTTGTATTACAGGCGGCATAGAAAATAATTATAATAAATTTATTTCATTATATTAATCATGCATTTTTTTTATTTTTTTTTTTTATGAGATTCCTATAATAAGGAATATATGAGGCATTTGGGATTAATAGAGCATAATTTTGAAATTTCAAGTATTGGCTTTTTCACATTTTTCTCAATTTTAGTCAAGCAACTTTGTCTAACACAACACTTTGCCACCTTATTTTTTCATGGTTTAAGTTTGGTTTTGAACCTGAAGTTTCGGGATCATAAAATTGCTAGACTTGAAAGAGCAAAAAATGTGAAAAAGTCAAATTTTGTAATTTCAGAGTTAACTCCTTTTGACACAAAACTCCTCTTACAATATAATATGATAATATGTTAAATTTTTTTACGAATTTGGGAATACAATTTTTATTATTGATGTTACTTTATAGAAATGATTTGGAGAATTTTATGATTAAATGCTACTATTTATTGTTATGGCTAATTTTAATAATAAGTTCTTATGAACATGTTTAGTGTATGTTTTTTTTGTATTTTAAATATTTATTTAGTTAATGATAAATAAAACTCAATTTAATTTTTTATTAGAAGGTGATCATTTTACCTGCTTTACCATAACATATTTTGTCACTTCTTAACAATTAGGCACTCCAGATGGGAGGCGCAGCACCGCCATTGACTCACTCACTCCCTCACTTTTTACCATCTCCAGCGCTAGCCTCTCCAGTTGCATCCTCTCCGACTCCAGCAGGCACGATTCCCAATAACGGGCCTTGCTCTACATTGTTTGTCGCTAATCTTGGCCAGTTTGTTTCAGAACATGAACTCAAGGAAATATTTAGCAGGTAATTATATCACATTGTTTTGTTTTTTAAGTTTTAGTAATTTTCTTAAATTATCTATTATGAATATTCTCACAGAATATTTAACATAAAATTGTAATACACACAGAGCCACAATAATTCCTTACTTATTTCATACTAATTAGGAATTTACTGATATCACTTGTATAATCATGTTTAATGTTATATTAAAAAAAATTGAAATAACATTTCTTAGTTATAGGCATGAATAAATTATTGAAGTAATATTTTGTTTGAAATATAAAAAAAAAAATTGTAATGAAAAATATAAAGGTTGTTGATATTTAAAAAATAATTACTGGCTAAAAGTTATTTAAATAATAACCAGTATAACAGGAGCCAAATGAATAGATGTACTATTTTTCATGATATTATAAAATTATATTAGAATTGTCCATATGAAAATCAGGTTTAAATAATATATTTCCGATTTGAAAACAAGAAATTTCCACATGTTTTACATATAACAGTAGAAAGATAGCTTTCGGTTCTATGTTTGGAAATATGTCAAGTAAGACTTATCGAAAGTCATATTTCAACAACTAATAAAATATGGATTATAAAATATATTTCTCTGCTCAAGAATTCTTGACTAGGATATATTTTATGTTATATATATATATATATATATATATAGTTTGTAAATTATTTCATCTTTAAATTTTTTTTTTTTTTTAAGAGTTGTTGAAGAAAGTTTAATTAATACATTTTCTAAAGTATATTAATTAAATTTCATCATCTATTTAAAAATAATACTTAATTCTATAATACTTTGCTTTGTATTAATATAACTTAATAAATTTATGTATTAGGTAAGTTATTCAATACTAATGTATTGCATTATTACCAATTATTCAGGTCACTATTGATATGTATATTTTTCAAGCTTCAGCTTTGATTCCTTTTGATTTGTTTAACCATTAAGGTATAATTTATTTATTTCCAATGCTATATACAAATAATAGCAGCAAAGGAAATGCCACCGTTGACACAATTTATGCACATGACAACGCTTATTGTTATCACAAAAATCACTATTATTGATTATATATTTTTTTGGTGAGCCTCTCGATCTACCCTAAAATGGTTATTGCTTTGTCAAGGTAGGGATCTGTAAATTTTACTCCTTTACATTTTACTGCATGAAAAGACAATAAAATCATGTGGTACATTTAAGGAAATTTTCAGTACAGGCATATACCATTTCTATGTAACTTATATTTTCTATTTTCTATTCCTAATTTGCCCTGCAAAAAAGTTTTTACAACTATATCATCTCATCTTTTAATCGTCATCTTTTCATTCATTTGGAAAAAAAGTAAATAAATTGAAATAATTAAGGGTGTAAAATAATTGAAGACATTAGTTGATGAAGGTATTATGACAAAAAAATCAAAATTTCCATTTGTTTTTCACACTTGGTGGAAAACGAACGAATTTAGTTTCATGTTGGTATGTCTATGTCTCTGTAATTAAATTCATATAATACCATTAGACAAGTTTGATGAAATGTTAAAAGAATTTGGGAATTCCATCTACCATTTCCGTTTGCTTGTGATATAATGTATTTTTATGATGCTCCTAATTATATCCGATTTGGCCTATAGAAAAGTTAGCGGTTATTGAATTTTATCAAATTTCATCCACATTCTACTTTTGTTCAAGAATGGACCAACATTTTTTTTTTAATACGTGCTCTATTCAACCTGAAATCCAGAAATTAACTAAGTGACTTGTGAATTAACCTTGTGATTAACCAAGCGAATTTGGTTGTTTTTATTACAAGGGGAGCATAAGTATCTAACACTTTTAATAAACAAAAATAAATAAATAATTGGAACTTCGTCGCATTGCACCTTCATCCACTCATGTCTGCAGTTGGCTTGAAAATTAATACATTCATACAAAAGGGTATATATATTAAATTTTTAATGTCTCCTCTTAGCAAATTCAGAAACTATAATACAAGTAATACTCACTTAAGATCTCTCTTGTAGATAAATTATAACTAGATAATTATTCTTAGTTAATTAAAAAACATTTATGCAGATGTAAGTCCTGTCTAAACTGGAACATTTAGGTATTTTAACTATTTTCTCATTCAGTTTTCATCTCATTCATTTTAACTATCTTTTTAAGTAGTGTGATATTATGGCAAATATTATTAGAAAAAATTAGGGTATTTCTTCCTATATTTTTCATGAAAGGCATAGAGATAATTCTTATTGAATGGAGTAAAATATACTTATGCTACCTTTCCAAAGTTTGAAATTATCATTACCAAGCATTGTTGTAACTCTTAAATTCTCTCTTTTCTTCTCACAAAGTAAGGTATAAGAAATAGTAAATTTACTTTGAACTTTTTGATCTTTGATATAACCATAAAAGGAAATGTGATTTTGGAAGTTATTACACCTAACAAAGGGTATGGTTTGTGTAGAAGCCTGCCAGCAAGAAGGCAGACTACTCCATGTTGAGAAGGTGATTGTATTATTATGTAAGTAGTATGTTGTGTCAAACTCTTATCTACGCAGGAAATCAGATTAATCTTTGAAAAATAAAATAGAAAATTTAATTACAGTCCTTTAAAGATAATAAAAATGGTCGATAAGAGTTTCAGATTTATGGACACACATTTGGTGTTTGTAGTGATACTTGCACACATACTCTAAAACACGTTTTCAATTCACAAAGTAGTCTGTGTTGTAAAATTGTCGCAGTTAAATTATGAACACTTGTGTCACACCGTCAGAAGAAAAAATTGGAGTTCTCACCCCCTACTCACAATTCCGTTCACAACTGTAATACACTTGTGTTTAATTTTTAATATTATTTCTTCACAGGTGTAGTTTCTTTTGTAGTAATTGTGTACCAAGATGTGGTCAAGTTATGAACACTAAAATTGGTACAAATATGTTGCTTTATATGTTTTTCATTCAGTATTGTTGCACTTAATATATGTGTTGTTTTATATTTTTTGTTGAGTCAGATAGTACAAATCTGTTTTAGAGGAAAATTGGGAAGAAAAGTTTTTTTTCTTTTGTTTTTTTAGAAACATTTGTTTTTCTTTTAAAGTCCACTATAATATATATTTTTAAAACCAAAAGTTCCTATTACTAAAAGAAATGAGCTTTTCTGTATTTTGGTTTTGTAGTTTTTTTATTTTTGAATACCATTACAGGATCTATAGGCCAATTTGATATTTAAAAAACAAACATGTAAACCAATAAAAATTAAATTAACAGGGAAAATGAGCTATATTTCTATAAATATTTTTAGTTTTTAGTTTTTATATAATGTTTTTTAAGTAGACTTCATTTATACCACGCTAAAATAACCTTTGACAGCAATAATCATTAATATAAAACTAGATAAAAATTGTATTTATTACTTTATTTAAATTTCATCTTTATAAATTTAAATTTAAAGTTCTTCCGTTTCTTGATATTAATTTAAAATGACACTTTTATTCTATTTTGGAGGAATTTATTTTATTTACAGTATACAAAAAAACAGTCAAATGTCTTTTTAACTATTTTTCCGGTATGATTATATGATTTTGAAAACATTTATATATGTTATTTGAAAAACATTTAAAATAAATCCATCGATCAGAGAACACAAATAAAAATAAAATTATAATATAATTGTTTAAGATTAAAACAATAATAGTTGATATACTAAGGTCTAGTTTATACAGTTTAGTGCTAATTCGTATTTTCTGCCAGTTTTCGGTTTCAATACTGATCATTAATGAATGGGAATATGTGGAAAGAATGAATCCATTTCTAGTTATTTATATTTATAGCTTGGGACAGTTATAAGTGATCATGGACAATAATATTTCGTCTAACTTTGATTTAAACTTCCTAGATGATTTTGACCCACTCATAATTATCAAAAGTATACTAATTTGACTATGAATAAATATTTTATTGAATGTATCTCAGCTTGCTCAAATATCAATTTTCTTCATTTCATTACTTTTTTTCGTCTTATCTCTTGCCTGTTGATCGAAAAATTATTTTTTTCACCTTTCAGCTTTTTATATGATCACAGAGTTATTGTATGATCATTAGTTATTCTTGTGGCAAGATATTTGAAACTTGTTAAAACTTATATTTTAATATATAGGTCTCCATGGGTCTGTTATAGTTGATACTCAGAAGTAAATTAATCATTATTTAGCACTAATTATCTGTGAACTAGAGCTAATAGTAATTAATATGAGAATATAAATTTATTAACATCTAAATAAATTTTAAAACCATATATTTAAGGCTTCTATATTTTTTTAGCTCATAAAGGGATGTAATATTCTGCATTTTAATTTAATTTAAAGTAAAAATGAGAATGTAAGAAAAACAAACTGGATCCTTTATTTCTCATTTTTACTAATAACTTCAAAATATTGAATGAATATTATAGGAAAGATAATTTAGTTTTAAGTTTTTATTATGTTTACAAATATTTTTACTATAATTTATATTCTTATAATAATATGTGTGTTTTGTATGTGTGCGTGTATGTTTATTCTAAAAAAAAAAACAACTAAACAAATACTACTGGCAATATAAATGTTACTTATTTTTTTGTTCAAAGTTTTATTGTTTGATGTTTGAAAAATTATTTGGTGACTTTTTAACGTTGGTGTGCATATGTGCACATGTGCACATTATTAGTAGAATCTTTTGATTTTCATTTAACTTGAGTACTGATATTTCAATGCCTAACATTTATCATTTGGTATCAGTGATCATTCTTTGGATGTCAATGAAATTATTTGTCATCATCAGAAAATGTATATACGCCTAAATACTTTATTTAAGAAGAAATTTGGTAAATAATAAGCTAGTGACATCAAGATAAAGTTATTTTGTCATTCAAATGGTACAAAAATATATCACTATCGTAAAGTTAAATTAAAACATTTTATTAATTTGTTAGCTAAAACTTTTGGAAAATTTAAGTCAAATAAATATTAATACACATTTTTATTTTCAAATGTGACCTATAAAGCTTTTGGCTTATTTTTTATTTTATCATTATAAACTGTTGTTTATATGCACACTCAAATAATTTCATTAGACGGTAATTAATGTATAAGGTAATAAGGTTTATGATGGAACATTGAGAAATTTATTGCCTTGTGGAAATATTTAAATAATTTAAGGGCAAAAATTCAAATAAAGTGTTCTTTACATTAAAAATAATCGATTGAATCTGATAATTACTTCACACTTTCATATACATATTTAATATGAATGAATATTTATAATAATTGATGGCATTGAAATTCTGAAATGATTTATTGCACAGTAGTCGTAGGCATGCCAGCTTTAAATTTTAACACGCCACCTACTGATCGCACTAACTCACCCCTGCAAACACACCGCACCTCCTCTCACCCCCTAGAGTCTGTCTCACAGTAGAGTATTTCGGGGAACGGCTTGCATCATAAGCTATACATGCACCTCTTTTACTCTCACTAATTCTCACTTCCAGTCACTTATTTTATTTTTATCTTTTTTTTCTTGAGGCATCTAAAAGCTGCCAAACTAACCACTCTATTTTAACTAAACTTCAACTATAACTGGACTAAACACATATAAGCACTGAACTTTGAATTGGAGCATTATTGTTTTAGTTTACTAAAACTAAATTAACTGCTTTTGGAAGGAATATTGTTAACTTATTAATTGAATTACTTTTAGAAAAATATTAAGTTTTCAAATTATTATTTGATTAATGAATAAGGCATTTCAAATTTAATATAGTCATTTACTAATATTACTTATTATTAGAAGAAGGTTGTTTTGAATAATATTCTATAAAATTCAAACATGTAGTTCTTAATCAAATAGAAACAAGTAAACTACCATGGAAGAAAAAAAACATTCATGTGTAAATCTTATTATTATTATTATTAATTATTAATTAATATAAACTTTTAGAAAAAAAAAAATGTTCAACATAAGGTTCGATTTGCCACTACAGTTGCATATATTCCATACAATGCATGACTCGGGATTCATTGCATTAAGATTTGAATTGGGGTTTATCCAGTCTTAAATTTTAAAATTATTCGAGCACTTTTACTTCATTTTGTGAACCAATAGACATACCCTAATATATGAATATGATCAAACCTACCGAGTCATTCCTTAAAAATCTGTGCAACTTAACTGTTGTAAGTAAAGGCATAAAAGGGTTCCAAACGAGCAGGCTGAACATTCCTTGTCACATATTTTTTTTATCTTATTAAAGGATAGTTTAATATTTTATGCATATTCAATGTTCAATTTAATGTTATGTTATGTTAATATTGCATATTCTATGTTCGATGCATATGTTCAATTTAATATGTACAGAACATATTTTATAGAACAAGTTCTATAAACATATTTTATATTCTGAACTGGCTTTGCGGAAAAGACACAATGAGGGATCAAGATTGTTATAAAAGTTCCTATAAAATAAGTTCGAAGAGTATTTTCTCTAAAATTTTATTTCCTGGAACTATTACTTGATATTAATTATAATAATTAAAAGAATTATAGACTTAGCTGCCTAAAAGAAGAAGTCAAAATTGGAACATACTAATATCACAACATTCTTAATTTCGCTACCTTTAATTTTGCTATGTAATCACATATTATTATTGATGCTAATATTTTTAACTACATACATGTTTTCTTTTAAAACTTAAAAGCTACACAAAATAAAATTGTGTGTTGATACAATAGCTTTTTGATTGGCATTCTTATTCCTTTAAGACAATTTCAGTTATCTGGTTTGATTATCTGAACTACTTTTGACGACGCTAGTTTGGATAATCGATGATCTACTATTTATACATATGCAATTTAATATGTAGAAATACGTACATACCTAGTTAATGTTCCCATCTCAGGAAAGTATCACTATCAAGAAAACTTTTGAATATGATGTTTTTGAAAGGTCAATATGATGGTTTCAGAGCCTATTAAATCTGAAAAATGCAGTTTTGGCATAAATACTTTATCACATTCGGTTCTAAGAACACTAAAGCAATTTAATCATCCTTCAAATTTTCAACTCAAATGTTCTGGGACATTTAGTCTTTGGACTAGTTAGAAGTGGTTGGATTCCCATGGGAGTTAGAGCAGTTTTTATTTATTAATAGACAAGCAATTTTTGCCATAATGGTAGAGCTCTTTTTAAATGAGTGAGGGCAAAACTGAATAATCATTAAACATTGTAGTTGAGCATATATGGAAAAAAAATCATTGAATTAAGATCAGTACCGGAACCATAATTTAAGCATGTTTTCTGGAGGATGCTGTACCGTAACAGTCTGACAATTTAATGAAACAAATCTAAAATATTTTTCTTCAAACTAAAAAAAAAAAATTCAACCTTTTATAGGCTAGAAGCCCTCAAATGCAGGATATGTTTTCTTTTCTGGATTAATAAATTGAAGTAATGGTCCTCAGTGTTAGAAATGGCACATTTAAATGTTCAAACCCCCTCAAAAAAAAAAAAAAAATTGGTAGGGCATATATTTCCAGTTGAATTTCAATTTATCACATTTCATTTCAATTTTAATGAAAAGATCCTCATATTTTTCATTTATTAGGTACTATTTGTATATATGACAAAAAACAACAACATACATATACTTTTATTTAATATTTACCGTTAAAAAAAATAACAATGTTTTGTTGATAAATGAACAAAGCATAGTATAAAATCTCAATACACTAACAAATAATTATATTCATTAAAAGCTCTAAGATGTACAAATAACAATAAACATTTTAAGCTTTATCAAGCAGGGACTATTTTACCAGTTTAAAATTAGGGTAATTAAAATCTCCGCTTATATCTTTTTTTTCTAATATATTTTTTTTTTTCAATTCATCTAAGTAAATATGAGTATGATAGTAAATTTAAGCACCAGGATAAAAGTAATTAACAGACAAAGTAATATTGTTTTTTTAAACAAGTTCTTTTCATATATTTTATCACACATTTAGAACATTTTTTATTTTAAATATCATATTATTTTATATAATAAGAATTAGTCTTTCTCTCTATCAACAACAATCTAAGATATCACATGAGTGGAAGTTTGATCTTAATCTGTACTTTTTATAATATATCAACCTTGGCTGGCGATAAAGCATTTTCTAATTATGTTTTCAAACACAATAGTATTATATTGATGACATTTTATTTTCAAAAAGTTAATGATTGAAATTATGAAATATTTAAAATTATTTCATTTAAAACATTATTACAGTTGATCTTTGTAACAATGGAAATCCTTTCTTCCATATTGAAGTTATATTAATAAAAATATAAATAAGAAAAATTAATTGTATGAGTGGAATGTTCACTTTTTGGGATGTTTAAAAATAAAATATTCTGAAACCAAGGAACCTAAAGAAACCCATGGTTTCATACCTCTCGCCAACAATACTACTATTTATCTTTGTAACTTTTATTGGTAATCATGATAAGTGAACTTTATGACGGTTTGAAGGTAAAAGTAATAAATTTCATTTATTAGTAATCATAAATAAGTACATTCTATGTACGAGGTTGGTTTGAAAAGTTCTCGGAATCACCGCTAGATGTCAGTGCTAAAACAATGAGGTTCCCGCGCAATAATCACACATCCTTTGTGAGTGGCGTGAGTGTTAATGACGACTCTTTGTTGTTGTTTTATATAAGAATATATGTTTATACAACAACAACAACAAACAACGCCCACCCGCACACAAGTGCTATTTCCATGGCAAAACTACATAAACTTAGGTACAAATTGTTGCCACATCACCTGATTTGGCACCATCAGACTTTCATCTCTTCCCCAAGCTGAAAATTTTCCTAGGTGGACAGAGATTTCATTTTTGGAATCTCATTTTTGAGATGGGGTCAAGGCATTGGAACATCGCTGGACCAAATGCATTAGTCTACAGGGAGACTATGTTGAAAAATAAAAGCAGTTCCACCAAGGACACTTCTTTCTAGTACTTTCTGAGAACTTTTCAAACCACCCTCGTAGTTAGTACTGGTAATTGGTGGAAGGGGGTAATGGGGCCAGTCAAAAATGTGGTTTTTGTGGTGATTTTTGCCAACCCCTTACTGCTACCACTGGGGTTCTAACCAGAGCTTCATTTCTCTTGACTAAAGGGAAATGAATATTGCCTCATTAGGTTGGAAATCAAATCAACAACATTCCAAATTGGGACTACGGAACTTTAGCTCCAATGTTCTCAGCCTTCACATTTAGATATTGAGGAGCATGTGAAATTATCATTAATTGGGAAATTATTATTGTTAATTACCAGGTTTTGTTTAATTTGCAGTTTAAATATGATTCTGAAAACTAAATAACAATTAACTCTTATATTTGCAAAAGTGCAACACAATAACGAACTACACAATAACTTTTACCTCCAAACCTTTTAAATTTTTATTTATTTGATTTACCTTAACTGACTATTCAACAGAATAATCTTTTTATTGATATATATATATATATATATTACAATATATTTAAATCAACACAAAGTAATTAACTAATAAAACTTAAATGCATTCATTGTAAGATGTTAGTTTTAATATCCTAAGATATGAATTTATTTGAAAATTAAGATATTAAGATATTGACACAACTTCATTTGGGTAGATGCAGCTTTATAACACGACCTTTTTTGAAATGTGATCTTACTGGATGAGAAAAAGAGGAGCATGTTTATGTCAAGCCTGTAAGGTAAACTGATCTGGGATAAATGGCACTTCCTCCGTTAATGTAATTTTGATTGTTAAAAATAGATAAAATAATATTAATATAAGGGATACCTGATTGACAATTAGGTTTTAAATAAATTTATTCTATTAAATCTCTATAGATCCCTTAGGGTAACGAATATTTATGGAAAAAAAATTGAAATTTCAAAATTTAAGTTGAGTAGACTCTCTCAAATTTTCATTTTATTTGAAAAAATTATAAAACTATTATCATCATATGATCATAACTATATCATGCTTGATTAATTTTTTTTTTTATTAAAAACAAATTAAGAATTGAAAATTAATTCCTAAAACATGACAGCATAAAGTTATAAAGTTTAGATGAAATAAATAGATATTTAACACCTTCACTGCGACTTGTGAAACAACGACTTGTCTTAGACGACTCGAAACGAATTGAAATAATAAAAATCAGGTTATGGTGTGATTGGAAAATTACATGCAGAATTGAATAGAAATAATTTATCGGTCCCAGGGGATAAATTAACCGATAAGCACTGTAAAAGAAACCACTATTTTCATTACCGTAGTGAAGGTGTTAATATGATTGAAATTTCATAATTATTATATAAAAAAGATCCATTTTAGGTAAATTTTATTCACAACTGATTTTTTTAATTAAATAACAATAAATTATTAATATAAAAAATAAAAAATAAATAAATAAATTCATATTTTTTAAAAATGCTACCTAACCAAAATATTATTCTGTAATTCTATATCAACTAGATGCTGTTCAGTTATTGGATTCAATAGCTTCTTTATGGACACTTTTTTTGTGATGGAAAAAAATTTAATGTTCACAATTATTTCTTAATTAAATATTTTTCACTTTATAATTTATTTAATTATGTTTTCCCTTTAAGAGAGAGTCTGCAGGACAAATATATCAGATTTAACAAAAATATCAATAAATAGGGTGGAGAGAGTTTAGGGGGTGCGCGTGCGTTTTGAAAGGGGTAAAACTGTGACATGGTTTCGTCAAAATATGCGTAGCATGCCTGGGTTTGGTCGCCTCCGGCTTCACTCCAAAGGTGGTAAACCAGTTGCATTTGTCGAGTTCAAAGATGTGAAGGCTGCCTCTGGAGCTATGACCGCCCTCCAAGGATCCTTCCTTTTATCTTCAGATCGTGGCGCCATTCGCATTGAGTACGCCAAGACCAAAATGTCTGAGGTACAGGCTCAATATTTCAACCATGTCATTAGATTCTTTCTATATTTATTTCATCAATTAAATCTTCCCATTAACATACACATCACAATCAAGCAACATTACTCTATGTAGCTTGAAGCATTATAACTTATGTAATGACCACTGTTCAGCTGACTTTTGACCTATTCAGGCTCATTTATTATTTTAATAAAATTGCTGTGAACCTAATATAAATAAAATTATCATTGCTTTTAAATAGCCAGGGCTTCAACCATAATTATTTATTTTAATATTTTATTTAATAATTATTTAATAATCAACGACAATTGATATTTAATAGTTAAATCATTTAATATTTAAACGTTTGGCTTCCTTTAATCTATAAACACTTCTGCTCTAATTTGAAAGTAATTCATAAACTTATTTTTATAAAGAAATCAAATACAAATATATCAGTCAAAGTCTTACATCAATGATGAACCTTTAGTGATCAGTGAAATAAAAATTTATAAGTTGAAATATTATATACAAAATATAGTTTATGCAATAATTAGTGCCTAGCTCATTAATGAATTGGTGTTATTTTGTGTTTTTAGTAATCTCAGAACTTTAGAAATTTTTAAAGCATTTTTGATTGAAATTTTTCTGTCCAAAATTGATCTTATTAATGTTCAAGACTGACTCACTCTATTTAATGTAATGAAAACAGTTTATATAATAATTGTGTCCACAATTATTGTAGTGTGGCCCTTTTTTAATCGAATTATAATGTTAAAATTGCATTAGGTTAACAAAACTTTTTATCAGTTACATATTTTAATCAAAAGTCTTCTGAATTAGTTGTTAATTAACTGTTATTATGAATAAAATTTGCAAATATTTTTTTTTATTTTTAAAATTATTTCAAACAAAACACTAGACCGAAATATACTTTGTTGTTCTAGCATGATATACTTTTCATTTATTTATTATATATATCTTTATTGAATATATATTATTGACTGAATGTATGGATAGCCTCATGTATCATAATTCCTTTAGTGACTAATATCTTATTATTTTTATTCTGATATGCTTTTTGGTGAATGTTGTAATTATGCGACTACACAGTTAGCACATAATTGATAAAGTAAATGTTTATTTCATGATAGTAATTTCTTTTATGCTTGTAATAATTAATTTGGAAATAAATAGAACTGTAAATGCATTTTACTTTCTTATGGTTATTTTCTCAGTTAAATTATTGGATGGTTCAGCTCGACTTTAATTGAGAATATTTAAGTTATACATTATTTTAAATTTATTTATCCAGAATACATTAATGGTTTTTATTAATTTTTTACATTATTCTGGTGCATGTATTAAACATTTATTATGGATGCATGATTATAAGTGTTTAAGTAAATATTACATTTTATTTAACTAGCATATGCCTGAATTGATTATAATCTATATTTATACTATATACATAATTAAAATAGGAGTTGTTAAGATTTTAAATTAATCTAATTATTTTTCATTTGATTATTATTTTAAGAAAGGTTTTTGCTGGTCCTATTTGTGTCTTTCAATCAAGTTTAATTTATTTGTGTAACTGTATATCTCAGGTATGGAGATTGGAGATGATTCATTTGATCCACTTCTAGTTCTGCCATCTTTTATGTGAGTACTTTTCTATAGTTTGGGTGGTTGGATCACGATGCTCCTCCTTTGAAAAAAATATGAGAACTAATTGTTGTCAATGAATAGAATGCAGCATAATTATAAAGTTTCTCAAATTACAGGCCATTTCTTATTATACTGACTAAGACCCACTTTTACAATAATATTGCAATTATTAGTATTACTAGTACTAATACTGCAGTACAATATATCATTTTTAATATGTTAACCTAAATATTGTTTGTTATTATACCAAACAGAAACCTTAGTAACTCATCTAATACTAAATACAATTTTGTTGAATAATGATATTAGTTCCATAACTTTCCAAACTTATTTATGCATATATGTGCATGTGTTGATATTTCTCACTTTTTTTTTTTTTTAAATAATCTTTATATTTCAACACATTTTTTATTGAAAGTTTATAATATTACAATCCATGTTTTTGAATTTTATTTATAATTGACGGCTTTTCATCAATATATTAGAAGGGGAAAAAAAGGTCAATTATTTTTTTTTTTCTGCTCTACAATATACTAATTACCAAAATATCTATAATATTTTAAGATAAATGTTGGACAGTATTTTTCCAGTTTTTCTCATTCCCTCAAAGTATGTTACTTCATGTACACATCTTTGATTCTACCTTATTCAATAGTTTAAAAAGGTGTTTATTATGCTGTATCATTTTTCTGTATTTCTATTTTTTTATTGTTTCCTAAAAAAAATTCAAATTATTCCAGAGTAGTTTTATCAAACCTGTTTGACATATATTCAATTTGAAATTTAGGGATAATTTGGATATAAAGTGAATTGAATGAATCAGCATTAAAAATGGGCTCAGTCCTTACAAATAAATATCATAAGACTTTTGGGTGAATGTTCTTTAATCTTTATTTTGAACGATTAATTTAAACTGTTTATATTATTAAAAAAAACTATTATTGAAAGATATAAGATCAGCCAAAACCTTTCTGGATTGTCTTTTAAAAATATTCCGAAGAAAACAACCATGCTTTCTGTATATTTTTGCAGATAGTGGTGTTGTATCAGTGCCTTCTCTCTTTTTTTATAAAAATTATTTTTATTATTTTTGTAAGTAAATATTGGTTTCTAATTTCAGGGATCCAGTAGGATCGAAGAAAATGGACAGGTTTAATTACAATTACATGCCATCAGCACAACACATTGCTAATACCTGACATTGGGAGAGAGGGACCGTCGAACCGGTGCAAGGCTAGCAGGGCAATGCAAACATGGATTCACCTTCATCTTGCCTTTTTAAAGTTTATCTTGGCTAGGATATATTTCTAACTACTCTCAAATTTCATATTTCCACTTATTGTTTATTTGTTAAATTATTTTTATATTGTTTATTTATAAATACAAATATATATTGGACCAAGATAGACAATAAGATTTATCTGAGATAGTAAAATGAAAAGAAAAAAAATATTCATTTTTTTATAAGTTTCCATACTTTTTAGTATAAATGTTTTTAAAATATATTTTTCTGTAACAGTTCAAAGCATGAAATCATGACGGACTCCATGCTTGTTCAATTGCCCTCATAAAAAAAACAAAAAAAAAATTAAAAAAAAATTAAAAATAAAAATACCAAAGGTGCCCTTTGATTGCTATTTAAGAGATGGTAATTCGGTCGATGGCTATAACCAGAAATATTAGTACTACTGATTTTTGATTACAAATCTGAGGCCTGTACTATTTATAACTGATTTAATAGTTGTGTCATTTTTATGTACTATATGAGTAGATATTGGTAACACAATACTTCAGATTAATTAATTAATAATAAACTTGTAGTGATAGGTGAAGTTGTAGTAATATTCTTATCTGGAAAATATAGCAAATTTCTATATTGTTTTATTTTCTTGGAAGGGAGGTAAAATGATTTTCTAATGTAAAAGTAGTATAACTTAAGCATCGTTTACAGTGCCCTTTCCTTAAATCTTTATAATAGATATAAATAAATCTATATATAAATTTAATATATATATATATATTATATATACTTAATATATAATTATATAAATATATATATATGTTATTTATTTATAAGAAGATAATTGTATAACACTGAGCATATTGTTTTTCATATTTCTAAAAATTAATTATTTTGCAATTGATGAAATAAATCTTATTATAGCAATAAAATTCATATAATATTAATGTAAATTATATATATCAAGGTCCATACATATCAGATCATATCAATAAGAATATTGATATGAACAAATTGTGACTATAATATTGTATATAGTTATTTACTTTCTTATTGTACGTGTGTACTTAAAAAAAAACAAAAAAAAAGCGCATTTCATCTTCTTAAAAATTATTTTAGACAAGAAATTTTTAAATGCTAAAATGAATATGATTCTAGGTGAATATTTTTTCTATCTAATTAGCTTGAAGTAAATGGCTTTATTTATATTATGATTGGGATGCCTCTATATGTTTTAGTTCTATTATCTTTCTTCTTTTTTTTTAACTCTAGGAGACTGAAGTTATTTCTAATTTTCTTCATTATTTAATATGCAGAATACCATAAGGTAACAATGCAGCAAGACCAAAGTATCAGTTTAGATTATTGTAATAAAATTATGTAAATAATTATAATTAGTTTTATGAATGATTTTGTAGGTAATAATTGCAAGTATAATTCTTTTGCAAGTTATTTATTTTGCTATATATGTAAATTTATTGTATAGTAGGATTTATAAGTTTAGAAAACTAACAAATGCATACATTATATTTTGCTTTATAAAAGCGTTAGAAGATAATTCTTAAGTATATGATTTGTTAAAACTATTGAAAAATTCTTGTTTGTTTCACTAGCTGCCTTACCGGGTCTGTCGAAATACATTCCAATAGTTAATGGTAATATAAAGTGGTATAAGACCCAATTGCGACCCAAAAATTATTAGAATTTTGATAACTATTTCTAAACATTTAACGAACATTAACTTATAAAAATTTTGGTTCTGAGAGGCAGAATCGAGGCTCATAATTTTGAAATGCCCCTTTTTTTCTAGAAGAAATTTAAAATATTTATGTAATTTAGGTTAATATCGTTTTCATGTATGATAAAAATAATATATTTTGTTACATTGGGAGCTTTGAAGACCCATTGTTATATAATTATTTTTTATTCATGAAATATTCTTTTTACCAAAGATTTTGTTGAGGCATCATTGCTTTAACATAAAAAATCCGATGATATGTACATGTTTACCTCCCAAAGAGTGTTTAGTTAACTTGTTGTATTCTATTTAAATTTAAGGTTATGATGTTAACCAAATATATTTATCGTAGATTTTAGTGTAATAGTTATATAGTTTAAACTTTGCTTTTTGTGTGTATGTCTTATGTGATGTCAGAAAAAAAAAAGTAGGTTATTATTAAGAATTACAATGGTAAAAATAGCAGGTCGATGGTAAGGTTATTTTTGGCTGTTTAACATGCTTGACATTGCATAGGCTAATCCATTTTATTGCGATGTCTTAGAGAACTTTGCAAACTATGCTTTTAGCCATATTTTGTACACAGAGCACTCGGCTATACTGTGCCTTGTTTACTCAGACCAAACAAAACCGTCTATATTATATTTATATACATTTCGTTGCTGAAAATTTTGAGATATTTGCACATTAAATTAATTGCACCATTTTTACAAGAAAGATATATATTCATTAAAAAAGACAATCAATGATAAATAAGGAAGTAAAAAGATTTTGTTGGTACGAGTTAGAACAAGATAGAGGTATAGACAGCTCTGTGGAATTTATCCGTCCATTAATGTTTGCATGTCATTGAGAATTAACATGCGACAATTTTAAGACAAATTAACATTTTTAAAAATTCAGCTCAAATGCTACAGGGGCATTATCTTTTGAAAGGAGATAATGCACATCAGACAAACGTACATATCAGAATTAGGCTAGGATCTATAAATGTTTATATTTAGCTAATTGTCTTTTGTTGTGAAAAGTAGAAAAGTCAAGGATCAGAGATGGCTCCAACTCACGCTGTTTGTGATTGATCTATTTTAAGTCAAGTGCTATCATTGTACTGATTGTAATACTGGTCACCTCCGACAATTTTTCAATTTACATTCTATTCAATAGATTTTTATTTATTTATTATTACCAATTAATTATTTTATGTAAGAACCAATGTGTTATTCAATTCTATAATTTATAGTTTATGCCAGCGTGGGATGTGGGTCATTGTTAGGATAAATCCATGTTGTAAATAAAATTATTAGTAATGGACTGCTACATTGGCAAAAGGATTAAAACTACAGATTGCATTGTATTTTAATATTACCATGCCTCTTTTGAAACATTAATAATTATTGCATTAAGATGTTGAATAACTGCTAAAATAAAGTAAATAGACGCTTAAATCTAGCTATGCTCTGCAATCTGTAGCTTACCACCTTGTTGGGTGTTCAAGGGTTCATAAAGTCTATGGCCTTGACTGTGCGGTATATTTGTGATGAATGGTAGACATTGATGTCTCTAGCCTTCTTTATTTAAAATAGCACAACGGGTCATAGATGAATAAAAAAACACCATAATCGAAACATATCATGACTTGTGCCCCCATATAAAGTGTAACATTCTTAAATCTTAGCAAGTTAATAAATATATTATAATGAATGTAATAAGTTATAGCTTTACCATATAGAAAACTAAATATAGGAGAAATGGTACAGTCCATTATGGCACAAAATTAAAAGTGTTTGGTAGTTTATGAATTACATATGTTTTATTTGAAACAATCTTAAGCAGTGTGTTGCTTTGCTGTTTGGCATTAACAAAGCCTATACCTTAATATAATTACATTTGTCAACATCTTAAATCATATTAAATTGTAAAGATGATGTACATGTTTTTGAAATAAAATCATTAAACAAATATATAAATGAATGATTCATGTATTTTTTTTCTTTATCCTTAATTAATATACCTAGTAACTATTCCACTTTTCAATTCCAACAGAACCTTTCCTAAAGATGCCAATAAATCACTTTTCATGAGATTGCTTATAGTTCTCTTCTTTTATATATCTTTAGATCGACCGTAGAAGTTAAATTTCACTACTTAAGAAGTAAACTAATTTCTAAAATCAAGCTTTCTCTGAGAAAGTTAGATAGATAGATTTTCTGTCAAATACCATGCTGCCTTGACACATTACAGCGTATAAATTAATAATAAAAATAAGATATAAAGTATACTTCGAAGTAACAGAAAACTCATTTTATATCAGACATTTTTTAAGCCTGATACCCCTACCTGTTGATTAAAAGTAAATAACTATAACATTTATTTTTTATTTTGAAGAGAAAAGATTTGCCCGCAGTCGGGATTCGAACCCGGATCTCCGCCTCACCGTGGCAACGCTCTACCCATTTGAGGCACCGGGTCGCTCCCTACCTAGGACAAATCTGTTCTCATCACTGATCCCATACCCCCCCCCCCGTGTTCTCGCAATTTTGCGATGTATACACGAGCAAGATGTTCATTGAACATTACTTTTAATTTTAGGATCTTTTTGACATACATCAAATATTATTTATAATTTTTTAATCATTGCTTTAATTTTTAAATATTTTTATTTGAAGAGAAAAGATTTGCCTTCAGCCGGGATTCGAGGTAGGGAGCGACCCCGGTGGCTCAAATGGTTAGAGCATTGCCACGATGAGGCGGAGATCCGGGTTCGAAACCCGGCTGGGGGCAAATCTTTTCTCTTCAAAATAAAAATATTTAAAAATTAAAGCAATGATTAAAAAATTATAAATAATATAATGACGTATATCAAAAAGATCCTAAATTAAAACTAATGTTCAATGAACATTCTTGCCCGTGTATACATCACAAAATTGCGAGAACACGGGGGAGGGGGGGGTATGGGATCAGTGAAGAGAATAGATTTGTCCTAGGTAGGGAGCGACCCGGTGGCTCAAATGGGTAGAGCGTTGCCACGGTGAGGCGGAGATCTGGGTTCGAATCCCGACTGGGGGCAAATCTTTTCTCTTCAAAATAAAAATATTTAAAAATTAAAGCAATGATTAAAAAATTATAAATAATATAATGACGTATGTCAAAAAGATCCTAAATTAAAACTAATGTTCAATGAACATTCTTGCTCGTGTATACATCGCAAAATTGCGAGAACACGGGGGGGGGGATGGGATCAGAGAAGAGAATAGATTTGTCCTAGGTAGGGAGCGACCCGGTGGCTCAAATGGGTAGAGCGTTGCCACGGTGAGGCGGAGATCCGGGTTCGAATCCCGACTGGGGGCAAATCTTTTCTCTTCAAAATAAAAATATTTAAAAATTAAAGCAATGATTAAAAAATTATAATAAATAACTATAACCTTCGCTTTGGCGACAAAATAGAAAAATAGCTATTATTATTAAGTATTGATAAATAATTTATGTATATATAAATATACATTTCTTTTTTGTTTTTCAATCAGTCAACACTGGCTCTAAAACCCAGTATGGGTCCTGGTCGCATCAAGGCCTCACCTCCACTCTTCTCTGTCCTGCGCCAAGATCCTCCAAGCTCTGGATCCAATGATGCTATCTGCATCTCTCTCGACCTCATCTGGCCATCTAAGTCATGGAACCCCACGTTTCCCTTTTTACGTCAATGTACCCAAACAGCAGTCTTTTCAGGGTAGCGTCATCCTCCATTCTGGCCACATGTCCAGCCCATCTCAGTCTAGCTATTCTTATATGCTGCACCACATCAGGCTCCTGATACATCAGATATAGTCTGCATTCTGCCTGAGTCTAAATTGATCCCAACTCTTACAGCTTTAATCATCCTTCTTAATACATTTCTTTCGAAGAGCAGTAAGCTGTTGGCATCTACCCTGGACAGAGGCCAGGTTTCTGATCCATCAGTTACAACAGGCCTGATGATTTTTTGTACAGCATGACCTTGGTTCTTCTTGATATCAGACCACTTTGTAAAATTTTTGCCATCCCAAAATAAATCTATTAGCGGCCAAAACTCTTCTTTGAACTTCTGGGCTGGTTGAGCTATCTGCTTCGACCAGAGAACCGAGGTAGACAAAACTTTCAACACTTTTGAATGTGTTTGCACCAAACGTGATGGTGGGTTCCGATTGTCTTGAAGAGTTAGCCACCATTTGCTTAGTCTTTGCTTGGTTTACCTGAAGACCTATACACTGTCCAGCATTCTCCAAAACAAGAAAAGCCTGTTGTAGATCCCTCGGTGTTCTTTCCACTATGTCTATGCATCTGCATAGGCCAGTATTTGGATGGACTTAATCAGAATCTTACCAGTGCTTGTACCCCTGAATCTCTTATAACCTATTCGAGTGCAAAACTGAATAACAGGCACGAGAGTCCAGACCCCTAGTTGTTCTGAATACTTCAGACAAGTCATTGTGGATCTTGACCTGGCTTTTTAACTCCCCCATCAGCAATTCCTCAAGGCTTATCAATTCTCTGGAGGCATTTATTTCTTCCATACCTTGATAAAGTTTCCCCTTAATGATACTGTCATAGGCATTGCTGAAATCTACAAAAGGTGAAGGGTCGTTATATTGTACTCTCTAGTTGTTTCCATAAGAGTTCTCAAGGAAAACATTTGATCAATACAAGATATACCATTCATTAATCCGCATTGGTACATTCCTATCTCTCTCTGGGCATGGTTTTTCGTTTTTACTGCTGGAGTATTTGATTTAAAAAAATATTGGTTTTATAGGATTGATTAAACAATTTTACTTACCTATAAATTTAAATTTAGTGCAGTTAGTTAGTTAACTTTTTTTTTTCAAAGGATTGCATTAGGTTAGAAGTATAACTATTACTGATTAATGTGGAGAAAGAATCAGTTTGGGAAAGAAGCTGTATTGGGGCCTTGATGAATAAATTCTGTCAAAGGAGTCAATGGATACAATGTATGAATGTGCCATATTTTTCTAACCATAGTGGATTTTCTAAAATTTCTTATAAATAGTGGATTGTTATATTACAATGATTACAAATTCCTAAGGGCATTGGTCATTGGTGAGTTACAAAAAGTGGATATCATATAAATATTTTCCATGAAAAAATACAAATGTTGGCCAGCTTTCATCATAATCGGTCAAACAATATCTCATATCCCATCATTCATTTATATAGACTACACTTGTCTATAGGCCTGTTTGTTCATTTGTTCACTATAAACCGTTAAGGCTACTTAATCCAATTACTTATAAAAACAATTAAAGGCCTTGTATACTTAAAAGCACAATGCCTAGAAATAAAAGTTTAATAAAACAAAAAATTATTGTCTATATTTAATAATTCAGATTTCTCAAATCATTGCATTATTATTTGCAGTGATTTTCATATTTTTAGAATTAGCATATGAAAATTCATTAACAATGGGAAACATATCAAAATGGAATAGTTCTGCTATATTGGCTTCACTGCCCTAACAATGATCTCAAGGAAAAGTCAGATCCTTTGATCTGAATAATGTTTACATAAAATTGGATGCCACCATGAGATCGTTATACTTGAAATAAAGTAATTCTATATCATTAATGAATAAGAGACATATCCCTCTCTTCTCCAAAGATTGACATGGTTGACTGGCTAGGAGTTGTAATCCTAAATAAACATCATTTTCATCATATTGAATAATATTACATTCATAGTGTCCATAGTTACAAGATAAATTATAAATCTCCATACGAAGAAAGAAAAGAGGGACCCTTTCGCTATATGTGACAGCCTATATGTTGAGTTCCCCGCTTCTTGCCAACGACCGCCATCATATCTGTTAAGAGTAAAGGTACCGATCCTGAGGGGCATTTAAACTACGTGCTCAGTGCCCCTTACCATATTTATTTAGGTACTCCTAATGTTTCAGATAGTGTCATATATAGCAGTTCATTAAATATTTATTCTGGATTGGTGAGTTAGTTATGACCAGTTTTAGTACACAGTACACTAGTTATTTAGGGCTCAGGAAAAAGAAATAAACAAGTAATAAAAAACATTATAATTATATTAATAAATTATATCTTTGAAAAAATAACATTTACATACATGCACTCATTTTTATGAAATGTAGAGTAACCTTAGGTTTTTTTTTTGTTTTTTTTTTGTTATTGAATAAAGCAAAATTAAAATTTACACAGCATTATAAAATTTGTACTGGCAAAACATAGTAAATATAATAAATTCTTTTAAAATCACATCAATAAATTATTAGGTTTATCTATTCATAACAGTTAATTATATTATACAAATAATTTATACATAATTTGTACATAACGATGGATAAACTCCTACAAATAATGATTTCCAACAGCTTAATGTCATGAAGTGTATCTGACTTTTCTTAACTTAGTAATTATTAATTGAAATAAAATAATATATCATGATAAAAAAATTTTAATTTGAAAAAATAGTCATTTATTCAAATTATTCTTAAATTAATGTTTTATCAAAATTTGGTAAATACTTCAAATGTTTCATATGTAATCAATTTATTGTAATAAATAATTGCAGCAGGAAAAGAAAAATATAAAGCTTGATTATTTAAAATATCCTTCTATAACTCCCATTATGTACCAAGCAATACCAAGACCATGCATTATTGGCCAGGATTATTTTAGGAAACAATCATTTTTTTAAAATTATGGCTCAATGGTTTAATGGTATCGTGGCGGTGGTCTGCCATATGGTCCTCTCCCTTTTTCTTCTTCCAATAGCTTGTAATAGCTGAAGACTACAAACCATAGGTAGACATAGACAACTGAAACATGAAAGTGCTTATCTTATTTCTTATTCAACCATTAGTGATAGAGCAAGAGGAAATTAATATTTATGGTATGGTCAAATACAAAAATATGAAACTGCCACATTTGTGGAGTTACTAATATATTTTCTAAAATGGCCTGTTACTTTAAGGCTTTATGTAAGAATGTTAGGATTATCACAAATTTTATCTAATTATATTTTGTAAGGAATGGTGCAGATATTATTTGGATTTTAGGTATTAGAATCAAGTGAATGAATTGATTAAAAATTATTCACTAGTTTCAACTAAACATGCAAACTGACTTATCAATTTATGCACTATAGAAGCATTTCTAACTATCCACCAATATCTGATCCCCCATTACTTCTTGTGACATAGAGAGGTTCTGTCATATAGCTCCCAAGCTGTTTTGCTAGGCTTCAGTAGCTTGGTCAACATTGACTATAACATTTAAATTTGGTGTAGGAAAGAAATTCGTTGACTGGTAGATACTATAATAGGATGTAATTAGTTGGGGGTGCAGTCAAGAAAACACAGAAAATAAGTGAAACTTATTGTATTTTATATGTGCCGATGTTTCGACCTACTGTGTAGGTCATCTTCAGGGCTATGAGAAAACAGACAAAAACAGAATAGACTGTAAAAATACATAAGATAGCGATACAGAAAACATAACAACATTGTAGAGATATAGAAAAATTGAGCGAAAAAAGTGAAGGATATATAATGAAAAGATATATGAATAAAGATGATTACATAGTAGATGTATAGAAAGGTGATAATGCAAAACAAAATACAAAGAGAGAAATGAAGTTAAACAGAAAAAATAAAATGAAAAAGATATAAATATAATGAGTATGGAAAATTTAGTATAATAAAGATAGAATTGTATTGTAGAGAAAACAATAGTATGAAAATAGACTCCTGGGGATTACCATAAGTGAAATGAAAGAACATGAATTAAAAATTATGATACCTAAGAATAAATAGAGAAGAATATTGTAGAAAGTAAAGAATAGGAATCTCATGTATGACAGGCAGAGAAGTAAAATATAAATATAAATTTAAATTATAAGTATCAGATGTTATATAAAGGTATACAATAGGAATGATGTTATATTATGTAAATTAAGATGTAAGTATAAAAGAAACTATAGATGAGAGATATATGATATCAGTTAGTGAATGGAGATATATTATAAAAAATAATGATGTTCTATGAACATGAACTCTTTGATTAAAACTATGATGGATGCTAAAGTGATGATGGGAGAAATAGGTGTGAAGGAAGGAGATGGAGAAAGATGAAGAGAAGATATAAATAATATGAAACTGTACGAATCCAATAGGAGTGGCTGCTCAGTGCAGAAGGTAACTCGGTAGGGAAGCGCTGTCAGCGATCTCTGACGGTCAAAGATGTAACGAAAAATAAAAATAAAAGCGTAGGGAAAGGGTAATATGGGTGAATATGGGGACGCGTAAATCATGTGAAAAATAAATAAAAAATAAATTAAAGTAATGAAAAAGGGACAGCAAAGAAATAAATGGCTAAAAAAAAAAAAGGAATAATAGAAAGATACTGACCGTAAAAGGAGAGAAATAATAAGAATGCAATAGAATGAAAGAGGGACGAAGTAACAAAAATAATTTAATTTAATTTAAAATTACGCTGTTTTTAGTAAATTAAAAATTTGGGAATAAATTGAGGATAGGTGATGTTAGTTGGACTTGAGATTGACGGTGGAGGAGTCTAGATTGATGTGGATGGTTTCGGAGAGAATGCGTTTTTCATAGTTGGGAACGGAAGCTAGGATAGACGTATTATCGAAGTCGAAAATGTGGTTTAAAGATAGGGCATGATCACAGAGTTTAGATGCGGTTGGGTTATTGGATGAAATGGAATATTTATGTTGGGAAATACGATCTTTAAGTAAGTTTTTAGTTTCGCCGATGTAGGAAGAGTTGCAATTATGAGTGGAGCAAGGGATACGGTAGACAACTTGTGAGCGTTGTATAACGGGAATGGGATCTTTGACACGGGGCCTGAAGATGACCAACACAGTAGGTCGAAACGTCGGCACATATAAAATACAATAAGTTTCACTTATTTTCTGTGTTTTCTTGACTGCACCCCCAACTAATTACATCCTATTTTAAATTTGGTGAATTATTCAAGTTTGCAGTTACCAGATGTCACCATCTCATTGAGGCTAGACATGCATTTAGTTTTTGCCTGGTTCTTTAGCATACAGTTGTTGCCTCAAGGGTAAGTATCTTTGCAGAACCTAACTTGTTTAGAGCACACTAAGAGGTCGATGTGTTCTATAAATGCCAATATTCCAATTCATATCATTATCATCTGTACATTCCAATTAGATATCACCTGCACTACCTTTATGCCAGTCTCTCTCACGGCCTGTTAAGGTGTACTTCGTAGAAAAGGAACAGAAGAGAATCACACCACCTTAGCCATTTCTTCACGCAGTATTCTCCAGGGAGGTCTCTACTATGTATTAACTTTTTAGGGATGTGGAGTTCATCCATAGGTGGGAGCTAGTGAACCTATCGGCTTAGGGAAGTGAATAAGAGATTCAAGAATAATTTGATTCTGGAGATCAGCAAAAATATTCCTCTTTAATTGGCACATGTCAGATGAATAATCAGCCTTTTTATGAATTATGTAGATAAACAACTTTTTCCATGATGACAATATCAGTTCTCAAACAGACTGAAATAAATCTTGAAATCCACCATCATTTCACTTCCTCCACAGTGCAAATGTAACACAAGTAGTTTATTGTACCATGGAGCCTTATGGCTCTTCAGGTTATCCACTGCATTTCAAACTTGACTTTTATGTCTCCTTCATTGGGCAGCTCTTTATCATCATCCTTCAAGTTGACCTTTTGGTATGGATTAGCCTCTGGTTCTAAAAAATGTCTTTTTTTTGTAAAATTATTTTAAAAAAATGTCCAAAGGAATGCAAAAGTTATAGTTTTATTTATAGTTTGTATAAAATTTAAATTAATTTATCATTTCTTTCATGCAGTAAGTGACTCATTCACTTATTTTAGACTTTTTGCTAATTTAAATAATTCACTTAGTCAAACGAACCAAGCTGCAATGGCTGGATGGAGTCAGTGATATATATATATATATGTGTGTGTGTGTTATAATAACTAAATAGATATTTGTCACCAATAAAATACAAACCATTTATATGTAAAATTACTTTATAATGGTTTTTATAAGTTAATAAGAAATACAGGAAACCTTTAATAGTAAGATTCAAACAGTTTCTCTGAACACTTTGACACTTTTTAAAATGCAATTCCTTACTCTGAATGGAAAAATAAATATTCTTCTGTTTTCAATAAAAATATACTCACTTGTGCACGAAAATCCAATTATGATCCACAAAGTTCCAGAAAGAACTTCCTTATGAATAAAGAAAACAACTGCTGTGTATAAGATGGATATTGCTATTCCAATAGCTAACATAATTGCAAGAATTACCCAAGGCAGCATGATCCATCTATTTCTCTGTGAAAAGAAAATATAATTAATAGTCTTTTGGGATATCTTAAATTTACTAATTATTAAACATTTTGTCATGAATTAACATTTTTTTAATGAAATTAGTTAACAATTTTACGACATTTTACTCATCTACCAAGAATCATTCTCATCCACTAGTACTATCAACTCTCAATTTCTCTGTAAATTTGGATGGAGGTTAAGAAAACAATGAATTGAAGACCCGTTGGTTCACCAGTAATTAAAAATTCAAGAACATCAAGTAGGTTAGGGGGAGGGATAAGTACATCTTGGAATAGCCAATTAGAAATAAAACTTAAAAGAATAAACTGGCTGATGATGCAAATCAGTTATTTCTTTTTTTTTAAATTAGTAACAAAGAACTTAACCATGAAATTCCTAACAAAACTATTAACCCTTACAATGTTGAAAGCTTTATATAATCGATGTGGGCTTTATTGCACTTTGGAGAGCATTATTTAAAGCTCCCATGTTTTTACCTTCAAACTGATAAGGTGGGGGCTCTGATCATAGTATTTGCTTCAAACTAAATGCCCAATACTCAATTAGGTTTTCACCTCCTAGGGTAATAGTCCATTTCAAGTTACTTCCTTTATTTTCTAGTGATTAAAACTTCTAAAGGTAAGATTAAATTTTAAATGTACATTCAGAATGCTCCTGAAATGTAAATAATTGTAATTTACATTGTGCATAATATTGGAATCATGATTAAATAAATTTTTAAAAAATCATGTCATTTGCCTTTTTAATTTATTTTTTCTATTTTTATTTCTGCTTTTTTAGGAATTTGGTAATTATTAGGAATTTTAAGAATATTTTTTAGAAAGTTGGTATCGCAAATAATGCAATAGGCATGTTGTAAATGTTTTTAAGTGGATGGGACAAAAAAGAAAACTGTTCTCTGCCAGGGCCATCAGAGATTTCAAGAGGTGTACTGTATCTTTTTATTATAGAAACAAATAAGAAATACAAACTTCAAAACAGATACAAGGTTTGTCTTCAGGACGATAGACGAAAGGTGCGAACTGTATGTTGCCAATGTGATGAGAAGCCAGGGTTTTATTCGGAGCACTTTGAAAAATACTATACCGAGGTGCTGAATTTGTAAATAGATCTTTATTTTCATCGTAAATATCATAATAGTTTTATAATTTATTTTTAATAATTGTTATTCTGATGGTAATTGTTATTAAATATTTTTGTTTTGAAGAGAAAAGATTTGTCGGGCCGGGATTCGAACCCAGGTCATCTGCACCTTTGGTGCAGTGCTCTAAACCACTCAGCTACCAGTGGTCGTATCCAAGTCAGATAAGTAATATTTTTAGTTAGTAATACATAAATAAGAAGTAAATTATAAGTTTTATTCAACACTAATAGAATATTTTGGTAAAAACCTGATAAAATGTTTAATTTTAAACACTGTAAATATTGTAGTAATAATTAGATTTAAAATTGTATTAGCCCCTATGTTCTATTTTTTATAAGAGATATTGTTTTGTAAATGACTAAACAAGTATTTTAGTATTTCCTTTTTTATAATTAGTATGCTGCAAAACATCTTTCTTTTTATGCTTTGTCTAAAAATGAAAATAATAATTTTGACATAAATATGTCATAGATACAATGTAATTATATTGTAAAATACTTAATTTTATACAATTTATTTTTATTTTATTTTTTATAATTATTACAATTTTAAATATTTTTATTTTGAAGAGAAAAGATTTGTCCAGGACCGGTATTCGAACCCGGGTCTCCCATGTTTCCGTCATGGTACTCCTGACCGTAGAAATTTTTGTCTGACCAAGATGCGTGCCACAATGGCTCATGTGTCAGAGCGCTGCAACGGAAATCCAGACGACCCGGGTTCGAATCCCGGTCCTGGACAAATCTTTTCTCTTCAAAATAAAAATATTTAAAAATTATAAAAAAATAAATAAAATAAGAATAAATAATATAATGATGTAAGCCAACAAGATCCTAATTAAAGTAATGTTCAATGAAAATTCTTCCCCTTGTTTACATCGCAAATTGCGAGAACACAGGGATATGGGATCGGTGAAGAAAAAGGATTTGTCTGAGCTTCCCAGGATAGCTAAAGTGGCAGAGCACTGCAACAGAAATGCAGACCCGGGTTCGAATCCCGGCCAAGACAAATATTTTCTCTTCAAAATAAAAATATATTAATATATATTTAATTATATAATAATTATATTAATTATATTTATATTATTGTATAAATATATATTATAAAAATATATATTATATAAATTACTTTATAAAAATATTATATAAATATATTTATATTATTCATATTTGTATTAATAATTATATTAACTATATATATATATATATATTTAATTTAATTTATAAATATTTTATATTAAAAATAATAATTGATTATAATTTTTCATCAAGAATAAAAATTATAATAAATCAAACTTTGCAGTTCTTCTCCTAACTCAGCACCTCTTTAACCAAACAAAGAAAGGTTTGACTGTACCTTAGGTTTTTAGATTAGCTTACGCCTTTTTATTTATGTAACAACAATTAACGCTACTATGACTAATCGGATGATCTACCAGTGGGTGTCCTAAATTCTGCATATCCATTTTACCTACTTTCTGAAGGAAGGCATTACCAAGGATTCTTTACTCCTTATAAAAAATATCAAGGCCACCTGTTGGGCTGTGAACCCGCGATCTTGGGCATAGAAGGTTGTTATGCCTAACCACTACATCAAGGATGACTCATAGGTTCTTGGGAAAAGTGATAGGTGAGTGCGTAATCATCTTGTCAAATTCTGATCCTGAACTTTTAAAAACAGGTTTTTTGGTAACATGAAATGGAAATGCTTATAATAATATATGAAGCATCTCAATTGCAAATAATAAAATAAATGAATGCCTATCAACACATACTATGGTTTAATAATTTAGATTTAAATTCGTATTCAAAGGTCAATTCTTATTTAAAAGGTTTACTTAATACCCCCATGTAATAGATACTTGACACTTACACAAAATCTTAAAATGTAAATATCCTTACTTACAAATGAAACTTTCTACAAATTATTCCTAACTTTGTAAGAACTGTAATAAAACAGTTTAAATAAACAAGCAAAAATAGGTTCTCCTGAAATCAATATATTTACACTCAGCGATAATTAACCATGTACAATTTTCAGTCATCCTTTTTATTAAATTAACATGTTATCTCTAAATATTGTATATATAAATCAAATTAATATGTTATCTCTTATAAAGCAAATAGTCAAACCAACAAATAATATTTTAACCTTAGAATAGTAAATTAAATTAATTTGTAATTGTGTCGTTCCATCCATTTACGCTAAAATATTTAAATAAAAATTCTAAAGTATAGCTTTTGCGCTTTCAAGTAGAAATTAATTACATACCTTTAAAACACCAATAATCAGCATTAGAGAGATGAATACTGTCATGACCAGGTTTATAGCAATAATAATTTTAACTGTAAATTAAAAAAAAACAAATTAACAAGTGAAACAGTACATATATATATTTATTGTTTGTTTTTTTCAGGTGGCTCTACAGATCCTGTAGGACTTTGGTTGCCTTTACCAGATCATTAGATTATTGAAATTTAAATAATTCAGACAATAATTGATTTAGAAATTTACAAAAAAAAAGAATACTGATATAGAAATAATTCAAAGCCTTGAGTTGACCATGAAGTGCAGATCATTGACGGCAGGGCAGACCATGAAGATCTTTGTCAACGTAATGTGGTAATCTCACAGACGAGTATTGCTCTAGAGAGCTCAGACTGGCTGGAGGGCTTCACTCAACTCATATAGCTAAAAACTATATATAACTATATATATGCAAACTTCCCTGTGGCAGTGGCATGTTGTAACCAGATCTTGTGGTTTGTTCCCACTGACATATACTTGGGTTAAAAGTCAGTGACAAATTGGTCTAGATCCAATGATTCTGGCTGTTAGGGTTCAGCAAGTGTACCATTCACGAAAATGATAGGGTGATTACTGATTGAAGTGCAAGGGGTAGGTTCATCACTTGAACTAAAGGTGGTTGTAAGGTGCCTGCGGAAGGCTTATGGGCCTCAATTAGCTGAGGGAAAGGAATGCATGAGGATTCCTGAGATCGGAATTTGAACTCATATCTTTTGGGTTTGTAAGCAAATGTATTATGAAATCACGGTAACCCACTTGGCCATTCCGATTTCATATATTTACCAGAAAGGTAATAACCAGAAATTTTAGCCAGTTTTGTTTTGTTTTAGGCAGTAGGCAGTATACCAAAAAAGAAAAGAGGAACAAATTAGCCTTTATTATTTCTTTGTATCTTCTTTCAAGTAGTAGTAAATATTACTGCTACTTTTTACAATAAATATTAATGATTATATGAGCTAGTCAAGGAATATAATTAAAACTACAAATTAACAAAAAAGTTGCTTTTCTTTTTATTATAGTAACAAAGTGATAAATACTAGAAGTTTTGGAAAAATATTTTATTCAACCATATTCTCACCCTGATTCTCTCAGAGTTATTCAAAACTTAAACATAATATTAAAATGCTTAATTCTTACAGGTTATGTAACTATAGAACCCTTCAAATAAAAATAAATGAAGTTAAGTAATTACCTATTTCTGGAGGCAGTGTGTCTATAAGTATTGTTTGAATTTTTATGTTTGACACAAGAATATACACTAGTGTTGAAGCTCCAATTAGCTGAAAAAAAAAATTCAAATTGTTTCACTTACAAAGAAACCAGATTTACTAGGATAATCATTGTATTAGCTAATATATAATACAATATTAAAGTTTAGTCTTATAATTTATAATATAATTTTTATTTTATAAATATTTTTTTATTTTTTATTTCTAATAAATAGTTTCTTACCAATTGAGAAATTATTTTAAAACTTGGAATTTAATTTAGGGTATATTGGAGTGCTATCGATGGGTAGTTTCTCCACAAGTGTTTTCATGTCATATTATACATTTTTGCACATTTACTTGATATAATACCATTATAGTTGTAAATATCATTGAATTAAATAAAAAAAAAAAAAAAAAAATTTAGGGTATACCACCACTTACTACTCCTAATAAATAGTATCTTTACCTTCTTATAATTTATTTTTAAAAAGTTTGAACTCTCAATAAAGATTTTACCATTAAGTAATTGGTTTATTATCTATTATAGAAAAACCATTTTTTTGTTTTTTTAAAGTTTTATCTATATTACTACATTAGTATAAATTTTGTTGTTCAAGACTTTGCTGTCTAGCTGAATCTCTTAAACAGTGTTGTGTTCAATCATAAAAACTTTTTTTTTTTTCAATTCTTAGTTATTTACTATCCAGATATGTGGTAATAGGCATGTAAATAACTTGTACCACAACAACCCATGAAGGGCCTAGAGTTTAGCACATGGTAGAGACTGTACTGTTTCTTGGACAACGGTTGTACAGGGAGGTGATTTGTCCTAAATCATGCTCATATGCCAGATTTTCCCCCTACTTTGGGTAACCACTTTATAGAGTCTGTGTGAGCCCCAGGAGGGTCCCAGATCCCAAAAGATTCATGCCTGGCTGCTAACAGAAGAAATAAAACTGCCAGTAGCCGGATTTGAACCTGAGCCCTTCGGCATGGTAATTATGTGCTCTACCACTGAGTCATTCCACTCCCCACAGGAATTTTACTTACACTTAATTATTTCAGCATGCAATCTATACTTTGGAAATCATTACTTTTAAAAGTGAACGTTCGAACGAACATATATCATCTATATTTTGATTTGTTAGTTAACATTTTTAATTCTTGATGAAATGATTACCAAAATCTACTCATTACCCATAATTACATCCTCATTCCCATGCTAAAGCTCAGGGTAACTTGTATTTTTGGAAAATATTAAAAATGAAACGAATAATCAGTTAAAACTTGGTTTGACCCAACTCAAAGGGACAACCCGCAGAAGAGATACCATCTTTGACACAAGTGAAATTTTTGAAATAACAGTTTTTGTTAATCTAAATTTTCTCAATTTATCATTACTTAGAAAAATTACTTTACTACATACAATTTCTACTCATCATACCAACTTATTCCAAATTAAAATTAAAATTAATATGCAAATTGTAAAAATAGAACTTACCATGCCTAATGCACCTGCGATGATGGAGCCCACTTTTAGTGAGAATCCACAACATGTATCCAGTAAAGGCATCTTTCTGAAATCAAATCATAATTATTGAAATACAAATACAGACTGTTCCATTTCGGTGTTCACTAAATATGAATCTAAGTTCTGGTTTTCAATATTTTTGATGTCATTATGGATTGGAGATCATATATGACAAATTATAACAATAAATTGTTCAAAATACAAATAAAAATTCTATATCTATCCTTAGATTGTTATTCAATGACCATACAATGCTCTTTTATATGAGCTTCCCTCTTCTTATTTTGAAATTTTTGTTTGATAAATTGGATGCACCAACTTGAAATTTTAAAATGAGCCATAATGTTCGAAAAACCCCCAAAGAATTTTCAGTAATTCCAAATAAAAGGTTATTCAGTAAAACAACTTTATGCAACCAAATTATTTTTATTGAAAATATTTACAATATACATACATTTACCTATCTAAACACTTTTCGTAACGTGTTATCAATTTTTCTATCCCGAAACTGAAAAATTCAGGGTTTTGCGATGAAATAAAGTCTGCTAATGCGTTTTTCACTTGAGAATTATTTTCAAAAACTTTACCCTTACGGAAGTTGTCCAAATTTCTGAACAGATAGAAATCCGTTGGAGATAAATCTGGAGAATAAGGTGGATGTGAGAGGACTTAGTTACCAAGCTCGTTTGGAGGATTAAAAAATGCATGTTTTTTTTTTAATAAGGTTTCGTTGCATTATGTCAATGTCCCTGAAGTACGATGCGGGTATGATGGTATCACCTCTAGGCAGAAACAAGTAATACATTGCTTATGAATTAATTATTTATTTATGAATTAATCTATGTCACATTCTTAAAATTTCTCAAACCATTAGCGAATGGTTCGTTTGCTACAATTCCCTTCCCCGAACGCGGTAGTAATGCTTCTTGCAGCTCAGGCTGTATAAAGTGCAAAAGTTTAAACTCATAAAAAAACAATTACACGAAAATATTTTCATTTTCAATTTTTGGCCCATATGCAGAAGTTAAATTTGTATTATCTTTTCCGGTCTAACATGGTTCAAAATGATTCCATAACACTATTCCGTCATTACATATGACATACATTCTTTTATAAAACTGAACTAGTAGTATGTTACTTTATGCTACACGCACGTGTTAATAAATATTACAAATGTCATTTCCTTCTGCCAGTCAATGCTGGATTGCCAAATTAATTTCCGAGGTCTCCCGGAATAATTAACGGAAGTCCTTAATTAGATTAGGGACATTATTATCCATTTTAGAATGCATGTATATTCTCTGGATCTAACAAACAGTTGTTATCATTTGATCGATAGTTTTAATTACAAACTGTTGGCTGAAGTTGCCAGATTAGATTAGGATAACAGGTGCATTATTAATCTGATGTCTATTAAACTAACCAATATTAATTCGTTACTTGAGGGATATTGTCAGCTATTGTATGATAATGCTAAATTAGTGAACCATCATTGAAGTTTATGTTAACCTACAAAATCGCGATACGAATTCAGAAGACGCCGTTTTAGGCTACTTCATCTCTTACTTGACAGATGCTCTCAGCTCCCAACTTGCTACAATTACTGAAATGCATGACTACCATAAGATTTATATGGACTTACGGAGTAGAGCCTTGGGGCACCACTAATCCATCTCTTAAATAAACTCAAAATTAAAATTAAAATCCTCAATGTTCCTCACTTAGTGTGATGAATAATGTCATCCATAACTACCTTCGTTGCTGATTTGGCCCCAACACGATATCAATCCTTTCCGGACAAACTTTATTCCCTCTCAAACCTACACGTTTCAAACTTAGCAACCTCTTCAATTCCTGACAACACTGGTCGAAAAGGTTTTCTTCACAAGAAATCTGATTAGTGAATCTAGTGCAGTTTTTCATAATGAATTCAGATATTTAGTCAGAATTTTTTCATCAGACACAGTTGTTTTGTGACAGCTACTTTTTAAAATCTGATTTTAGCGGGGTTTTTTTACCTGTCATAGGAACATTTACCTCATATGTAGCGATTTTATACAAGCTGTATTAAAGGAAATTTTATTTGTAATATTATGCTGAAGCACCATAAAACAAGGCTGTGCAGGTTCATTCATGTTTGGACAATCTCAGACATGTTCATCTGGCCTTGTGATGTGTCAGTATTGAGCTGACTGTGAGTTTGTTAAGTAGTGAAATATTTCCTTCCTTTCTTTTCGGATGAGTATTGTGTATGTAGTGTTTTAGTGCTTTGTTTTTTCATCATGCCAAGAAAGTTTGTAAATCATGTAGACAGTTTCTGCTATATTTGTCGTGAGCTACCTTCATGTCTCAGAGGCGAAATTTGACCCCCCTTGTAATCAAGTGTTATTAACTTTATAATTTATTATAATTTTTTAATCATTGCTTTAATTTTTAAATATTTTTATTTTGAAGAGAAAAGATTTGCCCCCAGGCGGGATTCGAACCCGGATCTCCGCCTCACCGTGGCAACGCTCTAACCATTTGAGCCACCGGGGTCGCTCCCTGCCTCGGACAAATCTGTTTTTTTCACCGATCCCATATACCCCGTGTGTAAATTCATACCACTGATGAAAATATTTTAGGACTGTGAAATTCTTAGGCCCCTCCGTTGTAAAATATTGGCTACGTGCCTGGCACCGTCTCCGGAAAAAACAGCAGCAAAGTGGCAGGTATGTAGTATAAGTGACGAAAATAAAAAACAACCAAAAAAAAAATAATGCAGTCATAATTTAAAGGTGAAATAAATGTTTATCTCAATCCACTCCGCTCCTGAATGGCTTAAGATAAATTAAATTATTGCTTTTCATAAATGAGTGAAATAGCGATTTTAAATAGTGATTTTTGAGTGAAAACAAACAATAGTGATAACAAAAAAATTATATCTAGACAACTTAGACATAAGATATTGTAACTCTAAAATAGAACATAAAAAATAGTGTTACCTAATGAAGTTATTCAAGAAAATATTGTTATTAAAGAAATTTAATACTTATATATTCATGGTGTCTTGGATATACTGAATACATCAAAAATCCTCTTAATGTACCTCATTAGTAAGTGATAAGGCCAATAGAAGTACTACATATTATAAATATATCGCCGTCTTAGAGATACAAAAACATATCTAAAAATAAAGAGTTTATGAGATACGTGTGGTACACGCATTGTGTTGTCCGGAAATGATACAGGATTTTATGTTTTCAATAAAATACGCCTCCAAAAAGTAAACTATTTATACAAAATACTTCAGTGGCATCTTCTGGTTTAGACCGTGTCGCTAACTTTTTCGCCAACGTTTCGCCAGACATGCTGCTGACTTCTTCAGGGCAAAAAGTGAGATTCTAAAAAAAAAAAAAAATTATTTCTTTCAACATATTGCTACTTTGATATCGCCAATCGCCTTACTTCTCCATCTTTACTTACCTTCCCAGTTGCAAAATTGGGGAAGTGAAGAAGCTTGAAATTTGGCCGAACTTCTTCCACGGCCTTTTTTGTCTTATAGGATCAAGCCCCTCAAAATTACTGGAACCACCGTTGAACAGTGTACTCACTTTGCAAAAATCACGCTTTGACACCCTAATGAAGACTGAATATTTCCAAATAACAAAATGTTACGGAGTTAAACAAATATTTTTGTTTGAAAGAGGATTACTAACTGTTTATTTTTATAAAAGTCAAATGACCAACGAACATAAACAGTTTAATATTTTACTATTACATCTCAAAAACTCTTAGCTTTAGATACGTTTTCGCATCACTAAGACGACAATATATTTATAATATGTAGTACTTCTATAAGACTAATCTGGTATATTAAGAGAACTTTTGATTTAGTTAATACAACCGAGACACTATGAATTCATAACTATTAAATTTCTTTGAATTTCTGTCGGTGAAGGAGTAAAATAAAATGGCCTTCAACAATGAAAAGAATATTGTTGAGCGAAATTCGATGCCTCTTTGTGTCACTGGATTTAGTTTCATGTGGTTAGATGTTTGTCCTGGAATGGAATACGGCTATGACATTACAGCAGTTGTAACCATCATAAGAACGTACGAGATAGAAAAGGGTGGGAAAAAAATCTAAAAATCTAATTTTTATAGTTATATAAGGTTTTTTTATTTATTTTACATTATCTTTTCGAAATGTGCCTATCTCTCCAAAGTAACTTTTTTGGATTCCAGGTCTTAGCCTCAACATTATTTGGTAAGATATAAAGGAGTATCTCTTGTAATTGTTTTGTTTTTTACTTTATTTCAAATGACGAACAATATATTTCTACTAAACGTTTTCCGTCTAATAAGAAACTTATTGCAGATCCCAAAAATGCTGACTAAAGTATAGAAATGTTCAACTACTCTAAAGAAATCAGACTTGTATAAAAACAAGTGTTTTAGTAATAAGATGTATAACTTTAATCTCGAAATGAAGGCTGCGAAGAGGAACTAGTGATCTCAGAATCATTTTCTGGTCATATGCGCCAATTCTATGAACAACGACAAATAATAAATTCGTCGCCACTGAAAGACGAATTAGTCATTTGTTACTTATGTAACAAAAGAGTTATCTATAGTAATTAAATAAAAATCATGTAATACATTTCCACCTAAGCTCACCAGCGTACTGTATTTGTTTGTTTACATGCACTAATTATAGGAACTATCAGCCCGATTTAAAAGTATATTTTTTCTTTAGATAAAAAATGTATAGGCAAAGGTTTTAATTTGTATAAGCTCACACTGCAGCAGGGGCAGCCAGCCATTTGTGTACTCTTTGCCAATTTTTTTGCCCACGGATTCAGAAACGGCACGGTTTTATTCCAACAGGCATTTATTATTATAATTCAGAAAGAGGAAAATAGCTTCGTTTGAAGAAAGTTTATTATTTAAATTTATTTCTAAATATTTTTATTTTGAAGAGAAAAGATTTGTCTTGGCCGGGATTCGAACCCGGGTCCTCCGCATCTCTAGCGCGGTGCTCTAACCATCTGAGAAACCAAGATAGAGATGCGGACGCCCGAGTTCGAATCCCGGCCAAGACAAATCTTTTCTCTTCAAAATAAAAATATTTAAAAATAATCACCATCAAAAGAATAATAAATAAAAAATAAAAAATTTAAATTTGTGTTCGAAAGTTTATTAAAGCGCTTAACAATAATCAGCAGGAAGGCATTTTGTTTTAATAATGACTTGTGTTGACACACTATTATACATTTATATATAAATCAACGTAAAATATTTTCTCTAAATCAGTTCAGCCGTTTTCAGCCGACATTTTGTAACAAACAAGAAAGCAACTCACATGTGCTATTCATTCATAGGAATTAACCTAAAATTAATTATTGTGATTTAAAAATCTTTAATTTCTTTAAGAAAGGGAACTATTTCATTTCAAAGGTAAGCTTGGTCCACTCTTACCGGGACTTCTTTTTCTTTTAAGAATGTTGAAGAATTATAATTGGAACATCCCTACATGTAGGGCATGGCAGGTTGCCAAGACAACAATCTGTTGTTTCTGAATTCTTGGTTTGCGAAATGTAATCAACTGGAACTAATCAACGATCAAAGAGGCACTAAAGATTGTAACTTAATATTAACTTTAATAAAAGTCAGATTTATTTTTGGGGCAAGAATTTCTTTGGAACCCAAAAGGTTCGGATGACACTAACCCGCACTTCTTTATTATATCAATAAATATTCTTTATTTAACATTTACTTTTTTCTATTCTATTTTATATATATTATTAAATAATTAGTGTATTTTGTACATGTAACCATTTATATGTAATTTTATAGCTAACCTACACTTAAATCGACCTTTTACCTTTCCCTATTGACTTTTTAATTTAAATAATTAAAATTACTCAATAACATTTACAGCTCCACTAATTTCCATTTTTATTACTTTAGCTTAATTAATTTTAGTCTCTCCAATACCTGTAAGTAGGTATGATGTTCTTTTTCATTTTTATTTCCGAGTCATTACTGTATCTATTAATGTTATAAATCCCAGTTTATTTAACTCTATCCAACTATTTTTATTATAAGATTATTATTTGACAAAAAAAGTTTAAATGCTATTTTTAATATTATTGTTATCATTGAGTATCACATATTTTTTTATTCCTTCGCGATAAAGACCTACAATTAGGATCGCGACGTGGTTCCCAATAAATAGTTTCTTATATTTTGAGAATTTATTTTGGCCTTTACCCGAACCGTTTTCTGCTCCTTTTAATTATACGATAAAAGTATATTTAATAATAAATACAAAAAGACGTTAAAAGAAAATTTGTTGCTTTATTAACGTTTATTTACCACACTAGTATCATCTATTTTTTTAAAATTATCACTTTCAAATAAATCTCTACTACGTATAAAATGCAAACTTTTTTCTAATAATTAACTGTAGGTTCTAACATGTCCTTAGTATTGTCAGAAAATTATTTTTACTATTAATAAATTACTAAATAAATCATTACCATTATGTTTACAAGTACGAGACAGATAAATTATTTATTCTGTTATCAGAAAATTATCATGTAGGATCTGGATTCCCTCTTGGGGCTCACCCAGCTCTCGTAAAGTGAATAATTTTAATTATTGAATATTCTGACAATCTTGGTCAAATCCCTACCATGCACAAGAGTTGGCTTAGAAACAGTAGAATCAATGTTCTCACCCGATATAACTGTTAAAGGGGTAGCCGTGTGCACTATAGTTGTATCATCGATATAAGAATGATATTGTTATGAAAAATAGTTAATTACTAAATAATTTGTATTTGTATTGTACCTTGAATTTGTACATTCTTTTTTTTTGTTATGAATATTTCCAGAAAATTACCATTTAAATACATAGACCATTAAGAAACAAAATTCTAGTATGTAGTTTATCAAATGTACTATGTAGTTTATCCAATACGTAGGTACGTACACAGGTTCATTCCATCGCATGCTTGTCGGAGACAGAACGATTAACACCGTTTCACTGTTTAATGGCCTTGCAACAATGTACTGTGATTAACTGCGCAGTTTGTTACCTACGCCGTTAGACTACAAAATAGAAATACCGATATAGTCGCTGAATACAAGTCGCAACATCTCGTAACACATTTCATTAAAATAGGTTTCATCAATGTAAATGTCTTACGAAACTAATCGTAAGCAAAACCGTGATTTACCAGTTCAATTTACGTATAAACTCTTCTGGTTATTCTAGGCAAGAATGTACAGAATAAATATTGTATTCTAGAGGGTGTAGGTGTTCACTATAATATGTTAGTTTTATGATAACAGATTTCTTATAAATAATGTTATATTAATGGGTGTATACAAAAAAATGACCGTTTTATCAAATTCCAGAGTTCAAAAGTCTGTAAATAATGGCGACTAACAGTATCTTTCGACACACCACACTCCCTGGCAAGTGCGCGAGTACTTGTGGACGGATTTGACTCAACAGCTTCCTTCAGAACCTCATCAATATCCATTAATGGTCGTCCGGAGCCCTTATTACTTAAAAACGTTGTATCTCCACTGCTAAATTTTTCAAACCAAGCAGTGCGCTGGTCAAGGACACCTTATCCTTCATATTCAATAATTTCACTAGTTGCTTCAGTGGCTGTGAAATTTTTTTTCCAGTAATGTATTAAAATTACGAGAATTTCGTAGGACACTGTCATGTTTCTTCTTTGAAATAAATAACTAAACTGAGGCTTTTTATGAAGAAGTTCAGTGTTAGTAAACAAGCTTAGAGAATGTTCTAAAGGGATTATTAAGTGTTGGTAAATAATAAATAGCATTAAAATATTTACAGACTTTTGAACTCTGGAATTTGATAAACGAACTCTAAACCGCCTATGGTTGATAGAAATTTAATATGTAGAATGTAGATAATGCCCTTGGTGTTAGGCAGCCTCCGAAAAGTTGTTACTTTTAATTTGGTGAAATACTTGGCGGCTTAGAGTATTCTTGGTCAAATCACTTCCTTGCACAACTGCAGGCTTTGAAACAGTTCAGTCCCTACTATGTACTGAACCTAATAAGGGTATTAAATTTTAGTGGCACTGGTACCTTACCGAAAATAAGAACTACTCGAGTAAAAGTCATATGTTTGGTTAAAATACCACTTGCACCACTGCTACACAGGAGGTATTTTTGGTTCAGTTACTTATTAAGGACCACATGTCTCTAGGGCAACGGCTGTGTAAGATTAAACCAAAATCTGTTAAGAGCTTAAATTAAAAGATAACTTTCAATTTCCCAATTTTAAATACAGTGTAGTATGTATGTTTGTTTTATAATTCTTATAAGCCAAATTTCATAAGTTTTGCTTTTATTTTAATATCGTACAAAAATCAAACCTACTAAAATGTTCTTAGACGTTCATAAACACTTAACAAACAAATACAGACAAAATACTTTAGAAGATTGAAATGGAAATCACATATGTCTAATTTCAATAAAAAGCTGAATCTCCGATGCTCACTCCAAAGACGACTACTTCAACTCAAAAATAAACAATCGCTTACTAACAAAATTGTTATATACATCATGCTACTTTAACCAATATCGACTTTAGAACCTCTAATCAAGTTAATTTTGGGGAAGTAATGTTTCAAAGAGAAGTTTGACTTATGCCTAAAATCCAACTTACAGATCATTCACACCTTTTAACCTAAATGATACTCATTGTCCCTTCTGCATAACTAATAATTCATTACATAATGACAAGGACTTTCCACTAAGGATTGACACTATTAAGAAACACTAGACAAAATTCCGTGGCTCACTTGCCGGACACCCAAACATACTGGTACAAACATTACCACAGAATCCGACATGGAGAGTGAAACATTTCTGGACCAGGGTTCTACTACAGTGGAATAAAACACGCTAGGAGTGCCTTCAATGGGAGGTGTCTTCATCAACGCTCCCAAGTTAATCTCTAAGACTATGTGCCAAACGGCATTTGTGTAACTTAATAATACAAAATTTTATTTTTATAATTTTTTTAATGTAACCTTTGATAATAATCTGTTAAAACTTTCAAGCAAAGTACCAATTCACGAAATCTTGTTGTAACCAGTATAAAAAGAGCACATCTGAGGCAGACCGTCTTACTTATAAGGGCACGAACGTGTGTGTAAGATTGATTGAACGTACCTACCTAAAAACCTATGTACAAGAAAGGTAAAGAGAAATGAATACATTAAACCTGAGCAGTAGAAATAGTCATTACTCCATCGCTTCCAAGCAGTCTGTTGTTTATTACTCCAGCTCTAGTGAATACATTCCTCCTCGCTGGCAGAAGGGATTGGCCTAATCGGGATCACGAAACACCTTAGCATAATAATGTGGCCTTCGCCTTCAATTGTTCAGATTGCAAAAGTGGTCGTCATGCTTGATTCAATTACCCTATTAGAGTTAAGATGGCCTAATTTATGAGCGTATTTACAAGCTTGCAATGCTTTTATACTAAAGGGCGTTTTTAACCATCATTAAATATATATATTTGAAATGATGACTATTTAAATTTAAATGTATTGAGATGTAATTGAATAAGTATTCAAGTCGGATTTTGTTCTGAGTGAGTCAGCTGTATTAAGGGAAGAGGAATCGGGGAATTCTAGTAGTTTTTGGTTTGGAATGGAGTTGTAATATAAGCAATAGTTCCTTCCTTTGACTCAACCCCTCATTCACTACGATTACGCTTCTAAACGTACAAGAAACTCATTATAGAGATATTTCGACTTAATCACTTATTCACTGTGACTGTAGATAAAATAATCGGAAACCAGTCATTGCTATATAGAATTTTTTAAAATTATTTATAACCGACGTTTCGGTAAACTTCATCTACCTTCAGGGCTATTTATACGAAAAGAGAAATATGTAAATAAAGACGTGTAGGAAATAAAAACCATAAAATGATCTAAAAATGAAATAGTATTATAATATCTGGTGTGCCCCCTCACATTATTTCTTATGGCTGTGGGTTAAAAAAAAAACCTGTACCACTAAAACCCGTGAACGGTATAGACTGCACTGTTTCATGGACAACGGTTCTGCAGGGAGGTGATTTGTTCTAGACCACGCTCAACCGCCAGATTCCCCCCTTTTTGGGTACCCTATTTTTATATCACTTTGTAGAGGCTAGGTGAGCCCCAGGAGGGTTCTAGAACCCATATGATCCATCTCCGGCTGCAAACAGACAGTTGCATGACAACTCCAGTGCTCTACCACTGAGCCACTCCTTTCCCGGTGGGATAACAGTCCGATACAAAAAGTTTTCTTTGGGAGTTTTTTTTTCTCTTTATATTTTTATCCACACCTGTTAAAACCAAATAATTGACAACCAGCAGATTGGCTGACAGGAAAATAATACAGAATGACATGAAAGGCATGAAGGTTTGAGAGTTTTTAATTTTTTAAAAATGTTTATGAGATAAAAGCCTTAATATGAGCTTTTATATTTGTTTCTACTGCATCATAATCTCAGCATTATTTTACTCTTTGTTCTTATCGTCATCCCTACGGAGACTGTTCCATCTTTATTGAAATATTTAATAATTCAAAAGCCTCACTTCTTCAAGCATATTTATAGTGTCCTTTTCAAAGATACTTCTCCGGATTCCGTATATATGTGATAAGTAAATGAGCAAGCCATATAAAATATACGAATGTATATATATGAATTAAAATAATTTTGAGAAGAAAATGATCCGAGTGGAAGGCAATAAATAATTCCTTAAATAATGAAACTAATCATTAGAAACCGTAGAATCAACCCACGCTGCAGTTCTTCCTCAGGGCTCAATAAACAATATACAAAACTTCATAAAAAAAGTAAAATAATTGGAATAAATGAAACAAACTCTCTTAAATTGCCATGGCTAATATTTTTAATCCATTCATCACGAATTTCTTTTTTATTTCAGTGTCAGATTATACCCTGAAAAAGTATGGCCAGCGAAGCGTCCGCTAAGAATTTGACGACATTGTCGAAACTAGAAGAAATTTGTGATGAATGGATTAAGAAATTAATACATAAAAAAAAAAAAAATTTTATCTTTAAACTATAACAATAGGATAATAGCTAATGACAGCGATAAAAACAATATGTAGGTAAAAAGACAATATAATAATTATTAATCAAAATAAAATAATGACAGTAATAGATATAACGAAACTTGGAAATTAACTAATAAAAATACACATGCATCTTGTGTAGGGGAAATGATCAAGCAAAAATTAAGACGGAACAGAGTATGAAGAAGTTAGTGGAGGAGTGGAAGAGGTTCTAATTCCGTAATTTACATATTGTTTTTATCATTTTATTATTTTATATTGTACTGCTTCAGTTTTAAAATATTTTTTTTAAATTTTATATTTTAAATTATTTTTATTTTCCCCTTGTTTATTAATTATTAATTTTTAATACATTATTTATTTAAAATATATTAGATCTATATATTTTATATCTTGTTTATTCAGCCCTGAAGAAGACCTGCTACGTGGGTCGGAGCGTCGGTTCTAATAAATAGTTTTGCTAATTAAGGAATTATTGTTAGACCTCCACACTGACTATTTACACGGTTGATTATATCCACATTTAACTACTAATCATTCGAGATATAATTATTTCCAAAAAATAAACCTTTGTTTGAGGGGGTTGAATATGAGGAAATTTCAGGCATTGCATAATTTGACCTTGCCCTGTTACCTGAATAAATAAAAACTGGATATAAAAGGGCCGCCGATTGAGCCTTGAACAACCTATGCAGTTAACTGATATAACTGCTATAAATGTGATCGTTAATTAACTAGGAACGTTTTAGAGAAAAAGTAGGAAATCGCAAATACCGGTTTAAGAAATCTTAACTCTCACCTTGTCAAATCCGGTTCGTTGGCACGGAGAAATGTTGCTTATTATTATCAGAACTTTATCTTTAATATTTCGTATATTTATTTATACTTTGTAGAAATCGTAACAATTTTTTATTTTTTAATATGTTTATTCAAATTAAACAATATTCAGTCTAATTAAATGACGTATGAACCAATCAAAAGTGAATTAAAAACCATAATATAATTCTTTTGGACTCAGACCTGATTTTTTGCGGTGCTAAAAAAAATGTATGAATTGTAAAACTTCAATTTTACAATTGAAACGTTTCATTCAAAACGTCTAAACATAAAATTGAATTGATGAGCAAGATACCAGATACAGTGAACAAATTAAAAATGGCATCTTTAACTGATTACGTTTTAGTTCATCTGATCAATTCAACACAAATGATGGTATATTTTAATTCACTCACTTCACTCCTATGGCCTGCGAACCTTGGGTTCATTAGGTTTTGATGCTACTTTTTAAATTTCTAGGTACAGTTTGATTTAAAAGTGATAAATTTTAGGACCTATCTTCCTCGCTATTTACGATATTTAGTTCTGGAAGAATTGAGGAGTATTTGACAAGAAAAAGTGCAAGAATGGCACTGACCCGTGCCCTAGTTAAAAGAAGATGAAGGTTAACTCCCGATAATGGTTGGTAGGTCACGGTTGCCTGGCGGGGGACATCACACTAGCGTTGCACCAACTTCTGTTTTTACTGACATACAAAATGGAAACTAACGATGTAAGTGGTATGAAAGTTTAGTCATTTAACAGGTGTATACATTTTTCAACTTTAGTAAGAGATCGCGGTCACTTGTGGAGTATCTGTTAGCATTACAACCTACTATCCCCATGGTCGCAGGTTCGTAACCCGGCAGGTGTCCTTAAGACATTTTAAAGGGAATCCCGAGACTGTGCGGTGTTGGGTACTACTCTACTTAAGATCTTCGCTTGGTTATTACTGTATTGTTTCTTGGATAACTGTTGGGTAGGGAGGGGATTTATCCGCAATCACACTCCACCGCCAGGGTTTTCTCCCTAACATATGATACTCACTGTAGAGAGGCTGGGTGAACCCAACGAGGTTTTGTACACTCGACAGGGTCCATAGGCTGTTTATAGATCAGATAATTTGTCTGTCACAGCCGGATTTGAACCCGGGACCGCAATTTATTATTTTAACTTCTTACTAAATTTGAACATATATATTTTTTAAGTATTTAAATCATATCTTCAAGATTTTAAAGAACAATGTTCCGCGAATTAAATCAAACATAACGCATAAACTAAAAAGAAAAAAAAACCTAGTTGTTGGACAACAACAAAAACACTAACACAGCTATGCAGCAGAAGCTGAAAGTACCAAAGTAATCAGCATATTGGAATTGATATCACTTCTGTTTCTGCATTTCACTTTAGCAAACTCTTATGGCTATGCTGTGATGTTGTGACGCCATGCTGCCTAACCCAAAAATCAATTGAAGAACTTTGAATTTAGGGAGAATATATATCGCTTATTCCGAAAACGCATTAATCCAGAAGAAATTTCACTTCATTCAGGCCTTGTTATGAAGGTGTCTTTATTAAAGGAAGGTTAACACACTCAGGAACGAGTATACGAGAGATTGATCAAATTGTTAATGAAGGAAAGTTAAAACTATATTATAATTTTTAAGCAGCTCAATGATTGGGCATAATATCTTCGGTACTTGTACATTCAATCAACCACCTGAAAAGGCCAATGTTGTACGCATCTGCAAGCAGTATCATTTTATAACAGCAACAGTTACACTGTTTACAGATTCATTGTTATTTGTTTCTTCGTGTGTTCTAGAGTTGTTATTGTATCCTCATTTTTGTTTGTTGCTGATTTGTTGTTTGTTTGGTTATTTGATCTACATTTGTTGTTGTTTTTGTTGTCTGTTTGGTTATTTCTTGTACATTTGTTGTTTTTTGCTGATTTTTTATCAAAATGCTTATTTGCGATTTGCCTAAAACAGAAGAAGATGCAATTTCATTTTTTCAGGAGAGAAATATTTTACAGAAGAAAAGGAAATGTACCAATTCGCATAAAATGAAGCTTTATCTTGGGCAACGTAAGTTTTGGAAATGTAATTTCAAAGAGTGTGGTGAACAAGTGGGTATTAGAAAAGACACCTGGTTTGAAGGAAGCAGAATTTCAATGTGTTCAGCTTTGAGATTTGTATACTGCTGGTGCGAGGATATTATATTCTATATATTATCTATGTACGTTATATATTCAGTTATATTATTATTAGTTCTATTTATTTATTTCCATTATTATTATATTGCATGTTGCGTTATGCAAATTCTAACCCCAATAAAAATATTTAAAAAGGTTATCCAAGGTAACTGTTAGAAATATAACAGTTATAAAACGTAACTGGTTGCGCATTAGCCTTTACAGGTGGTGAATTTAATACACAAGTACCAAACCTTCTAATTTTTTTCCTAAGCCATTATTACAGCTTTACTGAACCAATAACTCAAAACAGATTCCGATTTGTTATGGTATTTAAAAATAATTCTTTAACATCAATTAAAGCAGGATTCAATAGCCATTGGCTGCTACCAAATAACTCTTGCTGTCTGTTTCATAAGAAATAATAATTATTATTGTTTAATTATCGTGGGAAAAACACAAGTTTTATTAAGGAAGACTGGTGTATGAGTCCTGTTCTTAGAAAGCAGACTGGCGACCTTCACCCGAATGAAAGCAGCCAAAAAAAATACACAGCTGTTGGTATATTTAAATTCCGCTAGCCTCTTAGTCATTCAAGAATCAGCTTTTAGGATATTTAAATTCCAGCCTAGATCTTGGATCTAGACCATTCAGCATCCATATCACATTTAATAAGAAGAAGAATTTACAAAATTATAAAACACTCATTGAATCCGGAGTTATAAGTTTATAATTTTTGTTTGACGGTTGTTCGACTGCCTTATAATTTCATTCACTTATATAATTTTTATTTAACCTAACAACTGACAGAGAATGGCTGCAAAAATAATTGTTTAGCTGAAAAATAGATAAAAATAACAGTAATGATAAAATAGACATTTCATTTAAAATTTAATGAAACTTAATTTATCGAATATCGATTAATCAAATTAATTTTAACAAATTTACGTTGATTAAGTAAATTTATTTATATAACTGAATTAATCGAATCTCAAACCTTGTAGTAATATTAAAATCAATATTTACATATTTTGATTAGAAAAGCTGTTTTTTATTTTATTTTTTTCTCTGTTACAACCCAATGCAACGGAATATCAACGAAATAAAAGCAGGGTTGGGTAATTTTGGGCCAAAAAACAAAACAAAATAACAACAAAAAAATTAGTCTTATATCTTGTTTTAGTTGATTTACAAGAGTTTTTGTAGCGATTTATTTGTATCTGTATCGAATTATGCATTCGCAAAGTAAACATTTATACCCACCTCTGAAAATTGACCAAAAAGAAAAAAAAAACTGTACCACTACAACCGATTGGGATCGATTCATGGTGAATGCAATATTATTGTGTTATGATATAAAGCCAAGGTTGTGTTATGGAGGGAGCTGATTTGAGGATCTATCTACCTCTGATCTAAGAATAAATAATTTATTTTTCCAAAACCGGTCTCGAAAACATTACCTTTGCAGCTACTGAGCTGCAGCTACTGAGCACTGGCTCTACACAGTATGATTTTGTTTGTTATAATATTACTAAGATTGGTGTGAAATGGCCAGGGGGTTTACAGTTAATGATTACACAAAATAAGAATAAGATTTATTTTATTGTGCCTAAGTTTCGGCCTAAAATGCAGGCCGTCTTCGGGGCTGGGAAAAAGAAACAGAAAATAACTATATAAAACATTGCCGTGGCAAGGAAGAATAGCGCATCTTAGAATTATCCAGTCAACTATTTTCCCATTGAATATAATAAGAGTATTTCTATATCATTTTTGTTAATAATTAATCTGATGTCTTGTTTGTCAGAAAATTATCCTTTTATATATTTATAAAACGTAAAAAGTAAGCGGATAGACCATCCAAATATTTTACGAGGGGATCACATTATCAAGTGTAGTAATTTTATGGAAAATTTTTGGTAATGAACCAATTAGGTAAACCAGTTTCCTCATTAGCATGTGGAGTACTATATAATATTAATTCACAAGTAGGGTATGAGGGACAGGATACAAACAATTGAGGTTGAAATGCTACTAACCTAGAAGCGGTTAGAATTGAGAATGAATAACAGTATAAAATCATTAAAATCTTAAAGTAGCAGTTAAGAAAAATGCAAATACAGTTTATAATGATGGATATCAGTATGAATGGGATCTTTTATTAGTTCAAAACCATGTGAGGCGTTCAGGATCAAAAACGGATAACTCCGAAATTCCGAAAATTCACTTTTATTTTTTGCTAGGTTAGTGAAGCAGTTTTGTCAAATAAGACACTTAACCGCCATATTTAGTATGGTTTTTAGTCCGGTTCTGAACCTGAAGTTTCGAGAGCATAAAATTGCTTGACTTAAATAGGAGAAAGTGTGAATTTTTTTTTTTGAAATTTCATCCAATGTTATCCACTATTGATCTTGAACGCCTGATATAAATGTATATATGTATACACGTTTGTACATAGACAATCACGCATATTTAAAAAATATTTTTTCCATTAAAAACAATATTTACACTATTTTCTTCCTGATAATTACATAGTTTAAACCACCTTTCCTAATTGGCAATGCAGGCAGAAAAAACAAAATACCGACCCGTACGCTATAATGGTGTTCTTGAGCGGGTCTCGCTTTTTAACAAGCGTAAACTGGGAATCGTCAATGTTATGTCACCGATTCCCTGAAACAGGGACAAGGACAATAGCAGGCAGGTTTTTGCTGTTAGTAAAACTGCGTTCTACTCAGCCTTTTTTATATGTGGTCTGACTGCTTCTTCGTTGGACCTTATATCCGTTGGTTGAATCGTATCACCAGGCAAGACTAAATCAGACTATGATCAATCTGATGAACTATCTTGTTTAAATATATATATATATATATACATATATATAATTTTGTATAGCATTGAAAGTATTCATCAAGTGTACAATTAAATCATACATAAAATATATAATTTTTTTTTCTTTATATTTACATCCACACCTGTCAAATAAAACAATGACAATTAGCAGATTGGCTGACAGTAAAATAAAATAGAACGGCATAAGAGGCATGAAGAACAGTACTCAGCGATACCTATCCATTGGCTTGATTCAATTCCCTGTGATAACAAATCCCTCATCCACGTTCTTTTTAGTATCCTCCTAGTGTTCTCAGGCATTCTAGGCATGAGAACACTAGGAGGGGTGGCCATTTCTTTTATCAATGGGCTTGGGTGTCCATGTAGTTTTCCTTGAAAGCATTTGTAGTATGTTCGTATGTGTTCGTCGACCGTTGGTATTTTTAAGTCATTATGTAAAGTTTTGTTATTGACATACCAGGGTGCTTTTGTGGCATGTCTGAGTACTTTAGATTGGAAAGTTTGTAGTGAGGCTATTTAGTGATGCCATAAATGTGTAATACATATGTCCAAACTGGTTTTAGTAAGTAAGTGTACGTGTTTAATTGTTGCCTTGTTTCTGTTAATTTGGATTTTTTTCTGAATAGAGAATACATTAAGTTCAGTTTAAGATTCAGTGATTGGCATTTTTTCTTCATATGAGGACCCCATGTCATTTTCCTATCAAATGTTAGTCCTAAGTATTATACTTTATCTGTCTGCGGGATGGGTGAGTTGTTAAGGTAAATGGGAGGGCATGTTTCACGTCTAAGAGTAAAAGTGATGTGCTGTGACTTTTCTTGGTTCAGTCTAGTTTTCCATAGTTGGCACAACTCATTCAACTTTTGTAAGTTATGTTGTAAGTTTAGTAAGGCTTGTGTCGCGTCTTGATGTTTGGTGATTATGGCAGTGTGGTTAGCGTAGTGGTTGCTGTCAGTATGTCAGGACTTTGTGGAATATCATGTGTATATTTTATGTACAATAGCGGTGCAATTATTGATCCCTGAGGCGGATTAGATCGGTCTTATTGAAGATAACTCTGAGCCCGGTCGGACTTAGAAAAATCTGCCTGCAAGAAATTATTGAAGAATAAAATAATAAGTATGTGATAGTACAGTGTTGAGCTTAAAGAGAAGGCCTTGATGCCAGACCTTGTCGAACGCTTGAGCGACATCCAGAAACACTTTAGTTGCATATAGTTTGGAAAATATTGAAAGGGAAGGAATGAAAAGTGAAAACTTGTGACAAAACTCAAAGTGATAATCTGCGGAATTATAGTACTTAGGCCCTTAATTTCAGATTTCAGATTTCGAGTAGTTAGAGTTAATATTATATCAATATTCTCGAGAAAAACAATTCTCATGAGCTACATCGAGTACAATCGTTTGCTTATCCAACTGGCTACAGCAATGTGGTTCTCAGGAGAGCTAGCTGGGAGAAGTTACGTCTGAGAATAAAGAGCTTGTTGACTGCTAGGGCACAACTGTCATGAATAGTAATTTGTAGCGGAGCCAGATCGGCGATAGGGCCAAAGAGACCGGCTCTTTCTGGGAATGTCAAGTAACCGGTCCCCGAGTAACCAAGTGCACTTTTGGTGCTCATTACTTCAACGGGAAACCTGTTGCGTCCAGAAATAACAGTGACTCAGCAGGGTGTAACGGTGACATTTATATCGCTTCTATCATTAGCGACTGATGACATCTTCAAAGAGAAACAATATCATTGCTGACTCCGTTATTTCTTGAGTAAGAAATGCATTTAGATTCTCTGTTTTGTATAAAAGTTACAGCGTAGCGTGATAACATATATTCCCTCTTCCTTACTTTGTTTAATATTATGGACGAGTTATCTGAACATCACACTAAATAGCTATAGTTTTAGTGGTTTGAGAAAATGTGAAATTCTTAATTAAAAAAGTTGCTTTTGTTATACACCTGAGTCCCGTTTTAGATTCAGTTCTGATAATTGGTATTTAATTTAAATTAAGTGGGAGGATAAATATAAAATATCCGCCATTAGACCACCTCCTCGTTTTATTTTCTGCTACACATCTTTCTTCAACTAGAACTTTTATTTTCATTTTGAAGAGAAAAGACATGTCCTAGCCGGGTTTCGAACTCGGGTCCTCCGCATCTCTAGCGCAGTATTCTACCAACTAAGCTACCAGGGCTCGCAACAAGGCCAGACAAATCCATTCTCTTCACCGATCCCACATCCCCAGCACTCGCAATTTTTTTTTATGTACATATGGGGAAGAATGTTCATTGAAAATTACTTCAATTGGAATCTGGTTGACGTATGTCAATTTTATATTTATAATTTTATTTTTATTTTTTTGTGATTATTTAAATAGTTTTATTTTGAAAAGAAATGATTTGTCCTGACCGATATTTGAACACGGGTCCTCCGCATCTCTAGCGCAGTACTCTACCAACTAAGCTACCAGGGCTCGTAACCAGGCCAGCGAATCCATTCTCTTCAACGATCCCACATCCCCAGCACTCGCTATTTTTGCGATGTATATATGGGGAAGAATGGTCATTGAACATTACTTTAATTGGGATAAAAGAAAAAATTATAAATATAAAATTAAAACCAGGTCCCAACTTTTATTGTTATTTTTTTCTTGTTCTAGTATTAAGATGAGTATATGTCTTTTTTTCAAAACTAGCTACTAATTTTTCATTAAATTAAACAACCGTAATTATGATAAATCAGCAATCCGTCTTACAGCGAACACAGTTCGAAATCAATAAAAGCAATGTAATCGAATATGGGCACAATGAGAGTAGGAAGTTTTTGCCTAACTATAAAAATATTACTACATTTATACATTTTCATTGATACTTCCTAACCGCTAAAATATAAACTCCACATAATACAACTATTTTTCTATTGAGTGACAAGAAGGATTCCGGAGATAAGTTGTCGAGTTAAAAAAAGGAGAATTTATTCATTTATTTTTAATCTATAGAAAATTGATAAATACAATTCATTTTTAAAAGAGAAATTCCTTTCATTTTCATAATTTATTCAGGTTATTACAGGACGTATTGTGAGCTACGAATAGATTAATAACGAAATCACCTCGAAGAAATGATAATAGTTATCTCCTGAAAATAATTAGAAAATATGATATTAACCGCCATTGATCCTCTTCAGCCTCTGCAAGCTAACAGAAAACCTAGGGGTTTGGCATAACTTCGGCCAAATTACCTACACAACTATTAGATTAAAAAAAGTAGATTTTCTACTGTATACTCAATCCAAGAGCTTCATGGGTTTTAGAGACACAATTTTTCCCCCCTTAATGATAATAAACCATGATGGATGTAAAAATATCCTAAAATTATGCTAGGAAGGATCAAGTAAAAAAAAAATTAAGCTAAGGCTTCAAGACTACAGGAATAGGAAATATGTATCCAAAATATATCTAAAAAAAAGAAATGTGAACTGAATTTATTTTAAATATGCGCTGGGAAGCTCCGCCTGCTGGTTTACAGGAAATCGTAGGAAGTAGCTAATGATGGGTGATCAAAAGGCCCCGTAGCAGACTTGGGCTCCTACGCGATAGATCGGTCCAAGGTTTCTACAAAGCCCACTCAAATCGCTTCCTGGGAAAAGGGCGTTGTTTCAAATATCTGTCCCATTATGCAACCTCATGAATACATAACTGCTTTGGGCACTAGTGGGGAAATGTTAAAAGATATTGAAACTTAGAAAAATGTCCGTCTTAACAGTAACCACAGTAAACAGAATTCACTAAACACATAGAATTCAATATCATCACAACCGTATTTCTATTTGTTTTGGTAAGAAGTATTTAGTATTTACACCTGTAAAAAACTGTCGGTGAAGAAGTATGTAACAAAGATTCATTATCCATTTCAAATACAAAAATTAAAAAAATATATCATATAATAAATATCTCCAAAAACACTTTAAAAAAATAAAAACATAAGGTGCTAGATTATTTATGAAGGACTGCGTGAAATGCACTGACATTGGCCTTGAATGCATTCAGAATTATTTATTTCACGCAAATGCTTTATTATTATATGTGAATTAATTATGGATATTAATTATATAAGACGAATATAAACAATACCAGTAACCAGTAATTAACGTTTACAGTTTTTTCTTTGCTATAAAATCTAGAAAGAAAAGAAAATTGCTTCGTTTTACTACATCGCAGCAGGAATACATGATTGGAAATTTAAAGTTTTTATTCCCACACTTACCGATCTGAATGAATGAAGTAATTTAACTGTCACGAGATTTGAACCGGGGACATACAGCATAGAGTGGCTCACAGTCAAAATGATCCACATGGATATTGATTGGAATATTTAAATAAATAAATAGTTCAACTTATATTAAATTACGGATAATTTACCATGATCACTAAATATCTTATTAATACATTATTTGTGTATAAACATATAAAAATAAACAGGATTCAATACTAAAAATAAAACTCATTTATTTATTTTTACTAATGAAAATGATACACCTTTGTTTTTCCAAATATTTGTTTACCTTAAAATATTTTCTTTTAGTAAAACTCTTGTGCCGAAAGTGTTAGGTTGTTTTCAAAGTCAGTTCCACAAAATCTACCGCATATTGAAACTTTTTTCAGTGATGGGAGTATACGCAACGTTTAAACAAGGCGAATTTGTCATTCAACATGTTAATGGTAGGAAACCTCGGAATCAAGCAGTCAAAATCATTTTAAAAAGCTGTTTAACTGTCCAGCATGTAGTGAAGAGACCCAGGAAAGGAAAAAGATAGCCAGCAAAAAAGTTAAATGTGTAAGAAAAGTGATTGATATTTGAACCGTCAGAGATATAAAACAAAATCCACATTTGAGTGCACACAACAAAGAACAACCTACAAAGTGCCAACGCAGTATTGAACTAAATTAATAGTTAACAAAATAAAAAGTGTAAAAGCTAATGTTACTCAGAATCTAATAAGAAGTGAGGTATATCATTTTGACTGTGAGGTGAAATGATTTATTCATTTTTTGTTTGTTATTTTTTTTTAAATAATTAAAGTTGGATATTTTAAATTTTATTATTTGTATATATTTAAATCTATGTTCTAAATAAATGTCTTGAAGAGTTTCTGTTTTTGTTCCCTCTAACCATTTAAATTATTCTATTTGTTTTCTTTTTACAGGGTGTATCAATTTCACTGTGAGCCACTGTAGTATATGGCCCTATTCTTTGCATTTGCTCATATTTTTAAAGTATTTCAAATAGAAACCTTTATTTATCGTGAATATGAAAAAGGGACTAAAACCACTTTCAAAATTAACAGCTTAATTTTCTTTATAAATTATCTACTATAGTAAAAAATGAAGTAATATGTTAAGCCAACTATTATTAAGGAAATCGGACATTTTACTCAATTAAGAAACGAAGTAAATATAAATTTATTTATTGGAACTCACTTCTAGTATGATGATAAATATACTGCAACCAATAGAAAATTTAATATGCCTATATCTCAGTCGTGGATCAAGATATAGAAACAATCTTAACTGACCATCGAAATAGGATCAATAAGGGATGAAAAGTAGCATTTTTTGCTAAAGGGTGTCTAATTAAGCTTGATTGTATTTCGAGTTAAATAACAAATTCTTGTACAGTCAAGTAATAAGTTTCGTATTCATAAAACCTTCATAATATCACATCTTGGTAAGAAAATGAAAATTGATATCTGCGGGTGTAAAGGAGCTCACTGTATTATTTTGTCTGAGTCCTTGGCTCTTCTAAAAGCGCGCTTGACGGAGAATGGCATAAGAAGCAGGTAGAGAAAAAAAATATATGTAGAAAAGTTGAATTATAAAAGGAAAATGAAGGATTTAATTGCTCAGGGGGTGCAGTCAGAGAGAACACAAAATAAGTAAAACTTATTTTTTAGTTGTGCCAACGTTTCGGCCTACGATGTAGGCTATCTTCAGGGCGAATATGCCTGGTTTGTGGGTGCGCTGTTTGCGGTGGCAAGTCAAGCTAACAACAGCCGAAACGTTAGAACAATTAAAAAATAAGTTTCACTTATTTTGTGTTATCTCTGCCTGCACCCTCCATCATTAGAATTGACGATTCATCTATTTTCCATTCAAATATGAGGTTTTTTTCTTATTTTAAATAATTTGTTTTAAATTGTTTACTTAATAACGAGGCTACTTCAACATTTACTAGATACACGCTTTAAGCTACCAATTAACTACAAAAGACTTATTTACAAGACTACTATAAGACCTATTTGGACTTACGGAATAGAGCTGTATGGCTCCACTAACCCATCGAATTCCTCTCCCAATCTTTACAATCAAAAATCTTTTTTGCTCCTTACTTTGTTACGAATAAATCCATATTGACCTCAATGTCCCATTTGTTGCTGATTTGGACGGAACTCGATACCAGTCCTTTCATGACAAACTTTATTCCCACTCAAACACACTAGTTTCAAACCTAGCTACTTCTTCAATTCCAGATAATCCTCCGAGGCGTCTGAAAAGAAGACGAGCCTCGTGACTTTCTAAGTTGAATTTGTTATTTGAGTACTACCACTAGGAAGTACTTTCCTGTATCGATGCCAGTATTTATCATTCATTATATTTACTTGTATTGTTATAATATAGATGTAATTTTTTAAAAATGTAATAAAAACGTAGTATCATTGACAGAATTGAATTGATGGTTATGAAAATTTTATTTTTTACCAAATAAACAAAAGCAATGAAACAACAATCAGAGGGCGAAGCAATTGTGTCTCAATCTACCCAGTAATAATAATAAAAATGAAATGGTATCTTCAGATTATAACTGGAGCCTAGAACTGCTGTAGAGATGATTATGATGGCAGTGTTGCTGAGTATGCATCTGCAGTTCCGAGCATTGTTTACATGTTAGTTGGCACTTTCATGCCTGAAGAGAAAACAGGCGGCAGTAAAACCTTCTGGACATGTCCCAGGCCATGGAACCCAGGCACGATTGATAACAGAAAATTTACTTTTATAATACGTATCACTATAAAAAAATATATTGTGTGATCAAAATATGACAAACTTGAACAAATATAAAATTATAAATTGGTTGCTCAAATAATGAAAAGAGGTAATAATTTAAAAAAATATTTCTATGACTTTAAAGTTAAATACAAATTCCAGTGATCATCTAGTGACCAAAAAAATGGAGGTGCCCAAATCTTAGTTAATTAGACTAACTCAAAATACGAAGTTTCTACATTTTTTTTATTTTGTTCTTTATTTTCTTTATTATTATTATTTTTTTTTGGTTATGGTTGAAATGAACCACTAGGCATGCATGAAAACTTATCAGATTAAGACTAATTCTAGTTTGATATATCAACCTGCAAATATAGTTGAATTATGAAATTAAATGATTTTCGCGATGTAGAAAAATTTGTTTAAACAAATAACATAATTTGAAAAAACTGAAAGAAAAATAATGATATAAAAAAATTAAATAGATTGGGAATTATTAGTTTGTCACAACTCGGTAACCTGCGTGGTAAGCTGAATCGTCATTTTGGCCAGTTATGAATCCAGGAACCCCAAAGTCTAGAAGTCAAAGATCCTAATTTTTAATAAAAACTGTCATTAAATGACCTCTAAACAATTTCCTGCCTACGATAGCAATGAAAATATACTAAACAGCTCTATTGGTACGTCACTTTGATTTGGATATAATTTACTTCTTTTTTTCATTTTACCTATTTTGTTTACTTATCATTATTTTCATTTTATTAAACATATGAGGACTCTATCTCGCTAATTTAACTATGCTTTCCTTAGATAACTAATTCAAATGCATTTTATAAAAAAAAAATATTTTAAATGTTTTTATAAAGCACAAAAACATTTAAAATATTTATTGCTCCTTCCAATCATATTGCTTTGTACTTTGTTTAAAGCTGTTTCTAATCTTTCATAAAGTGTTCTCAGTACTCATTAGAGTCTAAAATGAACTGAAGTAAAAATCCTCTGACAATTACCAATTTTTTTTCTAACAAACGACTTTTCATATTTCTTCATAATAGAGAAGGTATGGTTTCTTTTAGACAGAAATATTTTCTGAAAAGAAAAAAGAATTATGGTTTTTCTGCAACCATTGAGTAATGCTATCCATTAATCAACTAAAACTGGTGTGGAAAGTCCCAGTTTCCTACCACTAGTGAAGTAAAACCACTTTCCCTCACTAGTGAGGGAAAGTAACAGGCACCTAGATCGAATTTGACAATCAGCACTCTGTTATTTTAAATGTCAAATGGCGGTATGAATAATATTCATTTTATATTACTAAAATGTTAAAATAAATAATTTTAGAACTATTTTATATTTAATTCAAGATAGATTTTCTTTATTTTGAAGCGATTTTATAGAAATATTTAATATAACTTTAAATGTATTAGAACCATCACACATCAGAAATTTGGAGATCTAGAATTCAACAGTGATCAGACCACAAACAAAATAAAAAATGGAAATAGATAGTGATGAATTCATAGATTTTACTCCTCCATTCAAAAAAGAACAGGCTGAAGAGGCAATAAATCAAATTTTACCAAAAACATCTAAAGTCAGATATGAAGAGAAATATAAATATAAATCAAGATATTTTAATATACGTTCATTTTATTTTTGTATGTGTTATCAGAATATTATTTTCTAAATAATAATAAATAAATGTTTCAATGAGTAAACCGTCCTAGAGTTATAATTTCCATGGTTAGAAATAGAAAATTGTAAGAGGTAGCGCTAGTGTAGTTTTAACAAATCTAAAGTTTCACCTTTAATTTCTTAATTTTTAAATGGTTGCAGGAAAAATGTAATATTTAACACGAGAGAAAAGTGCTTATAGCACCCTCGTTTAATTTCCACACTCGCCTTCGGCTCGTGTGGTAAATTTCACTCGGGTGTAATAAAGTGGCACTTTCCTCACTTGTCAAATAAGTAACTATTGTCTCCTAAATATATGCCCATTAATGTTTCTAATAGCTCACTGAAATATTACTTTCTTGTGCTTCTCTGTAAGTACGTATTATGTTGTTTTTATTTTTTTTTTGTATAAAATATTCAATTGATCACACATTGATAAAACACACCTACTATTTAGGATCTAGTGAAACAAGTAATTATTTTTTTCTGACCTTCTTATCTTTTACAGAAGAAATAACCCTTGGATATTATATAAAATAAAAACTACTATTAACGAGTAGTTGTTAAAAGTTAAAATACTAAAAGTATATATGTTTTTTTTTTAGTTTTAAAGTCCAGGGTCGGCTAAAATTCTAGTACAAGTCTCGTACTTTTTAATCATTTATTTATTTATTTTTATTTTTTCTATTTCTATTATGTTTTGTTACTCATGATTACTTCATGATTTGTATCATTATGTAGCCTCCTGGCCAGATGAATATTATGTTTATTTTACTTGTTCTTTATTGTTATTCTAAAGGTACTTGGTCCCAGAATAAAGTTTGTTTTCTATTCTATTCTATTCTATTCTATTCAACTTTGGAAATTGCTAAAATTACAATAGCATCTTAAAAAAAACCTGTTTCTTTTGCTAATTTTTGTTTTTAGTTTCTCAAACTAACATATTTACATTTGAGAACAAAATGCTGACCAGTATATTTCGACATTAATAAACAATCATGCTTAGAGGATTTAAATAATAATCTGAACAAGTGTTTACATTGAACGCTGAATATTTCTATTCCTTGCTTGTTTCTATTGTACAGCCTTTGCAATTTTAATTCAACAAAGAAGAAATATATATGCAACAGGGAAAAACAAGAAACATGCATCTGAATGTTTATGCATTAACAATTAAATATTATCAGTGTGAGGTCGTGGACCATATTTTATGGTCGTGATATGTTAGCCTTGGCACGGAGATAGCGTGAGATATGCAGGTTGCAACAAATGCGGCACGGGCAAGTGATAACATTAACATGCTCATCTCAAAACATATACAGTGGAGCGTCGATTATCCGAACGTCAGTTATCCGAACGTTCAATTAACGGTACTATTTTTTTTGTCTCTTTTACAAATTTAATTTTAGTTAATTTGATCAGATTTTCCAGTTACTTATTTGTATTGTTAAATTATTGCTATTTTAAATAAAAATTTGACGAAAAATAAAATAATTTTTTTCATGAACGTCAATAAGGGGGCCCTAATCATTTCTCGGAAACATCAAAAAAATTAACTTACATTTCAATACGTATTTGTTTACTAATTAGGTAATGTAAACCTAATTAGGTAATTTTATGTGTTTTTCTGAATCCCTTCCTATTCATTTGGTTGGTATTTATTTTTTAGGGAATTTCGATTATCCGATTTTTTTATTATCCGAACCACCTCTGACAACATTAGTTCCGATAATCGACGCTCCACTGTAGATTTCTTCAAATATTTGTAATTCGTGACTTCCATCTTTATGATTAATTTATTAACAGCGCCTACCCTTCCAGCTGTGGAGTGATTGCATCATTAACAAGGAGAAATTGATTTAACAGAAATAAATGTTCATGAAGAAAAGTACAGTTCACCGCTGGATGTTTTTCTTGGTGAAATAGTTTGAAACATATACTATCAGTACATAAGGTTTTTAGAAAGTTAATCACAAGATTATAATTAATGAAGAATAGATAGAACCCTCTAGTACCTCAGTCTATTTTGGAGAACTGCACTTAGAAAATGTATTTATACTTTTCACAAAGCCATAATTGATTATGAAGGTAGTGATGTTTTTAAAGACACTATTTTCTTTACATATAATAAATAACTTTTAATGTTGGCCTTTCATATGTAAGCGTTATAAAGAAATCTGGTTTAAATATCAATAAGAATACAAACAGATTTTAATGATAAAACGATAATTAAATTTAATAGGCTAGTAACCGATTCTGAATGATCTTCATGACAGGAGGATACCAGAAACGGGTTCAATTTTAATAATAGATGTGTATTTTTTAAATAAATACAAATAGATGTAATACTGTTTTATTTAAAAAATAAATAGATTTTTTAAATATGATCAATAAAACAGTTTTATAATTTATATTGTATTCTTGGGACTACAAAAGATTTCCTTAGATTTCCTTTAAGACAGTGCCATGGCAACGGCATTAACGACTATTATTGTATTAAACACTATAAACCTTCTTAAATAACAATGAATGTAAATAGAGTTTATAAAGAATATTTTTTTCGACCTACTTAAATGATCTTATTAATCATTAGTATAATCATAATAAATTTTTTTTAAAATTCTTTAAGTAACTTTAAGAATCTTCTTGGAAGTTTTAATTTTTATTAAAATCTAAAATATTGATAATAAACATAATTATTTTTTAATTATTTTTTCATAGAGGATTTACAACTTTTTTCGGTAATATTTAAAAATATAAAGCGACTAGTTTTAAGCTGCATGAATACAAGTGAAACCAAGTCAGGGTCACCAACCTCCAAATAAGGTATTAAACATTACAAACCTATCTTCTAATACTACTAATTTAATATTCATTACACTATTTTTGTCTAAATACAGTAGATACTCTGAGCAAATATTAATATTGGTTTCCAATTTAATTATCGTGTTAGTTTTTGTGAGATGTGCATATATGACTGACCTGAAATGGATATGTAAATTTTGTAGTAAATTTGATAAGTTTACTGTAAAGATAAATTATAATGATGATATGATATTGTTAACCACATTATATATACAGCCCCGGTGAACAAGTGGTTAAGTCTAATTTTCTTCATAATGAGTCTCTTGTACTTAAGTAAGCGGAATCGAGTTATTTTCGTAGTGAATAAGGGACAAAGTAAGGCATTGGGTTGAAAAGGAGTTCTTGATTATATAAAAACTCCATTTCAAGCCAAAAACTACGAGATTAATACGATCCCGGTTATCTGAAAGCAGTTAACTCCCACTGGACGAAATCCGACATAACCACTTATCCACCGGGGCTGTAGATATAAGCTTTTTCAATTAAAAGGTACTTTATTAAAAATTTAAAGTTAAGTAACTGTTTTAAATCAAATTAATTTTTATTGAATATTTCTATTTTTTTTAAAGTAGTTAAAATGTTTTTCACTGCAGGGTGTTTAGTGTGGTGAAATAGTTTAAATAATTTACTATCAGTACACAAGGTGTTTGTAAAGGTTATCATAAGATTATATGAATCAAAGCTGTATAAATACCAATATAGTTAACTGTTCTATTTCTGTCATTTTCTAATGAGCCATATAAAGTGAAATGAATTGTCAGGATGCACTTATAAATTGTTTTCTCGAAAGCCGATTTTTCGGCCCAAACACGGTTGACATGTATACAGATATATTTCCGTCATCAACATATATTTATAAATTAACGTTTTACCAAACTCACATCTTGGTATTAATTTATTATTTATTATTTTTATCGTTAAATTAAATTCGATCTACTTTTATTATTTATCTCTGTTATCCTAATGTAATTTTCTCCGGTCTTTTAACTGATCTTTTTTCATCCCTGCCTAATATTTCTGATATGATTTCATCCCCAGTGATAGCTACACTTTAGTAGTCAAATTTCTGATTTCATATTACTAACCACTTATTCCATGACGCAAACCTTCAACACACCAATGTGCTGTAATTCTTTATTTCATTCGTGTCTCTTTATTATTTATTATTTTGTATTGGAAGGTAAAAAATCTTTAATATAATGTAATTTAAATTTGATTAAATGTTTGGAAAGTGATATTCGAAACCAATATTTTTTTTTAATTTAATATTTTACCTTGATATGAATACTTAATAAGGAACTATAACTTGGATAAAACATAATAGAATTCCATCATACTAGTTTTATCTGATGTTCTTAAAAATGTATAAGAATACAAATAAGAATCAATTTATTTAAAAGCACTAAGAAGCATCATTGCCGAGAATATTACAAGGATAAATGATTTATTTATTTATATACTTTTTTTTTGTAGAATAATATAGTTTGTTTTAGGAGTTGATGGTTGGAAAGGAAACAGTTTTTAAACACGTATCTGATCTAAGGTAAATAGATCTAATTATAGCATTATACATTTTAAATATTTATTGGAATGAAAATTGTTGATTTATAGCATCAGAAGTCTAGTTTAAAGTAGTTTTTACGTATTAAGTACTTTTAATTTTTGCTATATATCCTCGATGGTCCACATATTAGCTTCTCAACCTCAAGATCAATTCTAATATTATAAAAATTCTTCCATTAACTTTGATGGCATATTGTGATTCATTTAAACAATTATATGAGTTTTTAAAAGGGGAGTAACTAATATAACGTAGTCTTATTTGGGTAATGAATACATTTTAAAAACTATATATAATTTTAAACAACATAATTGATTAATATTGTTAGCTATAAATACATTATCTGAATCATTGCTTCTTTGTGTTTACTTATCTCAGTTTTTTCTTATTACTATTTTTAATCCGAACTAAATTTGTAAGTCTCGATAATAGATTTTATGTTATTTATTAAACAATCATTTATAATATTTTTAAATGTCCTCTTCATTAATATATGCTGTTATCCAAAGGGACTAATCTAGGAAATATCACTATTAATATTAAAGGATGTGACGTATCCCGTTAGTCGAAAATCAATAAATCAAAAGAACAGACAGCTGACCTGTTTTTCGAGCAAGGTTCGGCATTTGATCTGAACAGCCAAAGTATTAATTGACTTTTTATTAAATTAAGGAAACTACTTTTTATTTTAATCGGTTTTGTTATTAATCTATGTAGATTTTCTCTGTTAACTCATTGCTGTAGCATATGAAGCAAATTTTAACTTGTTAGATATTTAGTTATAGTACTAACATACATAGGTCGGATTCACAAATATTATAAGATATAAAACATAATGAAAAATAATTATCTATATAATATAACACTGAAGCGTGCCGATTGTAAAGAGTTATTGTTTTCATCTAAGGAATGTATTTCTATTATTTAAATTTAAATACACTTAATACATAAATTTTTAAAATTATATTTATTATTATTATTTAATTTATCATTAAATACATTTCAGATTTAAATAGTTTATTAATGTTAGTCTTGTCTAAAAAAATTAAAAAGAGGAGGAAAAAAATAAAATAAACGTCTTACAAAGGAAGTTGTACCAACTTTAGTAATCGATTTAATAGATGAATATTAGTTGAAGAAAAACTTCAGCTGTACTATATTTTTTTTAATGGACTCCTATTTACTATTTTTGTTTAAGGTTCATTCAGATATATAAACGATTGAGCACAGGTCGTGTCACACGCTTTTCAGCGAGTATTCATTTAAAAGTTAATCATTAATTCCAAAAGAAGTATGGTTTTGTAAATTTTTTTTTTTTTTTTTTTTTTTTTTTTTTTTTAATTAGTGTAATACCTCCTAAACAGGAAACCACAAATCAGGGATTCGTTGATCCGAAGCCACCACCAATCTTTATTTCAAAAATAAATAATTTCTATGCCTTAGGCCAAGAAATTGCGGAATTGATTGGCCCGACAAACTTTAGTTGCTATTCCAAAGTGAAGGACATCAAAATAAACACTCTAAACAAAGATGCATACAAAAAACTAATAGATCACCTGACTGTGAAAAAATACGATTTTCACTGTTATCAGTTGAGACAGGAAAAATCATACAGAGTGGTGTTGAGAGGGCTGCACTCATCCACCCCAACGTCAGCAATTAAGAATGACCTAGAAGAAATAGGCCACAATGTGAGAAATGTCTCATGCGTATTGCATCCCACAGAGAAATATCCACTACCATTATTCTTCGTGGATTTGGAACCAGCACGCAATAATGAGGATATTTTTCAAGTCTCAAGACTAGTTTATTCTACCGTTCAATTCGAACAGCCCAAACAAAAAACAACCATAGTACAATGCGCTAAATGCCAAAACTTGGGTCATACTAAGAGGTATTGCCATCACGAAGACAGGTGCGTCAAGTGTGCAGGCTCACACCCAACTGACACTTGCCAAAAATCTAATGCCGAACCTGCAAAATGTGCACTCTGTGGCGGAGATCATCCCGCAAACTATAGAGGCTGTACGGTCTATAAAAATTTCCATCGCCAGAGAACTTTTAAAATAAAAGATAAAGTAGAGAAGACTACGACTCAGGCACCTGAAGTCGCCAACGTCACAATCTTCCCTGAATTGCCAAAAACGTTACAACTGCAACAATTTACTAGTACAGCGTCCACAGAGGACAGCACTTCAACTAATCTGCAACAGCCTCGGATTCGGGCGCCTCAAACCTCCCAACTCAAGCCTCAGGCTTCCCTTAATAGGACTCAGACCTCCCAACCCAAGCCTCGGGGATCCCAACCTCAATTCCAGACATCCCATCCTACAGCTGAACCTCCATGTCAGCAAATTCCTCCCTATCATCTACCCTTACGGGTCAAATTGCCGCCGCAACAAAAAAAACCGGTCCCATCCTCTCAGAACCCTCAAAAAAATTCCCTAAATCATAATATAACAAAAACAAATCCAGCTCCACAGACTCAACTCACAGCCAACCATCCTTTCCAAATAAATTATCCAACCCAACCTCCAGATGTATATCCAGTCCACCATCCAACAGACATTAACGTTATCTTATCTTCCTTCCTGCGAGACCTTCAGGACACCATCAAACCACTCATCGTCCTACTCACAAGATTTCTTTCCGAAGTTCCACTTAACCTGCCACGATGAGCATAAAGCCCTTAACTATCCTTTTGTGGAATGCAAACGGACTACTCAATCACCGTGACGAACTAGACATTTTTCTCCATGACAAACAAATAGATATAGCTTTGCTGACTGAAACTCACCTCACTCAACGTACGAAATTCTATATACGGGACTATATTACTAATAGGTCAGACCACCCAGACAACACTTCACATGCTGGATCCAGCATTCTCATCCATAAAACTCTTTCTCATTCCCTTGTCCCTTCTACTCCAACTGATGCTATTCAATCAACATCAGTATCCATAACTTCACGACCTTTCCATATCACACTTTCAGCTGTATACTGTCCTCCCGGTAGTTCCATCTCTCATAACCTTTTAGATTCCCTATTCCAATCTTTTGGACCGCGTTTCATTGCTGGAGGAGACTACAATGCTAAACACCAACGTTGGGGTTGTCGAACATCCAACTCCCGTGGAAATATTCTATCCTCTCTCACATCCTCAAAGAGTTACTCAATCCTTGCCCCAAAAAATCCCACCTACTGGCCTACATCCCTCAAAAAACGTCCCGACATCCTTGACATATTTGTTACATCCCAGATTTCCCCCGCACAAGCCAATATTGAATCCTTGGACGACCTTTCATCAGATCATAGTCCAGTCCTCCTTTTCTTGCACTCAAGTTTTGCTCCCAAGCCTTCCCCTCCCTCATTGATTACAGGACGTGTCAACTGGGACGATTTTTGTTACGACTTGGAGGACAAACTGGACTTAAAAATTTCACTTAAGACAAAACAAGACATTGATACAGCCATAGAAAAACTTACAACTTCAATCAGAAGCAGTTTACATGATAACATCACAAATCATACAGTTAATAACTATCAACAGACTGATTTGCCACAGCATATTCGAATCTTATTAAGAGAAAAACGCAGAGCAAGATCGAAGTGGCATAGAACTCGATATCCAGCAGATAAAACTATCTATACAAAATTAACTAACAAACTAAAAGCAGAAATCAAGAAGTTCAAAATTCAAAATTTAATTACCTGGACTGAAAATCTTACAACCACCGATAAATCATTATGGATGACCACCAAAAAACTCCTAAAGTTCAAGGAATTTAATCATCCACTCCTCACTGGATCAAATAACTGGACAAGATCTGACGGAGTTATTTGGTCAATACCTTTCCAAAATTTTTCATCCACATCCTGAAATAATTAACCCAAATCACATTGAATGTATAAAAGAAGCGTTAGATGCTCCCCTCCAAATGTCCCTTCCACCCAAAGCATTCCATCCTACAGAAATATCCAACATTGCTCACAGACTACCTTCCCGCAAAGCTCCTGGGTATGACCTCATCACAATTCATATCTTAAAACACCTTCCTAGAAAAGCCATTCTATTCCTTACCTATATATAATGCTGTACTCCGCTCCACATATTTTCCCGACCCCTGGAAATTATCCATTGTAAAAATGATACCCAAAACTAAAAAAAAACCAGAATACCCTTCCTCATACCGTCCTATCTCTCTTCTACCGTGCATGGGTAAAATCCTAGAAAAACTCATCCTCAAACGATTGTACCCCATCCTTGATGCAAATCATGTAATACCAAATCACCAGTTTGGATTCCGAGCATCCCACTCCACTATTCAGCAATGTCATCGTGTGGTGGATGTGGTCTCCTCTGCATTAGAACGTGGATCATATTGCTCGGGCGTCTTTCTTGACGTGGAACATGCTTTCGACCGAGTCTGACATCCGGGCTTGCTCTACAAACTCCGTAAATTCCTTCCTCATACCTACTTTCTCATCCTTCAATCCTATCTCACAAATAGAACTTTCCAGGTAAACCATAATAATGTCCTTTCATCCCTCTTCTCCCAATCTGCTGGTGTTCCTCAAGGTAGTATCCTTGGCCCAATCCTTTATACAGTTTATACAGCTGACATCCCAACTCATCCTAATAATATCCTTACCACGTATGCTGATGATACATGTGTATTATCAGTCAACGCCAATCCAGTTATTGCATCCCAAAGGCTCCAATCCCATATCACTGATCTTGAAGAATGGTGTCAAAACTGGAGAATTAAAATAAATTCCCATCTAAAATCCCATCAAATCACTTTTACCTTACGTCGTAAACCAATGACTTCCTGCCCTCCAGTATCCTTTAATAATACCCCACTGGTGCAGGTAGAACAGATCCGATACTTAGGGTTGCACCTCGACAAACGATTAACCTGGAATCCTCATACTAGACTGAAAAGACAAGAAACTGCTCGACGTTTCAGGCTACTTCAACACTTACTAGACAAACGCTCTAACCTCCCGATTAACTACAAAAGACTCATCTACATGACCATCATAAGACCTATTTGGACTTACGGAGTAGAGCTTTGGGGCTCCACTAAGCCATCGAATTCCTGTCGTATCCAATCCCTACAGTCCAAAATCCTTCGTAAAATCCTCAACGCTCCTTATTTTGTTAAAAATACCGTCATCCATAACGACCTTAATGTCCCATTTGTTGCTGATTTGGCCCAAACCCGGTATCTTTCCTTTCATAACAAACTTCATTCCCACTCAAACTCTCTAGTTTCAAACCTAGCTTCCTCTTCGATTCCCGATAATCCCCCGAGGCGTCTGAAAAGAAGATGGCCACGTGACCTTCTTAGTTGAACTAGTGATTTGAGTACTACCAGTGGGTAGTTTCTCAACTTGCCATTACTCATGTCATTTTGTATCACATAGCCTATTTACTGGATGTATTTTTTTTTATTATACAGTTGTAAATATAAAAATAAAAAAAAAAAAAAAAAAAAAAAATTAGTGTAAGATTTTTTCTTAGAAATCTTTGTTAATACTAATATTACTCGCAAAACAAATATTTTTTTATAAACGGAAAACTAAATTCATATGAATCCACTTACATAAAAGACAATTAAGGAAATGAATGACATCTGAAATGAAACTGCATCTAAAATATCTATTAACTTTATAGCGACATCCTGCCATTCAGAAGGAAATGTGAATTCTTTTAATTCGTCAACCATTAACATTTCCTTTTCTACTGGTTATTTCATTGAATCACGAATCTATTACCAATTATAGGTGATTTTTATTCTTTTTTTTCCTCGGACGAGACCAAAAGGTTTTTAGTTAACTAATGACTATGAGTAAATCCTGATCATATACATTAAATATAACAGTTTTACTTCTTGTTGGAGAGATTGAGATATTTTCAATAATTTTTTCAACATATGAGAAGGACGAAAATTTTATTGAATGAATAGATACATTGCTATAAAGAAATGTTTACATTGAATTTTTTTTATTTCTGTAAACAAGAAAAACATCAGAACATGTTTTCACTAAGAAAAACGGCATCGTAAACAGCAGTGTTTTAAAAGTAAACAAGAAACAAATATGACGGTCAAGGTTTTACATTAGCTCACTGTAACGCCAGCTGATAGTGACATTTAACTGTTTACAAATGCAATTAAAACTTTAAACAAATGAATGTAACAAAAATGAATGCAGTTTTTTAAATATTAAAGAGAATGTTTTAAGAATCGAGGTGTTGCTTAGTCACTTCGAGGCGTAGGTTTGAACTCAATGACATTTATAAATAACACGTAAACAGTCGTAATCCTTGTTTTGTGTTAATTATGCTTAATTTATCTATAAGAATGAATAGCTGTCACTTTTTATAGTTTATAAGAAGTACCTAATAAATAAAATCGATTTTTGCATTAATGGTTACTTTATTTATGTTAGCCTAAGAAACAAGTATTAGTTTTAATAGTACTAGTGACAACTATCTATTTTTATTCTTTGAAACTTATTGTTTAATTTTCCTTTTTTTTTTTTATTGCGTTTTAAAAGTACTTCAACCCCATTTCTAAGAATTTTATAAAAATTAATAGTTCTCACTATTTTTATAGTTAATAAGAAGTGATAAAGACATTAGTTATTATACTTTTGCAATAATACTAACTTAATTTGACTAAAATTTAAAGACTAATAGATATCACTTTTAATAGTACTAATTTACATTTGAGGATTATCAGTTTATGTTTAATTTTCCTATTTTTTTCTATAAAGATAAAAATCGAAAAGAACCCCTTTTCTAAGAATTTTATTTACGCTGTGGCCCAATTTTAAGAATTATTTTAGATGAAATTTGTGCTAATTATACCAATAACAAATAATTTCCATTATACTTTAGATCAGGAATAGAAACGTATCAAATTAGACTTGTTTACAATACGAGGATCAAAGATTACAGTACTTTTTTTAAAAATTAATAACATTAAAAAACTTTTTTATGGTTAATAAAGTCATAAAGCCAATAGCTATTATAGTTTTCAAATAATGCATTATTAATTTTTAAATTGAATTAACCGTAGATATTACTTTAAATAGTACCAGTAGTATTAATTTAATTTTATGGATTACAGTTTTTTTTTCTGTAAAAATAAAAATCGTAAAGGACTTTAAACCAATTTTTAAGTATTTTATTAGATCCGTATCCCAATTTTGAGATTTATTTTAATTTTTTTTTCATGAAATTTGTGCCATCTAATCCAATAATAAATAATTGTATTATACTTTTCAGTTATAGTTTAGACCAGGAATAGGATCGTATCAAATGAGACTTGTTTACTAATCTACAAACGCAGATTACAGTAGCTGTTCCTCTTCGAACATTTGAGAAAAGTAATGTTTTTAAATAATAAGTAGCAATCTTTATTAACCCTTACCTTTATTTGATAAACTTATTAATAAAAATAAGAAAAGTATATATGTTTCGTACCTGTGCGTGGGAATATCCTACAGGAACGGTACAGACGGAGCGAGAGTTGAACGGTGACTGAAGGTTTCGTATCCCCATCCTCCGCCAGAGCTTATCCTACCTCGGGTTCTTCGCGCGGCCTTTTCTTTGCAACCTCTGTAAAGAGAATTCCCGGTACCTGTTGATACTAAAAAGGACTTCTCTTGGTAAATGACATTAAATAATGTGAAAGCATCTTCACTCGAATTCTCGAAGAAAGTCTGAGAAATGGACAGTTTTCAATCTGCAAAAAGGAAAACATGATTTAATGGTTTAATAACAAGGTACGAAGATCCCTTCCTTTTTCTGGTATCAGTTCCGCAGGTTGTTGATTCGAGTCAAGTCAGAACAAGTTTTAACTTTTCATTCGTTTCCCTTTTAATATTCTCGAAAATAAAAATATTTCGTACGTGTAACAGTAATTGTGTTGGTACGAGCATCTGTAAGTCGGTTCTTTAATGTATATATAGTCAATAATAGTTGCTATTTAAAAGCATATATTTTTATTTTCGATCATACTAAAAAGTAACGAATGAAAAGTTAAAACTTGTGACTTAACCCCAAGCAAAAACCTTCGGAACTGACACCCTTTTTCTTTTCAATGTAAGATAATGCAATAAAGTAAAAAAAAAAAAAAAAAACTTTACAACTACAAACCAAGAAGAGTCTTGATCTCAGTACATGATAGCGACTGTACTATTTGGAGAGAGATGATTTGTCTGAGATCTCGCTTAACCTTTAGGATTTCCCCTAATTAAGATTACACGCTCTATAGAGACTGGGTAAGCCCAAAGAGGGTCTGGAGGTCCCAGAGGGTGCATCCAATACTGTTAATATATCTATAATTTACCTGGCACAGCTGGAGTTAAACTGCAACTGCACAACCCCGCTCATCTCTCAAATCTTAAAAGGTAAAAGTAAAACAAATATTGACCTACCAAAGTTTCGCTGTAACATCCACTCTAAATTGTTATTTTATGTTATAGGTACACCTCAAAATAACGAGGCTATAAACATTGAACAACAAAGCTGATCATCATACAATTTAATAAATACTGTTACTATTACATGACCATGTAATCAGTAATGGTATTCCTTACCTAGACCAGTACCGATTTCCTTGTATACCAGTTAGTTAGTTTACCATTTTTTACTTATTTTGATTTTCAATATTATTTCCTTAGATAGAGAGTAGAGTAGCTCAGTGGTAGATGGCTGAGTTGCCTTGTCGAAGGTCCCGGGTTCAAATCCGGCTGTGGCAGATAATTTATTTAATCTGTTAACACTTGGGGAATGGACCCAGTGGGATCTGAAGACCCTCCAAGGGTTCATCCACCTTTTATTTAGTGGGTACCCTTAATATAAACAGTACAGTCTTTAAAGTCTTTACCACGGACTGAACTCAAGACCCATCATGGGTTCAGTACGTGCATAATTAGGTTATTTACACGGAAATTTTGTTTAGTTTTTTTTATATTTGTTCAAATATAGATAGAAATGTTTTTGTATTTTCCCTTCTCATCGGGTTTTCTTTTTCATCTTTAATTACATATTTTACCCCAAATTGGGAGTTAATAAAAATACTATGAATACGTATTAATAAAAAATAAATATTAAACACATCATTATTTTTTATTATCATTAACATCCCTTTATATTTTTTACTATATAAAAAAAATTATGTTTAAAATCTATAGATGAGTGAGATTTTATAGTAAATTCATATAGTATATATATAATATATACTCCAGCTTAGTGAATGTGAATCGTTTATCTCAGATTAAACTCATATAAACATTCATTTCTTTGTAGAAGGCTATCGGTGTCGTTAACAAACAAAAAAATCCACAAGGCGTACAATGTAAACAAGAAGAACGATTGCAACAGTCCATACTATCCTAAAATAATTTTCTAAAATTAGAAAATACTCAATCATTTGAAAATAAAGCTCTCTGGCTGACCTCAATTCATAGACATAGCGGGATAGAGCTCCAAAACAAGTAACCGATCGCTCACATCCAATATCCCAATAGCCTAAAATTTTCCTGATAATTATTAACTTTTTTAGACTAAACTGTAGTGTAAGTGGCAATAAAAACAATATGGAAAGTCAAAATAAAAGACTATCCTTTCAGATTTGAGTGAAAATCAAAATAAATTTTCTTTTGCTATCAGCATGATTATAATGTCTTTTTTAGGTAGTTTAATTATCATCCAAATGAGCATTTATATTATTATGGTGAAAAATGTTCATCAAGTTATAAAAGAAGTAATCACTGATGAGCTGGTTTCCAAAGGAACATGTACAAAATTTTTTATAAGCCAAAGATTATTTAAAATAAGAATGACTTATTTTATTGTGCCTACGTTTCGGCTTAAGATTTAGCCCATCTTCAGGCAGCACTCCTAGACCATTTCACACTATTCTTAGAATTATTCAGTCAACCGTTTCCATCTAAATATCAAACAACGTCCATTCACTAAACTTTATAATAATTTAACCAGACCTTTTATGAAAATATTCTATAAAAACAAGAAGACAGAAATTATGTTTTCTTATAAATAAAGGCATTATAATTATCAACAAATAATTGACTGACTTTTATTGACCTTCAAAATGGTAAATAATTAGATGGAACGTTTTGAAGAAAAGGCTATTTACCTAATATAATTTTTGTTAAAATTATTGTATTAACTATTTCTAGTAAGTAGTTAATACACTCTGTTACAGGCTATCAGCTTGTCGACAAATTGTCTTTTTTTATGGTTTATTATTATTAATCATTTTTTTTTTAAATGTGTTTATTTCATATTTTAATACATTATGGACTTGTCCATTCTAACCAGGATGCGAAATGGTGTAATTCGTCTCAATTTTGGAACAAAAATAAAAATTGATATTGATGCCAAAGACATAGACAAGAATTATAAGCCTCGGCGTACGATCTCTTGGTTTTGATTGCGTACAATAATGAAGATGGGTTAAGAGAGTAAAGTTTATTCTTGAAAAATAAAGAGAAAATATTTAGCATTTGTTAACTTATTATTCACAGCACAACAACAAATATTGATAGCAGCAAATCGTCCAACCAGAGGACAACGAAATTGTTTGATAGCAATTACTGCCAAAGAAAATGAGCAATATGGATCTCTGTAACCGTGGTAAAAAAAAAATATATATATTGGTTGTTTAGTTTCTTTACTACACAAATCCCGAATATAATATTTAATTTCCCCAGAAAGTCAAATAGTATTGTTCTGGAAAAAGGAGCAAGGGGCGATTACCGATCCACGACTATTACATTAGTACCTAAAAATGTCTATATTTTCGGAATGCCTTATAGGCTTGTCATTCTCTTTCAGGTTGTGGCACGTCATCAATCAACACTGGCTCTAAAACCCAGTACGGGTCTTGGCCATATCAAGGCGTCGCCTCCACTCTTCTCTGTCCTGTGCCAAGGTCCTCCCAGCTCTGGATCCATTGGCACGTCATCATCAATGTTTAAAATATTTAAAAAAAAAAAAACATATCCCCAAACAATAGTATGATATATAATTTATCAGCACTGAATTTCCATGCCGAAAATCCTGGTTCGAATCCCACTTCTGGCAGGCTTTTATTTAATCAGTTGGAGATGAATTCTATGGGATCTAGGGCCCTCCTAGGGCTCACCCAGCCTCTTTAAAGTGGGTAAGTAAAAAACGGGGTGGGGAATCTGGCGGTTGAGCGTGATTAAGGACAAATAACTTCTCCGCACAACCGTTGTCCAAGAAACAGAACAGTCTCTACCATGTATTGAACTCTAGACCCTTCACGGGCTGTAGTGGTAGAGGTTGTATTTTGTCTGTGCTCTTTTGTAAGCCTCCTCATAGAGATTCACGTAGTAACTTGGGTGGAGGGACCTCCTATTGAAGGCACTCCTTGCGTGCTCGACGTCTGAGTCCGCTTATCTGGTTCTGCGGTAATGTGTTTGTCAGTAATGTTTGTAGCAGTAAGTGGCTCATGAAATTTCTTTTCGGATTTCTATATTTCTCACACGTTTGGAACGCTTAGGTCTTTGTGCAAATGTTTATAAGACATGTAGAAGGGACAATCAGTAACATAACAAAGGTATTTCGACTGAAAGATATTAATAATCTCCATAATGAGACCAAAGTATTTTTTCTTTAGTATGTAATTTCGTTTGGGTAATGGAATACTGTCTGGGGGGGGGGGGGCTGTCTGGACCTCTAAGGGTAAATGTTACATAATTTTAATTTGCTTCTTAATTTCTATAATTCATTCATGTTATTTAGTAAATTTAAATGAGTCTGTACATTATAAAGAGCTTTATTCGGGCAATAGTGTACTCCAAAGTTATTAATGTGTTGCAGCGTATTTTGGCAGTAGTGTGAATAGTTAATACGTAGAGTAGAGCCTAAAATGCTGCCTTGCTAGCATACCTGCAGAAATTTAAGAATATTCAGAATATTTATCATTCTGCTTAACCTTAAAATCTTATCCTCGAGATAGGAGTCATGAATTGCGGCCTTATTTCTAAATAATATGCCTGTGATCGATTCTTTTTCAGTTTGCGCAGAAGTCCATAGTGTCCAGTAAGTCAGTCCACATGCGTGTGCCGTTTCCAAGAAAGCTATTGAAAAATAATCCTCCTTTTCAGTGCTAGGAAAAAGTATCAAGAGCTCTATGGAATTGTTATGTGGTTGATTGTGAAAATCTAAACCCAAATTGGTGGTTATTAATTAAATTACGGTACTTGTGTATTAGATGCACCAACAGAAATGGCCAATGCGCAACCACTTACGTTTTATAACAGTAACATTTCTAACATTTACCTTGGATAACCTTCTTAAACATTTTTATTGGGGTTAGAATTTGCATAATATAACATGCAATATAATAAAAATGGAAATAAATAAATAGAACTAATAATAATATAACAACATAATGAAATATATAATATAAATAAATAGAATAATACTAGACATAAATAATGGAATATATCAACAATTTAAAATAAAAACCATCCCTAACCACCCCTAACCACCAAACAAACAACAAATCAGCAACAAAGAAAAATTAGGATACAACAACAACTCTAGAAATAATGAAATATATAATATAAATAAATATAATAACAATAGAAATAAATAATGGAATATATTATCAACAATTTAAAATAAAAACCACCCCTAACCATCCCTAACCACCAAACAAACAACAAACAAAAATTATTATACAACAACAACTCTAGAACACAGGAAGAAACAAACAAGAATGCATCTGTAAACAATGTAACTGTTACTGTTAGAAATGTAACTGTTATAAAATGTAACTGCTTGCGCGTGCGTACAACATTGGCCTTTTCTGGTGGTACATCTAATACACATGTACCATTAATTACTTAAGGATAAAATCGCTTTAACAATAGTTATAAAAAAATTGGAATATAGTAGTGAAAGTCAAATAGGTCTATTGGCTTGTTTGATTTTAGGATCATTTGATTTTAGGACATCTGAAAATGTCCATAATAGAGAAAACTAGAAGAATAGAGATGTAAATATTATTATTTGAAAATAGGTGGGAGAGGTAAAGATAGTAGAAAGAGAGGTAAGTATGAATTTGTCGGACGTTTAAGCTATTCTGTTGGCCAAACAGGCCGTTGTGTGGATGAAATAAGTCTGTAAGGCGAGAAGAAAATGTGTCTGTTTTATCTCCATCAGTTCTACCCCACGAGTTTCCAAGTTAACAGACGTGTTTGTATGGTCGTAATGCATAATCTTTCGTATGTCAAAATTAAAATTTCTTTCTTATATATTAGCCAGAGGGGTATTATTCGTGCCGTGTTAGTGTTGCTGCACACGGTATTCAATATATTAGCAAGTTGGTTTAGCTATAGTTTTTTACCAGAATATTTTTTATTCTTTGATAATTTTATCCACTTGTTCATCGGGCGTTGCTTTTATAACCGAATGTTATTATTAGCGATAAGTAACGCTTTTTTCATTCTTGTGAGCAGATTGCAGCTGTTATTGTAGTATTTTTAAAGCTTCTCCACAGCTTTTTAAATATTCATATTCAGCCGTTACTAATTAATATTGGTCCAGGAGTTAGCGTGGTATATAATTGATGTGAATAAATGTCAAGAAAGAGATGTTAATTAGCGACCGATCGATGTAAGGGCTAGGAAAGAAAAAACATAATTAAAATAAATTTAAATTAAATCTTTTTTAATTCCCTAACAATTAATATTTTAAAAAAATTAAAAAGGATTTAGTGATGGTTTCGTTCATAAATATAGCCAAAATTTAGTTATCCCAGTAAGTGCAACGTTTCATGAAAAAAAAATGTTACTGAAATTTTAAACTTAATATTCAGTCATATTTCATAAATTAAAAAAATAAATCGCATTAAAAGTTTAATCCCTTAAATTTCGACTACAGAATTAAACCAGAATTATTTGTTTACTACAAGCATCAAACAAAATTTGGTTTAAAATATATTTACATATAAACGAGCTATTTTCAAATCTATTGTTTAATTTTTATTTATATAAATAGAATATATTGTGAAACAACATAACATAATAACTGTTTCTTGAAGTATTGTATTTATTGCATTTTTTTTTTATATGTATTTTGCAATATTCTGTTATATGTAATAAATCCTAAAATTTTCTTCATTATTAAAATAATGAAATCTTAATTTTTTTTCCGAACCAATTTATATTGTTTAATATTGTTGAACTAAATATTATATTGTTTAATTTAGCACACTTACTAGGAAGCCATGTGATGAGATAAGATTTCTCTACTTTTGATTCTATTTGTGTCATAAAGATGATATGAAGTGGACAGATCGAGTTTCCTTTACGTAAGAACCAAGAAGATCTAAGGTGGCCTTATCCAACGCTTCATCGCACTGATTCATTCTGACAACTCCTTTCACTTCTTCATAATTCATTAATCTATCATATATAGTCTCAGATCTCATAGAAGGTTATAATGGAAAGTGGAAAGTATTTTTCCGAGTGCCAAAGTCTAGTGACACCAAGAATGGAATATATATTTCATAATTATTTTTATTGGTTTTTCAAGGAAAATATTACTAGTGTATTAAAATCGAGGCATATTAAGACGGTTAGACTTATAAAAATAAGAAATACTAGCAAGAAATGAATAAGTAAGATGGTTAACAAAAAATATTAAATGCATTTTAACTACCAGTTTCAACCAACTTTGGGTTTTTTTATTTTCTTCTTCTTTCGCTTCCCCCTATAGTGCCTTTCAGCGTAGGGGAGCGTTCAGCCAGGAGCCGAATCTATCCCGGTCTCTTGCTAGGTTTCTGGCCTGTCGGAGATCTTTTCCTCTTTTTCTGCTGAGGCGTTCGATCTACTCGAGATAAGACATCCTTGGGCGTCCTCGAGGTCTTTTTCCATCCGGCATGTAATGAACAGTATTACAAATACTGTGTTTGCCTTATTAATCCTATAGGATATTACCACGTCCAGCTTCCCAGTCATGTCTATTACTGTGCCGAGATAAGTGAAGTCAGTCACCCCTTCCATTTTCTCTTCATCGCAGTACATGTGAACTTCTTCCTGCCGCCTACCCACTTGCAGGATCTTACTTTTGTTGGGATTGATCGTCGTTCCTTTTTGTCGGAGTTCTTCACACCATTCCGTCACCGCACTACATCGTCCGCATAGAGAAGAAACTGGACCACAACCGGATACAGACTTCTTCGCCCCAGAAATGTTATCTCAGTTCTTCTCCTACAGATGGATGCTACCTCATTCTGTTTCTTATCAATACTAATAAATAATTTTTTAAAAATAATTTAAAGATATTGGGATTAATCAAGGATTAGTTTTATAATAATTAAAATTTAAAAAATGTAATAACCTCTTTATTGTTGACAAAAAAATCATTTGTATTCAATGGTTTTTCCCCAAGAGGAAGATTTTTAACACTGGCGCTTCGGGATCAGTAACAATCAGCAGTTCCTTCACTGAGGAAATTGATTTGGGAAAAATTACTCAAGTGTAATAATGTGGGAATTCAGGCTTATAAGTTTATATTAATTTTATTGGCGTCACTTATCTTCTTTTGTGCTTATGTTTGTGGAATTAGACTTCTTCATTCTATTGAAAATTAGTCGGCCCTGAAAATTATTGTAAAAATTAATTTTCAAAAAATGCATAAAAATCAATTTTGTAAATTAATAAACATCCTATAAAATATTTGTTATGATATATGATATTGTTATTCAGTTGATTACATTGGTGTTAATGGAATTGGTATCGCGGCTCCTTTTCCCAAAATCTAACCTGCCAATGTCTTCATACTCTTTTATGGTTACCATACACAATACTACTAATTGGTTGATTGTACTATATAACATCAGAAACACTCATTGTTTATTACGGATGTAAAACAGTTATATGAAATTAACTCACATTAGAAAGCAGTTTCACGACATAACAATGGAGAGTAATTGTAAGTATTGTCACGTTCTTAGCTTCTTAAACAACGCCGTTCAATCAAGCTAAGGTGGTGAGGCCCCATCAGGATCCAGAAGATGGATGACTCTCATCGATCCTCCGATAACTGACCATCGCTGACCTCCTTTAGAGTTCATTATCTGCACCGTAATTGATGACGGGGAGGGGCGTAAAGTGTCAGAAATCACGACAGGGCCTTAAAGGTGTTGGAATCAAAATTTATTGAGATTTAAAAACAAAAATGATTTATTAAAAATTTGCAAGTGTATTATAACAATACAACAAGTAAAAATAGTGGATGGGATGATAGATAATGGCATGGATAAAGGCAAGTAGAGAAACTACCCAGAATACAAGAAATAAAAGAAATACAACTTGGAAGGTCTCGAGGTCATCTTCTTTTCAGAGGCCTTGGAGTATTATCGAGAGTTGAAGATGTAGCTAGGTTTGAAACTAGTGGGCTTGAGTGGGAATAAATAATGAAATTACTGATATCGGGTTTAGGTCAAATCAGCAGTAAATGGAACATTGAGGTCATTACGGATGATTTCAGTCGTAACAAAGTATGGTGCATTAAGGATTTTGGATAGTAAGGATTGGATACGACAGGAATTCGATAACTTAGTGGAGACCCATTGCTCTGGTCCGTAAGTCCAAATAGGTGTTAAAATAGTCATGTATATGAGTCTTTTTTTCGTAGTTATTTGGAAGTTTAGAGCGTTTGTTTAGTTAGTGTTAAGGGGGTAGCTCGTAGTGGAACGGCGAGTCAAATATATTAATAGAAGCAACAAAAAATAAATGCAATTTGTGAGAAGTAGGGCACTGTTTAATAAAACTCATTATTTAATGAATTAGTGAATGTTTATTATGCCATTATCTAAAGAATACATTATTAAGAGATCTATTGCAGTTAAAACCTTTATTCTATTTTACTTTTTCTTTAACATAACTATTGTTTTTCATGATGTTTTTTTAAAGTCCATAGTTTCTTTTCTTATGGATTTTATTTAATCCTCTAATCTAATATTATTTGGTTTTATGAAACAATAACATAAAAACATTAATAAACATAACAGTTTAAATATAAAAATATAAAGGTGAACAAATGCGTAGATAGCCAAGAGGTTTTACGCCATAACTTCAAAATACCATGCCTGAGTGGTTAGGCTCATTCAATCACAGTGGTTTCTTGGATGTTGGAATTATTTTAACAGAAATAATAAAATACGAGACGACAAACCATATTTAAAATAAATTAGAAATTTTAAAGTTTATCTTTTTCTGAGACTTCATTTCCACTCAAACCCACTAGTTTCAAACCTCGCAACCTATTCAATTCCTGATAATCCTCCGAGGCGTCTGAAAAGAAGATGGCCTTGTGACCTTCTAAGCTGAACTTTTTATTTGAGTACTACCACTGGGTAGTTTCTCAACTTGTCTTCATGTCAATGTATTCAGTCATTTTATTTACGTGTTGTATTTTGTATACAGTTGTAAATTTCAATAAATAAATTAAAAAAAAAAAAATCTTTTTCTGAGGAAATATTTTACTTAAGATTCCAGAACTGGTGTGTTTTTCATAAAATAAGATATTGTTATCTACTTCATAATAGGTTTCTTATTGTTAGCTTTTTTTTTTATATAAATAAATCATGACTGCTGTCCAGAATAATTTTGAAACATTTCAGTTCAAATTGTCGATGAAAGTTGTTCACTGCAGTCAAAGGTTGCATTTAACATTGAGAGATGACATCAGCGAACGATTTACACCAGTTAAGAAAAAATTAACATCTCAATCAACTGAAACGAAGAAAAATTGAAGTTATTAAATGATGATAAGACGGTATTGTCTTTAATGTTTCGATGGCTCATGTCTCTACTTACATCATACGTTTCTCTTGTCGTAAATTGATCAACATTATTAAACAATTTTATATATAAACACTGAATTATAAATTTGGGTGATCTTCTAGTTGAATATTGTAGTCCTCCTATATTACTTCATATGATCTTTTCGTATTTTATTTTATCTATTATATTCATTTCATTCAGAATTAATCACAAAAATAATTCCCAAAACTGCCATTTAGTTATATACAATAAGTTTATTAAATTCAGTTACCTCATTCCCTTCCAAAATATTGTACCATCATCAAAAATTGGTGTTAATTTTTCAATCCTGATTTTTTTTATGGAGTTTGAATGTCTGTGGCGTTTGTCATTATTATTAATTTGTTTTTGATTCATATATCAACAAAAACGTCGACTACCTGCCAATACATGAAATATATATATATTCTGGGACTAAGATGGACGGAAGAAGTTAATAGATTACAGAAAACATCTAAAATTGAAAAATATTCTGACATAGGGATAGACATGATGCAAAGACGTCATAGGTTGTATGGCCACATAATGAGGCATCCCGATCACTTAACTACAACAGTAAAATACGTAGAATCCCTTGTTAATGGATGGGAATGGATCCAAAATATCAAGAAATCCTTGGAATTAGGCAAAATTACTTGTGAAGATATAATACAATGAGCAATTTTAGACTTAAAATTGAAAAATGGGTGGTTAAGCCAGAAGTAAAAGCGTCGAGAACTAGAGCAAAATGGAGCGAAGAAAGAAAAGTTGAATTCTAGCAAAGAATGAAAACCTAATGGGAAAAGAAGAATAACAAGAAGCCCCAAATGTGAACGATCTTTACTAAGCGTCTTCCACATGCGAGCTTTGCAACTAATAATGATATATATATATATATATATATATATATATATTGAAAGGTATATTGAACTAATAATAACCAAGGAACATCAAACAATGTTTATATTGGACATTCTCCAAAAGGGACAAGATAATTGATGTGAGTAGGCACATCGGATATTTTTGTATAGTACATTTGCTGGTTTTGTATAGTTTTGCTTAATATTTTTACACAAATCTAAAACAAGAATACACAAAACAGGATAATAAATAACAACGGAATTATATAATTCAAATACTCAGTAATAATCTTGGTAAACTTAGGCTAATGCAGGGACAGGCACAATAGCCGGCGACCTTCAACCTCCCCTGATTAGTGTCCTAGTTGAGAAAGGTCACCCCAGAAGAGCAGGCTATTCGAAGATCGGGCCTAAGGTGCGGTAGAACAATAGGCCGCGAAAGGGCGCCCCTCTGACCCAGTTAGCCCGTCCTCATCCTCTTCGATAGGGCAACCGTTTCGTCGTTGGGGAGTTGCTGGCTCATCACCAACCTATCAGCAGCGGTTCGTGTCGTTTGTTATTCTTAAAGTCAATTTGATTGGCTGGGAACTAACTATAATACTCGTGGCAACAAAGGGCGACTGATTGTTTTTAAATGAGGTCGTTAGAAGAATTGTAAATGGGAGTTGTTCTTATAAGAATGAACCGAGTAAAATTACTGGGTCGAACGAAAAATAATGTAAGATCTCATAACCTCCACATTCCATATTTGTGAAGACTTATTTTATATTGAGATAACATCTGTAGTGACTATTCACTCATTACTGTTAATAACGAGTAATTTAATTAATATTTTCAGATTCATAAAATCAGTTACAAAATATCAACTTAAAATTTAATTACTTATTATTAACGGTAATGAGTGAATAGTCACAAGATGTTAACTCAATATAAAATAAGTCTTCAATGTAGTAAAGCAAGTAAACATTGCTAACTCAATCATGAGATGAAGTTTACATAGTTGTAAAATTTACAGAATAGGGTCTGTTGAAAAATTGCTTGTTCGTCCAAAGTTGGTAAAAACGGAATAAAAAAATATTTTAACCGCCAGATGGATGGTGTGATCGGAAACTCTTGAAGCCACTGGACCTTTATTTGGATATTTATTTCTTTATACTTTTGAAATTGATAACGTGAAATTGATTTTACCATTAAAACTACAGTCTAATTTGACGCAAATTAGTATAAATAAGGTGATTGAGCTGTATTGCGTATTTTATCCATTTTTTTTCTTAATCTAATTTTTATTTCTTGCTATTTGTAGTTTTATGTTATATACTTGTTAATACTTGCTACTGTTACAGTTAGACACTTCATAAGACGAAATCAGAAGGAAGTATAAAGGTACATGGTTTCGCAAGAGGCCGGGAAGATGGGAGATGCTGCCCCACCATCTGAAGCCTAATATAGACTGGCTGTTCTAACCAGTGACGTCACATTTCTGACATCACCTCTGACAGTGTTCCTTCTTTAAAGAACTGTATTTGTTTGAGCAACCTCGAAATAGTTATTGGACCTTTCGATGAGAGCTCCGAAATGGATAAGGAAAATAAATTTCTGATTCAATTATACCAGATCGCATGTCATTTTGAATGTAACCTTTTATTAAACTAATAATATAAATCAATTTTCATAAATTAAATAACTAATAATTTTGAGAATGAAAAACAATTAATTAAATTAAAGAACAATTTAAACGCTTTTATAATGAGAAATGAAGTTACTAATATTAACTAAATTATCAACAACTAATTAATAACAAAAAGAAAACAAATATTATTTAATCTTACGATTGTAAATTTAACTCTATTAAATTACAAATAAAATCTATTACAAAATAATGAATGTTTATGCGGTTTTCTGATTGCAATGATATAATAATGAAAACTCTTATCTGTCTGTCGAAGTAGTTTCAGTAGATGGTAGATTCTCGGCAGGGCGAGCTGGATGTTGAGACGACAGAGGATTTTCGTCGGCAGGGCGAGCGAAGATGGTGAAACAATAGAGGTTGAGATGATCTACTGGGTCAATTCGAATTGGTCGAATAGATGACTTAGTTTAAACTAATTACACCTGCAGGTGGGCAGCAAATTAGTATCAAAATTCCACTTTGGGCTTCTAGAGAGCATACGATGTGCACGGCTAAGGGCTCGCGTCAACACTGTCTTAAAATTCACAAAACAACACTTTGGGCTCGTAAAGAGCATACGATGTGCACGGCTAAGGGCTCGGGTCAACTCACTTAAAATTAACAAAACACAAGTTTGGGCTCCTATAGAGCATACGATGTGCACGGCTAAGGGCTCGTGGCGACACTCACTTAAAATTAACAAAACACAAGTTTGGGCTCCTATAGAGCATACGATGTGCACGGCTAAGGGCTCGTGGCGACACTCACTTAAAATTAACAAAACACAAGTTTGGGCTCCTATAGAGCATACGATGTGCACGGCTAAGGGCTCGTGGCGACACTGTCTCGCTCGGTCTAGCCGGAGCGAACAAAAGCCGATCGACTCTCTTTTGTTTTTCTCTCTTCACTTTTATAACATATGTTTTCACACTTTCTACAAATATTACACTTATAACTAAACAAATAAAATTACTTTTTAAATTAAATTATTCTAAACAATTATGAAATTAAACGTTTAAATTATTATATTAAAATACAAATGTGAAAAAAATAAGAAATGATATAGTTCTTTCTTTTAAGAAAAAATGATTTAATTTTTATGATTAAAATTAATAATACTTTATAAGGTTACTACTTCATCTGGCCTTAACACACCGCCCACCAATTTTTGTCTGTGCACAAAAATTCAAAAGAAAGATATTTAGAGATCTTCCAGGTAAATGTTAGTTCCCACGAAACCATCGATGCATAGAAGTTTAATTGACAACCCTAGCGGGGAAACAAGATATTAGATTGTTTGGGAGGCAATATATTAATGCGTTGGTGAGTGAAGTTTCAAATCTTTGTACTGATCCGCTGGTCAAATTGTGAACGTAGAAATATCAGAATTTTGCCTATTGCCATTGGGTTGCTAAAACAATTTTAAAATAAAACGACCATAATAGTCTACGCTAGTAATGGCATACGGACATCCTGGCTCAAATCTCGACGGAGGGAGATTGGCAATTGAAGGAACGAAATTCTCCGAACGATATCGGTTCTTACTATATGTACCTTTTTGGACAAATTTGCATTTGTGAACAATTTTATGGGGAATAGTTCTACAATTTGGCACAACCCAATCATGTCGTTTCTGATGTGAATGCAAAAGTTGTGGAGTGGGGTGGAGATCCATTCTGCAGAAATGGTCAATTAGCAGACTAGAAAAATGTTCAATGTAGTATCGGAACTGAGGAAGTAATACTGATTTTATTACAGTCAGAAATGTTACTAGTCTTGCATTGCTGGGCAAAGGACTGTTGCTGAAGTGACCGCCCACCCTGAGTATCCCTTGGAGATCTATGGATGGCGATGAGGAACGGACATGCATTGTAACGGAAGGGGAATCCGTATCGAAATAATGCCGCTGGGCGCATTAGACGCAATTTATTCCGGAAGGCCGGAGTCTATTCAAATGAGACTTCTCAATGGGTTGAGAAGTACCGCAAAGATATAAAAATTGTTGGTAAGGTAGGACATTTGAATGCACTACTACCTGGACGAAATTTATTCCGGAAGGCTGGAATCTATTCAATTGATACTCCTCAATCGGTTGAGAAGTAGTGTTGCAAAATAGAAATTGGTGGTAAGGTAGGGCATTGTGATGCACTACTTCCTGAAAAACCCTTTGACATAACTCCGAGGGCGGAACAAATCGAAAGCGCCTGAAATTAAGGGACGCGTGCCTAATATCCAATTGAAACTTAGGCCCAATCAGGAAATGGTCATTTAGAGATCCAAGCTCCATAGGCGAAGATGAGTCGGATACCAATCGAAATTGTCTTCAAATACACAATGATGATGTAAAATTTCGACCCTTACCAGCGGTTGACAAAACATGGTAGTTGTCGGCCAATTTGGAACAGTTTCCTGCCAATAAAGGAATTTTGTCAATCCGGTGCTCTAATTTTGGGAACTGTTGTAACGAAGTGTAATAAGAGCAACTCAGATCTGGTGGAGAAAACTCTTTAAATGGTGATGGGACCTTGTAAGGCCCGCGGTACTCCCGAGCGTGAGTTGAACTAAAAGGTCTCTCTGCCTTAGCATTTGGAGGATTTGGTTCGACCATTGGAGCAATCGTTTCGATTTCCTGAAATGTTTTAGTTGGTTTGTCCAATGCTCTCTCTTGCGATTGGTCGCAAGATGACAAGAGCGAAATGGATGTATTTTGTATGGTGGAATGAGAGCGTATAGGTCCCATGATGACCCACCCGAAAATAGTCTTGAAAGCGCTAGGATATCCGTCCCGTCTCACGCATTTACCCATTAAGATATGTCCGAACAAATCGGCTCCTAAAAGGAAATCGATTTGACCTGGTTTCCCAAATGAGTTATCCGCCAATGGGTATTGTTTGAAGTGGTCATTTATATAGGCCGGTACTGGACAGACGGGTACCTTTTCTGTAATTTTGGAAATTATTACAGCGTTACTTTTAAGCCGAGGCTGTTTACGATCTCTAGGCACTAGAACACACGAGGTCTCGTTTTTCCCTCCTTGTATCGGACTATCCCCAAAACCCCTCATAGACTGAGAATTAAGTCTTGTCCCAAGTCCTAATCTTCGTACGCAAGCCGAAGAAATAAATGATCTTTGTGACCCACTATCGATCAAAATACGAATTGGGACCAACTGTCCATTACTGTCTTCCATTCTAGCTATTGCTGTCCCCAAAAGGATGGAGACATCGGTCTCGGATGACGAGGATAAAACTGAGCCGTTGAGAGATTCGTTATTGTCGGTATTAATATATAATTTTTCTTCAGTTGACGCACTAGTTTTTAGCTTACCGTTGTTCTTTGGATAGTGAATGCGGCCTGAAGATTGACTGTTGGACCCACCTGCCGACCTACTTGTTGATGTAGGAAAATGCAAGAGGGAGTGATGCCGTTTTTTACAGAGGTAGCATGACCTAGGGGATGTGCATTTACCAACATAATGGTTTGGCGACAAGCAATTAGAACAAACCTTAAGCTGCTTTATTTTATTAAAACGTTCATTGGGCTCTAGGGAGCGAAAACGGGGGCATCTATATAAACGGTGTTTTTCTTGACACAGAGGACAAATATTTTCTGGGCTAGAACTATCTGTCGACATAAAAACATGCTTGGGAATATTTTGAGGCCTATTAACTGATGAACTTTGAGAATTATGACCGAAATTCGAGGTTAATGAATCTGCTTGAAGTTGAAAGCATTGTCGGTGAATAAATGAAGAGAAATCATCGAAAATTGGGACTTCAGATTTGGATCCGAAGTCGGTTTCAAATCGCTCGCGAGTTTTCGCATCCAATAGCCTCAAGCAATAGGTAAACAATATGAATCCGGAAGGGTCCTGAAGATTCAATTTTCGGAAAGCGACTGCACTTTCCAAAACAACTTCGGAGAAATTTTCTAAGGATCGTAGATCGAATTGGGTACCAGGTTTGTAATTAAACATATTGACTAGGTAGTGTGTGGCTTGGATCCGCTTATTATCGAATTTCTTTTGTAAAGCATCCCACGCTTGTTCGTAACCTTCGGAGGTCAATTCTATTGTCGAGATGGTTTGAAGTGCCTGACCCTTTAAGGCTGACTTCAGATAATGAAACTTTTGAATATTGCTCAAATTCGCATTACTGTGAATTAATGATAAATACGTGTCCTTGAAGGACACCCAATTCGAAATAATACCACTAAAAGAGGGAAGGTTAATGGTTGGCAATTTAATATGAGATTCGACACTGTGCTGACTGTGGTCACCACTTCCGGATTGGTTGGAGGCAAATTCACCCTCCCCAGCGACTCCAAAAGACAATGCTTCGTAATAATTATCTCGAGTTTCGGATCGGAGAGAGTCAAAACGATCTATCGATTCGTCGTCCAGAATTTTCGCGAGAGATTTAGCTTCATTAATTTTTTCTAAAAATTTATTTAAGGTGCTATCTAATCGTGATAGACGCGCATTTAATAATTTTTTATCCTGAGGGCGGGTAGAAATATTGGACCCGATAGTTCGCGTTTTTGATATGTCTTGAGCTAAATCCTTGAGTTCGCATTCAATAACGTACAATTTAGTTTCAATTTTACTTTGGTCAGATTTAGGGGCCATTATTTAGTTTGATACAAACGAACAAGGCCTATAAAGAGTAAAATTAGAATCAATAAAATGAAATGTAAAAGAAAATAGAAATTATAATATCAATTTAGAAACGGTTCCAGTTATGACGTGCGATCCGGCCGCCGGAGGACCAAATTTTATGTTTGAGCAACCTCGAAATAGTTATTGGACCTTTCGATGAGAGCTCCGAAATGGATAAGGAAAATAAATTTCTGATTCAATTATACCAGATCGCATGTCATTTTGAATGTAACCTTTTATTAAACTAATAATATAAATCAATTTTCATAAATTAAATAACTAATAATTTTGAGAATGAAAAACAATTAATTAAATTAAAGAACAATTTAAACGCTTTTATAATGAGAAATGAAGTTACTAATATTAACTAAATTATCAACAACTAATTAATAACAAAAAGAAAACAAATATTATTTAATCTTACGATTGTAAATTTAACTCTATTAAATTACAAATAAAATCTATTACAAAATAATGAATGTTTATGCGGTTTTCTGATTGCAATGATATAATAATGAAAACTCTTATCTGTCTGTCGAAGTAGTTTCAGTAGATGGTAGATTCTCGGCAGGGCGAGCTGGATGTTGAGACGACAGAGGATTTTCGTCGGCAGGGCGAGCGAAGATGGTGAAACAATAGAGGTTGAGATGATCTACTGGGTCAATTCGAATTGGTCGAATAGATGACTTAGTTTAAACTAATTACACCTGCAGGTGGGCAGCAAATTAGTATCAAAATTCCACTTTGGGCTTCTAGAGAGCATACGATGTGCACGGCTAAGGGCTCGCGTCAACACTGTCTTAAAATTCACAAAACAACACTTTGGGCTCGTAAAGAGCATACGATGTGCACGGCTAAGGGCTCGGGTCAACTCACTTAAAATTAACAAAACACAAGTTTGGGCTCCTATAGAGCATACGATGTGCACGGCTAAGGGCTCGTGGCGACACTCACTTAAAATTAACAAAACACAAGTTTGGGCTCCTATAGAGCATACGATGTGCACGGCTAAGGGCTCGTGGCGACACTCACTTAAAATTAACAAAACACAAGTTTGGGCTCCTATAGAGCATACGATGTGCACGGCTAAGGGCTCGTGGCGACACTGTCTCGCTCGGTCTAGCCGGAGCGAACAAAAGCCGATCGACTCTCTTTTGTTTTTCTCTCTTCACTTTTATAACATATGTTTTCACACTTTCTACAAATATTACACTTATAACTAAACAAATAAAATTACTTTTTAAATTAAATTATTCTAAACAATTATGAAATTAAACGTTTAAATTATTATATTAAAATACAAATGTGAAAAAAATAAGAAATGATATAGTTCTTTCTTATAAGAAAAAATGATTTAATTTTTATGATTAAAATTAATAATACTTTATAAGGTTACTACTTCATCTGGCCTTAACAGTATTAACTTGTTTTATGTTATTTAAATGCCTATATTATTATGTATATAAATTATAATATTGTTATGTTATATAAATACCTCCATTTTAAATAAATTACCTAGTTCTTGAATATCTAATCTATATGACTCTCAAAGTACTAGAACTTTATTTCGGTAAGTGTTTTTCAATCGAAAATCGACACTTTACAGGATGAATTTGAATTGATAGATTTACAATTTAACATTGCTAGCAATATGGTGAAGTCCAATATTAGACAAAATTACGATCTAACCCTAATAACTAAAGGTAGGGTAATAAATAAAACACCGATTAAAATGGGTATTTGGGGCATTTTGTACACACAAAAAATTGTTTATAAAACATAGAACTTTATTCGCTTATTAACCATCTTAATTTATAAATATCTACGCCAAAATAATTTTATTGCAATGCAATTTATAATTATTATAATGAAGAAAAATATTCCGAATAAATTGGAAAAATTCGTATGTATATATATATATATATATATATACACACATCTTATACATGTGTGTATACTGTACGGGTTGTAGTGGTACAGGTAAGGTTGTACCACTACAACCCGTGAACGAGTTTGGGAGAGACTGAACTGTTTCAAGGACAACGGTTCTGCAGGCAGTTGATTTGTCCTAGATCACGCTCAACCGCCAGTTTTCTCCCTTATTTTGGGTTCCCTCTTTATAAAGGCTTGGTGAGCCCCAGTAGGGTCCTAGGTCCCAGATCCATCTCCGACTGATAAAAGACTAAATAAAAGTCTAGCCAGTAGGGGGGTTGAACCAGGATTTTCAGCATGGTGACTCAGTGCTCTACCACTGAGCCACTCTATATATATATATATATATATATATATATATATATATATATTTGTGTATATGTACATTTATTTGTATTTTGATCATTTGTTTAAGTGTATCACCAGAAAGTATCACCAATCTAGGCAATCATTGAAAATTCTCAATACTCTATCACCAATATGCGGGATACTGTTCTTTAAAATAGCCGCGTCTATTGCATCAATCCCTGGAGATCGACCAGCTTTTTGTTTACCCACGGCTATACGAAGGTCATACATGTCCCATGATAAACACAAGTCAGGTGGGTAGATTTGTCCCACAAATGTGTCCTCATCATTGTCCTGAGTCAAATCATCCCTGGGATATATCGTCTCAACAAATATCTTAGCCGCCTTTTCAAGTGTATTCGCATGGATATTTCCATGTTTGAGGGCTCCCATCATCTGAAGAAGATACTGTTTACCCATGGCCACCTTATAAGAGATACCTCATGGATTCTTCGCAGACTCTTCGATGAGGAACTCGTCCCAGGACTTTCGCTTTCGAGAGCGCACCTCGTTTGGTATGCCTTAGCTTTATGTCTATATTCTTACGCGTCTTATATTCATTACGAAGTACAATACGGCTCTCGTCACACCTGCATTTCTGATACGACCGCCGGGACTTGTTGAGTTCTCTCTTCAGGGTTGTTAAGGCCGGCGTCTACCATGGGACAGTTCGAGCTCTCTCCTTCCGGTGATGAGGCTATTTTCAGCGGCATCACGGATAATATTAGTAAGTCTGGATACTCTGTTATCTTCTGAATTTTCCGATTCGCCCTCTTCCCAGTCTTCGCCAACAAGTTTCCCCTCTAGTATTGTTTGGAAGGCACTCTAGTCATTTATACGGGTTACATAGCCCTTATCAATAGCATGGGAATGCCTTTCACCTTGCGCTAGTTCAAATGCAAGGCCTTCAGGTAGTAAGTCAGTTGTCTACTTACTGTAATGACACCCAATAATTAAACTTTCAATTAGAAAATAGTAACTACCACCGTTCTTAGGAGCTAAACCAACTCCGGTTGTGTCTTACTCCTCTATCTATCCAATTGGCATGTTAAATAACTACCATTTATTTGAAAAAAAAATTAAAATGATTTTTATTTGCTTGCTACTATTTCCATGTCAACGTCTATATTGTCCTTTAATTATATAACCCAGGTATTTTCAATTTACAGTGTTTGTGGTGGCCGAGCGTGTCGAAATGACTTCCAATAACTCTTAAATCAGAACCATAACCAATTTGAATCCGGCCCGTTTTATTCTGGGATAGTTTTTTTTAATTAAAAAGGTTTCACTTCCTATTATCTTCCATTTATTATATACTTTTTAATTTGATTCGTACTAGTAACTCGTTAATAATAAATTTAGTTTCGATGAAAGCATATTCGTAATTTATTTGAGCATTCTTAACTTAATACTGTCTCAGGAAAACGTAGAAAATTTTGTTTAAGCTTTGGAAGCAGAAATTCCAATATTCTTTACTTTATTTATCGTTCAAGTACAATGTAATGCTCCATTTTCAGTTTTCTTATAAATCGTCGATATAAATGCAGAGAATTAATAGTGAAAAACAAATTTCAAAAAATTAAAAAACCTGTTTCAAAATCAGTACGTATCGTCAAACATATTTTACCTATGTAATTATATGTGGTTTTAACCTCATAGATGCCTCTATATGAATTTTTTAATCGATTTTCAATCCTTAAGCAATCGCTATAGGTCAAAAACAAAAATAATGTAGGAAATAACAAAGTATCTAGAGGATTGTTGGCTAATGATATATCTGCAGCCTCGGTGTTCAGTAGTAAAGTCAAATTTTGTCCAAAATTTGTTTACTATACTGAACGGGGGTCCCGACCCTGTATGATGTCAGGTCCTCGTTAAAAATCCATATCCTAATTAAATCTGAATATGGCAGAATTTTGAGCTCCCAAACAACGATGTGGAGTAGCTGCTGGGTGTTCAATAATGTAGGAAAATAACAAAGTATCGAGAGGATTGTTGGCTATGGTGGAGGAGGCCCGGGCTCTTGCAAGACCGTAGAGCCAAAATAATAATATTAGTAACAAATGGCTATGTCGATTCAGCCTTGGCTTGGAATGACGCTATTGCTTATATTATAACTCTGTTAAGGCTGAAAAACACAAGAATGCCACGATTTCACTTCAATACAATTAACTCATAGTGAAACAAAATTCGGCCTAATCCATTGTGTATTACCTATTTCTAGTTCAAATATGTAAATATTATTTTCAAAATTATTTATTTAGGATCACCTCTGTTAATGATCTATAAAAACAATGTATATGGTAAATCTGAACATGTGGGCAAATGGACAAAATAGTGATTGTTATGTGAATATAAATTATGAACTGTTAAGGTATTTTAACGTATTAAAGAAGCGTAAATAAGTTGTTATAGTTAATTACAACCACTTTAATTAAACTACACGTACTCTATTTACTATTTATTTATACCATTGATATTTTTTACTAAGATTAGAATACAATGAAAAAAAAAATGCTTGTTGAGGTTATATTGGAAATTCATAGTAGAATAATTTACATCAAAATATAAATGTGGGGATGTATGAGCCAAAATACAGAGATACTTCTATTGGTGATTCTTGGACTTGTAAGTTTTGTGATTTGTTTTCGACAGAGAGATATTTATTCAGTTGAGAATGTCCTTAAATAGATTAATTAATACCAACAAAGAAATAATGGGTTTAGCGATAATTTTGAAAGTGTTCGAAAGGAATACAAAGTACTATTAAGGGCATCATAGCTCAGGATTAGCAGAAACCTGAATATATCCATAACCTAATAACGTATATTATTTGTAGATAAATGAAAAAATGTTTTAACTTATGTTTTAGCTCAATTAACTTATTAAAATCGAGTAACAAAGGGCATCATCTCCTAAGACTTAATTGTAAGGGACCCTTCACGCATTATTTTTACATTTCCATTTTGACCAACACTGAACCTATTTAGACTTGTTTCGTCGTTGTGTTTGTTATGTGTATAATCATACGTTCTTTCATCCCTCGCACTGTTCAAAAAAGTTTAGCCCCAGCCAGTTAAAAATTAGTATTTGGTCTTGTAATAGGTTTTGCGTCGCTCTTTTTGCTCATTATTTATAGAAGTTAGAAGCAACACATGATCAAAGTATAGTTCGACAATTTTCAAAACGACCTTCGCAGAAGTCGCCTCGGGCTGTTCAGGCATTGAGAAGCCATCTCCTTTTCCCCACTACCTGCTACTCTTCCCCTAAACTCCTCTGAAAAAGGTCGTTTTTGTAAATTTTCTGTCTGTCTATATCATGGTAACTGTATTGTCTTCAGTCTTCACGAGTTCTAACACCTGGACTTAATAGTATGATAATGAATCATGATTTGTTGTTGAACGTAGAAAAAGGGGGGATACAGCTAAGCTTATATTCAATAGTTCTTAAAATTGATATTTTATACCAGAATAAAATATTTGATATGGGGAAAATGCAATTTCGAATAAAATTGAGATTACTTACCATGTATAGAATTTTGTAAAATGTATTGTATACCAGTATAATAAATGGTTATTGGAGTACCACTATACTAACAATTCTACAAAATTGCATGCATGGTACAATATTATGAATAATTTATGAATGAATGGTATAATTTCGATATGACTTAGTTTCATACTTGAGTACCAAGTACCAATTGCGTTTTATTGTTTGTAGCCAAAATTTAAAATCAGATTCTGAATAATATAAGTCTTAAATACCAAATTTATAAATATAATTTATTTTATTTTTTAAACTGAAATTACTTAGTGTATTTTTCGTGACAAGAACTTATTATTTGTATTTACTAACATTGACTAACGTTATGAGCAATTTTTCTGAATTAGAGTTTGTTTATTCAGGCAATTGCAGTCATTGAAGCAATGTATTTAAACTTACACGAAAGTCTTCATGAGGCATGGAAGGTGGTTTTTCCGGAAAATATGCTTCCGACAACACTCGAAAACATGTTAAAGACTGGTATCTTTCTTTTATCTCAGTGTAAATGCTTATAATTTACAGTGATAGTTTAAGAATAATAAAAGGAATGTGCTTTTAAAGAAAACCAGTGATCATGTAAATAAAGTAGTAAAGTATCTTCCTGAAATAATACATAACTAAACTTTTTTATATTCTTACTTAACTTAAAGTTCAACTTCTCCCTCGTAGAGAATCTCATGATCTGTAGGGTTAGAACAAAATAAATAGTGTAATATGTAATATTGTAATATTTTTATCCAGGAGTCAAGGATAAAACTTAGATTTCAGTACTGTACCTTTCCACAAAGTCATTTCTCCCTTTGGATTTTAGTAAGTAAAAAAAAAAAAAAAAAAGGAGATAGAATTATGATTGATGGATAAATATACATTATGTATCACAAATTGGTTGTGTGTACTGAATAGGTATGTAACTTCAAACAGGTATGAGCATTGAATCAATTTATAAATTTATGTTTCAGATTCTTTAGTTCATAAGGCGTCACATTCTTTAGGTGAGTGATTCTCCTCCATCATATAATACAATTCCTCGGTTCTTTCATACACCAAATTATGAACTCCTGGTACTATTCTTACATCTAAAGGACCCGTAAATTTAAATTCTCAGTTAATTTGCAGAAAATGAGGTATTTTTTTTGTTCACACAACACATTCCTTTACCCACTCCCGGATATCCACTATGCACATCTTATACCAATATCCACTATGCTTTTTCCTTGTCCATGTTGATATATTTACCTTTCATCTGCTCAATCCTGAAAACAGTATTTATTCTAATGGTTTACATTTTGATCAAAAATAAGCAATGATTATTTATTTACTTTATGCGATTATGATTATATCTTATATAAACAAATATAAGACATTCCATGATCAAAATGAACTCTAAGGTTATTGCTAATTATAAGTCTTGTTATTTTATTACAACATTTTATAATAATAATCTTGATTGCAGTTATTTCTGGAATAGTTATTGCAAGGGGTGCAACTGTCCACATCTATCTGGCCACATTTCTTTTGCTGTTTATACCAATTCTGAGGGTAAATAGTTATACACTGTGCATTATTAGTACTAAATTGTAGTTACTATTATCAATATTAGAAAAGAGTAGATATATATATATATATATATATATATATAGAAATTGCTTGATATTTGGGATAAATGATGACAAATGGAGAATTACTATCCAAGAGACCCCCACTTTTCCTGTTTCTGGCAAAGCCCTCTTACTGCCACTAGATTTGGTGTTATATCAAAGAGAAAATATTCCAGTGATGGTAAAAAATACAGAACTAGAGCAAATCAAGCACTAAAAAGGTTAGTCCTTTTGGCATCGAGTTACAAAATAGCAGAGAAGAAGCCATCCTAACTCAATTGAGAACAAAAAATTCAAAACTAACTGAAAGAAATCTCATGTTGAAATATTTACATCAAAATTCCAACATTCTAAAACAGCTTAACAATAGCTCATATTTTTACTATTTACTCCATCTTAAAAAGGAATTAGCGAAATATTTTTCTCAGTGTCTTGAGGTTAAACAAAGGATCAAACTGATCCTGGCTGAATGCGAAGCCATTCACCTTCTGCAATTGTTAAGCCAGGCAGTATTTAAATATAAAAGTATTAATAAATCAAAACCTAAGGAACTAATAAATAAATGATTTAATGCTTTGTAAGTAGTCTATTATTCATGAGGGGTATCAAATCAAGAATCTAAATAAGGCTTAGACTATATGAGAGGTGGGGAAGAAGTATTTTTAAACATCTACTGTAATCAATAATTTAGTATATAAAAGTGAAGAAATTTGGAAAAATTTTGTTCAATAATTTTTTTTATCTGACCAATGAGAAATACATGCACCAAAATTATGAGCAATATGTGTAAGATAACTCGTGTTTTATGAATATTTCTTTAACAACATATTTTTATTTAAAAAAGAAAGAAATTAAAGCACTTGATAAGGTAGAAACATTTTTTTTAATTTATTAAATTACCTCCTACAGTGACATTCATCAGCTTTATATTGATTTAAAAAAAGCTTATAGGCCAGCGGCCAGGCACCAAAAAAAGGCTTTAGGTTACAATAAATTGCAGAGAGCTGCATTTTTGATATGTTGTAAGGGCATGTCTGACTAGTGGAAATCCATGTTTGCTATCGAAAAAACGAATGGAAAAATTTTCGGTGACCGAAAAACCTCGAAATTGTCGGAGTTATTTCAGTTTTTGGCCTATATCTCCTAACTGGTGGATTTTGATAAAAAACACAGGTAACCATTTTTAATTTAGATTAAATTTTCTATGATTAGCGCCCAACTGCAGCTCTGAAGCTTTAATAGATTCTTAGTTATGTCCCTTTGAAAATTGGTCATTTTTTCTAAAAAATCCAAATTTTAACTTTTGGCCGACTTTCGTGAGGAAAACCGGCCGAAGGAATGATCCTGCGATGAAAGTCATGGGGACTGAAGCTGTAGTAAATTTAATTACCTTTAATCTAAGCACAGGCCGAGGCTTGTAGGTCTAATAAATTCTGGAGGTGTATAAGCAAAACTTTCGACAAGGTTAGAATCAGTAATAATTGTTCGGAGAAGTTTTAAGTTAGTACAGGTTTAAAACAAGGTGATTCGCTATCACTTATACTGTTTAATTCAACAGTCGAGTGGTAAATTAAAAAGGTGATACTCAAGGAAAGAGGTTTGAATTTGAATAAGAATAGTAAGATACTCGTGCTCGGGTTTGCGGACGATTTGGTACTGTTGGGTGAAGAAGCAGAAACTATAAAGCTAAATACACAAACGTTAATGAATGCTGGCAAGGAAATATGAAATATATGAAATAATCGTAAACAGAGATTGGTGGTATCGACATCGAGCCTTTGGGTTCGCTAAGCCTTTTATTTATTTATTTAAATTATCTCCTGCATAATATATTATTTGGTATAAATAGATTTAAGATACAATCAATAACAAAAGAACATTTTGTTTTGTTTTTATTTTGAAATCAAATTAGGAGTTGAAGAGAAAATAATAAATATAGTTATTTTTATTCATTAGGAGAGGAGAAGGGTTCTGATTTTGGTATGGCTCACTGTCTCTGGATTTAGATCAATACTAGTAAATGGACTCGCAGCACTTGTGGGAATTACAATTTGTTCGTGCTTACCTGAACCACATCCAGCTTGTTTCGAATTTTTAACTACTAAAGGAGCTGAATTAGGTATAATAAGTCATGCAATATATCTTAGGTTTATTTATAGAATTACTTATAAATTTATATTATATGCTTATAATTACTTATATACTTATAAGTCATTACTTTATTTGCTTATATACTTCTACACTTACAATATATATATATATAATACACACTTATAATATATTGTGATTTGATTTACATATCACATCACAATGCATGCTTTTTGAGTAACGCTAGAAATGGTTTACAAATTCTCTCAACTCCTCTCCCCTATGTATTTCTTATTAATTCATTACTAAATCACTTACATGACATTCAATGCAAACCTTAAATTTTCCTACTCATCATAATTTTCTCAATCCCATGGTATTATCCTTGGTCTTGCTCTCAACAAGGATTATATCTACTCATCATACCAGAATCATACGAAACTAGCACTGTCCTCTTTACTCAAGTTGATGACAAATATGATATTTATGATTAATGATCCTACATTACATACCAACCCCTGTTACTAATATGCTTATCTCAACCATTGATGAATGGGGTCAAAACTGGAAAATTAAAATAAGGTCTGTCAAATGCTACATTGTTAAACCACAATTACAGAGTTATAGATAATAATCTATTAATAATTCCGTAATTTTTCTCTAACATGGCTGCTAAATAAGGGGCATGTTGGTTTATAGCCCTAAAGAAAGATCACAGTGCCTTAAATCTTCATACCGTCTGGCTAGAGATAGCTATTAATAATCTACATCTTTCACAGCTAGATCATACTCTGAGCAAAAATATATATTAAAAAAAAATTTTGTATTGGTTCTTTACTTAGTATATGATGGTTATGTTCTAAGATGTGAAGGATCATTCTAGATGTGTAACATCATATGAGTAGACACACCGGGTACTATAAACATAGCAAAAGTCCTCTCTCTTGTCTTTGAACTCAAGTTACATATATTAAAAAAGTCATAAGTTATAATTATATTGCTCAACCACTTAGCGCTTAAACAAAAAATGCTCACCAATGTGCAGACTCAATGCTTACAAGTTTTCACAAGGTGTGTTTACTAATACCAAAATAATGTAGAGAAAAAACACAGTTATAGGACAGTGTATCCTCAGTAGCTCCTATGAGAGCTCATAATAATATCACGAGTCATAATAATAATATTATATGAAGAATGAATAAAATTGATATACATATTTTAATGATTCTTATATGTTATTATTAATATTAATAATGTCCTGATTTTTTAGCTTGTTCAGTGTTTATGTGGGTAATAGTAAATGACTTTATGTACTACATGGGAAGGAAACCAATCCAAAATATCCAAACTAATGCTGAAAAGGTATCTTGTTTCAGGAATTAAATAAGTTAACCAAATTATCATAAATTTACTCAATACATTTTATATTTATTTATATACTACTGTTTTATCATTAATCATCCTTCTAGATAATTTTGAAGAATTGTAGACTGACTACTTTAAATTGTAATAAAAAATTACTAATAAAAATAAATTTTTATTACAATTTAAAGTAGTCAGTTTTTCAATCATTTTCCAGCACCAACAATTAAAAAAATAAATATTTATAGTTTTTTTCTGTACCACTACAACCCATGAAGGGTCTTGGGGTCAGAGATTGTACTGTTCCTTGGGGAACGGTTTTGGAGGGAGGTGATTTGTCCTTGATCATGCTTAAATGTCAGACTTTTCCCACTCATTTTGCATACCCATTTTATAGAGGCTGGGTGAGCACCAGGAGGGTACTTGATCCCACAGGATCCATATCCAGCAAGTGGGATTTGATCCCAGGATCTTCGGTATGGCAACTTCTCCGCTTCCCAATATATATATATAATACTGAATGTAAAATTAGTTCTAATTAAAATGTATATAGTATACAATAAATCTGTCTGTTATTAGTGAACTTATACACACTAATATAATACTTTAAAAAATGGTACCTTTTATCTATGCTTGCTGACTTGAAACATTAATAATTGTTGAAGTAATTCCTCTTCTGTGTATCATCTATATTGTATTATAGACAGACAACACTGTAAAGTGACCATTGAGATCATGTTAGCATGTGTACAGGAAGATCTAGGGTTTGGGGACACAACAGCTATGTTGTTGTCAGTTAGTTAGCGTGGACTTATGGTCATGGCTGGATCGTGATTGTGTGAAGTGTCTTGTCTGTGTTTATGTATAGTGTTTATATCCAATAAATCTGTGATCGTATCATAATAACTTGTACTGTTGTTTTCCCTGCACTTTATCACCTTTTATACTCTCTTGTTAAGAATAATTATTATAATTTGAGTAAAAATTTGAATATAAGTATTTTAATTATTTACTTCATTTTTTTTCTAAAATTGATCATAATCCCCTAAGTATTTTATGAGCATATAAAATTAAATACTTGTCACTTAATTAAACTTAGTGATAGTGTTATATTTTTCTAATTCTTTCATTGCTCAGAAGAGTTATCCTCTATTATTAGTGTCAAATTATGAAGAGGAATAGAGCCAAGTCATCAACTTCTCCATGACTTGAGATAATATGTTTGTAAATGAGAAAACTTCCTTAAATATTTTAAAAATATCTAAAATCATCCTTATAATCTGTAAATAAGATTCTTATTGTATTTGGAATCTTTAATTGTATAAAACTTTTGCTTTTAAGAGAATATTTGATCAATGGCTGGTCGATTTGTTCTGAAGACACTCTTTTAATATCCAAATTTCCTCTCAACATAATAGATTTATTTATAGTTTTCTTAATATATTTATTCAGCCTCCATACATTTATTTGAAATTTTATATTTTAACCATGTATTTAAAGTTTAGTTTTTATACCATCTGGACTTCAGGACTTGTTCTTCATTATTCATAGAAGCTATTAAATGTCTCATGGGACATCCTCTTTTGTAATTTATTTTTCTTTTATGCCACAGCTCATAAAAATTTGTTTTTTAGCTACGATTACCTAAAAGTTAGTAGGTAATGAATAAAAAATGTCAAGGTTTCTCCACATCAATTTGATGAGAAAGTAAAATCAATTGCTACAGATTTGACTTCACATTTTGTATCCTAAGAAATTCTAATATTCATATTTATTCTAAGAAACTATTGATGAAATTTTGTTATGATAAGTATAATAATTTATCCTGATTTGTTTGTGAACAATTAGTATCATTTTAATAATTAATTATTAATCTTATTGAACTATTTTGAAATACTTTTTGTTAGACTATATTTTAAGATTACAATTACAATTGCTACTTCGATAATATCTAGCTATGGTAAAAATACAGGTGTTCTTTTTTTCTCTCAACAGGATTCTGAAGACAGTGAATCTTCTCTAACTGAAAGTTTAAATGTAGGCATGGCTGATATTACCGAAGGCTCTTCTGATAGCTTAGTGGCTAAAGCAGCTGTTAATTGGTTTTTCAGAATATCTTTAGGCATGAAGTAAGTATTCCCAAATTTGAACCATTTAAATTAGTTTAGATTTTTATAGTATTCTTTTAGCAGTGTAAAGTCTTAAATGATGGAATTAATTATTGAATTATTACACTCATGGAAGAACAGAGGTTTTATCATGTCACAATATATTTCTTTCTTCTATTTTTTATGTGTAATATATACCTTCTGTCCATTGGATGGCAGTCAGGTATTTTTGTTATTTCCGGGAAATGGAAATTTCCGATGAAAATACAGTTATTCTATTTGCCATTTATCCCTCACAGTAAGAGGCTAAAAATAAACCTCAGACTTAATCAATAAAATCAATAAAGTGAAAAATTTGTATGCCGTCCGTAGTTTGTCTGGCCTCCGATGGTGTAGCCATAACAAAACCCAAGTAGGAATTAGAGTTATTGCTCTTAAGTTTTTGTTTATTATTATTTATCAATATAGCTTTCGATAATATGAAAATGTTTACAAATATTAATTGTAGCATAGATTGTATGGAAAAAAGTTTTCCTTCACCAATTTTGAATATGTGTTTTATAAAATATTCTAACTGACTAAACAGTTATTTATTTATAACTCAATTACATGTTTCCTTTCATATAAAAATTTATAAAAGCAACCAATACAATTTTTGTTTTTAAAAAAACGCACATGAGTAAAGCACATTTTCAGACCGATTCACAGAGGTTTAAATTAGGTTTGACAAAAGTGTTCACAATATTCTTTGTTTGAAATAAAAATATTACCCATAAATCATTTGAATCTATAATATGATTCAATTAATTGTAATTATAATATACATTTTGTCTGTCAACTAATTTTTCAATCTTATTAAAAAGGCGGAAGGTTAACAAATAGTATCTAACAATAAATATTATATATCACATTTTACTAAATGAGGATCCAATTATCATTAAACCATTTTCTATCCTTTCATTGATGTAAGAAAAAAATTTAAATATGAGATATAGGATGACATATTTTTTTTGCTTTATTTGAATTTTTTTGGTTATATATTACCTTCCATTTAGGAACTAATTTTAACTAACAGTTCGAATAAAATCTGGCTTAAGGTTGTATGCCATAGGTACATCAGAGTAACAACAAATTTAATTTCCAATAAAAGATGCAATAGATTACATGAACGCTACCTTGGGCTTAACAAAGTTTCTAATGAAAACAGAGCCAGTCTTCATTACTTAGTCACTGTCCGAAAAGAGAGATAGTACTAAATTAATATGCTCAATTAGTATTTTAAAAATAAAAAATAAACGAGAAATCTAAGGAATAATTATATATTTTTTAAATTCTTACCTAGCTTAATAATTTTTAAGGAAGAAGTTAATAAATCACTTTGATCCTTTATAGAGACTATGTCTACAAAATACTTCAAATAATTATATGATTTTTTATCCTTCTAAAAATTATTTCTTCAAAATTTAAGTTCTCTTTTTTAAAATATAGTCGGAATAGCCCAGGTGTAGGGATGAAAAATCATGCAACTGAAATAGAAAATTATTTTATTGTCTCATGAAACTGTTAAAACCATTCCAGTGAAATTTAAAACTAAAAAGTGTGATTAAAAAAATCAAATATAGTTTTTTTATTATATGTATTATTGAAATTGGTTTATGTAACTGTTTCATGCTAATTAATCTTTTCTCTTAATCATCCTAAATCTATACTGGGATAATTCTTTCAGCAAACCGCAAATTTTTAGATGTCAAAGTCGAAGAGCAGACAGAGATGAGGAATTGACCCAGAAATTTCTACGCATGAATCCGGAGGAGGTGGAAAGATTGACGCAGAAAATCAAACAGATTTTAACAAGCAACGCTAACAAAAACGAAAAATTTCAGCAATTATATACAGATCAGCCAGGGACTAGTCATGAGACTAATGCTGGTATTAACATTAAAACCAGAGGGAGTATTATTTCTAACACTGGTATTTTTAAAGATGTAGTGTTCAGGCCGAAGAAGATATCTACCGATGAATTAATTATTAAAACAATCAACCCAGATGCTGATAAATTCTTCAGGGATGCAGAAACTCAGACCGAAAACTTACCAAAAAAGATATTAAAAATTATAGAAAGACAAGAGCAAGCAATAAAAGATATTAATAACCTTTGTAATTCACATGCTCCTAAAAAAAATTAAAAACTTATTCATTTCTTTTTTTTTTATATATATGTTTATACTATGATTTGTAACCCTATTATAATGATTTATAAAACATCTAATGCGAATGGAATAGCAAAACATTTTATTTAATTTTATAATGCCGTTCAACCCCCTCCATTATATTACCTCAACTGTTTTTATTACAATTTTAACCCTTGACCCCATTATAAAGTATGAGCTAGTTTTAATTTTTCATTTGTCAATAACTTTGTTTATTATTTTATAATTTAAATTTCATTACTTGTATTATTGTTCCTTTCATTTTCATCATCATTTGTCAAATTATCCTTCAATATTTTCTTCATTATACTCTTTGTTTATATTTATTTACATGATTGGCCACTAGTCTCACTACCCATGCTCTATTTCTCCAGTCCATTCATTTTAAATAATACAGCTATGCTATTCAAAATTTTAATAATCCCTTCTCTTGTAATTCTTCCCTAATTTTATTCTAATAATGTCATTAGATTATGATAAGGTATGAATTATTTTTTCATTTGTTAATAATTTTGTTTAATATGTTTTTCTCTATGTTTCATTACTATTTTTCTTGTTTCCTTTCATTCTATAATTGTTCTATAGTTCTATAATGTTTTACTGTTACTCTATAATTTTAATCATCCCTTCTCGTATGGCTCTTCTATACTTTATTTTTAAATATTACCATGTGGTATGGATAGGTAAAAGAACTGTTTCTATATTTTTAATTTTTTAATTTGTTAATCTTTTGGTTTTAAATCGTACCTCTGGGTTATTTTAAAATTCAATCCCTTCTCTGGTAACTTTTCTGTTATTCATCTTTAAATAATTCTGTTATGTCATGTTATTCTATATTCTTGAACAGCATTTCTATTAATTATTTTCTCTATGTACCCTCTACATCAAAAAAATTCTTCTATATCAATAATATAATTATTCATCTACATATTCCTCCATCTCTCTCTTTTTCTAATACCATTCATTGGATCAATTTGTATTATTTTTTTTTATTACTTATTTGATAATCCTCTATAATTATTCCCTCTATTTTTATATTTATACATAGAGTTCCACATTTTTATTTTCATCATTTAATGCCTATATATAAATTTTTTAATATGTACCATTTTAATTTGTATGTATCTTGTTTATTTAAACCTGGAGCAGACCTGCAATGTAAGTCAAAATGTTGGATTTCGAATAAATAGTTCTCCTTATTTAAGAAAAAATTTTCTCATCTCTATCCAGACAATTTTCTTCCTAACTTTACTAATAAACAAATATTACTACCACAATACTGCAAATGTTTTATAGAGACATCAAGGGAATCATACTGAACAGATACAAAAAAGTGGGGGATTAGATTATTGTTAGACAACAAATTAACTTTCAAAGTGCTAACATTGAAAGTTGTATATTTTAAGAAAATGCTACTAATTTTATTATAATTTAATGATTTTATCTCATAACAAATTTAATCTTGAATTCTTGTGGGCGATCACTGCTGTCTGTATTTAATTCTCTTTGCAACAACATCCTCTCTCCTAATTCCCCACATACTGGCCCACCAATCCTAACTGTAATCTAGACCTCTTCAAGCTTTTCATTCATAAAGGTTTTAGGCCACTAAAGCGGCTGTGTCGGCGGCTGGCGTCTCTGCGCCCGGGTCCACTTCGAGCCAAAGTGTAACTGTCACTGCTAAGCGTGGTACCAGGCGGCAGGGTACGGAGCACTGAGGCAGGAGGGATCTCAGGGCGGGGCCTCCCCGGAGGAGAGAGATGGAAGTGAGGACCGGACGGATGCGGACTGGCCGGATGACTAGACGGATGCAGACCGGCCAGAAGGCCTAAAGGTGCTGCCCCAACAGTAAGGTGCACACCAGTGCACCCGGCAGCACCACAGAAATAATAATTAATGTAGCCAAAAAAAAAAAAAAATGGTACCCCCCCAAATATTGAAAATATTATTATAAATAAAGAGAGAGAAAAAAAAAAGTTGATTTATTGGCAGTGGCGAGCGTGCGTAAACCCAACGCACCAACCTCCAAGGATATTATGGCAATGTACAAGATGTCCCTCTGATCGCTGTTTTTACAATAATTATTATAAAACGGTTATACACAAAATGGCTGCTTTTAGATCCCAGACATTCAACTCCTACCTCTCATCCTTTTCTATTCAAAAGAACTCCTACAGTAAAGTAACTAAAAAACTAGTGAAAGACATTTCCCACCCTCTTCGACAAGACGTTGGCTCATGGACTTCATCTGATTAAGAAAAAGCTGAAGAACTAGCCAATCTTCCTATGCGTTCACTATAACTTGATTCTAACCAAACCATAAGTGTTGAAGAATTAATTTCTTTACCTATTCCTCTATCCTTGCAACCTATTGCTATTCCCTCTCTGAGGTCAAGTGTCAACAAACAAAAGCTAACTCCTTGAAAATCTCTAGGATATCACTTACCCCTAAAATCCTTCAACATCTATCTCCTAAAACCTTTCAATAATACTTCTTCCTAGAAACCAATCACCTTTTTCCCAATCCTCTCAAAAAAATTTGAAAAAATCCTCATCATGTATCCATTGTCAAATCCCAGAGTTTTACAGCATCTCAATTTGGATTCCGCAAATGACACTCTACAATCCAACAATGCCTCAGTGCCGTTACTTATTTATTCACTACACTTGAAAAGAAAGAATATCGTTCAGATGCCTTTCTGGACATAGTGCAAGCTTTTGACAATGTTTAGTACGCTGGATTACTTTTCAATCTAAAAATTATATTATCTCAAACCCTATTCCTCTTACTTCGCTCCTTTCTTTCTAGTCATTCCTGCCGAGTTTGAAGTGGCTCCGAAAACTCCGAATGTTATCCTGTCGAGGCAGGAGTTCTCCAAGGCAATATCTTGGGTCCTGTCCGCTACATACTCTACACTGCAGACATTCCCACTACTCTCTAAATGTCCCTAGCAACCTTGGTAGATGACATGACTATCCTTTCATCCCAGCCTGACCCAACAACAACCTCATCTAATCACCAAAAACACCTCTCTCAGATCGAGAAATGGTGCAGAAGATGGAGGATATGATTTAACAAATTGAAATGCACATATATAACATTTAAACTTTGTTGCTGTGGCTATCCACCAGTACTATTTAATAACATTCCACAACATGATACCTTGGTTTCATCTTAAACAAAAGAGTCTTTTGAAACCCATTTACAAGACACACACTCAAAGGAAGATTCACCCAACTATGCAGAACACTAAGCAGGACTTTCTAACTCTCAATCGAAAACAAAATACTAAATTACAAGACTATCCTCAGATCAATGTGGGCTTATAGACTAAAAACCACAAAACCTTTTAATAACCAACACATCCAATCCAAATTCCAAAGAACCATAGTTAATGCTCCTTACTAAGTTTCTAATAAAACCATACACTATGACCCTCATATCCCCTTGTTACATACCCTATACTAAATTCCACATGAACTGATACAATCATCACCCAATTCCTCTAGTGCAATACTTGTCCAGCACCACTCATCCTTCATCATCGGATGTTGTAGCAGCAATGGTCTAGAAACCTTGTGAAAATCTGGCGGTTGAGTGTGACCTAGGACAAGTCACCTTTGTGACTTGCAGAACTGTGTTCAGTCTCTACCATGTACTGAAGCCCAGATCCTTCATGGGTTGTAGTGTGTAGTGGTGCAGGTGGAGGGCAGTGCTGGGCTTAGGGGTCCCTTGGACAGTGTGCAAATAATCTACATATTTTGTGTGTTAATAGAGTACTGATACTCATCGTCATAAAGTGTGACAGATTGTACTTATTGCTACCCAATAAATTGACATAATTATTAAAAAAAATAATTTTGATAAATTTATAAAAACATTAAATCATATTTTTACCAACAATATAATGAGTTAAAATGGTAGAAAATAAATAGATGAAGGTCGACTTTATTTGTATATATGATGGGTGTAGATGCAAAATTCACATTCTCCACTTTTCCTAACTTTCATAAAACAATAAAAACCGATTCTTTTAATAGGAGAAGCGCAACAACAACCTCTTTTCTTAAAAATTTCTGACTCATTTATCTCATATATTTATAACAGAATGCCAATTATGTTATAAATATATGAGATTTATTGTTTTACTGGAAGTTATGAATAGCGGATAATGTGAGTTTCCCATCTACACCCCTCATTTAATAATCACAGTTAAGTGATATTATGATTATGTTATACTTATTGCAAATCTTATGACTTATTTTGAACAAAAAATGATTTTTAATCCACTTCCTTGATAATTAAATAAAAAATCAAGGTTCCAAAAAGAGGTTGCAATAGTTGATGTCATAGACATCTCAGACTACATGGACATCTCAAACTGGAATTACTATTATCTGATGTTATAATTTTATTATTAAAGATTTGCCTGTATTATACAATTTTGAAATTATTTACATGTTTATATAACTAACTATTTTTGTGTTTATTACTGTTCATGTAAATAATAATAAATTGAAAATGTCAAAATTTATCATTAAACATTTCAAAAAATAGCCATAATCAGAACTATAACAAATATTCTGCAAATCAAAGTATATATTCAGTCTTAATTTAAAAAAAAATTATCCAAATTGATTTACAATACAAGTTGTTGATTGATGTAAGGCTTAGTTGAGCACAACTTAAGTTTTAAGTCCTCTTCAACTCTTCTTTTATCTATCCTATGGTGGCCATCCTGAATTATTTTTTCAATTTTAATTTTTCTTTTAATTAATCACTCATCTAGAATGTTAAAAAGTTATATCCATAATTGTTGTTTGTTTACCACCAGGAACTTCCTCAAATATCACCAGGAGCTAGGGTACTTTAGAAGAAACTCTTGTTCTGAACCATAGTTTTTTTGAGTTGTTAAAAAGATATATTGGACAAACACTGGATACATTAAAGTGTGGCATTCGTGAAACATTTAAAAACTATTTTTTAATTATTAAGATTAATGTGACAATTTTCTTTTATACCATTCTTTATGTAAGTTAGGTTTTCTTATATTGCTTCCTTTTCGATTAAGCCATAGAAAAAGTCTCATGAAATATTTTATAAAACGCATAAAAGGAGGCTTCTAATGATATTGGGAACCAATTAGGGACTACTAAACTAAAAATACTGGAAACATTTATCTTTGATTTGTAATGATTCCCAACTATTGTTAAATATACATTTCAGAAATGTGGAAATCAGATAGTTATTTCTGCAAAAGCATTTAAACTTCTCCACTAGAAATATAATTTTAGTATTATTGAAAATTATACACAATGCAGCTAGTCAGGATTTCAAATCAGAATTAAAATAGAGATTTTTTTTGCAGACCATTAACCTATATTTGTTATTAATGAAGGTTACTATCAACTTACACCCTGTTACAACAATTTACAAATCACAGGTAGTATTATTTTCAGATTCAACTTGTGTTGACCTGTATTACACACACGCTTCAAAACTTTATTGTTACTAATAAGTAAAATAGTATTACTTCAAATTATTATTTGTATGATATTTTTTTTTTTTAAAGAAACATATCTCATTCATTAATATGTATATATAATAAATACAGTTTTAAACTATATACATTTTATTTTTATTAATATTTATGATGGTAATATAGTACAAAAATCATATTTAATTTACATCAAACTTTACATAATATTAACTAATATACAATCTTATAATTTTTTTCTTCTATACATATAGTACAGATTATATAGTAAGTATAAATAAATATAATAAATTAAATGGCTTAGTACAAATACATTCATAATTAAAATATATAAGCACTTTAATAAATCATTGTAAATTTTTGTCCACATGCTCACATATCTAAACGTACAGTTAAAAACTGATCTGATTGAAAATCTGTACAGATTTTCTCTAAATAATGCAATGAGACAAATGGTCCATTTTATAATATTTTTTAAATACAAAATTTTTTTCTAAATATTAATGTTGAGGGGGAAAAAATACGATTCCATTTTGATTAAAATACTTACAGAAAATTAGTTAAAATAAAAATGGTTTGAAAATTATATAATTACATGTTTACAATTGTTTTACCAATTTACTGAATCAAAGTAATATTACACTACTTTGAACTTAAAACAGCTTGTTGAACAGGATAAAGTTTACAAACAGAAATTTCATGTATAATACCCAAGCAATATTTTTAAATTGTATTAATCAAGTAGCTAAACCACTCATATTAGCCATCTTTATAAATTACATTTCAATCTGGCACTTGTTGAACATTCAATTATCCACTTTCAACATATAAAACCTGATTTTACATTTCAAGATAATCCTCAATTCACAATTATAGAAATAAAAAGTAAATAAATTAAAGTAGGACACAAAAATACCATATTATTATAATTTTAAGAATAATAAAGTATGGCGTTACCCCAACCGGGGCAGATTATAATGATATTCTTATAGTCTATAATTCATAACACTTCCTAGTTCTTTTAGATGGCATGACATAGGAATCTTCACAAGGTGTCCCTTTCACTGCTTCATCTACAGGCATTGTCATAACCCTAAAATTTACATCAGAAGGATCAAGCTTAGAATACAAATATTTGTGCAATCGATTACTCAAAACCCAAATACTTTGAATGGGTTCTTTGTCCACTTTCAAATCATTTGGAAAGGAAAGAGTGACATTATTTGTCTCCACTATCCCTTGAGTCTCTGGGTAGTGTGGCAGTCTAGAGTTCCAACAACCAACAGAAGAAAGAGATACAAGATTGTAAAAGAGAACTCCATTTCTGTCCATCGATGAACCAGCAGCATGCCCTCGTTCTACTCTTCTTTCCTCTCCCAATAATTTCATCATTTCATCTGCTCTACTTGCTAACGTTTCGTTTTGAAGCATCGTTGTATCAATATGAAATTCCCGGAAACTGGATAATGGGTGAAAAAACAAATACCTTCTGCCAGTTACATCTCTGGGCGACATTGTAATGCCAAATATGCCATCGTTCCATGTGAACTTGATGTCATCAATTTCATACCTCGACTTTAACGGATCAGGGTAAAAGTAAGGGTGTTCAACTCTCCATGAGCGATTTTTCCTCAGGCTAAAAACGACAATACCGTATCGAAACACATCGCTGACGTATGCAAACGTATCTCGACATGTTTCCATTACTTCTACGGCTATATTAGTAAATAATGATCCTGCTGGAACCTGTCCCGTAGGGATCTTGTACTGAAAGAGAAGTTTGTCATTCTTTGTGTCGAAAACGAGGATTTTTGGAGGGCAGGTCCTCTTCACAGATGTGACCAGCTCGACAGCCCCGGAGTCGATGACCCAGAGGCGACCACAGTCGTCCAGGGCCACCCTGAAGACAGAAGTGATGCCATTGCAGTCTCCGTTGTGCCAAGCCCAGTCAGGATACGGCTTGAGGAGGGGCGACCGTTGGCCGGAGTTGAGGTCGACTGTGGTGAGGCTGGCGGGGATTCCTTTCTTCCACCGCGGGAGGGTGATGAAGAGGCGGTCGCCGTCCCGCTCCAGCCCGAGCGGCAGGACGTCCGAGGGGTTGTAGAAGCCGTGGGCTCGAGCCAGGTCTCGGGCCTGGTGGCTGGGGTAGTCGAAGTCCACCGTCTTCCAGGAGAACACCTCCTGGAGGCCCTTCTTCCTGTTAGTGGCTAGCCACGCCAGTGACATCAACCATGGCATGTAAAATCCTGAAACAAAGAATAAGGTATTGGTAATATAGTATTAGAAAATTTAATGTAATTTCTTTTAATATAATTTAATTTATTCCTCGCGCGGACCCCATTATCGCTTAAGGGAGTGTCCCACGGGCGGCTGATGTGGGGATAGTCGATGGAAGTTCCCTGGAAGTTCCTCCCGTTTAAATCCGATGGACTCGCTGAACAACAATGAATGAGAGCTTACTGGAGGGATGGTAACGTAGGTTAGAACTACCTACTCACATTATTTTTTTAGTTCACAAAATACCACTAATAGTCATGAATCTTTTTGAAATAAAACGCTTTCATCCTGGCGGATTCATGGCGCAAGTTGAAATATAGAGGCATAAGCGATACAAAATGGTCTGCTTCCCCCCTGACCACACTTCACTAGCTCTCGTCACTGACTGACTGATCGCTACTAGCCACGTGACGTATGAGATAACGTACGCGTGCCCAGGGCGACCATTTACGAAACAAAGAGGGATTTATTTTTATAAAAATAAAAATGAAAAATCACTTATACTTGATACCCGACAAGTTGGAAGGAAACAGAAAAAAAATCTAACTTATCGTGTTAACACCATAGGAAAAAAACATTGAAAACATTTTTTTCTCTTTTTAGGACATTTAATGTTTTTGTAAATAGTGACTACAACTTAGACATGATGTTCATATTAATATTGAACAGTATTAATTCTTATGAGGTTTATGTAATAACAGAATTACAGAAAACAATAATGAAATTAGTTTGAAGGAAATTTTAGATTTTTGTCCTCGAGAATGCATTAAGCTCATATGATAGTATTTTGTCACGGAACATTTATTAAGTGGCTCAATTAGCCTTGATATGCAGTAGCGATGTCCTGACCTGAAAATAGAGGGTCAAGTTTTCCACTTTAAGATGAGAAAATTGTAAAATATAATATTTAAATGACTTTTAAATTATTCTGAAAAATGGGTATTAAATAAATAACATGTATATTTGTATTAATAAAAATTGTACTCGTAATGATAAATCTCTAACATAAGTACTTTATAATCATAATGTTATAGTTTTGCGGACATAATGAGTTATACGGTCTCTTAAATTGTAATCCTCGTTAATGTGTCACTTCTGAATATTATCTAAAGGTATACGTCATAATCATTGAATCATTGTACGGGTAGGTGGCTTTATGATTTTTCAAAGGAACAAAAAAAATCCTTAGTTATGCTGTCCTTCGGAGTAAACGATAAATGGCGATCCTGAGCCTATCCTAAATTTACCTAGATAGGAAAAGTTGAGGGCTCCTACTGTATCATTTTAAGATTAGCCATAGCAGCATAAGGTGACGTTAAATTATACAAACAAAAAGAAAGTTTTACAACTTTAATATCCATTAGCGATTACTTAAGTTATCAAGTTGATACAAATGAAGGTCTTAAGCTAACTATAATTGATACATGTATTTTTATGATTCATACTTGTGAATTTAAAGTTTTGTAAGTAAAACATTTTTTTAATTTTTTAGATATAACATCCGTTGACTTGTTTCGCGCAGTGGTCAATAACAAATGGCGGGCTCTTATAATCGCCAAAATCATAAGAGGAAAATATAATTATACAGGACCTAAGATCTACCGGTAACCACTACTCAAATTTATTGTTTGTTAATTGGGGTACATTGTTTATTGCTGTTTGTTAATTTGAATTCATTAAATTGGAATAAGTGAATTTTTAGATTTTATAATTATCGGTATAAGGTGATTCTCCAATTTTTCTTAATTTTTTCGGTGGTAATTCTTCTTCATATTGGATTTGAATTTATTTTTCTTGTGGTTTATAATTCTAACACAAATTATTTTTTTATTTCAATGTGTAATAATTATTTTCTGTTTTTTTTTTTTTTTGCCCAACCTCTCTCAGAGCTAGAATGGAGTTAAATCTAGTGGTATATTCATCAGATGAACTCAGTGAAGTTATATAATAAAAGAAACAGCCGGAAAAAGATCAATGAAGATATATATATGTATGTATATTTATTTATAACTTATATGCTTCAATAAGCTTTTTCAAGTCTGAAGCTAAGGTTATTTCTCATCTTTCTACCGTAACTAATGCAAGTGGGTAGATGAAAATTGATTAGGCGTTTATGTGGAAGTAATAGAGGACATTTTCGTCTATCGATAACAAAGGAAAATACTTTTAGAAGGTCGAGGTTTAAAAATTAAATTAAAAAAATATTAATAGCAACTGGAATAACTAACTTATTGTATTTTAGGACTTTTCCGGTTTGCTTAATAACTGTTTTTTATTTCCAGAAAGAAGAAATATTTAAAATAGTTTAATATAAGCCATGAAGCGGATAGAAATCGCAAAACTCCAATCCTCCCAGCGCACCTTTCATTCATACATTTTTTTCTGGGAAGATAAAAAGAATGGCCTTTAAATAATTAAATTAACTCGTTCTTTAAATAATAACCTAACGTAACTCTCAATTTATAATCTCGTTACACCAATTGTCGCAAGAATTTATTTTTAAACTAGATTCTTGATTAAATACGTGATTTAATAATTGTGAAATAATGTGAAATGGGTACTCAAACAAAAAATAAAATTCTTTCACAATCATAGCGCACATTTGAGTTTACTCAAATTAATTTTTAAATAAAATGAAAACTTGATGCTTTATATTTACGGTGAGAATATGCATATCGGAACTGATTACATTTCTTGGAATTCAATGAATATTTCAACATCAGGACATAGTTATTCAATTGATAAGGATATAGAGTCATCTTTGAAGTTATAGGAACATAATTAGTGGGCACAAACCGTATGAATAGAAACTTCGAGGGCACTTTGACCACACTTTAATGATAAAACAAAAGTTTTAATTTAAGAATTTTTAAATGTAATTATCCCTTATGAAGATGGCAGATGCTTAAAAAGATCCTTCAATTATTGATTGTCCCTGTGGATGTTGATTATTGATATTACATGCTAAGAATAGAAAGTCGGTTGAGGAAACAGTTTTGATCGGTCGGTTGACAGCTTATAGGGTCGATGTCAACAATGATTGTAACAGTTTAGGAGCCAATGACACATTTATTCAACTGACGAAGGTAAAGTTACTGATTGCCTTAGTTGATGGTACTTATCGATAAACAAGGTAAAACTCATATAATTATTTAATAAGCCTTGTCCGGAACGGGTTTATTTTCCGTAAAAATTGTCAAATGTTGATTTGTTTTTGTTTTTCATATACATTCCCAAAAAACTTCATCAAATAAATAAATAATTATATAATAAATAAAAGAGTATAATTTTTTTGGGATCTAATAAGTACATATCTGTAGCACTGGTAAATAAGTGGTTAAGTCGAATTTTGTCCAGAGAGAGTCAACTGCATTGAGGGAAGCGGAATCGTGTCATTCTCGAGTTTTTGGATTGAAATGGAGTAGTTTTGTAAGCTGTAATTCCTTTTCAAACCAATGCCTGATTTTGTTCCTCATTCACTAAGGAAATAACACGATTCCGATTCCTTAAGTACAAGAAACTCATTTTGGAGAAAATTTGACTTAAAAACTTATTCGCAGTGGCTGTCGATACATTTCACATGCCTACTCCCGTTACCTAGACTATTAAGTTATAGCAAATATACTTATAATGATTAAAAAAAATACTGTTTACTGAATTTAAGATTAAGGTACATCTCAAAATAGTATATAAGTTAAACAATTAATTTTCAAATACGTTAATCTCAAATTAGATTATTTGCTGGAGTGCGAATCCTACCGCACCTGTCGCTTCACTTAAAAACCTGCACCACTACAACCCGTGAAAGGCCTGGGGCTCAGTTCATGGTAGCGACTAAATCACACACAATAGCCAGATTTCCCCCCTTATTTTGGGTTCCGACTTTATAGAGGCTGGGTGAGCCCGAGGAAGGTCCTAGATCCCATAGGGTTCATCTCCGGCCGCAAACAGTTTTAAAAAAGTCTCCCAGCGAGAGGAATTTGAACCCAGGACCTTCGGCATGGCAACTTAGCGCTCTACCACTGAGCCACTCCGTCCCCTATCGGTTTTGGTTTAACAAAAAGGAATTCAAGAAATTGTCTCATTTCCCATTAATTTAAAAACCAGCTCACCACCAGTTTGATTTTTGGCCATAGTCCTTTCTGCATTAAACCAAAGAAGTAACATAATTGAGATGTTTTTTAAAAAGCTTTTGTTCCTTATAAAAATAACTTACGATGATAAAAAAACAGGGTTCTGAACCATGACGCCATGAAAACTTGATATTTCTTTTTTTCTTCAGTTTCTTCCTTGATTTAAACCTTCAGGACAGACCACGCCTTACCACAACGCACAGTTCCTCGTTCGGAAATACCACTAGGAAACTGTCATCTCTTTGAAATATCATCGAAGAAACCTCCGATCTTTACATAATTCTCACCACTTACGCCGGTTCAACCACAATTTTTCAATAACAACCAGAATCCTTGAATAAGTGGATTGTTTTGACTTTTTTTTTTTCAAATTCTCTTCTTGTTTAGAAAAGACATACCTTAAATAAATAAAACTAGTCCTAGAGTCTAAGTTTATCAAAACCATTCTCTATAATGAACTAGATTTTTCTTCATTGTGGATTTAATGTATAGTTGTAATAAAATATTTTATGAGGTTTACAATTAACCTGAAGATGTACTGTTTAGACTACCATTAAACAACAATGCCTTGTAAAACAGAAGTATGTTGTATTCGTTAATTCATCAGTCTTATGACTATTTTTTCATATGTTCCCGCATTTCTTAAGTAATCTAATTCACAAAGAATGTACTTTTAATTAAACACGTTATAGTACTATATTTCAACAGATAAGTGATCCATATTGAGTGGCATCTACTATATCATTAACGTAGTGCACTAGCTTACAAAATATATACTTGAGCTTCAGGTTATTTGTTGCAAATCCTTAAATGTTCAGGACAACATTCGAGAAAAACAAGGGAAGCGAGTGAAATGTAGAATATTTAAGTGCAAAGCATTTAAGTAATAAACAGTAAAACGTTTAAACTAGGCGTGAGCCTAAGTATTATTTACAATTGAGCTATCCTGGGCTCTATAATTTCTTTCAAATTCCAAAAATAAAAAAAACAATCATTTCCTGGGCTCATTTCTTTTCAAATAAAAAAATTTAAAATTTAATAAAATCAATAACTAAATAAATAAACTAATAAAATAAAATAAATTATAATAATATATAATGATGTAGTCAACAAGATCCAAATTAAATAAACGTTCAAAGAACATTCTTCCCCTCGTATACATCGCAAATTGTACATGGGACCAGTGAAAAGAAAGGATATGGCTATGACCGGGGAGCGAGCTTGATTGAGGCCAGGGTAGCTCAAATGGTAGAGTTCCAGACTTGCGATCTGGGTGACCCGGGTTCGAGTCCCGGTCCTGGTCATATCTTTTCTTTTCAAATAAATTTTTTTTTAAATATTATTAATATGGTATGCTCTTTTTTTAAGAAACTGCTGAGATTATTACAAGTGGTGAAATGTTCCGCCATAATTCTTTTTTCTGCCCTTGGTTAAAAATATTGGTTTCATCTACTAATAGTCATAAGTTTATTTAATTATACGTGCCGCCCTGTAATGTTTTTAAAAGCTTTGGTGTTTTTTCACAAATAAATGAGAATAGAAGTTTGCAAAATTATAGGTTTCTGTGAGCAGAGAGGCTATACTGAAAAGAAATATGCCTTTTGAGGAACTAATACGGATTTACAATATATAAATGGTTAAATACAAATTTTAAAACATTTAGAAAAATAAATGGTGCTTTATAAAAGGGTGTGCAAAATTCTTTCTTATTCTAGTACTATCCATACTCATCCGACCTATCAGAGTTTAACCAAATCTTAACAATATGACCTTATATAGATTATTATGATACTATAATTAATTAATATTATAATTATTTCAATATATTTATTTAGTTCTCCGTTCCTAATTATCTAACACTGTGTCCACTTCCCTACTGTGACCACTTCTGTACAATAGTATAATTTTAATAATATAGTTTTAAGATTTAAAGTTATACCTTAAATATATATTGCAGCAACCAACATTATTCCCCGACTTTCACTTATGATTAAGTGATTTCTTTTAATAAATGGGAATCGATTTCGTCTGTTATCCATGAAATTTCCTTCATTTTAGCAGTTTTTGACAAAAACTATCATTGTTGACAGCCAAAGAGAGATCGATTGTACGGAAATAATATTCATATTTTTAAATAGGTCGTTCCACATCAAATAGACCAATCAAATCATCAAATAATAATAGAAGGGATTTCAAACAATTTAAGTATGGGTCTAAAATTGTTTTTATCATCAGTTTACTGACCATGTGGTAGTAAATAACACACAAAAAAAAATTAAAATCAAGCAACAAAATGTTTCCAAACTTAGTGATTTTAAGTGGATTATCTCTTAAACATAAGAAGTAACAATATAATATGAAAAAAAATAACAAGGTTATTGAGTAAGATATAAGAAAACCTCACAATGCATAATCTAAAAGATAAATTGAAGAACCGAGATGAACAAAATTTCAAAAAATAGAATATATATTCTGTAATACATAGATAGAATATATACATCAAATAAATGAAAATAGAATATACATTCTGTTCAGCTCCTCCACTGACGAATAGTTTACTGCTATCGTACAATCAGCCTCGTTTTAAAAACTAATTGAGTGTAAAGTAGTGAAGAAAGAGGAGTAGGACATTACAAGACAAATAATTCTAATCGCGGTTATTAACCTGTTCAGGGTCCTTAGCTACTAACACAATTATTCTGTTCTAGTCCGTTAGTGAAATAAAATACTAGGAAAATATATATTTTCTGCTGTCATATTAACATTAATTTATGCCGACTTCCAGAAGAAATTCCCAATTTTTGAACCCGCCACACAGCAGGCCTAAAAAAAAGCCTCAGGAATAATATCAACAGCCCCAGTGAAAAAGTGGTTAAGTCGGATTTTGTCCAGAGAGAGTTCCTCAAGCCAGTATCCTCGGCCCAATCCTCTACACAGTTTATACTGCTGACATCCCAACTCATCCTAATACTATCCTTAGCACGTATGCGGATGACACAGGTCGATTATGAGTTATAGCATCCTATAATCTTCAAGCCCATGTCACTGACTTTGAAAAATGGTGTAAAAAATGGAGGATTAAAATAAATTCCCACAAATCCCGTCAAATCACTTTTACCCTCCGTCGTAAACCAATGAATTACTGTACTCCTGTATCGTTTTATAACATCCCACTGATTCCTTTAGAACAGGTCCGGTACTTAGGACTACACCTTGACAAAAGATTACCTTAGAATCCTCATACTAGACTGAAACGACAAGAAACAGCTCGCCGTTTCGGTCTACTTCAACATTTATAAGACAAACGCTCTAAGCTCCCAATTAATTACAAAAGACTCATATACATTACAATCATTACATTACAATTACGGAATAGAGCTTACTAAACCATTGAATTCCTCTCGTATTCAATCCTTACAATCCAAAATCCTTCCTAAAATCCTCAATGCTCCTTATTTTGTTACGATCAAAGTAATCCAAATTGACCTTAATATACCATTTTTAACTTACTTATTTTTATTCCCATTGGACATCTTCAATTTCTGATAATCCTCCGAGATGCCTGAAAAAGCTTTGGACGATTATAAGGAATCAAGAGGTTGCTAGGTTTGAAACTATTGGGTTTGAGCGGAAATCAAGTTTGGCATAAAAGGATCGATATCAGTTTCGGACCAAATCAGTTACAAACGGGACATTAACGTCATTATGGATGTCTTTATTCGTTACTGAGTAAAAAGCATTGAGGATTTTACGAAGGATTTTGGATGTGAGGAATTCGATAGCTTAATAGAGCTCTAAAGTTCTACTCCATAAGTCCAAATAATAGTCATATACGAGTCTTTTGTAATTAATTAGAAGCGCTTGTCTAGTAAATGTTGAAGTATCCGGAAACGGCGAAAACATAAAATAAGATTTTTTTTAATAACAAAATAAGCTTTGATAAGAACCAGAATGATTTTGCCCGATGAACGATTTTTTAATTTTATTAAATCTAAATTCTTGGTTGATTTGGTCGACTCAAAAGTAAATCACGTTAGGTAATAGTATGTTTTTTGTTACCGTAGGATAGGTGAAATGGCTGTTACGCGTCTATTTTCAGTCCATCCCAAATCTATTTTCAGAAACTAATCCAAATTTATATTCAGAAAATTGATTGTTTGTCCAGTATTTATTAACTGTATCTATTAATTCCAATTAAGTTTCAGAAAATCTTTCAGTAAGCGGCCGAAACAATAAGTACCTACACAAAATCAATCAAATACACACAGTACCAATAATGATAAAAACACTCAACAAATATGAGGTCGTTAGGAAGATTGCACAACGTTGTTACAGATTAGAAACGCCGAGCACAATGGGAGCATTATAATCGACTGTCTAAGAACGTTCTTAGACCGCGGCGGGGAATATGAGCTGCTCCGAATTTTCGTGACTTGTTAACTGTAATCTGGCCTCAGAACATGAGCGTCCAGATAGGAAATTGCTAAGCGGCAGCATTACACAATGTTATACAACTGCAATAGTGCGACAATACACCGGGGTCGTGTCTGCGAATGTTTAACCTCATGTAAGCTCAGGCTGGCTGTCCAATTTGAAGAGTCTTATAGTAATGGTTGAGCAAGTGCTACTCAGGCAGCCTACAGAAGAAATTGCAATGCAATTACTTCCTTGTTGCATCATATTCCATTTCAGGAATGTTTTGACAAATACGTCTCATCACTCATTTTTTCCTGCGAGTTAATAGGATAAAATTACGTTACGCGTTGCCTTTTGATTGGAAGAAAAGTCAATCTTTGTCATCGTCTTTCTGATGAAATATAAGAATAACTGAAATAATATGAAGAACTGTAAAATCTTATTTTTTTTTGTATCAAGGGTATTAAAAAAACCTATGTAATTTGATAAATAAAATTGAGATATGATCACTAATAGTTATCTTATGTTGACATCTCATCATTCCCTGATTAAAGAATGATCAAGTGTCAACAATGAGTATATAAAAATAGTCATTTATTATAAAAAATTATTTGAGGAATATTATATAAATGCTGTTTGGCTCACATCTGTGACCTTTTGTAAGCCTTCCCTTTGGATTCACGAAGAAGCGTAGATGGAGCTATCTCCCATTGAAGGCACTCCTAGCGTGTTTGATCTCTCTGTTGTAGGTCCCTTTCGGATTCTGAGGTGATATGTTTGTCATTAATGTTTAAATGTTTTTTTTTAATTAAGAATTTCAGAAAGTGGAATAGCTTTAAGAGCTGAAATAAGCGTAGTTGTTTTATCTGTCAGAGGAAAAGTTGAGTTTGATTTTGTCAAAAATTGGAGGAGAATCAAGACTGAAAAATTTATTTGTAATTGGATTGGTCTACTTTTGGAAATAATTTGTAGATATAATTTATAGCTAATTTTTGCCTTAAATACAAGGGAGATAGGTATACTTGCTTCAGAACATAAACTGGGAATATGACTGGTTCTCTAAGTGTCGTTTGCATTACGGATTCCATTATTATGGATAGAATCTAGCTTAGCTAATATTCGACGTCGGGCAGAGCCATAAATAATAGATTTGTCTAATTTGGCACAAATCAAATCCCGATATAGTTTTATCATTGGGAATTTGTCTGGACCCCAAGATGTACAACTGAGAAAACAGAATATACAAAGAGAACAATGTGATATTTTATTCCCAATTTAATTTTTAATAAAACATTAGGCCCAAAATTTGTGTTGATTCGTAAAACGTATCAACAATTTTCTAGAAGTAATTCAGGAGGGATCGGATTGTTTCTTTCCCGGCTAAATTCGATACATAAAGTTTTCTCTACGGAAAATTTTAAGATATTTAGATATAGATATTAATGTTTTGGCGGTTTCTTGTAATTTATTTGTTATGGTTTTTATATAATGAGACCGACAAACAACACTAGATCGTCTGAAAATAGTAATAGTTTAACGTCTTTTGACATAATATTTATTCATTTATGCTGAAGACATAATAATAATATTTCATAATATTTGTTTTTAAATGTTGATTAGGAATTACATTTTAACATCATGGTATAAATTCCGATATTATTCAATTTTTGTAATATTAAAACACTAATATTCTATGTTCTGATTGCAATACATTCTATTTTATTTGACAGTCAAAAAATAAAAATACTAAGACAAAATACTTCATTTAATTTTTAAAAATCTATTTCAAAACTTAGAATAAAATAAAAAAAACTTCATATGTACTTTTGTATGTGGGCAGGGCAAAAAAACGTTTACAAATGATTAAATTTGTTTTATAGACCTTCATATCTGTATGTTATTTCAATGTAATAATTAGTTTATGGAACATAAACTTTCTCTTTATTTTTTTTTAAATGCATGTGAAAGTTCTACAGCCAGCTTTCAGTTCATTACTCCTCTGTCTCATTCAAATTTCAAATTATTATTAAACTCTAATACTTCTGTAAATAAACGAATGGTGTAGTTTTAAAAATTTACTATAACCAATAAGCTTAAATAATTTGGACGTATTGAAAAAAAAATTAATTAGGAATTTAAAAATAATTAGATGCCGGAATAAGATAGTATTTATTTAGCCTTTAATTTCTTTAATAGAAAAAAAGTATAGAGATAAAATAAAGTAAAAATGAAACGTAGCTTACTTCATTTTCTTGTATGAACTTTTATAAAATATATTACACTATAAATTAGTGGCATGGGATAGTTTAAAAAAAATTATTTTTAAATCTGGTTTTACTTAAACTGGTTCAGGTCATTGGGGAATAGCGCAGTAAACTAATGAAATTCTGATTGAATGTAAAGTTATAAATTCAATTAGAATCTAAAATCCTGCCTTATTGATATTATACCTGGCCTACTCTTTATATACAATTTTTCATTGTAAAACGGAATATTCCCAACCTCCTGGAAAAAAGCCATTGTCCACCCTATCAATAAATCATCTAACCCTGTTTCACTCAAAGACTACCGCCCAATCTCAATCCTCTCCAATTTTTCCAAGCCTCTAGAAAGAATAGTCCAGTCACAAATGTCAAATTTCATTGAACAGTCCATCCTCCTTGACCCACTTCAATCAGGTTTCCGTCCCGGTTTCTCCACACAATCGGCACTTACCAAAATCACCAATGACATACATACCGCTATAGACGACAAAAAACTAACAGTGCTTATCCTTCTTGATTTTTCTAAAGCTTTTGATTCCTTGGACCATTCTATACTTTTCAGCAAACTCAAACCACTGTCCTTTTCCAACAGTTCTATCCGATGGTTCCAATCCTTCCTCTCTGATAGATCTCAAGCAGTTTCCATACCTAATCATCCCTTTTCCTCTTTCCTCAAGCGTGGCACAGGGCTCAAGTATCTCTCCTCTTCTGTTCAACTGCTATATCAATGATCTTCCTAAATCTGTTCACCACTGTTCCCACCATCTATATGCTGACGACTTCCAAATATATCTGTCCTTTTCTCCTTCCGAGCTAAGTATTGCTTTCGCTAGTATTCAGGAAGACCTAGATAGGATCTGTGCCTGGGTAAAGCTTAACAAACTGTAATTGAAAGCAATGAAAACTCAGGCCATTGTTTTAGGTTCCAATTCCCTCCTTACATCCATCCACACCCTCCCAGCATTAATCCTAAACGATGATACTATCACGATCACCTCCTCTGTGAAATACCTAGGCATCGCCATCGACCAAAACCTTTCTTGGAAATCCCACATCGCCCAGATATCTCGGCGGTCAATTAGTTCCCTGAAGTTGTTCCATCGTTCTCGTCATCTCCTTACACAATCTTCCCGTAAGCTTCTCGTATCTTCTCTCACCTTACCCCCCTTTGACTATTGTAGCGTGGTATATGGAGGCCTCTCTAAAATGCTTGAAGACAGACTAAAGAGAATAATGAACTGCTCTCTAAGATTTGTGCTTGGTACTCCGAAGCGATCCCGAGTCTCCCACCTCTATGATGAGCTAAAGTGGCTCTTCCCTCCCTTCCGAAGGCAATATTTCCTCTGGCCATTCTCAAACCAATCCATTTAAGCTCAACACCCTTCATATATCTACAGTCTTCTCCAATTTAAATCCTCAGTTCAACGCCATAAAACAAGATCCCGCCTTTCCGATCCCTATATACGTCCACACAGAACCTAAGCATTCGAACGTTCCTTCCTCGCCCGCTCCACTACAGTGTGGAACTCAATCCCTCCTAATATCCGTCATAGTCCCTCACTATTGTCATTTAAATCCTTGCTTTTTCAACACCTCCTAGCTTCCCAAAAAAAAGGCTCTCTAAGCAGGTTAGTCATTTGCTTAGAATGTAATTTATAGAATAACTCATTGTGTTATTTAGTTCTTTTAATTTTGCTTTTTGAGAAGCTGTACATCATGTAAAGAAATTATTGCATGCTAGCTCATGCATTTAACAAAAGCTATGGATTTATCTAGTCTCTCTGATTGCATAATATCTTGTCAAGATCTGAACTGTTTATTTACTTACTATTATTTTTGTTTAAATATTTCTTTTTAAATTGTTTTCTGTCACTTTTTACACGCTTTATGATTTGTAACATTTAGCCTTTTGGCCAGATAAATATTATGTTTTTTTTTCTTGTTCATATCAGTTATTCTAATAAAACTGACGTTCGGATAATCGACGCTCCACTGTACTAGAATTAGATATCAAAGATTGGTTTGGCGATTATTTATATGGATTGTACGCTTTATTAAATAATTTAATAGTTATGGTTTAAGAATTTTTTAATATAAAATGAAAAGTGTTATCGGATAGATTTTACACAAGTTTAGGCTTAGGCCATACCATTGTATTTTCTGTTGAGAAATCAAAAATGAATTATATATATATATATATATATATATATATATATATATATATATATATATATATATATATATAAACTAGTAATATGCCTTACTTACGTTAAGTATATTTTGTTTTTTCACGAAACGGTCTTATAAAACCACGCGAATATTTAATACACTACTTTTCTTTTCTCATTTTGTCTTTCTTTTCTCTCAGTATTTTCTCATAATTTCTGCGTCCCTTTGCTTTTTTTCTTTCGAACACGCAGTAGCCTTCTGTTCTCTTTATTTCCTTAAAAACCCTTACCCTTATTAGATGATGTTCTCTGTCTTGGCAATCGTTTTCTGTTATTTTTAATTTTACTGCTTCCTCTCCCATTTGTTTTACATACCCTCCAACGCTCTTGCATTCAAGTATTTTGTCAAATATTTTCACATGTAGATTCCCTTGATCCAATCTGATCCTCTGCCCATAAAAGTTTAGATTCTTATTTAGGTTTCCAGGTCTTTCACCTCCCTGGACATTTTCTGGTTGTATCTTAACCATTAGCCTTCCTGTCCTTTCTTGGGATCATAGATTCTCCTAAGGATCCTTCTCTCTATTTATGTTTTTTAATATATGATTTTAAAATATTTCAAAATAGAGTAGGGATTGGCATACTAGAATAAACCATCCGTGAATTCGCAAGTAGTTCCAGTTGAGAAAGAAGAAAAACTGTTGTGGTGAGACGATACTGATTACGGCATGTAATTCTTCCCTTTACTGGCTATTAGTGGTTTTGTAGAAATATGAATTTCCAGGAAGGCTTTTACATATTTATACGATTTAATAGGAAATGTAGAAAAATATTAGTGAAAGTATCTATCGACATTGTCTCAATAATTCTATTAGAAATTATTTTGTTTTATATTAGTTTAAATATATCAATAATACAGCCAGCTAGGTGCAACAAAAAAAAAACTTCGGCAAAATTTCAAAACATTAATGTGTTTCTTTTTACTGTTAAAAATTAATTAAAAAGTAATATTATTTAGTATTATGTGCTCTTCTTTTATTATGTTTTTGGATATTTCAAAGTAAAATTTTAAAGATGGAATAAATAAAATGGTCGTTTTCACAATCACTACAATTTCCCGCTGCTCGTAAATCATTTTTACGTAATATCACAATTTGTCCTGCATTGTGGAAACATTGAACTGTTCCCTTCTAGTTGAATTTTCCACGCCTAGGCTTAAAAATAAAAAAGTATATATTTAAAAAAAAAATAACTAAAAAGTTTTATATTTGATTTTTGTATTCTATAATATATTCTTAATTACTTTAATGTCCCAATCTTAGCTGATTTGGTCCGAACCCGATATAAACTATTTCATGATAAACTTTATTCGAACTAATAGCAACTAGTTCCAAGTCTAGCCGCTTCTTCAATTCCCAATAAACCTCCGAAACGACTTAAAAGAATTTGACCTCGGGACTTGGTTGAGTTGTATTACTTTCGTCGTATTTGAGAACTTCCAGTCGGTAGTTTCTCTACTTGCCTCTTTGTCAATCCTTTAGGTATCATTCATTTTACTTACTTGTTGTATTATTATAATAAAGATTTAAAATTCAAAAAATGTTTTTTTAACACTCCAACTACGAAGATTTACCATATACCTATTTCTACCAAGCGGTCAAAATGACCGGTTTGTTTGTTTAATTAAACGAAATAGTAGAATTCAAGAAATAAAACTATAAATTCATAAGATATTTTAATTTTAAACAAAATAAAATATATTTCAGTCAAAAATTGTAATTACATAACATAAAGAGTAGTATCAACATAGCATAAAGAGTAGTGCGTGTTGCAACTTGCAACTATACACGGCAAGCAAGAATACTAAATTGAAATTTTATATATTATATATACACAAATTTACGCATAATAAATTAAACGTAGAACTTTTGAATTCCGGGAAAACACAACATGTATTCATGATATTTTCATGATCGGTCAAAATTACCGGTTCGGATCATTAGGTATAACACATAGATATCTCTGAAAATTAGCAGCGTAAGAACGAAATAATTTATAATATTATTGTATACACAAATTTAATAAAAATCATGACATTATCGTAAAATATTAAAGAAGAATTAAAGAGGAAATGTTATAATTATGCAACCGGTAATTTTGACCGGTTCGTAGTTCTAGTGTTAAATATTATTTTATATTTTTTTTCGTAAAAAAATATAATTATTTATTTATTTTTTAATTTGTGAGATAACAATACAATTTTTTTTAAATGCAGTATTTTAAAAGGATTGGTATTGTATATTGGATAGAGGCTCTTTAGTAATGTTTATGGTTTTAATGATCTTCTTTATATAGTTTCTAATTTCTTTATTGATTATTATCTATGGTAGATAATTGTAATGTATTCATAACTATTCAATGAATTCCCCATTTTTTATTTAAATCCCTTATTTCCGTAAATAAGGTAACATTGAACAGCATGTTAGATATAAATCTATGCACATCGACAAATTCAGATATAGATAATTTTTGTAAATATTCAAGAAACGAGAGTTGATGGGATTTCAATAATCTACTTTCATACATACATTTTCTAATACGTGATTTTAGTGTACAAAAAAAAAAAAATAAAACTAGCATTATTTCTATAATAGGTATATTATTATAAATAATAACTATTTTATAATAATAAATAATCGCATATCGTAATAATAGTTTAACATTGGCAATACCCCATATAAATGAACCATATTCACTGAAATCAAAAAATTAAGTTGTTGAATTCGACAATTCAACCTGACAACAGTCGGTTAGAAAATAAAGCAATGCTGACAAGAAAGCTGAAATAGGCGAGGAATAGTAGATTTTCTTGTGCAAAGTTACGGCTGTTACATAAAGTACAGACATAAAACACCGGTTGGTCATATTTTTCATGCTTGCTTTTACTGTGTTCTTTCAATGATAAATCTTGTTCGGCACTTCTAAAGAACAGAAACTTAATTTAAATAAATTAATATGTCAATTGATCTCTTTATTAAGTTGACTAATTAACACTCTATGTCTACCTTAAAGTTAAAACCGTACTGAGAAGTAAGACTTAACGTTTGACCAACCCAGTTGTACAAAGTTATAATCAATTTACTAGTTTTAATTAAAGACCTTTATATAACTTTTAATAAAATATTATTAGCCTTCCGATCGGTATACTTCCTCGAGAGATATGAAAACCTATTTTTAGTAGGTTGGCCCTAAATGACATACAAATTATGACAGCTTTGGGTAAGTTTTCCCCAGACAAGTTGGGATTCTACAAAAACAAATAAAGTTTTTAATAATTAATATTAAATAAAAATAATATTTATAATTCTTATGAATAGCTAGTTGAGTACAAAGCAGCTTCCCCCCTTCTAAGTGGCTGTCATTGGTTTTATCCATACAGCCAGATATTAATTGTCTATATTTTATAAAAGCTCTGTTTGTTGTTACATTTAGTAGGATGGGCCCTAAATGACATACAAATTATGACAGCTTATATATTAACATAAAGCATATATGTATATATATATATATATATATATATATATATATATATATATATATATATATATGCTTATAGCATATATACATATATATGCTTCTATAAGCATATATATAATATATAAATGTATATATATAAAGCAACATTTTTGTTTATAATTATAAAATATTTATGACTGTTACAAATGTTCCTATTTCTACTAAATTTAAGAAATTATATTTTGGTTAAAATCTAAAGCTGTAAACAGTATTTCTTGTTGTTTTATGTATACCATAGTATTTTTGAGGTATTCCTTACAACATACGAGGGTGGTCTGAAAAGTTTCCGACCTGACAAAAATACAAGACATTTTTTCCTGATTTTTTTCAAAATAGACTCCTTGTAACTCTGCATACTTCTCCCAGCGATGCTCCCATCTCTGTAACCCACCCAAAAAGTACTCGGCGTTTTTCTCTGGAAAATAATTGTTCACGAAGGTGATTGCCTCTTCATTTGAAGAAAATCTCAGTCCTCCGAGCATAATTTTTAGATGAGGGAACAAAAAGAAGTCGGTTGGGGCTAGAGCTGGTGAGTAAGGCTGATGGTCAAGCAATTCAAACTGTAATTCATGGATTTTCGCCATGGCAACCACTGAGGTCGTCTCACACCTGCACGCGTTGTCTTGGTGAAACAGGATTTTCTTTTTCTGCAAATGTGGCCATTTTCCCGCAAGTTCTGCCTTCAGCTTGTCGAGTGATGATGCGTAGTATGCTCCTGTTATGGTTTATCCTATTTGGAAAAAATCGATTAAAATAACTCCACGACTATCCCCAAAAAACAGTCGCCATCACTTTCCCAGCCGAGAAAACAGTTTTAACTTTTTTTGGAGCCGGTTCCCCCTTAGCAGTCCACTTTTTGGACTGTATTTTTGTTTCGGGCGTATAACAGTGTGTCCAAGTTTCATCTACAGTAATTAATCAGCTCCAAGACTCGGATTTATTGCGTCTAAACTGCGCCAACAAAGCTTTGGAAATGTTCATGCGGCACCCAACGAGCGGACAGCTTTCTCATATCTAAATGTTGATTTAATATGTAACAAACACATTCTTATTTTCATAATCTCCGCTTTCTCTGCTACCAGTTGGCGAACTTTGGCGATGTTCGGCAGAAACTTTTCAGACCACCCTCGTATTTTACATGTGAGAACTTAGTTGTAACATGTGTAGTTAATTATCATCATACCTTGATGATGTTTTTTCTTATGTTAATTTAAACGAACCACGGTTTTCTAATTATAGGAAGAAATTTAAATTAAATAGTTATATTTATTAAACAATAGCTATAAAACAAATATTGGACACTCTTTTGGTATATTTGATTCGCGTAACCCCTCCCATCCCCTAGGTCTCGGGTTCGCAGCCCAACAAAGGGCCCCAGGATTTTTTAAAGAGAGTAAAAAATTCATGGTCAAGCCGTCGTTCCGTAGGAACTTCAAATGGGGAGTCCCAACCCTGTGCGATATAAGTTAATCGTTTAAGAACGCTGTCTTAATTATACCTGGAAAGGCAAGATTTAGGGCTCCCATTGTAACTTCGTCCAATTATAATCGACGAAATAACGAAACGAACGAACATACATATTGGCCAGTTTTAACGGCCTATTTAGCCATTTTATCTACTGCATCGTATGCAAAGCAGTTAGCTCCTACGAATTCCAATAGAATGCACTGGTGCGGAGCCGTGAGTTGATAAGGCGAAAATTATCTGGAGTACTTTTAAACGAAACTATCTGAATCGCATATAACAACTGTCATATGCTACTTAGTCCGTTTTATTAAAAAAAAAACAATAGAAAAAAATTTAACTTTTTTTTTTAAATTTAATTTATTAATATTTACAACTATAATATGATTATAACAAGTAAATCTGCTTACATGTACATTATGACATGAAAAACACTTGTGGAGAAACTATCCATCGGCAGCACTCCAATAAAAAGTTCTATAGTAGATGGTCTCGAGGCCATCTTCTTTTCAGACACCTCGGAGGGTTATCAGGAATAGTATGGGAAGCAAGTTGAGAGACTAGAAGATTCAAGTGTGTATGGAGCTTGTCCTGGAAGGATAGGTATCTAGTTTGGGTCAAATCAGTAACATATGGGATATTAAGATCATGATGGATGAGTTTGTTTGTGACATAATAAGGAGCATTGAGGATTTTACGAATGATTTTGGATTGTAAGGATTGGATACGAGAAGAATTGCATGGTTCAGTAGAGCCCCAAAGCTGAACTCCGTATGTCCAAATAGGTCTGATAACTGTCATGTAAAAATTTAACTTAAATCTTATTTTTTGAATTTCAAAAAAATTCAGAATTTAACGATCTTTTGCAAAGGAGCTGCATTTTTTCTTCTTATGTTTTCAATTTCTTTCAGATCACTACAATTAATAAACCTTTGGAAATTTCATTTTTAATGCCTAAATCATATTATGATATATTATTTAAATAAAAGTTTCCGGTGTATAATACATTTTTAATATAATTTTTTGTACTTTCAATAGATAGAAAAACATGAAATACAACAATGGGAGTTCGAGTGATTTGAACAAATACAAAATATAACGATGGTCCGCTGCTATAGAAAACAGTTGATAAATGTTACGATGGAAGAACTTAAAGTTTAACTTTGGCCTTATTATTCAGTTTCATAAAATAAACAGGAGATTTTATTTATTTATTCGGGTTTTAACAATTATGGTATCCCAATAACCAATATCTTTTCCCGCCAATCATTCCTATCGGCCCATTCTTCTTCCTCTCGCATCCCTCTTGCTGCCATTCCTTCTCTTACATCATACATCCATGTCTTCCTCGGTCTTGCTCTCTTTCTTCTATAATTTGGTTTATGTAGGAAGAGTTTCTTTGGCCATCTGTTGTTGGTCATTCTCATCAGGTGGCCAAACCATTGAAGCCTCCTGGTCTCTATTTATCTCCTTCCCCATAGTTTCTCTCATATCATTATTGGGTATGTGTTTGAGCATCTCAATGGCCGCTTACGTCTTAAAAAGTCCATCAATTCAATAAAAACAGGACATAAAAATTGTAATAAATTAAAAATTTTGTATTTTATACCTTACATTTTTTCATTCAATATTAATTAATTTATCAAGGGGGCGGAGTGGCTCAGTGGTAGAATGTTAAGTTGCCATGGAGAAGGTCCTGGGTCCAAATCCCGCTGCTGACAAGAGTTTTATTTAATCTGTTAGCCACCTGAAATGGAATTTATGGTGCTCAACCAAGCCTCTCTAAAGTGGGTGCCCAAAATAAGAGAGATAAATTTGGCGGTTTATGTAATCCAGGACTAATCACTTCCCTATACAATGGTTTTCCAAAAAACAATGCAGTCTCTACCATGTACTGAACTCCAGACCCTTCACGGGTTGTAGTGGTACAGGTTTGTTTTTATTTAATTTATTAGTAGGAACATATGACCAAAAACTTAAAAAGAAGTATCGATTTTTTTCCGGCACGTGTAGTCAGTGGGTGGTCACTAGAATTTTTTACCCAGAGACACTAATAAATAATAATTTAAGATCTGCAACAAATCAGGACTACTGGGTAATTTGCAAGACATTGTCTTTTCTGTTTTCCGGAATTTATAAAACGCAACATGAACTTTTCTCTCTTGTTTTTTTTTTTTAACAACCTGCAACGTGAGTGCGTACTAACTATGAGTGAACAACAAATTAAAACACATTTTAAAAGCTTCAACTATTCACTAGGTTGTTAAATGTCATCATATTGCGTAACTGCCTGGTTAATTGGACTACGTGGACACAGCGCATTTCCTAGAGAAATGTAGAGAAAGTCTTTTAGCTTAGAAAAGTATCACCACAATGCCGCAATAACGCACTTGACAGTTCTGTTTCTACTCCGCCTTTGAAGCCCCAATAATACGCACAGACATCCGGCTGTTCATGCTAACTGAGAACCTAGCAGTCGCAAAATACACAATCTAGAACAAAGAAACAAAAGGGAAGCACAAACGCAAGAAAGTATTGTTTAAATGCATAATACGGAGTCTTTAATAAGCCTGAAATTTTAATAAAATTGAAATTAAGTAATTATAGGCATATTTTATAATAATAAATTAATTATTCCACAGTTATCCTAGAAAATTAAGATATAAAAATGTTTAAAAAACGGTCGAATTAAATAAAAAAATTTAATTATCATGCCCTAGAACAAATTAAGACAATTGAATTACATGGACAGTAATATAAAAAAATTAAGATATCTTTATGATTTCACATTTTAATTGGCGGTCAGCTGTGGTGTAGTGGTTTGTAATCTACCATGCTCAATATAGTTCGCACCCATTCAATTGGCCTTACGATTTTTAAATAAAAATAATTATCATGAGAAGCGAGGGGATGGTTGACTGGAAGATAGACGTAAGGAAGAAAATAGTTGGGGGTGCAGTCAAATAAAAACACTAAATAAGTGGTTACTTATTTAATTATGTGCCGACGTTTCGACCCACTTTGTGGGTCATCTTCAGGGCTAAGAAAGAAAAACAGACAAAATAACAGAACTATAAAAATACATTGCAGACTAAGTCATGATTAATTTAGTCATGTGTATTATTATTGATTTATTATATTATCATTAATTTAGTCATTAATTTTCGTGGCCCTCTATAAAATAGTCATGAAACACATTTAAATATAATAAATATAGTCAATATTTCTAAAAAATAGTCAATAAAAAATTACTATTAATATACAATTAAAAAAAAAATAAATAAATAAAAATTAGTCATATTTTTGGCCGTCAGATATCGCTGGCAACACCTTCATAACGTATTTTTTTGTCAGTTAGACCGCGTCTAGTGGTGCTCCAGCCTCCTTATAGGTACGTACAATTTTAATACTCATATCTTCTCCTCACCCCTTTCCTTCTCCATTTTGCACACCTTTTTTCTCATATCAGTTTTTTGGCATCCATCATATGTTATTATTATTTGAGATTTCATTAGCATTTAACATCACTTTTTAATCATATTTTATTCTATTTCCATGCTCATACCATATTGTTACTTTTATTTCTATACGTTCCTTGTATATTTATGTCATATATTTATACCACTTCATACTATATGTATGCATTTTAAAAAATGTTATACTCTATATTTATATCTTGACTTGCCACTGTTATTTTTCCTTTATTTACTCTTTAATATCATTTTGGCTATACCTTCTTTCATTTTACTTATGTAAACTCCCCAGGAGTCTATTATCTTACATTTTATAGGTTTTATATATATTCTACTACCTTTTCCATAATTTTACATCTCACCTCTGATTTTTATACTTTTTCTTTTTTAAATAACTTTCTGTTTACTTCCTTCTTTTATCTTTGTAAAAAAATCTTTTTGGCATCACCACCGTTCTATACATTTTCTCTGTAATTTTTTTATTCATATATATCCCTCACTTTTGTTCTAAATTTCTACCTCTCTACATATATATTTTTTCTCATTTATCATATACTTAGTCTGCAATGTATTTTTATAGTTCTGTTATTTTGTCTGTTTTTCTTTCTTAGCCCTGAAGATGACCCACAAAGTGGGTCGAAACGTCGGCACATAATTAAATAAGTAACCACTTATTTAGTGTTTTTATTTGACTGCACCCCCAAAAAATAATTATCCTTAATCAACCGAATCATTTCAGGAAGGTCTGAATCCCATTAGATATCAACCAAAAATTTATTGAAAATGCAGCACAGCAGATGACCATTTAGAATTTTTTAAATGGAGTAAAATATCGTTTGTAATGGCGTCCTTCGGAGGAGATATAAAAGGATGGTCCGAAGCTTGTGTGATGTCGAGTACTAGTTAAAGATAGCTATCCTGATTATAGGATAAGATAAATTAAGGATTCCCAGGGTAGCATCATCTGATAAGCCATTGAAGCACGTTTTAATGACGTTGAAGTTACGTTAAATGAAAAATCAACACATTTAAATTTATTGCTATGACAGATCGATGAACAAATTAACTGACAATAAACTAGACTATCTTCTTTTAGTTCTTTTTGGGACACTAGAATTTCGGAATGCCAACCGTTGTCAAGTGTGGCCGTAATATCTACCTTGCGCCCCACTGTAAGACTCTGCTATCATAGACATTGACCATAAGAGGACAGGTTTCCTTACAACGGATATTATTACTCTTTATAAGGTTATGAATATAGTAGTGAAATTGTAACTTCTTCGCCGGCTTAGCATTTCATTTTCTGAAAAGAATGAAGAAATAATTATAACCATAAAATAAAAAATAATAATAACGGGATCTGCTCCGCAGGTTGTCTCTTCGGGTTGAGTTTTAACTTTTAACAACCAATTTTAACTGTTTTACCTGTTCGTTCATTTTCGACACTTTCCAAAATACGAGTTATCGTGAGATTTAGTATGGAAAAGAAAATTTAATTGGGGGTAATAAATAAGTTTCCGAAATCATTTCATCAAGAAATAAAAATTTCAAATAACGTTTCGAAGTATAGATGATGTACATTTGTTTAAACGTTCATTTCTATTTGAAATGAGTACCGAAGTATACACATTTCTCTTAATTACAATCTATTTTTCGTAGTATAGCTCATGATAACTTGAATTTTTGGAAATTATTAAAAGGGAAACGAATGGAATGTCAAGACTTGTGACACAACTCGAAGAGACAACCTTATAACTAATCCGAAGTGTAATAGTTTTTTTTTTGTTTCGAAATCTCCGTTTATTCAAAAAATAATATTTACATTACAATATATATATATATATATATATATATATAACACTAATAATAATATAATACATATATACAACAAATAACTACAATCTTCTTCTACCCGTAGGTATTTTAAGAGTCTGATTGTCATTGTTTTCATTTGACAGGTGTGGATAAATATACAAAGAGAGAAAAAAAATACATTTTTCTTATCATTCGCCAAGATTTTATAAAATAAAAATAAGTATATATATAGACTAAATAGACCATCTGTTCCTTGGGTCTATTTAACCTGAAGGTACTCCCCTTATTATTACGACACTTCACAAATGTTCTAAACCATAAACCTTCGGCACCATAGGCACCTGCAAAAGGTTTTTGACACTTACCACATTTGACAAATTATCATAACTTGCATGTTTATAAAAAGGGGATCTTTAATCTCTAAGAGTTTCTTGACCCCAGGTTAAGGAAGTAAAACCCTGAAGGACCCCTGAATTATTCATTGAAGCCGATGATAGGAACCGCCTCAAGACTATTTACACTTTCCGCTGACCATCAAGGGCTGATGTCAAAATCAATACCTAACACAAGTGCTAAGTTCTATTCATCTTATACTTCAGTTTAGTCTATTCTTTGAATTATGGTGATTTGCAGATTAATTATAAATATGACGCGATCTAAAATGAAATAAGCATATTAAGTCTAGAATCATTTCTATATTTGGCGGTTATGAATTTATTAAATTATCGAGGTATAAATTCGATTATACTATTGGTACATAATAGTATATAACAGCAAAATCTCATAAGAGCCGTAAAATACCTGTTAAGACATGGATGAAAAAAAATCCAAACAAATACCTTTAAGTCTCTAAAATAAAACCAGAAAACAAAAAGATCTGTTGATATTTCACTAGACATCTTCAGTACATAAAGAGTAATAGCAAAGAAAAAAACCGAATGAAATACATCCTAACTCCCAACCTCAAAATACAGCAACACTGCAACCAGAGTTAACGTCCATATGCAAATTCTGAATATATTTAATTTATTTCACCGATAAATAAACAGTCCTTTAAAAGTGTTATTTCAGAAGGTTTTTCCCTTTCAAAATAATCTTTTGTAATGACCGATTACTTAACTGCATACAAATTTATACATTTTTCCCTCTGTACCAATACAACCCATGGAGGGTCATGGGTTCAGTATGTGATAGAGACTGTACTGTTTCTTGGACAACGATTGTGCAGGGAAAATGATTTGTCCTATTTCACATTCAACTGGCAGATGCCCCTCCTTAATTTTGGGTGCCCACTTTATAGAGGCTAGGTGAGCACAAGGAGGGTCCTAGATTTACTAATTGAGCCTCTCCGGTCACATACAAATATACATTATGCATCTTATAATTAAGCATTTACTATACATAAAAACATTGTTAAAAAATATTATGAATTGTTTCCTATTATAATAAAAATTTCTACAAAATTATTTTTAAAAACCACAAAATTTAGTTACTTGTTACATTAATTTAGTACACAAGGTTGTGACAAAAGTCAAAAGTTGCCATTTTTTTAATGCTTTATTTAATAAAATTTATCTTAAAATTTAAACACCAAACCTCCTCAATTCATAGTTAACGTTACGAAATCAATGCACTTTCTGAATTTTATGAAATCATTCCGATATGTAGGTCGTGTTCTGATATTGGCCATTTTTTTCATTTCAACCTCACTGAAATAATTGTTCTTTCATAATCGTGGTACTTAAGGGTTTCCATTTTAATTAGTTTAAAAATATAGGCTTAAGTGCAAATGTTTTTATCATTTAGTACTTAGCAAAGAGTAAATAATTAAAAAAAAAACCCTGATGGACTTAGACCACTTTCAAAAATAACAGCTCAATTAATTTGACCATTCCCTTTCAAAATTTTAACATTCATAAGTTATGTGTTTAATTGCCTGTTCTCGTCTGTCTAGTGAATAAGCATTGCCATTAATTACGTAGAATCTGTGTAAGTATAATTGGGTCTGCCCATGTTCAGTTAAAACCCACGTAAGATTGTAATTAGTAGATTTTTTAACATGTAGTTGTTAGTTGCTAAACTTGGCATTAATCTATGTAAAGCGAGAGATTTATTTGAGCATGCCCACCGTTCGAAAAAATCGATTATTCTTTAATATCGAATTTTATTAATAAACAAGGTTGTTTTTTTTAGCGATGGTGAAAAATTTGCGTTTGTCCTGCCTTATTAGCCTTTTTGCCAGCTATCTCATTCTCTTCAATGCCAGATTGACCTTTAATTTATTTGATTTGTATTAAGAAATTTATAAGCCTAAGTTTACATAATAACTAATGTTTTTAGTAGTTCTGTATTTCTTTTTTGAGAATTTATAAAACTGTTTCAACGTGAGCCATATTGCTGAGGTATTAACTAATGGGTTATTAAAAAAAGACACATTTTTCATTATATAAACGGACTAACATTTATTCTTTACTCTAATTATAACTTTAGTGCACAATTTGAAATATTTTTATTAACGATTTTTTACAACATAGTTATTTTATGTACCTAAAAGGTCTCGCCACAGATCTCGATTCAGCCAGTCTCCTTCTCTAAGAACCTGCTATGCTCTCCTCCACATCCTCCAACCATATTTTTGTGGTTCGTTCTCTTTTCCTCCTTTCCATAGGGCTATATTCGGAGATTGTTTTTGGCCATCGTTCCTCTGCCACTTTTTTCCAGTGGCCATACCATTTCAATCTTCTTGTTACTACTGTAAAGAGGATCTTTGTTTCCTGATCAACAACTTGCCTTATTGTTCTATTAGGGACGTGCTGAATTCTGGAAACAGCGTCTCCAGAAGTCCTTCTTCACGGCTAACAACTTCCATTCCTCCTTTTTTGTAATTGTCCACGTTTCGGATCTGTAGGGGATACCATTTTCAACCAACGAATTGGACATAATTTTCATTTTTTTAGGCTAACCTGTTTACTCCTCAGAACAGAGTTAAGACACCCAATATTTTTTCTGCCTTTTACTATTTTTTCTGTAGTGTCTTTATTGGAGCTTCAATCCTCTATTCAAGCCATCTGCCAAGCAATTTACATTTACGGGTTTTTTAAATTTCCTAATTTTTTCAGGATAGGGCTGTTATATTTGCATGTATTGCCATGTACTCACTTTTCCTCCTGTTCGTTTCCAGACCCCACGCAGCATATTCCTCCTGAAGTTTTCTTAGCATGTAGCTGGCATCCTCATCATCAATTGTGTCACTTGGTCATCAGCAAATTGTAGGTTGTAAAGGAATTAATTACCAATTTGTACACCCATTCCCCAACACTTCTTCTTCCAAGTTCTTAGGACCTCTTCAACATATAAGTTGAAATAGGGGGATAGAGGACATCCTTGTTTGAGACCTTTAATGATAGGAATGTGGTATGTCAGTCCATTCCTCAGTTTTATGCTAGTTTTGGATAATTATTATGGAAATATATAAAAAAGCTTATATAATTATCCAAAATTATATAAGCTTTTTTATATATGCAATTTGAAATAACCTTTGAATTATGAGAAGTACTTTTACAAGTGTTCATGTTGGCTATTATTAGTATGAAATCTGGCTGATAATTGGCAAACGCAGTTAACAAAAGCTCACTTTAATGCTCATCAGTCGTTTAAATATTTTGCTTTTTGAAATAAGTAATATTTTACTCAGAGCTTGTGTTCAAGAGCAGCACGAGATTGGCTGAAGAGACACATGCGGCTTGTGAGTCACTTTATAGCCAACCCAAACCTTTCTGGTAGCTCCTTATGATCTTCTTCCCGACACACACATACACATACACACACACACACACACAATCACTGCGAAGTTGCTCAAGACCTTCTCTGGCAGACTGTGAAAGACTTAAGGATTGACGTTGCCATCCTTAGTGAACAATATAAAAATCTGGATAGCGTCTCCTGGATATCTGACGCCACAGGAAGAGCTGCGATTTGGGCATGTAACCGACAGGCCATAACTGAAACGGCGCAAGACCCTACTTGTGGGTTTGTCTGGGCTAAGATTTTAACAGATACTAAGATGATAACATTTACCTGTATAGCTGCTATGCCCCACCAAACAGCACAATTGAGGTATTCGAAGGTCTCATAGATCGCATAGTCCAAGATGCCAGTTGGAGAAGACCTTTAGTCCTTGCCGGAGAATTCAATGCCCGGGCGACGGAGTGGGGTAGTCAGGCAACTAACCGACGTGGTGAAATCTTACTAGAAGCCCTTGCCCAGATAGAAAACCTGGTTTTGGCAAATACTGGGTTGGAGCCAACGTTTGTGCGGGGGGGTTGGAGTTCGGTGATCGATCTCACATTCGTTAGTGACAGCCTCCACCCAAATTCTAGCTGGCAGGTCTGCGACCTGTACACTCACAGTGATACCAAAGCTATCCTGACCACACTACGGAATCACGAACCAAGGGTCACTGGGCATGAGAGGGGTGTGGTTCGCTGGAAAACCAGGACGTTTGACAGGGAATCGTTCCAAATCATGATGGATGCCGAATGTAATCTGTCAGGCACAGCGGAGGACAAGGCTCGCCAGGTTATAGGCCTGGTCAGTAATGCGTGCGACGCGGCTATGGTTCGTTCCAATATAGGTAGTGGTAGATTTCCAGCTTACTGGTGGAACGACCTTATAGCCGACCGCCGTAAAAGATGCCATGCAGCAAGGAGGAAATACCAGCGAGCGAGAGGCAGCCCGCTGAGGACCCGTGGGGAAGACCTTACCGCACAGTTATGAAAAAGCTGGAGAGCAGTGCTACGAACCCGCCCATGTGCCCAGTGACCGTGGAGAGGATCGTTGCCATTCTGTTTCCTGAACAAGAGGAATTAGGGCTGACAGCGTCCCTTTCCCCACTTGATGTACCAGCGGTATCGCCTGACGAGCTTAGCGATATCTGCCATTGCCTTCAGATGGGAAAAACGCCTGGCCTAGATGACATTCCGAATTTGGCACTGAAGGCAGCAATGGAAACCCGACCAGATCTCTTTCTGGATGTCTTCAATTCCTGCTTGCGCGAGGGGTCCTTTCCCCCACCATGGAAAAGGCAACGCCTGGTTCTGATTCCGAAGAGGAAAGGAAGACCATCGGAAGCTTCGGCCTATCGACGATTTGCCTGTTGGATACAACTGGGAAGGCTTTGGAGAAGATAATAGCAAATAGACTGCAAGAGTTCACGGAAGGAGGGGAAGGCCTCTCCAGGAACCAATTTGGCTTCCGGAAAACAAGATCCACGGTAGATGCTATTGCGTTGGTAGTGGAAAGGGCCAAGAAAGCTATAGCGGGGAAGAGATGGAGGAGAGGCGCTATTGTGCAATAGTCACGATGGGTGTAAGGAACGCCTTTAACACAGCGAGATGGAGCTGTATTCTGGATGCCCTGCGGGCAATAAATGTACCTGAATACCTCAGAAGTATACTCTGTGACTACTTCAAGGACAGGACCATGATATGTCCGACACAGGACGGCTCGAGAAGGTTTAAAGTGACTGGCGGGGTACCCCAGGGTTCAGTGCTTGGACCCCTTTTATGGAATGTCATGTACGATGGAGTCCTTAGGCTTAAACTACCAGAAGGTGCTGAAATTGTGGGCTTTGCTGACGATATCGCTGTGGTAGTCGAGGCAAAGTACAAAGAAGAGATCGTGCTAAAGGCCAACCATTGTGTCGCATTGACTCGAGATTGGGTAGCGTCTGTAGGTTTGCAGCTAGCAGATGCTAAGACAGAGGTTCTTCTTGTCAGTAGCAGGAAAAGAAGAGAAGGTATCACCTTGAGAGTTGGTAGGCAAGAGATTCAGTCCAAGCCTTCCTTGACTTATCTCGGGGTGAGAATCGATGACCGGCTCCGGTTCAAGGACCATATTCAGCGGGTTAGTGATAAAGCAGCTCGAGTGACCACCGCACTGTCACGTTTAATGCCCAACGTAGGCGGATCCAGGAACAACCGCAGGCTGCTGATATCCAGTGTGGTCCCATCCATCCTGCTCTACGCAGCTGCGATATGGAAGGATGCGCTGGACACTGCGGCTTATAGAAGACCGATGGTGTCGGTATACCGACGGTGTGCCATAAGAGTGATCAGCGCGTTTCGTACAGTATCATACGAAGCGGCCTGCGTGGTCGCCAGGATGCCACCAATTGAGCTGATCGCTGAAGAAAGGAGGCGGTCTTATAACAGTGCTGACCTCATTCCCAGAGACGAATTAAGAAAGCAGACAGTTAGGCAGTGGCAACGTCGTTGGGATATGGCATTCAGTGGAAGGTGGACGCACAGGTTGGTTCCCTACATTGAGGCTTGGGTTAATAGAAACCACGGGGAGGTCGACTATTACATCACTCAGTTCCTCACAGGGCATGGTTGCTTTCGAGCCTACCAGCATAGGTTCAAGCTCGATGATACAGGTGTATGTACATTCTGCCCAGGAACGGAAGAGAGCGCAAAGCACATATTCTTCTTCTGTCCCCGCTTTCAAGATGAGAGGATGGAGTTCCGACGCGTCTGCGGCTCAGATCCCACTGCAGATAATGTTGTCAACCTTATGCTGATCAATAAGGATTATTGGATGGCAGGCCAAAGGTTAGCAGCACAGGTGCTACAAAAGCTAAGAAAAGAGGAGAAAGAAAGGCGAGCCAGGAGGTAGCCGAAATCAATGAGGCGGCACTCAGCCACTCCCCCCCCATGATGTAATGCCTAACGGCGGTCCCGTGGAGGGTGAGAAACAGGTGTAGGGAGGTTGGTTTTAGTGGGTAAAAATCCCACACACGGATAAGTACGGGCCTATTCGCGTCTTTTGATGATTTCCACCTACCCTCGTATAAAAAAAAAAAAACACACACACTTGTCACATATGTCCCTCACAAAGATGTACATGCTCAATATTTAGCTTGGTAATTTTTTTTTTTTAAACGTACCACTACAACAAATCAAGGGTCTTGAGCTCAATACATAGTTGAGACTATGCTGCTCTTAAGAAACCGGTTCAACGAGGAGGTGGTACGCCGGTATGACACTTAACCGCGGGGTTTTTTGTCTCGTAAAGACCACCCACTTTAGAGGGGCCGAGTAAGCCTCAGGAGGGTTTCCAGATCCCAGAGAGTATAAGCATAGCTGTTAACTGATTAGATAATTTTTCTTTAACAGCCGGATTTCAACCTGGGATCTCCAGCCCAGCAACTCAACACTCAACACACTGAGTTACCGCTCATTTAGTCACCTTTATAAAATCATCTCTTTTAATTTACGAAGGTTTTTGCATTCTGAATTAAAGTTTAAGTAAGGTTAAAATGCACGCCCTAACATTTATGTACAGTTAAATCGAAAGGCGTAACTAAATAAACAGCCGGTCACACATACAGTTTATGTGATAGCATAAACCATTTAATTTTGTTGAAAAGTAAGTAAGCATTCCATTAAATAATAATTTGATACCTGTTGGCACTGTCTGTGGCAATGAAGGGCCCGTTAGAACTTCTTCTGCAACAATAAATAAAAAATCAATCACAAAGGAATATGATTAACATACACCAATAAACATATAAAATATTGTAAATTGCATAATTTTAATTATAATTTACTTCACAGGAGGTATCGAAACAATTTAAAATTTAATTTAATAAACTGCTCCAGGAAACTTACATTTTTAATACGTTTAGAGGCCTTATAAAATAATTTAAATGTGTCAAAAATATATAATTAACTAAAAAAAATTTTGATCTTAAAGTAATTTATTGCGCCATCCTGCATTACCATTCTACAACACGCATTTTGACGTAGTTAGTAGTCATAATCTGAGCCAATAATAATGTAATAATATTTAATAAATTGTATTGGGAATTCCTATACTCGCTCGCCTAAATCTAGGTCGAAAAGTCCAATCTTTAACAACCTGAATATATAATTGTTATATGTAGCAGTCTAACTTGATCGGCTAACCTTCATTTAGGTTTAAGTGGAAAATAGTTGACTGGATAATTTTAATAATGTTATGAAATGGTTAGGGGGTACAGTCAATGGTTACACAAAAATAGAATGACTTATTTTATTGTATAAGACTAAAACTCCTATAAATTTCATGTACTTGGGATTTAGCAGATCGCCATTAATGACGGATAAAAGGTCATTGTTTATACCTGCACATTGATTATTCTGATACTGATAATGCCTACTTAGTTATTTATATTAATGGAAATTGAAATATGCAAATTGTAATAATAAAATGCTGATCATAGCCATGTTCATTTTGTTAAAGAATGTTTTTCGGACACTTTCGACGAAAACATCCCCTTTTCATCTTGTCAAGATCCATTTGATAAACTTTTCCCCATAAATGTATCTTAGATAAGCCTTAGCCCTGAAGATCGCCAATGTCTTAGGCCGAAACGTAGGTACATACGTATTTTGTGTAATCATTGCCTGGACCCCTTGACCATTTTATACTAATCATCATTTAGATTCCCATATTGCCTAAAGACCCTGCAGTACTTAAACTGTTTTAAGTTAACAAATAATGAAGCACAGTAGATAGAGTAAGTCTCACTCTATACGAACTTAAAACAACACAGACTTAATCAAAATTAATCACAAACTTTATTAAAATAAGGCATATTAAATTTCTTAATAGCATTAAATAAATGATTAGCGCACTAATCAGAGCTTAATCTTCGACAGAATTGCAATAAAGTTATCTATCTATCAAATAAGATATAAAATAAAAAAATATATATCTTAGACTAGACTGAGGACAACTAACAAAGTGGGCTGATATACGACTTACGAACTCATATAAAGAGCTTCATAGAAAGATTTCTTGCTAAAATTATCACAAAATTGACGTCTCATCTGGTAATACACGCATACCACAATTCAGCCCATTTACAATTGAAAAAAAAAATATATATATATATAATTTTCTAGAAGAAATAATTTTTTTTAGCTTGAATAATATTAGTTAGCCTTTTTAACATGTTTATTATTTATATTTGTTTTTCATTGTACTTGATTTATTACCTCTCTCTTTTACTTATCTGTTATTCTCTTGGCTAACTTTTGCTTGTAGAACGTTTTTTTCATCATCATTCTCAAATTCCTCTATTTCATTGTTTTAGTTCAAAAATTTAAATAAAACTTTTATTTTATTTTATAATTATAATTATTTCTAATTTCGTATCTAGTTTACATCAACAATTTAGTTTTTATATATTATTTTATTTTTATTACATCTTTCTCTATTCCAATTATTTCATTTTAAAACATTGTTGTATCTTGTTTATACATCCCTGAAGCAGACCTACATTTGGGTCGAAACATCAGTTTCTAGTCAATACTTTATCAATATTTAAGTAGTTATTTCATTGTCCTCCACCCGGAAAATTTTCTTCCTAATTTATTTCTTTTTTTTTGGAAAGTACAGAGCTATCTCTTGGAAGAAAGAAGTCTCATTTTTTTTTAAAGGAATCAACGCCCTTTCCAACTGTTTTATGGCCAATATTGACGAATATATGTATACATGGAAGGATAAATTACCTGTATCCTATTATTCCAAACATCCAGGCCGGATACAAACAGTAGCCGTGATCTGTGATGTTGTTAAATGTGTTTATGATGTGTTTCGTTACGCACAATGTTCCTCAGACTAACACTTCCTTAACGCCACTGACTCCATCATTAAGATGATAAAGGCAGTTCATGCTTTCATAAACTTATTATGTGGAAGTGTAAAATGTTCGGTCAGCCTTAATTTAGTTTCTCTCACGCGCCCCGGAACTCCTTTTGAAGCATTGTGGTCTCAATTTATCAAATAAGTCAGTTATTTAGTTATATGTTGTTATTAATATTTATTTAACGCGTTTCCCTCGAATCGATTCATAATCACTCAGGAAGGAAAAGAGAAATGTGCTATTGTCGTCATTCTCTAATATTTCAAGGGTTTGCTGTGTATTCTTTGGATATTAAACAAGGCGCAAGCAACAAATATTTGAAAAAAAAGGTAACTTATACCATTTGATTTGTTGCTAACTCAACATACTCGTACTGGATTTAATTCGTTTTAAGTATTTCTCCTAATTGTTTAATTGTTACTTTAGAGATTTTTTAAAATGCTTTTTTGAGTTTCGCCTGCATGTAAGTATGCATGTAAATGAATCTTTGAACTCGATTTTCAGCCACTTCAAATCACCCAATTAAATTGAAACTTTGCACACTTTTCAAGGACAATACAATAATTTAAAAAGTTTTTCTCATTATCCTGGCCAGAATCTTTGGGATTAGGGATTTTTATGTCCGAAGACACAAGTCCTTACTTCAGCAAAGTACAAACACATGTGCTAAGTCATAAATGGCTTAGTCGTAGAGGAAAGCATATAACTACTGGCAAGATTAACTTGGGAAGTTCGTATATTTTCCTACAAAAAATAGTAGTTAAAAAAAATACGCGTTTGTAGGGAGGTTTAAATTAATGATAGCTTAAAAAACTTAAAGCATGTTTTAATAGGCAATAAAACTAAATAGTAGAAAAGAATTTTCTAGTTTAAAATAAGAATGAGTGATGAACAAGAAATTCATTAATCGTAAAAAATGTGAGATGCTGTATGGTAATTGTATTGAGTATTTTATTGGCTGATATTGATAAAATTATAGTCATGAAAATATTTTTAGAAACACAACACACTTTTTTACGAAATGAATTTCTTTGCTCTTCACTCTATTCTTAATTTAAACTTATTGAGAATCATTTTATAATTTTTAGTTTTGTTTCACATTAAAGCGTGCTCTTATATTTTTTTAACTATTAATTACTACCAATATTCTATTTCCTTAATCATCTGGGAAGAAGTGAAAATAAGTTTAATAACAAGATAAGTTAGAGAAGAAACGCTTAAGAGTTAGCATTTGCTATATGTGACATTATTTGGAACATTAAGAGTACCTACAGTCCCTGGCCAAATTATTAGACGCACTGTATTTTTTAAAATAATTTTATGTTTCTTAAGAAGTTTTATGCAGTAATTCAATATTTAAACTACAATATTATTGATTTTTATTTAAAAGATTTGTTGTAGACAACCTATTTGTATTTATTTTTAACATATGGCAACACTGTGTTGACAAAGTGATACATGAACGCAAACAAGTACAAACCCGTATCAGCCGCGATCAGAATCGCGTCAGGTACGGGCGCGTTTCTGTGGCTTTATGGACTGAGATTGTTTGTTTAACAGTTTTATACTACTCGGTTATTGGTTTATTTTGTATGCCGTGTTTTAAAAAAATAATAGGACTATGTTCATTATGGGTAGAAAAGGCGATGTTTCACTAAGTAAAAAGGCTGAAGTGAAGGCCCAATGTTTTTTATGAGATGATTGGATAATATAAAAATAAAAAACAAATCAATTTAAAACAATAAAACGAAACAATATCACTCGTTAATTAATATTTTACATGAAATCTTGCAGTGCGTCTAATAATTTGGCCTGGGACTGTATAGAAATAAATAGGTTAAGAGTCACTGAGCAGGTAGCTTAAATGTCCCTTCGGATCGGTACCTTCGCCCTTAGGAGAGAGGATAGTGCGGTTGCTGTCAAGAAGCGGGCAACTCAACATGCGGACTGTCACATATATCCAAAGGGTCCCTCTTTTCTTTTTTTGTAATTAGATTTATAATTTAACTTGTTACTGAGATCAGCACACTATAAATATAATGTTATTTAATAGGGATCTTTATTTTATAAACCACTCCTAGTCAGGCAACCTGTGGAGAAGAGATGGATATCTCTTATTCATTAATGATGTAGAATTACTATATCTCAAGTATAACGACCTAAGGTTGGCATCCCTTTTTATTATTTCAACGTAATTCAAATCAAAGCATCTGACATTTCGTTGGGCTGTATGTACAGTGTGGGAGCACATTATTAAAAATATACTAATGAATAACTGGACCATTGCGATGTAGCCACAACCGAGCTTGAGAGAATGTGCACTAAGGATGACTGAACATTACACTGTGCAACCGTTGGGCTATGCAAGTATTTTCCTCCTTCTGGTGTGAAATTACCATATAAGAGGTTATTCCAGTTTGGCAATTCATTATTCCTTTAAGGGACTGCAACTCCTTTCCCTGCCAACTTCCTATCACTGACCCTCCGCCGACCATTGTCGAGCCAGCAGGCCACGGCTTATGCAAATTATCCTCTAAATAGGCAGTTAACATTCTGGAATGGGACCCCTTTCACCGTGGACTTGGTTCGGAGCCAGGTCGCCTTGAAGGAGAAATTGTCGTTACGCTCCCGTCTCTTCCTCTCTCATTGTGTAATTATCGATAGAATTTCGACTCTACGTACAAGCTCCAATCCAACTTCTCGCACACTAATGCAAATGATTCCTTTCTAAAAGATCTACATATGTAACCGTGACCCTTGTTAGAAGGGATTGAAGATCCATATCAATCCACTATTTCACCATTTCGTAATCATTGATGAAGCCATACGAAGTCTATTATATTAGTATGGTTGGTTAAATTTTGAATTAGGGAATAATAAAAAAACTATACCACTAAAAGCCATGGAGGTTCTGGGGTTCAGTGCATGTTAGATATTGTACTCTTTCTTGGACAACGGTTGTGCAGGGATGTGATTTTTCCGAGATCACGCCCCCCCCCAGGTTTTCTCCCAATTAAGGGTACCTACTTTTATAGGCTGAATGAGCCCCAGAATGGTCGTAAATCCCATAAGATCCATCTCAAGCCACTAACTGATTAAATAAAAGCCAGTATTGGCCTCACTGGGATTTTGAGAGGCCAAGAAGCCGGTACAAGGTATCGGTTTTTTTTACTAGTTTTGGTGTGTATACTCTTGTAATATACTGTACAACGAATTTACTTATATATGCCTTTGTTATAAAATGTGTATGATTCTTTCTTATATGTTTTATGTGTTATTAAATTTCTTTTTCAAACTCAAATCTATCGCTGTCATCTGACTTATGAGAATAATCTTCATTTTTGTGAAGACCCCTTCAGCGTGTCTTGCCGAATGAAAATATTTTTTTAATCATAAAATATTACTTCATCTTTTTGATTAAATTCGCGTGACATATTATTAAACATTCCGACGTCATTCACGTGATTTTAATTGATCTCAGAAGTGATGAAATTGCAATGCCTTATATGCCTATTAAGCTCCAAGCTAAAAAATTGGGTTTCCGTTCTTATTATTCTGTTCTCCTTGACAGTAAATAAATTTAGTATCAAATAATGAAGGTGTACAGGTCAGTAGGGATAAACATAGGACAACCAATCGAGCACGGCTGACAAAATTATTGTTTTATTACCTAAAAGCATACTGGTACGAAAACCAGAGCAAACGTCTCATGTGATTTGGTATTTGTAGAATATTCCTAATTAAAATTTTATATATTATGCATATGGAAAAAAACCAAAAGCAATGTTCAATTCTCTAAAATAATGGAAAACCGAATCAGTTTACATTTCACAAATTCAGGGCACACACACACACACACAGAAATAAAAAAGAATCATATCAAATAAGAAAAAGTACTGCATATCTCACGACTGTCCAAAACGACTCATCACATTGAGATAGCAACCTTGCTCCAAGACGTCCCATTAACAACTCAAATACCTTAATCGGATAAACGTTGACTGATTGGTTTTTCCAGTATTTCAGACCTTCATGGCTTTTCTTTTGGGGATTTTCCCTATATGATTTTATTTATAAATTATGTTTTTTTCCTAATAATTATTGATTAAATACTTTATCATTAGTCCTTAAAATTTTTAAATGTTGTGATTATTATTGTTTCAGTGATGTTTAATTTTTAGAAGTTGTTCAGATAACTCATCTTGGTTTCATCACTGTATTACATTGAGAATGAAATCGAAATATTCCAAATAAAAACATTGTGCTCATCTTTAATATTTATTGCAAAGAATAATTATGGAAAAATTATGGATATTATATATATTTAACGCAAATAGTGTACAAGCAAGAATATGATGGCGAATTCGGAGCCAAGGTCCTGGGAACGGGAAAGTGTGTTATAAGCGAAACGTGAGTGAAAGCCGAGCGACAATCTTGTTTTTGGCTATGGTAATTATCCCACGGTAACGGCTCAGAATGATACCTGCGAATTTCCGAAATGTATTGTTAGGCCGATTTCTGAGTATTCTAATTTTAAAAATGATAATAATTATATAAACAAGGTCTTAATCCGTTCAGTTAAACCTTGATATTATTATCCTTAAAATCTACAAAAATGTGAGTTTTACAGAGACGCTTTGGACCATAGATATTACTGTAATAGATATTTACTAAGACTGTAAACAGTCTTATTAAATAATAAGGAATATCCTATTAAGAAAATAATTACAAACATAGTTAGATGAATTTTATTTATAAACGTTCCCTTCAATGTCAGTGGTTATTTATAATTTATTATACTTTAATTTTATGTATTTATTATACTTTTAGCGTTAAAGTGGGTCACTTGAAATTATCAAATGGGTCATTCGCAATTCGAAAATCTGAGTTTTTTGTTTTTCCTCTGTATGAATTCAACAGAAACTTTTAATAGTATTATAAAATAAATAATTATATTTTATAAACATAAAAATATATTCACCTGTTTTAGAAAGAAAAAAACATCAAAAATAAGTAAATAAAAATCTTGGAAGTTTAGGAATTAAACATGGATTAATAAAGGTCAGAGATAAACATAAAAACTTAATTTACAATATACGGTTTCCAGAAAAATAAAAATAAATCAAATCCGAAATTGAAAATGGACAAAGAAAGGAAAAAGCACCATAGGCCCATATTAAATCGAATGATTCTTCGTAAGATTTTTGGTTGTTCCCAAAAAATATCCTGGGAAAAAATATTCAAACAGTACCCATAAATGGTCTGAACAAAAAACAAATCAATAATGAACACTGTGTTAAATGAATAATACCTCATAATTATTAGATAATGTGGCGTGAGCAAAAACCTCGGTCAAATAACTGTGCTTTCTTTTCAAATTCACAACTTAATCACTTAATAACAGCTGACTATTATGAGGCTTCAGCTTAGAGATGGGCACTTTAAGGGGGGGGGGGGTTATTAGGTAAAAGTAGTAAACCATCATCTAATTTTCAGTTTCTATTATTTGGAATATTTTTTTTCAATTTATTTATTAAGTTTTTCAAGCAGAACAGGAACCAGGTAAATTAGGTAGAGATTCTGAGCCTAAGAAGAAACCATAGAAGACAGTTTATATACGAGATAGTTTAGATAGGCTTTAATTTGAACTGCAAGCAAGTTATATTAATATTTACTTAATTTGACCAAGAAACTTGCTATGATGAATAAGACACGGAGCTAATTTAAAATTTGTTTGGACTTTCAACAATTCTAACATCAACTCCATTTTAAGGTATACAATTTGGAAGTAAATAGGCACAAGTGACACTTTTATACATTACATCATGATACAAACTTTTTAAAAATATAATTAAAAATTACTCGCTTATGATTAAACGATATACATACAGTAGAATCATTACATAAATATGTTAAATACTTAAATTTACTAATATAGTGAATTTTGTATAGTTGAAGGTTTTTGTCGTTGATCAATGATTGTATATATATTTATTTTTTGTAGAAAGGTGAATGTTGTATATTCAAATTTTGCATGGTCTAGTTGAATTTTCGTAACTTTTAGCGGAATTGTCAGTTGGGAAAACTCATGCATTTTCGATTTCAGTTCACACTTTAGTTCCTCTTGAATGCTTGATGTTTTAATTTATTTAATTAATGTTCTTTTAACCTGTCTTCCTTACCTCCTTTTATAAATCATTGTTAATGTTTTAGTTTCGAATTACCAATGAGTAAAAATAATGGTGACTTTAGACAAAAGTATTGGTGTTAACAAAATGTCGGATTCCATGTCATCCACGGTTTATTCATTCCTTAAGTATACCAACTACCCTCCAATATAATGATTTTGACGTGTTAAATAATAAATTATCTATGAACTATACAGTATACTAGCGACCCACCCCAGCTTTGCTCGGGTAATAAGGCACATTATTCCTACATAATTTGTCTATGTAATTTTTTTTTTATCACGTACCGGCCACTAAGGACCACGTGAATATCATTGGTTAGGCTTCTTTGGGAGTCTTGATTTTCTTTCTCCCCATCTTAGCTTTATGTACTTTATTATATAGAAATTATAAAAATAAAAAATAAACCAAATATTTCTTTACATACGAATTTATTATCTTGCACGTTAGATTAGGCAGCGTCCTCGGTGAAACCCATCGATATTCCAACTCATTTACACAAAACCTAAATAAATTATAACTCAATTATACCTAAACAAAAAAATACCTAAACCTTCCTGGTGAATCAATCCATCTATTAGTGAAAACGGCATGAAAATCCGTGCAGTAGTTATTGAGTTTACCGCGAACAAACACGGCCGAGGACTTTGTTTTAGAATATGTAAAGATTGTTGAAACTCCGCGGCGAATCTTAGTGCCAGGATTAATTAGAAGTTATTAATTTTTAAATATTTTTATTTGAAAAGAAAAGATGTGTCCAGGACCGGGATCAGTGAAAAGAAGAGATATGATCACGACCGAGAAGCGTGCTTGATTAGGGCCAGAATAGCTCAAATAGTAGAGTTCCAGACTAGCGATCTGGAAGACCCGGGTTCGAGTCCGGTCCTGGACATATCTTTTCTTTTCAAATAAAAATAATTAACAATAAATATTTTGTTGTATGTATTTACGTAAATCCACATTATTAATTAGCTTTTTTTATTATTGGGATGAAACCTTTATCTATACCTTCGCTGACGATACAGCCATTATTTTGTTCTCACAGAGACCCAAACCTAGCATCTATAGCTCTTCAAAATCATTTATTTGATTTAGAAAAGTGGTTCTATAAATGGCAAATCAGAATAAACGCCTCAAAATCGAGTCTTGTAACCTTCTCTCTAGGCAAAGCTTCGTGTCCAGCACGAAATATCCAGCACAACGACGAAAGTACCTTCCAAAAATTATGTACGTTATCTCGGACTATACTTGGACAAAAGACTTACATGGAACGTACATACAAAATTAAAAAGACAAGAACTGACTAGACGGTACAAATAACTATCACATCTAATGGACTACAGATCTTCACTTGACTTACGGAACAAACGACTTATCTATAATAGTATACTAAAACCTATTTGGACATATGGAGAAGAACTTTGGGGTTCAGCAAAAAAAGTCCACATACACAAGATACAAACAACACAGTCCAAAATTCTCAGAAAAATTGTTAATGCACCATGGTATATTTCGAATCACACCATACACAACGACATGAACGTTCCCACTATAAAATCATATATTCATAACAAATACATGACATTCCACTCATCGACACAATATCACCCAAACCCACTCGTTCTTCCGTTTTCCTACTCTCTGTTACCTGGACTTGATAGGAAAAGATTAAAAAGACATTGGCCAAGAGACCTACTCACCTATTGATATTTTTACTCCATCATCATATAGAAGATCATGTAGAAAAGCGAAGTGAAAAACACAAGGATCAAATTTGCTGAATGCGCAATTGCTCAGGTGCAAATGAAAATTAAATAATAAATAGATAAATAAAAACTATATAATAAATCAAAAGGAAATTTTATGTTAAGATTGTATAACCAATTTCGCTTAACACTTTCTTTAACATGTTTCCGCAATTTAGAAAAAGAAATGAAACAGTTTGTTTGGTTTATTGTAGTGGAATAGTTCTTTTAATATTGTAAGACAAGTACTTATTCGAATGATTTCTTTTCCCGTTAAGTAACCCAAGTTAGCGCTGAGTTAACAGTACAGGAGTGAAACTAATGAAGTTAAAAAAAAACAATTTTAATAAAAAATAAATAATAATATGTTACGTTTAATCATTTCGATTACAGCTCATACATAACACTTGGAAAACAAAACTTTACCCATGTAAAAATCAATCAGGAATCAGAAAACACTTAACGAGTTGTAGATGAATATAATAGGTAATGATAAGAAAAATATTTTTTATTTCATTAGCCACACAGTGTTACTGTAATCCTAAAATAATAATAAAAATAGCTATGGAAAATACTCCTAGACTCTCAAACACGACATAACTATGGACTACTGGACTACTTTAGTAGGTCATAAAAACTAAGCTATATAAAGTTCCGAAACGGGACCTGTGACCGCCTTCTTGGTAGAATGCCATTAATTTTAAAACACTGAATAGGCTGTGAAGGAACAGTAACATTTGCTGAATCCGATGTTATTTGATTGTGACAGTATTTCGCATAACACAAATGTGTAGCAATGAAAGATATTTCATTAAAATATTTTGCACGTTAACACTATAATTTAAGAAACGTAGAATAGAACCCTCTTGTACATAAGGTACCTTCTATTTTATTTCCATATTATTGTTGCACCGACGGACAAAATAAAAGGTTTATGTGTCTTAGCGAGCCCAAAGGATCAATTCCGATGCCACCCATATCTTTTTATAAACGTATTACGGGATTACTTCCGGAAACAAAATCGTTATTATCGTTATCTTGTACAATGTCTTCCTTTGTTAACTTCGTCTACCTTGCGGACCTTTACCAGTCGACTCTGCGCTTATTGACCTTTCAGAAATTGGTTAATTACTACGGCCAACAAATGTACCTTCCCACCTTCACTGCGTTTGAAAGGATTTGTATCTGGTTGGAGCATATGCAGACACGACTTGAATGTATAAATACTCTGATATATTTCTAAGCATAAATAAGGGCTAACAATTATATATTTATCATAAGCTCGTTAAGGCCAGTAATGGTATTTCCTAAAAAAAACAAAAAACTTATTAATATATTGATTAATAAATTGCTTAAATAAGAAAATTTCATAATCAAAGGCAGAAACTGAGCCAGTAAGGTATGACTGAACATACATATCATTAGTACAGGTTAGATAGAGGCCTCCTTTTGGATGGTTGTTAGACATATATTCATTTCAGGAGGGAGAGTCAAAATTACTTTATAGTTTTGTAATTTTATGATTAATTTTTTTTAGTCCGTTAATTATTCTATTCAGTTATGACAGAGTACACACCCGCTTAATATAAGTAATGAAGCAATAACACCATGAAGGGAGCGGTGTGACTCGGTGTTAGAGCGCTGAGTTGCAATACCAAAGATTATGGATCCCAATACCAATCAGTGGCAGACTTTTAAATAATCTGTTTGGGCTTACGCAGCCTGTATGAAGTGGATACCCAAAATAAGGACGAAAAATCTGGCGGTTGAGGGTGATCTATGACAAATCACCTCCCTGTACAACCGTTGTCCAAGAACCAATACAGTCTCTATGTCCTGAATCCCAGACCCTTCACGGAGATGTAAAGTTGCTGGACTTAGTGACGAACGAATTCCTAACTAGCTAATAAGGGCTGAGCCAATTGGTAGATGTGAGGATATACTTTAAAGTGATCGTATGCCATAGTTTTTTGGAAAAAATCGGTGGATGGATATTCGTAAACAGAGATTGGTGGTATAGGTATCGAGCCTTCGGGCTCACTAAGCCTTTTATTGTTTAGTGTTATTATTTAATTGTTATTCCATTCTATTATTAATGATTAATAATTGACCGTTGGCGAATTTAACTGCATAGTATGGATACAATAGAATAGAATAGAGAAATAACTGTATCAGAAGGCCAGTTGGCACATGACAAGTTCTTATAAGGGTTTCACTTGAGCGAGTTACATGCTCTGACACGCTGTACTAACACCCAGGCATTTCACGGTTACTACTAATAATGGTTTTCTACCCTACCATATATTTTGCTCTGGTTAGGAAACTATGGCGGAAAAAACTACCATGTATATAAATTACGAATACATTCAAAGGGCAAATAATTGTTTGTTTGTTTATCTCTCTACGTTAACATTCCTTACGTTGTTCGTTAACTACTAAAACTTTAAAAGTTATTGTCACCATTTTTGGGGTGATTATGTATAAATATATATACTTATTTTCACGTTACCTCCTCTTATTACCATATTTTAGGGTTACTATGGCATTTTATTAATTTTAATTTTATTGGATTGTCTGGGAAAAAATACGTGATTTTATTTTTTCTTAAATATCCCCTCCAAATATTGAAGTGTTTATGTTTGTTGAACCTTTGACTTTCACAAATTTAAGCTCTTATTAATCCTCTTTAAAGCAAAAATGTTTGTTTATCGCTGATTCATTTTTCTTCTGTGAAATAATTCAGTCTTTACTAAGATGTCAATGAGTGATTTTCTCATAATTTTGTTTTTCGAGTCCAAACTCCTCTAGAAATTCTGACAACTTTCATGGTCATCGACAGTTGATTTGCTGACTTCGAGTTTCCGTGCCAGTTCTCAAACAGTTGTTCAGGGATTTTTTCCCACCAAAGCTCGGAGAACATCGTCATCAAGGGCAGAACTTCTTGCACGGCCTTCTTTTCCTTCTATGTTCAAGTCTCCCCCTCGAAATATCTGGAGCCACCGTTGAACAGCGCACTCACTTATACTGTCTTTGCCCTAGACTTCGTTGATATTTCTGGACGTTTGGGTCCCGTTGTGGCCAAGATTGAACCCGTAAAACGAAATTATGCGAAAATCACCCTTTGGGATCCTTAGTAAAGACTGAATGATTTCTAAGCAGCAAAATGTTAAGGAGGTAAACAAACAATTTTGTTTGAAAAGGATTAACAAATGTTTGCATTTATAAAGACAAATGTTCAACAAACATAAACAGTTAACTATTTGGAGGGTTATGATAAAGAGAACATTAAATCCTGCATCATTTTCCATACCACCCAATATTTATTTTATTTTTTATATACTGTAGAAAATGTTTTAATTACTCTAACAGCACGTGCTAATTTGACCCCTTTGTGCTATGTAACTCAGAAAATAAGTCAATTATAATTAACTAACTTAGTAAATAATAAAAGTGGTCAGAATTACGTTGGTCAAAAGCAAAATAAATAGATTTCGTATAAAACAAAATTAATTGTGTGGAAAAAAATGTAATATATAGTTATGGTTATAATAAGTATTAATAACCAAGTGACAGGAAGGTAAAAAAAGAACAAAAAAAAACACGTAGTTATGCTTTACTTTTATTTTATTTTATTTTTGTGGTTATTAATACTCTACAATGATCGTCCTTGCTCTTTATTTATATATCTTATGTCCCCCCTCCCATATTTATCGTCCACCACTCGATACCTAATACTTACGTATTTTAATATTTACCCATTGTAATTTTTAATTTTTATCTTTACTACCTTATTCTTTAATTTTTAACACTTTCTTTTTTATTACTTCCTACTTACTACTTATTTTATACTTTATTACGTTTTTTTTTTACTACCTTCCTGTCACTTGGTTATTAATACTATTACCACTCATACATTTTAACCTTAATATGTATCATATTTAGTAATTTTCAACAATTTTTTAATTTTCAATTGTCTATATTTTGCATATTTAGCCCTGAAGAAGACCTGCAATGTAGATCGAAACGTTGCCTACTTCATAAACATTTCTCCATATCTAAGAGAAATTGATTGACCTCCACCCGGACTTTTTTCTTCCACTTATGTTATCAAAGTCAGCTATTATCCTTTAAAAAAATTAATTAATTATTTGAAACTGATATTGATCAAATTTTGGCCCCATAATTTATACAGAACAGATAAATATTCGGTTGAAGACATAGTTAGCTCAGTAAATCTCTGAAATTATCAATCTACATCTCTCAAGTTCATAAAAAAGTATTGAGTGATGTAATATTTAAACGTACCAAGGAATTACTTTTTCTTCAATATTAACTTAGAACAATTAAATTAGAAATATTTAAAAAAATTGGTAAATCAACAGTAACTGAATTCTTTAAGCCGCTGAAAAAAATGCGGTACCATTTTTTAATTAAAATGGAATCTATCCTATTTCACAACACATTTTTCGTAATACAAATAACTATATTTATATAAATAAGTAATGTATAATATTATAAATAGTATTTATTTATTTCTTGTATAATTTCCTACAACTCACAAAATTACATGCTGTACCAAATATACCAGTCGCAAATTAAATCAATTGTACACATTTAAATTTATCTAAGCAGAATCATAATTTACAATGAGAGAAAAAATGTATAAAAAAAAACTTCCAACAGAGGAAAAAAAATTAATAATAATAAAATAAACAAAAATTGTAACTATACATTGTTTGTAACTTTATATATATATATATATATATATATATAAACAATAACAATGAAATAAAATAAAATAAAACACACTCTGCACATAAGGTAAAGCCCTGCTTTGAAGGGAACCTTTAAGAGTTCATTCATTTACCACCTGTAGGGAATTATTTTCCCATCTTCACAAATATAATAGACATCCGGAAATTTCGCAAGGCCTCGAAAAAAAAATATATTTTTTTTTAAAGTGTAGGATATTTATATTTCAACCCCAATACACTTTTTCAATAAAAAGCTTTGGATAACGAGATTGATGGTATTAACAAACTGAAAAAAATTATAAACATAGTTATTTAATTTGGTCAAGTAAATTATATTTAACTCTGAGAAGAATCTATTGTTTCTTTACCTTTATCTCGTAAATCTTTTATTGTTATGATTTTTTCGACCCATTTGCAATCTCCCAGTTCCGGTAATTAGTATGTTAGCTTAACAAAGTGCAAATTCGCCACCGTTTTGTTAAAAAGGCGGAGAATTATACTCCCCTGAAATACACTAAAGAAATCTGAGGTAACGCCTTAACCATGACCACCACTGTCCTGATCAACAACTAACGGTTGAGCAAGTAAGAATGATCAATCAAAAATATTATTGTTTCTAAATAACACTGTCTGTAACTCCCTTTAACTACGCAAGAATTATTTAATTAAATTTAAAAGTTAATTTAAAGATTTTCTATAACTTCCGGAATAAAGTATAAAGCTCCTGGGCTGAATACAGTTGTACTTTGAGAAGCGGGTCTTTGGCCTCCAGGACATAGTGTATAGTGTTAAAATATTTCGAGACCTCTCATCTACTCAATTACTCCTACAGCGTGTGAATGGCTTGGTAACACTGGTTAAAACAATTGAAGTAATTGTTATAAATATAGTTATGCTATTAGAATAAAAAATACTACTGAAATATAAAAAGGTCATATTTGACCTCTTATCTATAAAAGATGTCGGCAAGTATCCGAATAAATAAACTAAAAGAACAATAAAATGGGTTGTTTATATATTATATATATAATTTTATTTTTTTACCAGATCGGCCTGGTGGGCCTTTACATGGTTGTTGTAATATTGATTTTTTTTATTTTTGATAACAATTGATTATGGGGAGGGGGGGTATAGTCTCGTACAATAGATACCCCTAACTAAATACATCGTTATAACTATTGGTTAAATGTCTAAAAATCTACAAATATAAAATAGCTGTAAAGTAAATTTAAGGTAGTAATGTCACTAGAAATATATACTTATACAACTTATAATAAGATGTCCTGCAGTAACCTGGGCTTTAGTCTTCGAGATGATGTCTGCTTTCCTACGTTGTAATTTATTGCTCCTTTAACTGCTGGTAGTTGGGTGTGAAATTTTCTGAATCTTTTTTTTATATGGTTGTCTATTGTTTCTATTTATAGTTCTCGGTGCAGTTGACAATTTCTGATGAACCAGGGGGCATCCACTGCGATTCTTAGGATCTTGTTTTGAAAAGTTTGCAATCTTTTTCATTTCGTAAAGGATGCTGCTCCCCAGACTTCACAGCCGGACATCAGTAATGGCCTTAGGACTGTTTTAAAATTGAGAATTGTTATATCTGGTTTTGATTTATATTTTCTATTTACGATAGGGTAGCGCATTGATAACCTTGCGTAGGTTCGGGTTAATTTAATATTGATATGGGTATTCCAGGTTAGGCGGCGGTCCAGGTGAACTCCAAGGTATCGTATAGCTTCGCTGGCAGGATTCCATTTCACGTTTTTACCTACGAGGGTTAGCTCAGGCGGGTCTGGTGGGCGTCTAAGCGTAAAAACTTTAGAAGTGCATTTTTCGCTGTTAAGAGTAATCCTCCATTCATTATAGTATTGCTCAAGATCATCCAGGTGGCTCTGCTAAGTATTTCTGGCTATTATTATGTCATTGTGTTGGGAGAAAACGACTGTATCGTCGGCGAACATAGCTATGGAAGTATGTCTAGACTGGATGATATCGTGAAGATAAAAGTTGAATAGAATAGGAGAAAGTACTGAACCTTGTGGAGTACTTGCATGGATTTGTCTCATAGTTATTTATTCTAACAGAGAATGTTCGACCGTCCAGGAATGAGCTCAGAACAGCATATAATTATTTCGGGGTATCTACTTTCTTTAGTTTGTACAATAGACCTCGGTGTCAAACCTTATCAAACGCTTGTTGGAAGTCCAAGAACGTTACCAGCGTATGTTTCTTCGTTTCGAATCCGTTTATAATGAATTCTGATAGTCTTGCTAGTTGGTGCGAGGTGGAATGACTATACTGAAAACCAAATTGAAAATCCGGGATAATGTCATTATTAATAAAAAAATAAGAAAGATGTCTTTTTATGATTGATTCCAATAATTTTCCAATAGTTGGTAATAAGCTTATGGGTCTATAGCTGCTGACTTGATTACTTGAATACCAGGTTTGTTGATGACTATGAGTTCGGCTTTTTTCCACGTATCGGGGAAATACCCTATTCTTAGACAACTATTAAATATGGACGAAATGAAAACCACAGCTTTCCTGGACAACTTCTTTATTGCTATGACTGAGATCAAATCATGGCCACGACTTTTCTTTATTTTAAGTTTTTTTATTAGTTCTTATGGGTTGCTTGGGAGCAATAGTAAAATGAAAACGTAGTTTTAAAAAATAAAATATATTGAACTTTTAATATATGAATAAAGTAAAATTATAATGCAAAAATGTTTCTTTTATATTATCTTTTTAGTAAAGACTCTAGATTTAGTTAAAATGGAATACAAAAATATTTGGATTTGAATGCCATTATGATCTCGTAGCAATGCTGACAGGATTTATGGGCCAAAATTCTAACCTGAACGGGAAAGTAGAGAGAGAGAGAGATCAATTATTTCATTGATTTGCCGTCTAATAAATTCGAACTCTCAAAGACCGAATGCTAATCCAGAGCAAATTCGGTTTCAGACACTCGTTTAAGATCCCTATCCTAATTATACCTAGATAGGCAAAATTAAGGACTCCCACTGTAGCATGGCCCGATTACTGGCCATGGCGTGACTTTAAATTAAACAAACTAACAAGAATTTTCAATTTTGGTGGAGCATACTTAAAGGCACGATGTATTAAAAAAAAAACTTTAGAGACTGTACTGCTCCTAGGGCACTGGCCAGATTTTTCACTCTTATTTTAGGGAATACTTATTACCACTTTACAAAGGCTAGGTGAGCCCCAGGAGGGTCCTATATCCGGCCGCTAACAGATTAGATACATAATAATATAATGTCTTGCCAAGAGCGGGATTGTAACCCAGGACCTTCGGTATAGGCAACTCAGCCCTCTACCTAACTCCCCCTATGATGGATTACTAATGAATAATAACTGTTTCGGGATTTCTTTAAAAAACAGCCTGTCAGTGTTGACAGGTATTTAACGCTACAGCACCCTCACTTCAGCTTCATAATTACCACTCCCTACCTCAACCCCTCCCCATTTCTCCTCCAGAGACTGGGTCACTAGATTCACTGGTTTGGAACGGTTCGTGAAGGTGAGATCATTGTTGTGATGACAACGAGATCGGATCTTGACCAGACTCTTTAAGGCACAACCGTTATAGTTCCGCTTATATAAGAAGGTACTTTCACCGTATCACATGACACAGACTTTTTTTTCACAGTCATATATAAACGGAAAAATACTAATAATTCGTGAATAATATTTTAATCCAATCATCAAGTTTGAGATATTGCAGTAAAGCCAATGATTTTAATGAGGCAATACTGAACATAATGATTTTCAATCTCAAATCAGCGAAGCGGAAACCTCAATTCGAAACATGACTGTAATTATTAAAACCGTTTACCGATCAAGATTCATTAATGAATTTTTTGCGTACTTCCGTATGATGTACACTCATTTTTTAAATCTAAAGGAACTTATAAAATTTGTTTTTAAAAATCTGTATCACTATAACCCATGAAGGATCTGGGGTTCAGTAAGTGCTAGAGACTGTATTGTTTCTTGGACAACGGCTGTAAATAGATGATTTAGAGACAATGGTAGTGCAATAGGTAATTTGTCTTAGATCAAGCTCAACCACCAGATTTTTCCTCTTATTTTGGATACCTATTTTATAGAGGCTGAGAGGGGGCCTTCACCCTATAGGATCCATCTCCTGCTTCTAACAGAGTAAAGACAAGTCTGCCAGCTAGGATTTGAATCTAGGACCTTCGGCATTGCTACTCAGCATTCTACGACCGAGCCACTCCCCTCCGTATACCTAAGATAAAATATTTTTTTCAATTCTAGTCTATAAAGTGAGAGGGGAAGACGTTCAGTTAGCTCAGTTTGTCCAGCGAGTTCCGGGGTCAAATGTAGCTGTGGTTGATAAATTATCAAGTCTGTTAACCTACGAGTATATGCATTAACCTTGTGGGGTCTAAGAACTATCCTGGCTCTCACCCAGCCTCCAGAAAGTAGATGCCCTTAATTAAAGGGGAAAAAATGGCTTTTGAGCGTGATATTGGACAAATCACCTCCCACCACAACCGTTGTTCAAGAACAGTACTGTCTTTAACATGTACTCAACACAAGATCCTTCAATGTGTGTAGTAATACAAGCTATTTTTTGTTTGCTAATCTATGAAAAGAGGTTTTTAATCATACAATAAAATGTTTTAAAAACATAGGAAAAGATACAGGTAGCTATAATCAGAAATAGTTAATGGAAGCATACAAATTAAAACTATTAGCAAACTACCATTTCCGAAAAATTAATCAGGTTAATTGCGCTCTAATTAGAAACATCGTGGAGCATTAAGACACATCTGTTACCCTTGTGAACTCTTCAAAAATTAGTGTTGAAATGGTTGCGATTAGTCTGTGAATATTCAAATTATGAGAGTTTTGGTATCGGTTGCGTAATTTGCCAAAAAAAAAAGTGATGTACCAACACTTTAGTTTCATTCAGACCTTATACCATAATTTTCTCACGATCGTTAAAAAATGTAAAGCCGTTGTGTAAATCCTCACTTTGTAGATCCATCCAAGGAAGTAACAGTGGGTGAATTAGAATTGCATTTAGTAATTATGATATATGTTTGTTGAAACGTTCATTTCTAGATGAAATAATTATCGAGGTATACAAATTTCTCATAATTATATTCTCTTTTTTACGCGAAAGCTCATGATAACTTGTATTTTTGGAAAATATTAAAAGGGAAACGAAAGAAAAGTTAAAACTTGTTGTGCCTGAACTCGAAGCGACAACCTGCGGAATAATTACCAAATTTATTTTTACGACTAAGGACCTTTTAACATATGAAATAAATTACATATAATTATTAATGACAAATAATTAATAGTTACTTTGTTGGATTTATATAAAAAAAAAAAAAACCTGTACCACTACAACCCATGAAGGGTCTGGGGTTCAGTACATGGTAGAGACTGTACTGTTTCATGGACAACGGTTCTGCAACGAGGTGACTTGTCCTAGGTCACGCTCGACCGCCAGATTTTTCCCCCTTATTTTGGGTACTCTATTTTTATAATATTTTATTGAGGCTGGGTGGGCCCCAGGAGGGTCCTAGATCCTATATGATCCATCTCCCGCTGCAAACAGCTTAAATAAAAATCATGGCCTGTAGCGGGAATTGAACCAGGATTTCCGGCATGGTAACTCAGTACTCTATAGGGAATGCAATACCGGTATACCGGTATACCGAAAACCGGGATACCGTCCAAATTTTCGCCGTTATTAATACCGGTATTCACCTTAGAAATACCGGTATTTTCGGTATTGGAACATTATCGCTAGTTGATACACGTTACACGGAAGCTTGATTCGGGGAATCTCCTATCTATTGTAAATTTATGTACAATATCCAATAAATATTATGTACATTAACGTAAAACTCGGACATTTGATTGAAGTCGAACATCAGTTATGTTTTGCACATGGCATCCACCTAGTTGTCAGAGATGTCCTTTACAAAAACAACTCCAGTTTAGTGACTGTTGATGCTGAAATTGAACCAATTGAATCCCAATCTAGCGATTGTGATAGTGATGTAGATGATGGCAATGACATAGAAACTGACAATGGAGAAGATAAAAAGATTACAGATGATGGTGTTGTCCTAAAGTTTGGATCTGTTGAGACTGAAATAAATTTGAATTATGCTAATTTATCCCCGCTGGTAACAAAAATTAGAAGTGTCATTAAAATTTTCAGAAGATCTCCAACAAAAAATGATAAATATTTACAAAAATATGTAAAACTACAATTTGGAAAAGAATTGAATTTGCAATTGGATGTCATAACACGACGTAATAGTTTACTTATTATGTTGGAAAGGTTTTAACAATTACGGTATTGTGTTCAAAAAGCATTAATTGATTTAAAATCAAACAGTCTTTTCCGAAGAAGAGTTTCTATTAATTTCTGAAATCATTGATGCATTGTCACCAATTAAATTAGCAGTCGAAGCACTATGTAGAAGAAATTCTAATCTTCTTGTTGCAGACGCGACGTTTAAATTTATGATTGACACACTTGTTACACAAAAAAGTAAAATAAGTATTGAATTGATAAATGGTCTGAAGTACAGAATAATCCAAAGGCGAACAAACATATCTCAAGTTTTGCAATATTTAACCAACGCTTCACAAAACGAAATCGAAACGGATACACACTTATGCCCTAAACTTAAAAAAGGTTCTATTACAAAAATATTGATTCCTCTTATAAAACGCCTAGGAGTTAAAAGTAATGAACCAGACATTGAAGATGAAGATACACCAGTTACATCTCTCTCCGCTATTAATACTGCAACTGTTTCATTAAAAAAGAAATTAGAGAATGTGATTAACAAAGCACTGACAAATGTTCCAAACCCAAAGAAACAAAACAAAAGATGAGAAATAGAACATAAACTTAAAAAATAATTACAATTTTTTGAAGAGCATGGAATTAGGGGTGTGCATCTAAAGCTTGCTTATGAATACTTGTTAACAATACCACCAACAAGTGTGGAGTCAGAACGAGCCTTTTCGGCTGCTCAACATATAACCACAAAAATAAGATCGAGGTTAGACGACGGTACGTTGGATCATATATGTTTTTTGAAATCATATTTCAATTTGCATCAAAAAATAATAATCACTTGTACGAATTAATGTAATATATATTAAAAAAGTTGGATTTAATTTTGTTAAATTATTCTTAAAAATATGTGTTGTTTAGTTGTGTTTGACATATATTTGTACTACCCCTAAATAATAACATAACCTATAGTAAGTAAATTTTAATTTTGTTTACATTTTTTAAAATAATACTAATACCGGTATTTTACCGGTATTACCGGTTCTAAAAGCGAAAATACCGAAATACCGGTATCGAAAATTTTCAACGGTATTGCATTACCTAGTACTCTACCACTGAGCCACTCCACTCCCAGGATTTCTATAAAAGTTAATCATTATAGACGTAATTGAGACTTCTGATGGAATAGAAGAAGCATTCTTTGTGTAGTTATAAAATAATGAAAACGGAATTAGTTTGGAATCTTCTGGAATGACTTGGCAAGAAAGTGTTCGTGAGCGATTATTCACGGTGAATGGACGGACCTAGGTCAAGGCTTCCTTAAGCTTAATCGATGTAGGTCACCTTTCACTACCGCATCACATCATCTTTCCATAATTTACATTTTCGTTTTCATGTTATAATGTCTACATTACATGTAAATGAGGTCTACATAAATATTAATATATACTATAAAGAAGAAATTAAGATTCTAACATCCACATTGGACATTCTGATATTACCATATCCATTTCTGGCTGAAATATCATAAATGCAAGTGACTCTATCAATATATGTGATAAATGAATTCATAGTTATTTAGCAGTAAATATGAATTAATTACCAATTAGGTTATTAATGCTTTTACTATTTTTTCGACACAAATATGGTTTATAATGGACTTGTTAATTCGAGCAAAATATAGTATATTCTTCCAGTAAATACACCTTTATTGTAAATTTAATAACTTCACACATCCAGTTATAATTCTTTAATAATCTGTACATGCATACACAATAATCACATATCATCTATTTTCATTGAACACATGGTGAGGTTGGTAATCGCGGTTATTTAATCTCTTAACCTTTGTAGCATCCCTACAGACTTTAATGATTTTTTTTCGAATTAAATGATGTTTACACTGCTCAATTATTTCATAGATCGTAATAAAACTATAGTTAATCATTAATAACTCATTAATCATGAAATTTAATATTTAAGTGATCAGAAAAATTATTTTAAAAAAGGAGTGTGTTCTTAGAATCGTATTTTCATAAGAAACCAATTTAGGATCTCAATATGAAGGATGTCTTGAAAATTATGATAAACTATTTGTGAGTGCGTGGTATTAAACTATAGCATTTTCATGAAAAGTGCTTTCCCCAATCGAATTATAAACATAAATATCAAGTATATCCACTAATCCAATCCATACATATGTAACGGAACCATGGACAATGGCGAAGGATCTATACCGAAATTTTATTGTCTTCAAATGCAGGGTGAATATTTTGAATATTAATATTATTAAAATAGTTGCTGATGGAAAGTGGAGACTGCTACCTTAATTATACGCAACGCCTGAATACATTCCACAGACATTGGAGAAACTAAACGGGCTGTGTTACCTACCGTCCTTCCACGCCCACCTTATTCGACAGACATATCACCATCTGTTCAGGATATTTGAAAAACATTCTAAGGGGTAGAATTTTTATAAAAAAGTTGTGAAAAATGTACAGAAAATGAGTGTAAAATGTATTTTAATAAAAAATGTTTTCATTTCACGAAGTTTTTTAACCAAACAACCTTTCCTGCGGAAAGAGAAATATTATAAGAACGACCAAATAGAAAATTGGGGTTGCGTACTGGCTATATTTTGATAAATTTAATCTGTTGGATTAAATATAATTTATGTACAATATTGGTACCTAGCTTAACATATGTCCATACACAACTATACACACACACACATATATATATATTTATATATACATATATATATATATATGATTGTGTTAACTAGATTATAAAAAAATATTTTGAAATTCCGACACGGTTGTGGCAGTTACACTTGACTATTTGAAAAGGATTTGCGGAATGAGATCGATATAAACGTGCTAAGAAGAGGACGGCACGCAACATTCCATGATTATACCATTAGATGCTCCTATTACCCCCTCTCTCCCTTCCGTCCAAACCACAGTATAATTACCTTAATGAAAATTCAGGGAGTTTACCTTCCAATATATCTAATGGGATGGGATTACTACATTTAGAGGTTGCCAAGGGTCATTTTCGAGTATAAACATTGATTAGTAATTTATTTGATTCATTTTATAGCTATTCTAGGAAATCTTGTACTACTACAACCCGTGAAGGGTCTTGGGTTCAGTAAATGGTAGAGACTGTAATGTAGAGACATCAGTTGTCCAGGGAGATGATTTATCCTAGATCACGCTCAACCGCCAGATTTTCCCCTTTATTATGGGCACCCACTTTATAGAGGCTGGGTGAGCCCCAAGAGGGTCCTAGATCCCATGGGATCCATTTGTCGCATTATATCTCATGGTTTATTACAATTGTGAACTGAAAGTTTTGGGAGAACATTTCTTGACTAAACTAAAACCTCCTTCCTTTCATGCATTGAACATTTCTGTGTGTTTAGTTATTATGGGGGTAGAATGGATACTGTATTCTGATTGCAGGTGAAATAAGGTGCCCAGGATCAAAATGCTTGACTAAACTGAAGCAAAATGTGAAAAATTCGTTATGAAATTTTTTATTTATTCGTATTTTTATCCTGAAAGCCTCAAATATTGAATACTTTAAAAGATGCATGTTTTATTTTATTCGGCGCTACAATCCAGTATGAGCATTAGCCGGTCTCACAATCCGACATCCATCGCCTTCGTCCTCCAAGTCTGTTGAGATACTGTTCTACATCTTTCTGCCGACCTATTTAAATATGGCCAACCCAATATAATCTTCTTGATTTCACAAAATTAACAATATTCACTTTCCCCATGAGTACTTTAAGCTTTCCCTTCTTCCTTATTCGCCAGTTGGCTTGAGAGTACAAAGGGCCGAAAATATTTTGCTCTAAAAGACCATGCTGTAATAGTAGTCTCTACTATCCATATTGTTTTTTTAGCTGAACTAGGCAGAATTGTTTTAAACTGCCAGATAAAATGTTTCCTTAAAAAAAGAACGAAAAATCCAAAGTATTTGTTAGTTTATTAATAACTCATAACAATTATACTTTATTAATAATATTTCACTATACAATTACCAGTGCTATCTCTTAACTGTGAATTATTAATAACCTAACAGTAATAATCGAAAAAATTCTATTTTACTCTAAATTCATGGTATCTATAAATCCTTTCATAAAACGACATGACCTCAATTTTTTTTTTATTACCTACAGCATATAAACGACTCGTTATTTTATAACCATCCCCCCCCCCCACCAAACTATAGTAGAGAAGATGTGTCACAAGATGAAATTAAGGTGCTTTACAAGTTAAACCCGCCTAATCTCATTGTTATCAAAGTTTACTATTAATGAGCCTTGAAATATATACAGAATAGCAAAAAAGTGATAATTTATAATTCCACCGATTTTGTTAAATTTAATAATAATATTGCATAGCTTCCGATAACTGAGCTTTTCAATGGAATACACGAGTTTTCCATCAAATTTGCATCTTAATTCGTATAATTTATTGTTGTTTCCGGATGATCATAATTAAAAGTTGTACTAGTTCATTCGCAATGGATTAAGTTAGTACAATAGCCATTTTTCATGTAGGAAGCAATGAAAATCCCGAACAGGAAACGAGAATATGTGAAAATCGTGGATAATGCAATTATGAAATATCTGGCTTTATAGAAAGCCCTGGTTGACACAACACAATACACACACTTTGGAACGAGTCAAGAACACGCTTTTTGCGAGAGTATGCCCAATTTTCGTGATTCAGTTCCGCATTCAAACACCTGAAGAGGTATTGTGTATTGCTCTTCTGTCAACTTGCGATAATTCCTTATCTAATGTGGAGATAGGGGACACAGTGTCTAAATGCAGATTTTTATTTACAACCTAAAATGTTGTGATGGTTTCATTATTCACCGACATAAACTAGGATCGCTTTCTGTGCAGCAAGTTGAAGTAAGAATCTAAAATAACTATTAACAAATTGGATATAACGAATGGCAGAACATTTAGTAACTTCTTGTACGACTTGTAATTATAAAAGCATACATACTTTTACAGAATCATTTTATATTTCTTATAAACGACAATAATAAACTAGGAATAATTGGAACCTATTAAAAAGCTTAACTTTTATTATCTAGAAGTTATGCAATTTTACTTATGTGTATGATCGACGTTTTGTATATAAATGTTATATTAAATCTTTAAAAAAATTACAAGATTGTGCATTAGAAAAACGTCAATAGTACATTATAGCATAACACTACATATCATGTATCAATAATATATAGTTGTTTTAATTTTTCAAAAACTTTTTAAAACTTGAGTAGTCAAAAATACATTAAGTGCAATAAAGTATAAATACTAAAAGTAACGGAGCGCAATAAAAAAGAAGAGTTTTCAATCTTCTCCATATTAGAAAGATGATAAGAATACGAACTGACAATCCTGTAGAAAATTTAAATTTGAAGCTTGGTGTTTGAATATATTGTTAGAAAAAATAGTTACTAAATTATCTAATGCATTTTATAGAAATCATATATATATATATATATATATATATATATATATATACATTTAATTATAAAAAGATAATTTAGACAAATTTTCAGTAATTTATTTAAAATATATCGAGTTTAATTTAAAAATATTAATCAATGCCGCTTCGATACTGTTAAAATAGCCTCTTTAATTGTGACCTTAGAAACGTCCTGGCATATAGTTTAAGAAACTAAATAATTTAATGTAATTTATAGACACATCTTATCGGCAATGTACCAAAACTGGTTAGTTTGTTTAAATTACTGAAAAATAAATTAAAACTTGATGGTTGTGGAGGTTATTAAACATTTAATAACACTAATTTAACATAACTTGTTAAAGATATTCAAGTTATTAGTATGTAATTTGAGTATCTCATTTTGCAATAAATTCAATGCTGATTACAAATTTGGTTCCATGAAAATACTAACTGGTAAAAAACGTACTACTAGATCCGGTTATGTTATGAAATCCATTTCGACTACCTTTCATTTTGTCGTTGTGAAATGTCGACATACACCTCAATAATTAAAGCAGGTTTTTCAATTTTTACAGACCAGCAAAGCTGTGACCTAAATTAAAACTAAAACATTCCTGCAAATGTAAGTGTCTTAAGCCTAGTCCACACTATGAGACATTTGCCTGCCTATAGACGAGACAAACCTTAGTCCGTCTAGTGACGCCAACTAAGCAACGGTCTAGCCAACGGCCTAGGAGCAGCGGGAGTAGTCTGTTTCAGCATCCACACTACTATTTGAGTTTCTAGACCAATCTTAGTCAATACACCATGGAGAGCATTACCTTGTGTGGTTCTTGCTTAGTGCTTATTATGAATGAAAACACGTGAAAACGTAAGCGTTGGTGGTCGCGCCAACTTCTCGCAGAAAGGACCCACTTTCGGTATTATGTTAATGAACCTTCCCACAGGAGCATATCATAGACCAACAAGGACGGTCGCCCGGACCTCAGAGATTCCACTTGTTTGTAATGAACATATCTTCCTTTTTAATCGTCATATATATACATGTTCAAAAAGGCTGACATGTTTATTGGTACGGTTTACTTGCGTTTCTAAAAAAAATTTAAATACAATAAAAGTGTATTTAAAAATTAATATACAATGTAATTTAGCATTTTTTTTTTATCAGAGCTTCTCAAGGAACACAGAAAAAAATACTAAATTACATTTTAAAACGACATGTGCTATATGAAATTATCAAACTATATCAACTATAATGATAGAAAATAAGATAGCTCACTTAGATAAACACGAGGCAACGTAAGCAATACACGTTTGCAGAAAATAGAAAATTAAAATACTGTTGGAATGATTAAAGGTCGCGCTTATCTGACTAAGAAAAAAAAACTAATATTAGTAGTATGGTCAGTAATATATTTGATCAAGTGAAAATTCAATTTATTTGCTTATTTAAATTACCAATGAATTACAAATTTTACATTGAATATTTAAAAATAAGATATAAATAATTACTTGGATTTACGCGCGTATTCCTCAGATACACAACACTTTAACCTAACTATTTATTGTAGGAATTTTTGGCCGAGACTGTGGTAGGGTTGGGTCGGGAGAAGAGGGAAATATTAAAACCGACAAGGATCAAAGAAAGTTAAATGAACATTTCCACTGCATATCTGACAGATACACGCGCCTCTCGTGATGTTAAATAAATTAAGACCGGTCATTTTAATTATATTATAATTAACATAATTGAATTATTATAATAATCTTAAGTATACACATGGTAGTTATGATCTATAATTACAATAATTATTATTAAAATGTATAATCGCAATTTATAATGGCAATAATAATATTGAACACTGCTCAGACTGAGCCAGGCCTCATCTCGTTGCATGAAGTCTCCCATTTGGATCGGGACCAGCGATTTTGGTCTCAGCAACGGTTCCGCAACGGGGATTAGTCTCAGCAGCGGCTCCGTCTAGCGTCTAGCGAGACAAGCTTAGAACAAGTCACTGAGACCAGGTCTAAACAACGATCTAGTAGTGTGGACATAGCTTTATACTATTTGCCCGGATGTAGTTAAAGTTCGCTTCTTGGGTGCAGCCTATTGGGGCACAGTATATTGACTGTGCAATATAAAATCCACTTCAATTCTTTATTTTTAACACTTTTATTTTGTTTTAATTATCTTCGAGTTATTCAAGGAGTTTCAAGGTAAAATTCCGTAGATAGAATGATCAAATGTGTGAAAAAGTGGAATGTTTCGGGTTTAGAAAAAAAAGAAATCTGGCAATAAAATATTACTGAGAATAAGAACAAGAATGGGGCTCTACTGAACCCTGGAATCCTCTCGTATCCAATCTTCACCATCCAATCATTCGTAAAATCCTAAATGCTTCTATGCTACGAAGAATGAATGAGCTTAATTGAACATTTGTTGCCAACTTTGCTCGAATCCGATATCAATTTTTTCATGACAAACTCTATTCACATTCAAACACACTATTTTCAAACTAGCTTCCTCGTAGATCCCGATAATCTTCCGAGGCGGCCTATGCCGAAAGAATGCTTTGGTATCTTTGGATTACTGGTGCTTAGTTTCTCTATATAAACTACTTGCAGTTTTATCATCACATTATTTCATTATGAAATAGCATTTACTGTAATAGCATTTTTATAATACATGTGTAAATTTCAATGTACAAATTTTAAAAAAATAATAAGAATATCTCTATTTCTTAAATTCTTTCCGCGCACTTAAGTACAAATTATAATTGCATAAGGGCCACGCTACCTTTCTGCCCATAAACACTCTTTATGCACTTTCTATTTGTGCAGGAAGTAAGGAAGGTGGAATAAATTTCACATATTTTTAGAAGGGCTCATCGGGCACGTTGCATGAAGCTGAATTCATTAGTGCAATGCACGAGCTCATTACAAGAATTCTAATCTACTGATGTAATTGCATCACGCTATTAAAAAATTGCATTTAAAATGAGTTATAGAAGTAAAAGATACTACCATATCTTTGAGTCGATACCGGTTTCCAAATGATAACTTTATAAATACCTGTTATTAAATAATAAAGAAAGAAAGTTTCAACAACTCTTTACTACCCGGGAAAATATTACAAAAAACAAAAATGTCTGCTTCTCCCATTAAATCGGTTTTCATATTCAGATAAATTCAAATTCAGTTGGGTAAAGAAAACATTTCTTACATTAACGATTCCTATGTTTTTTTACAGCTGAAAAATTGTCAAATAATATCTCTCTGTATTAACTAAAATTAGTACAAGAAAATTTAAAACGCATTACTCAGGGGAAAAAACTATTCCTCTATCATTTACTCGGAACAGAGTTGAGTCCGTACTGGATTCAAGTCAAATTGTTGGTTTGCTCAAGATCACGCTTAACTTCCAGGTTTTCCCGCTGATTAAGGGTACCCACTCTATATAGACTAGGTGAGTCTCAAGAGTCTCTCGAGATCCTAAATATTCGATTTACTGCTGCAGCCAGTTTAGAACTTGGAGCTAAGAGATCAGTGATCCAGCACTCTACATATTGGAGCCACTACTCTCTCAAAGGTTACTCAGAAAGGATATTCTTCAGAATTAATAATATAATTTCATGAATGGGGAGGGGGTTATAATTTGTTCGTTTTAAAGAGATATATGCAAAAGGCCACATCACCACCAAGGTGACCTGTAGCCTTACGAAGAACCAAAGTGGATGTTTTACTTATTCTCACGGAATTCCTGTCAAGATAGCAATCTCTAAAGTCCTCTTGCGTTCAAAGATTTTGCCTTTCACTACCGGTTGTCAGTACAGCTAGTTAAACTAATTTTAAATGACAGTTGGATGTACAGAGTCGATAAAGATTCAATGGCATCATTAGTAGCCGATGTCCAATTAGATCAGAGAAACGCGGCCTTGTGTGCAGAAGATAATGTTAACTCGTAATGAGGAGGGATTTTAATCTAAACATTCTCAGCGATGACAGAATAACCTTCAGATCTACCTAGCTACTTAATATGGTGGTAATATGGAATCATAATTTATTTTCGACTTTACAAAATTGTATATTGCTCATCTAATATAAATTTTCTCTCCTAAAGACCATCAAATTGAACGGAATGAATTCCCCGGCTAGTGGAATAATATAGAATCCATTAATAGGGCTTTATTGTTATTTTTATAAGTTCAAATCAAAATCTTATTTCATCATATGGCGCCTGGTACATATGCTAAACCATGATCCTTATTTCATCACACTTGACACTAGACTCTTTCTAGTGTCAAGTGTGATCCTACTAAGGTAGCTCTGAAGAAGACCTGCAATGTGGGTCGAAACGTGGGGTGAAACGAAAATATTATAGAATTTATATACCTATACCCGGGCCATTATTTTCCTCTTATTAAATTTAGTTTTGTACGTGACAACTCTAAGGGCAACCTGGAGAAGAGTTACCTACGACTGCGTTCTGCCTTTGTTCTCTAGTGTTTATGTGCTAGTGAACATCATTTGTTACTTAATTTTTTAATATTGAACAAGACATTTTATTATGTTATTTATTTATTTATGCTTATTTTCAATCATCATTTCAGAATTGTTGATTTTTTCTTTATTTTGTTTTGAATGAACAGCATTATTTGATTTATGAGGTTACAGATTTTTAAAGTCATAAATTGGGATGTAGAATTAACTATATTTAATTGTATAATCGGTATTTGAAAAAAAATTAACATTTGATTTTGGTAGTTATGTTTATTATTTAAGTGAATATTAATTCATAAATGTCTGTTACGGATTAGTTATCAGAAAACGCAGTGGTGTTTCAAAAATATGATAAATGACATAAAATAATCAGCGATATAAAAAATAACTGATTAACCTAAAACTAATAATAAACTTATAACTAACAATAGAAAATTATGTAAACAAAATTTTAAAAAGGTGACAAGATTACCACCCTCAGAAAGTGATTTGGCCTATGGCACATTCTTAAAAATTACAGCCGTATGTAATTTAAAAATATAAACCTATCAATAAGTTCTAAAATCTTACGATTAGTATTAGCATATATTATTTCTACTAATAAAATTTGTTGATTATTGTGATATTGGGTCGCAAACATTGGGATCCCAATATAAGTTTGTTGGAAATATTTTCAAAGTCAAAAGTATTATCTAATGAAAACAGCCGGAATTTTATAATATAATTATAATTTTATTACCTAACCGAATATATAATAGAAATCTGGAGCACATACACATCTCTAGTTTTCATTTTATAACTTTGAAACTAAAATACGAAAATGTATGACATTTTAGTTTCAATAGTTGAAATAAGCTGAAGCTATCAAAGTAATCGCTTTCAAAAATAACGATCTTAGTGTAACATTACTGTTCATTTCTCATTCCAGACTGGTTATGATTGCAAATCGAAAATTGATACTTTTTAGGTCACCAATTACATAAAACCCATTTAGAATACATTTTACAATATATTTTTGATTTCAGTAATTATATTAAATTTTAAGATCTGATTGGACTCTTACGTTTACTTAAATCCCAAATATGTTTTTTCACAAAAACAATTTTTGTTTTGGTACAATATGAAATAACCATCAGTAATTTTAGTTAAGCCATGTTAACTGTTCATTCTAGACTGATAAGATTCCGTTAACAGAGGTTTTAATACTTCTAGATACAGTAAAACTTTAAAGATATCTTTCTTTATTATATTATTATTAAAATAAATTAGTTTATTTGTATGATTTGAGCGCTAATAGAATTCTGTAAATTCAATATTTCCCGTGTTAATATAAAAAATGAAACTTTATAATTTAAAAAAGTTATATAACTGGATCTTCCTAAGATATAAAAAATTAATTAAAACAGAGATAAAAATTCTTAACCCGTTCTTAAAATTGTTAATTAACCCGTTGATTAGATGTACATTACAATTACTTCTAGATACCGAAACAATTTGAAAACTTTCTTTACAGCTCTGAATATTATACAAGCTATTTTCCCTGAAAGATTACAGCTTTTAATACTGGCTTTATGCTAAAATTTTCGTTACATAACTCATGGCAAATAAACTCTACAAGACTAACTAGTAAATTAAAAAAAAAAAAAACTCCCCGGGGTTGCCGTGGTGTAGTGGTAAGCATAAGAAACATCTATACCGAAGGTCGCGTGTTCGTTGCACTGGGTTCGTAGGATACCTAGTTATGCCGGCCTTCGGAGGTGACGTAAAAAATCAGGTACTCTTCAGATATTCGTCAATAATCCCTATCCTCATTAAACCTCCACTTAGTACTCATATAGATATACTATTATTGTAGATATATTACTGCATACAACTGATATAGTGTTATGTTATATCTAAATTACATTGTAAACTAATCGAAATTCCTGATAGAAAGACCTACTTTGGCCCTGGCTGAGTGGGGCCAAGAAAAGTTGGGTTTATAGAAAGCACTTTGCTAGCGTTATCTGTAAACCTCACCTTTAACAAATTAAGCAACCTTAATTGATTCGCGTCAAAGTTAAATAACCAAAGCGTTTAGTAAAACAATTGAAATAGAACTACAAGTTCCATTTTGCTTTTATTTTATTAGATCATCCGATTGGCCGTGAAAAGCTTTTGAGCCGGTTCTAAAGGGATCCAATAATTGATTTATATAATTTTAGATTATTTTTTCCATAATTAAAGAAGACCAAGTGTTAAGACATGTTGAATAAAAGGTGCAATTTAATTAAAATTAAAAGGTTCAAATTTTACTTATGTATATGGTTCAGATGTACGGCTATAATTTTGAAAAATCCACCATGATAGGCCTACATTTTTTTTTCTTTTATAAAAACCGAAGAAAAAAAACATGATTAAAAAATAATATTTATGTTTTATTTTTAATCAATAAACATAATCCATTATAAAAATCAGTGAAATAACGACTTTTCTTAATATTTCGACTTTTCTTTAATATTTTTTCTTGCTATTAACCTAATCTGAAAGGTAAATAAGATAAGTTCTAGGAATAAAACAAATAAAAAGTGCATTATTGGGGTGTTTAATTTTTTAAATTACTTTCCTTAAATGACCTAAATTTTTAAATTACCTACTAGCATTGACATTTAAAAAGGGTCCTAATTTCTTTAGCATGAACTTATGATTGCTGAGGAAATTCCCTACAGTATAAGAAATATCATTATTAATAACAGCACCTAAGGTGCTATCATCAGGTGGTTGAGAGGATTACGTCCTTTGGACCAGTCCAGTCAAAGTGGTCCGTAAAAAAATAAAAAAATAAAAAGTTGCTTCATCACCTGAGTTCATTACTTCATCTCATCAGTTGCATGAAACTGGTGGATAAATAGGTGGTCGTTACGTGGAGTTTGTTCTAGATAAGAATGCAATAACAAAGATCTACCAATCATTCACATAACTTTTTAATGTGAAATTAAGTTTATTTTATAGTAATAAAAAAGGATTTAGGCATGCGAATATACCACATACAATCATTAAAGTCAGATTAGTTTTAAAGTCACGATTTAAAATGTCCCGACTTTCCCAACCTTTATAAGGAAGTTCATCCTCCGACTTGTAGCGCAGTGGCGGCGTTGAAATGTCACAGTTTGAGCTCCATGAAATATTAAGCGCTGCCTTCTTTCATCGGGCAAATGTTATCCCTCTTCTTGTCCTGTCTCCGAGATGGAATTTTAAATTTACCTAACCTAGATTTAAGCGGCAGTTAAAAGACTGTCATAAAAAATATACGACCCTCTTCTAAAAAAATATTTAGTCCATCATTTAACCTTAAGAGAAATTTTATTCTCTTTTTATTTATTTTTTCACATTGCCTGCTACTCGAATTTAGTATTGTATTTCTCATTCAAAATGGTCTATAAGGCTGTTGTGTTAAATGCTCGTTCGATGAATCAATTGTTTAAAACAACAGATTTTAACGGGGCGACCAGTGGTGAAGCGGTTAGCACAACTTATTATGCCCAAGATCGCCAGTTCGTACCCCATGCAGGTTCTTCGTAAGATATGTAAAACGAGTGTCCCAACCCTGTACGTTTTCAGTTACTATTTATAAATCCTAATTAATTCTGGATAGGCAAAATTTAGAGTTCCCAGTGTTTCATCGTCCTATTCATAGCAGCATAAAGTGACGTTAAATAAACAAATAACAAGATATTTTAATATTTTATTTAACTATAGGATTCAGTGACGGGTCCACTGCGATTAAAAGCGGAAAATCCACTCATCTTAAAAAGAATTGATTAAAAATAATGTACTACAGATAATTTCAAATTAGATAGTTTATCATGAATTTTACAATTTTTTGTTACGAATTTACTTTAAAAAATGTGTTAAGCGTTAGACATTTTATTGATTTTTAAATATTCATGTTTCTAAAAAAAAATCACAACAGCGCCATGCTATTTCATTAAGAAAACTCTGCATACTGCCTACTGACTGAAGAAGATATTCGACTGAGTAGATCTTCACTTTTAACTATGAATTCGCAACTATCAATTACCATTATTAAAAACAAGCTTATGGGATGGCATATTAATCAGAGAAAAATATAAAAAAATAAATAATTCGTAGGCACGAGAAAAAAAACAATATCCAGCAGCCTTCGTTCCTTAGCTTTAATTTATTTACATAATAGTGTAATAAAAATAGTAACAACTATGTCAGTCACTCGTCCAGATCCTTCTCTTGAGTTTTATGGCATTCTCCTGCATATGAATTGTAGCTATCTTTTTTATTAGAACCATCTAATAAAAATACAGTAACCATACTGTATTCTGTTCAACGTATAGCAAATTGTTTTTTATTACGTTCATAATAGTACATTAGTCGTCGGCATGAGTAAATCAGATCTTAAAGTTTTATTTATATACCAAAGTACTCGGGTAATTTCACAGTACGTTAGATCGAAATTACTGGAGTTGTTTTATGGGTGCCTTTTTTGCAGTTCTGCATATTCATAGAGCGTTTGTTCAAAGAGATTTTAATTTTGAAAGGATGTAAACTGGATTGCATTATCTAATAATTCATTCACTCAATGAAAACCTATTTCCAGTCGTTTTTTTGGCATATAACTTTATTATGCGGATACGTTTCGACTAATTTGTCATTTACAATCCATCAAGAACTTCATTAACATCTCAAAAGAGTTATAAGTCATCTTTTTTCTTTTTTTTATATTATTCATGTCATTAGCTAAAATCTTTTCTTGGAGGTCCATTGTCCTCCATGGTCCTTTTGTATTAACAAAAGGATATTAACAAAAGGACCATGGAGGACAATGGACCTCCAAGAAAAGATTTTAGCTAATGACATGAATAATATAAAAAAAAGAAAAAAGATGACTTATAACTCTTTTGAGACGTTAATGAAGTTCTTGATGGATTGTAAATGACAAATTAGTCGAAACGTATCCGCATAATAAAGTTATATGCCAAAAAAACGACTGGAAATAGGTTTTCATTGAGTGAATGAATTAAGAGATTTTAATAGGTGTGTGTAAATTCTTAATGACATGCTTTTAAATTGATGTGGAAAAGGTTGATGGTGTAAATTTAAAAACGGTTGAAATGGGCAGGGAGTGCAGTCAATGAATTTTACACAAAAAAGCTTATTATTATTATTATAATTTGTGACTCTTATATGTTACCATGCACTTCGGCCTGAAAAGGCCCATTGTGCTCGAGTCCTAACAATCCCTAGCCTAGGTCTAGACTTCTGAGAAATTTTAGATAGTCATTAAAACTCAGTTCTTGGAAGTCCTTGTGTCCACCAGTGCCGCAGGATCTCGTTCAATACCCAAGCGATACACATCTTTCCTGAGCTTACAGTGCCCAGTAATGCTTTCAACCATACTTTTGAGGTCGGTTCTCGACATATGAGCGGCTTCTTTCTTGATTTTATCAGAAAGATTGTCATTGGGATCCTTTATAAAAAGTTTAGTATGCCTTATGTTGGCTCTATCCCAACGCGTTTTTATCTTCCTCTTGGCTAATTTATTAATTGTATCCATAGCCAGGGAGAGAGGAAACCCGCACCATGATTCTGGTCCTATAGGAGCAGTTACTGCTCCTTGCTTTGTCAATTTGTCGGCCCTTTCATTACCTGGTATGTTACTGTGTCCAGGGATCCAAAATATATTAACTCTGTGGTGTACAGCTAGTTCATCAAGTCTTACGCAGCATTCCTCCACTAGTCTGGATTTAGTTACTGCATATTACATTTTGTAAAGCATTGCATGCTGCCTGACTGTCCAAAAAAAAAAAAAGCTTAACTTTTTATTTTATTTTTTATTTTTGTCAGCGTTTCGGTCTAATTTTCAGGCTATCATGAGGACTGAGAATAAAAGAACAGATTAACTTCATAAACATTGCAATGCCGATGAAAATCTAACAGGCTTTAAACAGAAATGATAGGAAAGACAAGAAAGAAATACAATGAATACCACTAAAGTTAAGAAATAGTTCATGAGAAGGGATAGTAGTGAAAAGGAATCTAGAAATTAACAAACAACAAAATTCCAAAAGTATTTCTGTTGTTATTTTCTACATTTTATTTCATTAAAAAATATAATGAATGCCATGGTATTGGTGACAGACAAAATAAGTTTGAAATATATTACTATTAAAAAGAATGAGTAGCTATGATAGACTTATATATTAAATTGATAAGCATTAATTGTTATAATCGTAGTGGAGAAAAAATGGTAAAAATAAAGAGAATGAAGGAGGGGAATAATAATAAAAACATGATAAAACGCACCACTAGTCAAATATTAACTGAACAGGATCTATAAAATCCGTTTTTCAGTGATGCCAATCCACCAAACTGATAATAGTGCATAATCATTTTTAAGAAATTAGAACTAGAATTTAGCCATGTGTATAATATGTTTTAGAATTTAAATTGGACTGTCCCCTAAAATAATTTCAGATTATGCTTTAACGGGCAGTAATCACTATATGCACCATTTGACTAAACTTGACTTGAAAAGTTGACTTCTCTATAAAAATTAAACTTGTAAAATCAAACACTAATTTCAGTGATAGTAATAAACATAGTAATGTGCAACCAGTAAATTGTACTGTATTATTGTTGGAAACCGTACAAACAGAATTGGCATTCTCCCGTTCCATGATGAATAATGCTGTTCCTACACACCTCCCGTATTAGCTATTGCTAATTGTAGTCTCCTAATTGGTTAAGATCCTGATTATTAAATAACTAATCCATAAACGTTAATTGAGAATTATTGAATTATATTACAAGCTTTATAATAATTTACTTTCTTATGCGATAAGTAATATATATCATCTATTAGAATTTACAATTCACATAATTAAAATTGTCCATAAATTTACTTTCAGAAAGCAAATAAAGATTAGCAGGACTGGAATTCAGGAAACAACACAGAAAACGTCAAACGGACTTGAAATTTACTTCGTTGAATACACAATCACTTCAATCACTTCAGAGACATGCAGCACTCCAAGTGCTTCTCAACAGTATTGACAACTACTGCATAGCCATAGTTGCATCTAAGAAATCAGGAGGTCAGGATAGAGTACTTTCAAGAAAGGAATATATACCGTCTATTATGAGCCAATCTATAATTTTGGCACCGGCTTTATTGTTGGGAAAAATATGTCACAACTCGAAATAGGATATCCAATTAATCCTGGGCTATGCACATTGCGGATGAAAGAAACGTTCCACGACTTTAGCTTAATATGTGTTCTTGCTCCAAACTTAGGTATTAGAAGATGATTCAAGGATGAATTCAGTAATCAACTGGATTGAAACTAAAATGAATATTATCGTTATGATGTTACGTTTATGGTTTGTGATGCCCAAGTTGGTAAGCAAATGATATATCTGCCTACTATTTACCAATTATAGTCTGTATGAAGTCAGTAATCAGAAAGGAAAACGACTTTATAGAGCATTTCGCAGTACCGATGAAGCTCATTGTTGGGGGTACGTTGCTTCCTCATAAATCAATTTACTTGGGATAAATAACAGTCCAGATACACCATATTCTCATTAGTGCAAGAGACCTACTGAATGTCAGAGTATATCGGGGAGCAAACGCTAGACCACTATCGTTCGTAAAATAAGTAGCATAATTTCAATCGTTAAAATGCTGCATGGATGAGGAAAAACTATTTGACGATTTGACGTTAGTAAAATAAAGGAGCTTGAACTAATTAAAAAACTCTCTCGTACTCTAGCTGTAAAGCTTAGAGAAATTATGGTTCAACAGAAATATTGATAATAAACACTGATCAAGGGTAACTTTTGGTATAGTTGTTACAATAACTACCTACTATGTCCGAGCTCGCAGCCCGACAAGTGGTCTAAGGATTTTATAAGTAAAAATTAGTTACGGTTTCCTTATGATGGGAACGTAAAATGGGTGTTCCGAGCTTGTACGATGTCAGGTATCTATTCAAGATCCCTTTTCTAACTATACCTGGATCGGGAAAATGTAGGAGTTCAATTTTAGTATCATCCGATTTATTTTGCTTGTGATTTATAAATAAAGGATTTTACGAATTATCAATTGTGATACCTAAAATACATATTTAGAATCTCATGAATTGGAATAGAAAGCAGGCACATTCTAGAAACTTCCAGGAACTGACAGTAACAATACGAAACGACATAGTAGTGACACAATGTCGATCTAGACACGTGGACGCACGTATTTTCTTTCACAATTCAATGAAACAACAATTGGATAGGTCTTGAATCAATTCAACACTGTATTAGCAACGCGGTCGATAGTCGTTAGTTGGCCCGTCATTGAGGACGATACAAGTCATCACATAGAAGCAATCTTAATGTCACACTCTGTTAAGTGGGCGATTCGTTCGTTAATGGGAGAGAACTAATTATCCCACGATAACATGTCCGTGAACGTGCCATCATGCATTTCGACATGATCCGACTTGTAAGGGTGGAGATGGAACCTGTTGTTCATAGTGACAAAAGCAAATATTTCAAATAACGATAGGAGAAACAAAACTTAACAACTATATTACAAAATATATTTCCAAAAATCCCGACAATAGGTTAATTTAAGAACCCACTTACACATACTGGTTGTGGATACATTAAGAAAAATTCATCTATTTTAAAAAGTGAGATTCACTATCCATGGCGCCATGGATCCAGTTATATCTTTTTGACTTCAAGGCAAACAAATGTTAATGAATTGTAGTTTGTACTTTGTCCTTACCTCTTTCCGAAATATCAAATCGAAATAGATAATGAACACTTTGAAATCGCTTAAAGCTTATTAATTGATTAATATTACATGAAACAGATTAACGTATTGTTTACTTATTTTGCAATTCTTAGTGTCACAAAAATAAGGAATAAAATCTTTTCGAATTAAAATTTGTAAAAACGATACTAAAGGACTAAATTAAACCATTACTGCCAAAACTGCATGAAAAGTAAAGCAAACAGTAGAAGTAAAGCAGTTGTCACCGCACTGAACATTGGACGCACACGCAATATTTACGTATACCTTAGTAAAGATGATACACTTCCGAAATATATAACATACAATATGCATCTGACAATTGGTCATATTTTAGGAGACTGACATAACACAGTGTAGAAGTCCACCACAATGTATAGGCCCTACACATTTTGAGAATACTTGGAAACATTTGGAGAGCCACTTAATGACGACTAATTACTGTTTTAATAATTGCGTTATGGCCTGAATATTTCACAATTCTCAAAAATAGTCAAAAACAAATTGACGGATTTATGCACAAACGACCTCAATGAATATTCAGCACACGATTGGTCTCATACTTGGAATCACCGGGAATGAATAAGCTCTCGACAGTAAAGGAAAATATCCTCACCTACCCAGAGTAACGCAAGGGTTTGTTTAACTGCATATACAGTTGTAATTGTATATTATAATAATTACAACAAAAGTCGTCAGTCCTTTCGAAAGAATGACGATCTATTCAAATGACGTTGGTTGCATGTATGTAATCTAGGAAAAATTCATTAAGATTTTATATTAAAGAAACCCTTCATCTTGAACTACAAGCCCTTTATCCAATAACTGGTGCTCCGAATTGAGCGACATTCAACTATATTTCATGCCAAAATAAGACAATGGATTGATACATCTAAAATAAAGCTTAAATAGTGATATATTATATTGGTTAATGCAGATCAACAATGATGAGTTCCAGGCTTTAAGTAACGCAATTACCAATTAAGCTATTAACCGTTAAGAGATTAAGCTATTATCCGTTAAGAGATATTTTAAATAATAAAAAAAACATTGTATTTGCTAACGAAAATATCATTCTAGAATAACCATAAGTAAAGTAATAGTAATATTAAAATAAATGTGGCATCATTCATTCTTGAAATATAGCATTATTGTATTTTCCGTATTATAAACAACATAGTTGTTTCGTATGATAATTATGATTATACTCGTATATATATGGAACTAGCCTTTGCCCACGGCTTCTCTCGCGTGGAATTTGGTCTGTTACATAAAGTTACTAGATTTGTTTTGTTCAGCGAAAATATGTAGATTTTGCGAGTAAGAAACACGTGAGCAAGGATACAAACTTTGCCCCCATTTTTCACCCACTTAAGGGTAGAATTTCGGAATATCGTTTCTTATCGGATGCCTACGTCATACAAAGAACACACCCTCCAAGTTTCTGGTCTCTATGATCAGCGGTTTGGGCTGTGCGTTGATCCGCCAGTCAGTCAGTCATTCAGGGCAAAGCGTTTTATATGTATAGATTATAAATTATAGAGTTAAAAATATTGCTAAATTTTTAAAAACTATAATTACACATGTTAGACCATTCCATATATAAATCCAACCCATTACAAAACTTATAAGAGGTTAATTTGGTGAAAGCTAAATACTTATAACAATTTGACTATTTTAATCATTAATACAATAACAGGATTTAAATTTTTCCGCATTTTTCCTCATGCCGTTACGTATCATTCCTTCTATTTATTTGTTGTATTATTATAATACTGTTCTAAATTTAAAAAAAATACTAAAAAATATGGAAAATGTACTATGGCCCTTCGCCAGATAATTGTCGCAGTACAATGCCTACTATATTAATTACTACATAACTCAGACTACTTCCTACAAATTTTATAATAAAAAATTAGGTATTAATGTAATAAAATAAAAAGTTACGAAAAAGAAATAAATTAAATAAAAATTAAGTAACAGAAACCATGTGGCGATTAAATATGCTATGTTCATGTTAACCTATGAACATATGATACATTTTCTTCTGTTTCAAATGCGACGATGCTGCAGTGAGAGTACTTTATATTTCCTATCCAGATTGAATTAGGATAGAGATCTTTATCGCAAAGCTTCAAAATCCTCACTTTAAGTCCCATCCGAAGAACGGCATAACCAAGGATTTTTTACTCACTTTAAAAAAACTTAGGGGTACGAATCCGCGAACTAAGTCATAGAAGGTTTTTATGCTAACCACTACTCTAAAGGCTGCCACCAATTTCACCCCTTAAATTGCACTTGATGAATAGGTAAATAAGTTCCACAGGTGTAACCTGCACATGATTTAGGGATACATTGGAACACGATGTTAAATAAGAAGAATTGTGATGTAATCTGCTAAAATTCATCGATTCACTGGGGAGTTGGGTGTAATTAGTCACAGATCTCTACTCGTATTTGTATTTCGTAACGTAGGATGTAATGAAACGCTTCGCTGCTCATATATATTTATTTTTTTGCTGGAGAAGGAAATAGAGTTCAATATACGGTATTATGTTTATTCATTACATTACGAAAGAAAGTCTTTAAATTTTTTATCAGTGCGTTACACAACAAGCGAGGTATTAGCAGTGTGCTTAATCCACTGTTACCGTTTAAATCTTCTTTGAACAGTTAAGGAAGAGAACCAAACTCTGGAAGTCTTACCACATTAAATCCCAAATAGAGAGGGCTCTTAGTGCACTGGTCTCTCTTAGCTTTAGAGCACTGGTGGCGTCAAGACATGTGTTCTAAATCCTCTTACGTCACACTTCAGAGATTTTCTCAAGAGTACGGAAATTTCTCTAACAAAGAAAATACGCAATGTACCTCAGCATAAATTATTTTCTGTATGTGCTGAGTATGATGGTTCTGATTTAAAATTTAACAAATCTTCAGCTACTTGAACTATTTTTTATTAATGTTTTCCGGCACATACCAACACAAAAATATGGCTCTCATAAAAAGCCTGTTTTACATTAAATTGTCTCAGTAGATGGGCTGAAAAACGTACACCGGTTACAAATTGTTTCTCGAAGTAAGATATAAAAAAAAAAAGTTTGTTGAAAGAAAAAAAAACTTTAAATAGAAGGGGTCATTTCTATTACAAATGATAGATGTATTTATTTTCTATGGCTTTTATTTTAGAAACAATATTACTTCATCCATGGGGCTCTACTTTGTATAATGCACATTTACATTACTTCTGTACCTTAAAACCCTGGGATAGGTACATTAAACCTTATCTTGATCGGAGTTTTTATATTAATTCGTAGGAAATTACGAATGTTCGATGTGTAGGTACTTATTACGTAGGTTATTTTGGGCACCCACTTTAAAGAAGCTGGGAGAGCCCCAGGAGATTCCTAGATCCCATAGGATCCATCTCCGGCTGCTAACTGATTAAATAAAAGTCTTGGCAGCAACGGAATTTGAACCCAGGACCTTCGGGATGGCAACTTAGCGGTCTACCACTGAGCCACTCTGCTCCCCAAAAAGTGAAAACAAAATTTATCACAATGAATACTAAAATAATTTACGGCATTTGTTTTTTCGTTTTAATTCCTTAAAATATTGTTATACATTTTCCACCTACTTGGAGATCTATGTCTGAAATAGGATCGAAAATATAACGGAACAACAGACTTTTTTTTTCTCCCGCTGTGGATTCAACTGTACAATCAAATAAAAATATTTACCACTACAACCCATGAAGGATTTGGCCTTACAACGTGGTAGAAGCTGTACTGTTTCTAAGACAATGGAGTTATTTTGCCCGATATTATGCTCAATCAACTATTTTTCACCTATTAAGGGTACCCAATTTATAGAGTATGTTGAGACCCCTGAAGGTCTGCAGATCCCAGAGGGTTCCGCAAATGAAACCAATTTATCCATTAACAGAATAAATAATTTGGTCTGGCCCAGCCGGATTTGAATCTTCGACTTTCGGCTCTGCAGCTCAGTGCACACTGAGCTAGCTCACTTCCTAAAATAAAATTACAAAGCCAAATATCTATTAAATGTGTAATAATTCAACTAACAATAATTCAATTACGTTTATTTGTCGAAAACAGTCAAACAACGGTGATTATTTCTTTTTGTTTTTCACTACACCAACACTGAACATTGAACTATGTGTGCATAGTCTATGCAATGAGGCGTTCGTGATCAAAAGCGGATTACTCCAGATGTTAAAACTAGACTTTTTCGCTAGTTTAGTCAAGAAATTTTATGCTCCGGAAACATCATTTTCAGAACGAGACTTAAGCCATGAAAAATAAGCGGCAAAGGGCCTTGTTAGACAAAATTCCTTGACTAAATTAGCCTAAAATATGAAGTCGAGTTTTGAAAATTCTGAACTATCTGTTTTTGATCCTAAACGCCTAATACAAGACTTACCAATAAATAATTAATGCCATTTTTCTTTACGGTTATTTAGGATGCAGGAAACGCAATGAAAGAAGGGTAGTTATTATGTTTTTTAAAAATATTTTTAAAAGAAAAGATATGTCCAGGACCGGGATCGAACCCGGGTTTTCCAGATCGCTAGTCTGGGACTCTACCAACTGAGCCATCCTGGCTGTATCAGGCTCGCTCCCCGGCCATGGTCACATCCTTTCTTTTCACTGATCCCCCGGGTTCTCGCATTTTGTGAAGTATACGAGGGGAAGAATGTTCTTTGAACATTATTTTAATTTGGATCTAGTTGACTTACGTCATTATGATTATTATAATTTATTTTATTTTATTTGTTTCTAATTTTTAAATATTTTTAAAAGAAAATGTTTTTTTTTTTAATGAGAAGAGAGCCGTAAGCATTTGTCCTCTATGTCCTAGATCATGCTCAGCCACCAGATTTTCAACCCTTATTTTGGGTACCTACTTTATAGAGACAGAGTGAACCCTTGAATCCATCCTGGCCGCTAACAGATTAAATAAAAGTCTGCCAGCGTGCGGGATTTGAACCCAGGACCTTCGGAACGGCAACCCGGTGCTCTACCACTGAGCCACTCCGCTCTAAAGTGATTTAAATGCTGCGCCATAAAACTGTTCGGATTGTTTTTTGTTTTTTTCAAATAAGAAGACACTGTTATTTGAACGGTAACCAGGCTATGAATCTTCTTAAAACGTTTGATGAATCAATTAGCACCCCGTACAGGACCAACTTGAAAATATTTTCTGAAATAACAATATACATTTTATAAATTGTATTCTTTACAATAGTAACTTTGGTTTTTTTCCGGATTGTAATAACAGTTAATTAAATACATTCAACATTTTGTTTGCTCAGAGTTTCCCCAACGTTGAGGTTTTCTCCAACCAAAGTTTAAGTAGATTTATTCCAAGATTTATTCCAGGTCTTCCTGTCAAGTGTATCTCTTCAATATCATGTAATGTCTTCCTAAAACTTCTTCATCCATGAAATTCTTGATTAATACGTTCAAATAACATCTTTAAAAAATAGTTGAAGAGCCTTTTCTGTTCAAACAAGAAGTGACTGATATAATGGCGGTAAGGAGGCTATGAAAGTTGTTTTCAGAGCTCAATTAGATATGTTTTGGTCCGCCGATCTGGAACTGGAAGCCCATGAAATGTCTGGTCGCCCCAGCTCTGGAGCATTAGCTCAGCTTAGCGTTTTAAAATGATCATAGTCAGGTTTTAAACGAAAGTAACCATTTCGGTAGATATAATTTGAAACAGGACTATTAAGAACAGGCATTCAGTGTATTATTACTGATCCATTAATCTTCTAAGTGTACTTATTTGCACCTGGTTACATGATAGATATCTTATTATACAATATACAAGTCCATTAAAAAACCAAAGTTAATAAAAACGCTAGTTGAGATGGTTCATTTGTAATTACAACTATGTTATTACTAAAAAGAATCACAACAATCTTTTCCAATTGAAAAAATAATTATTATTGTTTGTTGTTTCTATTAAAAAATATTTCTTCTTTTGTAAGTACGGAGACTTAGTTTTAGAGCCAAAAAATAATTTTCGATTGGCCTTAATTGGACTAATAAAACCAAGTTTTCGTAATAGGAAGTCCTAAAAACCACTACAACATTAAATCTAACTACTTAATTTATTTTACTAAAACTTTCATTTTTTAAACTAATTCGGGTACAGAATAAAAAACAATCATATAAACTCTTTGAAGTTTTTAACCTTGCCGCATTGGTACACCTTATAAAAAATTATTGTTTGTATGTAATAATCTATTTACAATAATTGTGCAAATTTTTTTGTTTGCAACAAAAAATTACAAATTTCTGTCCAACTCATTCCCTCAGTATATGATTAAATGTTGCTGCTTTAATCCATGCATTTATTATTTAGACATATCCATGCATACTCCGAATATATTCTTTCTAGTTCTTTTATATCAACCTCCTTCACTCATACCACTGTTCATCTCACCATTACCTCTTCATGCAACATTCCTTCCGTTTTCTCTCGTCCCTCCATTCCAAAAGATGCTTAGGACTTCAACTAAACCACTTCTACTTCATCCCTGTTCAGTAAATTGTTTCCTCCATCGGTTCACTTTCAGGAGTATCATAAAATAAAATATGTCTAAATCGTTCGTTCACCAGAATATTATAAATCGTAAAGTCTTTAAACAGACTACTTTAAACAATCATGTAGTGGTCTCGGCTTAAAAAAAATACGAATATTGTGTGACAGATATTAATAACACTAATAATGTAACTGTTGCTATTTGGAATTATCATTTTCTGCGTGTCATAAATCGTTTATATTTGTTGTCTCAGTATGTTCAATCTGAACTGAAAACTCAGCAATTCCTCTCTGATTGAAAAAAATATTCTGTCCATCCTATAAACGAAATAAAAAACCTACTTATTCTAAAGACTTACGCCTTATCTAAAGACTCGGCCTTGTCTATCTTATCCAAAACTCTACGAAGAATAAAACAATGATAATCTCATTTGCTTAAAGAAACAAACTTACTTGAGCCTCTCCAATCCTTTTTCCGACCTGACTTGACCATGCGATCCGCTTTAATAAAAATTAGCCTTGATATCAAGCAAATGGACGAAAAAATCAAACATTACGGATATTAGTAAAAGCTCTCGATTCCTTTGACCATTATATCCTTGTCCTTCTCAAACAGCTCTATCTGTTATTATTTCTTTCTTACCATGCTATTGCAGATATTACTCAGCTGAATATTAGAACTGAATTGTTAGTACATTTAAATTAATAATTGAAATAAGATATTAGAAAAAAATGGCGTGAAATGTCAATATGCATATCTACATTTTTAACTTAAGTGGTATTAAAATAGATTTTTAGAATGATAATACACAGATTTTCTTTATCAGTGATCCTTTTGCATTGTATCAATTATAGCTAAAACTATAAAAACGAGGTAACTCACTCTTTTCTATACGTTCAGAAAAGCGAAATTCATCTAGAATCTGTATCATTATTTTTAATAAAGTTCATCGGATTGCTCGTCCTGTAAATCGGAAAACGAAGATGTTTGAAGGGCTCGAAACTACCTTCCCTCGATCTTCCCCAGGCACCTTTCGGTTAAACTAATTTTCCCATTTAATAACACAATTATTCAGATGTTTTGAGCAATTAGAATTCGGTTTTATGTTTTTTTGATCACACCATCGTGTTCACCATAATAAAATCCATTAGAAACCGCTGTTTACCAGTTTTGCCAGAAAAATATTTAGTTATCTCGTTTTCCCCTGTACATGTATCTTGTTCGAATGGAACATAAGAAATAATATATAACAAGGATTAGAAATCTGAGCTAATGGTTACCAGTAGTTCCATTGAAAACAACTAAAATAAAATCTCTTTATTACCAAACTATTTAAATGTATTACCGAATAAAATTAAGATGAGTAAGATTGGTTAGATTGGGATATTTAGATTGGTTAGATTAGATATGGATCCTCACTATCCGACAAGAACAACTATTAAACCTCGACTCTAAATTGAAGGCAGGTGCCAGAACCTTGGAACTTGGCTTTTTTTTTCCTTTTTTGACACAAAAATCGAGCTTCTCCACTGCATTCTTATATTTTACCAATATCCCGGAATTGTATGTAATGGTTACGTCCCTTTAATACATTCTATATTAGGGACTGATAGTACCTGTTGCTGGCCGCTGCTGTGCGGGGAAGTACTCCGGATTGAGCTGAGTGTGCCAGAGGTAGTTGGGCGGCCATACCCTTGAGTACGCAGACATGGCTCCGGCTATGGCACATGGCACTCACTGGCACGAGGCACCCTTCGCCGCGGCCTCCTTCGCGGCACCCCCTCCTTCGCCGCCCCTCCTCGATCACCAAAAGGACTCGATCACGAAGCGTGAAAACGCCTGTTGGAGGCCGGAAAACACGATGCGGCACCTTTCATCTCCCAGGATCCATCTCATCCCTGGTCCCGTGCGAGGTTTGCCTATCATCCTGTTTCCTTCTCTCATGGTTGTATCGAACTTTTTGCGTTCGTCCTACAACTGCAATTCCATTGTTTCTTCTTGTAACTGATTCCTATCAGCTGAACGATCGATTTACTGCTAGCCTTTCCAACTTGTAAATACCTACTACGATCTTGTTTACATCTTCATGATCTTATCTTAAGTGGTATAACGGAACTATTATGATGAGATAGCTATGATTCATGTGCTTAAGTATAACGGGAAGTGAATTGGAAAAAACGTGTTGAACCCTTAATTGCGTACTTAAAAAAAATAATAAGAATGCGTACTTCAAAAAAGCACTTGACAAGAAGACCTGAAAAAAAAATGTTTTACTAAAATTTGGTTGGAGAAAACCTTAAATTTTATCGTATTTAATTAACTATTATTACAATGTTAGTAATGTAATGAATAAAATTTATAAAATGCATTTAAGATTTGTTTTTCAAATATTCCCTCTATGGAGTGCTAATTGGTGAAAGATCTTGGGTTCAGTACGTGGTAGAGACTGGACTGTTTCTAAGACAACGGTTGTGCGGGGAGGTGATTTGTCCTAAGTCACGATCAACCGCGACATTTTCTACCCTATTAAAAGTACCCACTATATAGAGGCTGGGTGAGTCCCAGGAGGGTCCAAGATACCAAAGGATCCACCTCCATCTAATTGAAGCAGATAAAATAAAATATTCCAAAGTCGGATCTTCGACACAGCAACTTAGTGAGTCTCTTCACAGCGTATTTTAAGAAGGTTAGTTGAACATACATAATAACAGCAGTGTCTTAAACTTACAGGTTAAACTTAACTATATATTGGGATGACGCATTAAAGGGCTGCTCATCCCAGCCCTACATATTTTCATACATAGCATTAAATACACGGATGAAAGTTGATTTGGGTTAGTAAAATTCTTAACGTAATGGGCAGTAAAATTTGTAATGTAACCTTATCGAATTATCGAAAACGCCACCCGAAGCTTATATCAAATCCACCTGTGGCAGATAATTTATTTAATCTAACAGCCGGGGATGGATCCTGTGAGATAGGTTGAACGTAATTTCGGTCAAATCGCCTTCATCCACAATCCTTTTGCCTAGAAATAGTACGATCTCTACTGTCTACGTACTGAACCCAAGCGTGTACTTATACAGAGTTAAAGGCAAGAACGGTTGAAAAAAAAATGTAATTACATATGCAGTTATTACATTCTCCTGAGGCGGATTTACAGATCTGCATAATTTTTAGCTGAACAGCTTGTTTTTATGCAGCTGCATTCGATAAAATCTGCTGTGAGGGTACATATTGCGTAATACTTGCATAGCACCTGTAATCCATTTTAAAAATAATTTTACAGACTCTGCATGAATTATTCTCAGCAGCGTGCTCTTACATGCATTATATTTTAGATATGTAGAGACAAATATACGCAAATAGCCACTTTATAAGTACTTCACAAAATATTATAAATAAAAAATAAACAATCTCAAGATTATGTGTTTTATTAAGCATGATTTACTGTCGACTTGTGTCAATTTTTTTGCAGTATGGTTAGTCTTAGAATTTTATATTATACAAGTACTTCACAACTCGCATATTTGGTAAGTTACTCCCGACCTAAGAAAAAATGTATTCTTATTAACCAGATTATTTCAGAATTTACCTAGTACTAACCAGGGCCAATAATGAGTGTCATTTAATGATTCCAAATAATAATTTTAGAGGTACTTTACCAGAAGCAATTTAAAAAATACAGAAATACAGGATTCCGTCTGAATTAATATAAGAAATCCTGAATAACATTATTAATACCCTATAATTATTCTCTGGTCCCCAATCTTTAGTTTCTATTCTGGTTTCTATCTTTCGTATTCCTTGATACCTGTATGTATTTTTACTAATTACCATATATCATTTTAATCTTTCTATACCTTGTATATTTAGCCCTGAAGAAGACATGCAATATAATAACAAATTTCGTCTGGTTAGTGGTCTCATCTTCGTTCTTGGCAGAGTATTTACTTTACAAGAACTTGCAAATTGGAAAGGATTTCATTTGAAATTAAAATAATAGAATAAAAATCCTATCATACAATACTATGTGTACAATACTGTACATCATACCCTCGAAATTGGAAAAAAATGAATCATTTAATTCCTATAGTTGAGACACAATGCGGGTTTGAAAAATGAATAATACTGATTTTAATATGGGTTCTAATATTTGTTATTATTGTTTAAATGACACTTTATCTTCTGTGTGTTTTTGCTAAGTTAAAAACAACTCCTAAAATACCTTTTTACAGCTCTACCAAAATATCTCGTATATACAAAATATTGTGTTTTGTAAATAATGTTTTTGAAAATTGGAAATTGCTAAAAAAAAGTTAAAGAATTGAGTAATCCATTGGCTTTGCATTAAATGTGTATTTTTTCAATCGAATATAGCCCAGAAGAAACCCGATTCGGTCTACCAAGTTCAAGATAAGAGATCGCTTCACTTGCGAACAAAATTCTAATTCGCAGGTAGTTCGTTTAAAAGGCAGGGCATCTCATTAAATACCCAACAGAAACATTAGATTATGCTTTAACATAATTAATGGTCAAAACGGCTCGTGACTTAGTCTGCACCTCTGATCACAAATAATTATAGCTAATCAATAAAATATGTTCGCCCGCTAAATGACGGCGAACTTTAATTTTGGCTAATGGCAAAACTTTCTCTCCTAATTTCGGTAGAACCGATGACTTATGATTTATTCGACGAACCAAAATAAAGCTAGCCGTGTTCCTAATCGATAGTCACCATGTGGTGTCAGGATTGACAAATCTTGCTTTCCAAGATGCATTAGATCAAAAAGTTGACATAGAGCTTATTCATCTGAAATCACTTTTACTAATGTAAAAATCAGAAGTAAATAAATATGAAAAAAAATTTACATAAATATAAAGGTTAGAACCCTTAGCGTTAAACAGGAAAACTGATATAGAAAATCTGAAGAAAGAAGGAAGAAAAATAATTAGGAAAATTATGGGACCAAGATGGACCCATGGAAAATTATGGAAAGTGGGTATAGATTACAGAAAACATCTAAAATTGAAGAATATTCTAATATAGAGACAGACATGAGGAAAAGACGCCACAAATTCTACGGCCACATAATGAGGCTTCCCGAACACAGACAAACAAAAAGAATAGTAAAATACGTAGGCTCCCTCGTTAATGAAAAAGAATGGATCCGAAATGTTAAAAAAGACCTGAAATTAGCCAAAATCAACAAAGAAGAAATAGACGCTAGAAACAATTATAGCATAAAATTTGAAAAATGGGAGGTTAAAACAGAGACAAAAGCACCGAAAACTGGAACAAAATGGAGCGAAGAAAGAAAACTTAAATTCTCGCAGAGAATAAAAAACTGATGGGCAAATAAAAAGAACCAGAAGAACGGAAAATGAACCATCTTTACTTAGCGTCTTCTCACTCTGTTAACTTTACGACTAATAATAATAATAAAGGTTAGAGTCAAAGTGAGATTTTTATCTCATTATTTTTCTTGACGTGAATACGCCTTTAAAACTGCTCTAATAGTAAGAGACGATTAAAGAAAATGAATGATAACAGTATCGGTGGATAAATCGGGGGATCGAGCATCTATAGTGTTGTAGTTGTTTTGTTGGTAAAAAATGAGTTTGGTTAAAAAATTACAAAAATAAAAGTATATATGAAAAAAGTAAACATATTGGAAAAACCTTAGAATTCAACTTAGATATGATAATACTGACACATGAGCGGTGAAGACAAAACCAGAATTATAGCTATGAGTAAATACCAAATCAAACTATGGAAAAATGGAGCACCAAAAGTAGTGTGTAAGAAAATGGAAAATTATATAAATCAAAGGGATTATTATGTGGATAGACTACCATATATATGTCAATGGGTCATAGCTATTCTAATACTTACAACTTTAGATAGAAAAAAAATTGAGGTTAATATAACGATTGTTGTGTTTTGGATTCAATAGAACACAATACAAATATCCTGATCGTATGAGCTTAAATATTTAGTTGTAGGTTCTAAATAAAATGGACTGGCAAAAAATGTTTGTCATAAATATAATATTGAACTAAATCCGTATCGTCCTACAACAATAAGAACAAACCTCTTTTAAATATTTTATTTGCGCACTTCTCTATTGAGTGAATATAATTTATACTAAATCGATTGGCTATCAGACAGGACATTAATAATCAGTCTCCACTCAGTCTTGTCACCAGTAGCTCTACAACTGTGCATATTTTACAAGTTTGGCGGCCTCATGTTATGGATGAAAATGATACGGTAATTGGCCTTTTTATAACCACAATGGAATAATTGATTCATGTTCGTAGTAATCGTTTAGTAAACTATTCTTGTTTGCTTTCAATCAATGTTTATTTTTAAGTCAATCTCATGCTCTTCATTGATTATTAGTTGATAATTTATATCTATTATAATTAAAAATAATATCTCTTCCGTAACTAGCATTTAAAATATTAAATTGAACGCGCAGTTTATCGAACCACAGTTCGAGAAAACTTGTTGAATGTATAGTCACGCAGCTTTACGTTCTGTATAAAATATGACTAAAGCCTACTTGAGGTGGAAGTGATGTTACCTTCTCCTACCTAAGCATTGTTATTATGTGATGATGGAGAATAATTAAAAATAGGAAATGTCATAAAAAGAGTGGATAATTTTAAATGTTTGGGCTCTGTAATGGAAAGGAATGAAACACCGGAAAAAGAGATAAAACAAAAGATAGTTACAACCCGCAAATCAATTGGTATTCTTAATTCAGTCCTTTGAAGCAATAATATGCCGAAAGGCAACAAGAAGGTCAAATTTAAGTCCATAATTGAAAATATAATAATATAAGGAGCTGAGACATGGACGGTAAGCGCAGCTCTAGGAAAAAAACTGCTTGCTACTAAGATGGACTATAGGAAGAGAGCTACCAGACTATCCAGAATAGAAAGAAGGGCTAGTTCTGAAATTATAGAACAAATGCAAATTCAACAAAACGTCGGGGAGGTACGGTGTATCCCTGCGTCAGGAACTCAGTACTACAATAAAAACCACATTAACAAAACGTCCTACAAAGTATAGAGAAAAAAATTGGAATGGTATGGTCATCTCAGAAGAATCAAGGAAGGAAGATTGCCCAATTTAATTTTCAATTGGAGGGACGGAAGGTAGGAAACGGGGAAGATCACCTCGAAAAAGATATATAGAAGGAATTGAGGAAAGTATGCACGGTCATGGTCTGAGGGAGGAAGATATACAGGATAGAACGAAATGGATAAAAGAATGAAAGGTAATTTTTGGTTGAAGGAAACCTCAATTTGTGGAAACCCTTAGAATTTTATTTTTAAATAAAGTTTCTTTACACAATGCATATTTATTATTTAAGCAAGAACAATAACCTATAAACTTAACATAGGTTATAATTTGTTCATGATTTTTATTTAAATATTATATATTTATAACAACTTACCCAAATGAGTAAAACAGAAATGAATTGCAATCAGTATTTAAAATAAAAAAAGTAGCTTAATAACAGTTGGTGTTAGCATTTGCTTATCACCCTTCCTAATTATTTATAACTTCACTTTAATAATTTAATCCCATATTTAATTTAGTATAAATTCTCAATTGTCTACAATGATAACCTATTCTCTTACTGAAATTGTGAGTTGCACAATATCCACGGTATCTGATAAGTCTTCTTCCAACTATGTCGTGATATTAGAGATGCAATTTTGCTGAAGTCAGAGATGCTGTGTGTTTTCAAAACCATCCCGGCTTGTCTGCGGCTAAGATTATATTGTTAGGCATTGTTTTGTCGATATGTAACCCAAAATAGGGAAAAAGGAATCTTTATGAGTTGTAGTCTTTTTTTTATTGTTTTCTTGTGCTTGGCGTAACCGACTATGAACCTTTTTCTTGATCTCATAGATTATTGTCGATTTGCATTATGTTTTGAGAAATATTGTAAGCCAAATATTCTGTGGCGTACTTAAAATAACTCAAGGCTAAATTAAAAACCTCTAAATGTACCTGGTTTTCTTATGACTGCTTTTCTCCTAAGTGAAAATGGCATATGTTAATCCCATAATCGACGAGTATCATTAACATAAGACGGTGCTGTGTCCGATAATCATAATTTAGATTATACCGATAGATTATACAGGGCATACCGAGCCACAAGACGTGCAATATCTAGTAGGAAATGATCTCTGACCACATCAGAGAATAATGATTCGTTATCACTGTTATTACCTTATTACATTTGACATATAATTCAAGTTTTTGAATGGTCCAAATTATTGTAAAACATTCCAATTACCAGGGAGTGAGTTTTTTCGGCCAGAGTTATAGCTCTGTTATGAAAAACAATCACTTTTTTTCTCTTTATCAGTTATGACCGTAAACCCCTTACTGAAATATACAGTCAACACTGCATGTATCCACGACAACCACCCCTGGCCAGAAGAATCCAGGTGTTGTTAGACTTGCTTTACATACTTATAGCATTTGCTTCATGTTTCTGTTCAGATGTTGTAATTGTTATCAATTTAATATTATATTTAAAGTATCTACTATGCTGTTTTATTCCATATAACCCCCAAATCTGATGAGCCGTCTCAGGGTGAATGCACTTCAGGGGGGTTTTAAATACTTATTATAGATTTGCCTAGTTTATTCTAAGCGTATGTACAATAATTTCTTTTGGGCGAATATATTTTTTATAGTTTTGTTAAGACCAGTTTCGTTTTTGTTAGATGTCATTAAAACAGTTTAATCACGGGATTAGTTAGCACTTTTCATGAGGCTGGCGAGTCGAAGAAGCGGGTCCGTTGAAATTAATAGTCTTTTACTTTCCCCCGACAGAACCATCCGGAGATAGGTCAAAATTCTGTAATATTTTTCATTCCTAACACTGTCTAATATAGTGGACTAATAGGGGAAGGAGTATAAACATCTTTCTTCAGTACCATATTAGGTCGGTACCAGGATCCTAAAGTCTACTCTTTCTTCCTGAACTTTCTAACCGTCACAACAGGAGACTTGTGATATAAAATTGTTAATGCGTTTTCATAAGAAGTGCAGGTAATAGCGAATATTACTTTAATGATTAATGATTTAAACGGTGCATTGTCTCTATGGTCCTTCAGATAAACATAGAGAAGTAGTCTTCAGACCATCGTCATGGATTCCTCATAAACAAGACACCGTCAGAACAGGGCAACAGTATCCTTGATCATGTAAGCATGTTGAAATTCAGACGAATATTATCGATTTTCGTCTTTTCAGTCTACAGTTCTTCTTTAAGGAATTCTATTATCTTCCGTTGTTCGTATCATTTTGTTTTTTATCGAACTAAAAATATTTTGTAAACATTAGATAGTTTCTTGTAATTATAAAACATTGCCTTCTGAAAATAATGAAGTTATAATATCGAAAATACTTCAATTAACACCCGTCACATATTCACAACTTCTTTATAATGTATCTTTATTATATATGTATGGCCACGCCTACTCTCTGCTATCTCATTCCTGTGATCCCAGATAGATTCTGGCCGTTGGTGAATTGCGGAATGGACCATTCTAGCATTGGTCAAGCCCTCTGACCTAACATTACTCAATTTTGGGGGTAGATGCGCCTTCGCTTACTCTCCATTAGCTTCCAATCCCGCGATGTGGTCGAGAGAGAACCTCCCGGATTCCTGCTTTGTCGTTTATCCATGTCAGAAGGAACCAGTTTCCGTGAACTGAGGATCAGTATTACAGAACTTGATGCTGGCGCTTACGTGAATATAAAAAGCAAGCGTACATATTTTTACATATAGGGCTCTGCTTTTTTAAGATGTTATTTTTATTTGATATTAGCGGGAATTTAGTTTGGCCCTTGGATGTTTAACTTTTGAATTAAGGCAAATGGACATATTTTTTCTCATAAAAAATATTTTTAGATAACACGGTATTTCAAAAGATGTCTTCTTATAGTAGAATATAATAAAAACGTAATTTTATTCTGGGACCAGGTCCCTTAAGAATTACATATTTAATAAAGATATATCAGTATTAAATTGAATAAAGATATATCTGGCCAAAGGGCTACATTATTAGTATAACACAATATTTGCATAGAAGTAATTAAGTAAGTGAAGAATGACAAGAAAGTAAATATAAACTAAAATTTATGTTCTGTTAGAGAAAAAAAATATATAAAAAATAAATATAAAATATAAAATCAATATAAATATTAAAAAAATATATAATAATATAAAAAATAAATAGAATACATATTTACAATTTTTAAAAAATAAGCTGAAAGGAAAATAATGAATAAATAAAAGCACCTAACAATACAAAAATGAATATCAATGTGAGTGAAGAATATTTACAGTGAATCATCAATTAAATCTGATAAGTATGACCTATTAATTATTACTGATCAAAGAGCATCTATTTGGGAATTTAGGAGATGTAGGAAAAGCTTGGATTCGAATGTGGATAAGTATGACGCATGACCGATAACTGGTGGGAGTGAGCTCCAAAAAATTGTAGAACGGCCAAGAAAGGAACGCTCAAATGTTTGGCTTCTGTAGGAACGGGTATGAAGCTAGGAAAAGCGAGATCTTGGGCCCTGGGATTGGATGGAGGATTTAAATTTTAGGAGACTATAGATGTAAGAGGAATGTTGTGAGTTTTTGGTTTGGTAGTATGGAAATATAAACGAGTTTAAAATTTTCCGTTATATGGAATCCATATTTTTTCATCATACGTCGCTAAGGGCATAACGGTCTACTGGTCAATTTTATATTGATCACATGTGTGCTTCAGAGCGTTAATTGAAGCAGTAGGGTCTTTTGATGAAGTTACGATAGCAGAACACCGATTCGCCCCAAAAATTACATTATATAATGTCAACAAGACTTTTGAGTTCTACGGTAGAACTAAGGGTAGATAAGTTTAATATAATATAAGTGCTCATACTAAAAATACAGGTTCTACAGAAAAAATCGATAAATGACAAATTGTTTTCCTGAAATATTTTAATTACAACAAAAAAGTGGTCATGGACACGCCCGTGCGTTTTACGTTAATATGTTTACGTAACGGGTAATATTTTTTATATTACGATAGTTCTTAATGCAAGTTGCAAATAATGTACAACGGTGTTAAATGCTGGCCCGGAGTAATGTCGAGACAATGTTATTTATTCCAAAGCATAGTGCGCTGCATTGCAAGGCAGAACCTCCGTCTCTGGTGCATTTCTGTCACACTGTAGATGCTCGATCGGATCATCATCGGTGACGTTGCCTGGCACACAACTGGTTATTGTGTTAGCATGGAATTAATTAATCCTGTAATGCTTATACAATGGTTGACCAATTAAGAATTTTAGACAAGCTTTTACCGCTTAGTTTTTGACCATGCCGCTCAAATACGTAGATCTATGAATCACGTTCTTACATTATGTTATGTTAACATTGAACGCCTGATCATCGTCTAATTGAAGCAGTAGCTGTTGCACCATTGTGCTTACATCCACGAGTACATTAATGACTTTTCCGATGATACAATAGCTGCCGTGGTAACGCAACCTACTTATCTGCATGAATGGCATTCGCGGTGATACTAGACGTGCACTGATCGGATCTAACGCTAGCAACCTGTGCTGCTTAGGTAGGTACACAAATCCGTTCGAAGGTGACAAAATGGGGACTTTGTCAGAGTCCAATTATTTCACACCAACCGCATAGATTAATGCCCGCTGCTATCTCTTCAAGGAAAGTATTATTAAGCAGCGGTAAGTTGTTTTTTTTGTTAGCTTCTATGAGCACAGAAACCATAGCAGATTACACACATCACACTTATGCCGAATGGATTGCTGACAAACGTTGTAGTGAAACGTGCACTAGCTGCTCCCCAGTACGTCTTCATAATCAACCATCGCACTCAATCGAGTTGGTTGTTGACATAGAAGCATTGTCCACTTGCATAATTTCAACCGTCTTAGCTGCAGATGTTATTGTACCGTCGTTCATCCGCTCGACCGCATTCATTTTTTTATGTTCCCGGCACTGACTGATTCGGTCATATGGTGTTATATTGATACTATTTGATCAATCTTGAGAAGCCCTTTACAACCGCATACAATCTCTGTATTTGGATTTGGCGATTAGGCCGACATATATTTTGATAATATTTTTTATTTTATTTTAACACCTGATTATATTCACCGTCACTAATTTACACAATCGATAGATTTAGATGACAGTGGACGATTGAAACTTAAACGAACGTCATTGCTTCTCCGAATCAAAAGTTATACACAATGGAAATCACAATATGCAGCAAAATGACGTTGCGATTCCCCCTCAACCACGCGCGACAGATACCTCACTTATGACAATGAATTCTTTGATAATTTAGTTATCCAGTGTTCAAATCGAATTTCGGATGGAGATGAGATATGTAGCTGCAACACCAAACTATTTTTGACGATTTTGTTATCATTCGGTTTTTCGAATTGCCTTCCACTATTGAAGCAATTTTAAAGACGTATTCACTTTAAAGGTTTTTTGGTTAATTATTTGTCCACACTCTCCTTGACCAGCTCTTGAATACTTTAATGTTTTTAGATATTTATAGGGAATACGGTTTCTTGTTAATATCATTTGCTAATTATACATCTTGACCATATAAATGGTAAATAGTGGGAATATTAACCTACCGGTAAAAGTGAAGGGAATTCTCGATTGAACGTAGATGCTAACCACTTAAGTCCAAGAATCGAAAAGAAGGATAACACAAGCCACAATTAAATGCTTTTGGCTATACAATGCAATAAATTCAGCTATTTTTTAAATACAAATAAAAAAACTTTACCGCTACAGAATGGTCATGAGTTAAGCATATGGTAATGACTGTACTGATGCTAAGAGGTTAGACAAAACCACCAGGTGTTCCCTAAATTATAAGGTATCTAGTTTATACAGTCTGGGTGAGCCCCAGAGGGTCTGCAGATCCAATAGGGCATATATATGGCTGATAACAGATATAATAACTTATCCCTCACAGCCAGTTTCGAACCCGACTTCCACTTTTTACATACGGAAATGTAATACGTTTCTATACTCCAGCTAAAGTAAAACGCATGAGTTATTTTTAGTTCGTTTTATCTACTGCCCCGGTGAATAAGTGGTTAAGTCAAATTGTCCCCAATATGAGTTTCTTGTACTTAGTGATTCGGAATCGTGTTATTTTTACAACGAATAAATGGATAAGCCAAAAACTACGAGAATGACAGGATTCCGCTTCCCTTAATACGATTAACTATCATTGGACAAAATTCGACTTATTCATTAGTTTAGTTCATTCCCTAGTTACTCATAAATCACTGAAAAGCGGGACTCAACCCTGGGTGTCTTCTGTTCGTGAATGTAATAATTATGTATATGGGATGACGAAACAGTTAATGGGTGAATACAAAATCTACAAATCACCATTGCGAACCTATCGGATTATTTCATCTAATGCTTACAAGGAGTTTAACATCAAATTCGTGTTATCTTTTTTTTAAAATATTTTTCCATAGCAATTTCATTAGAAGTCACCAGGCCCATAAACAAATTTATTTCTTGTAGGACTTCTATTAGTATTCATAAGACGTAATATTGCATTAACAAATCGTTTAATGCTAATATATGTAGTGATAATCAACAAATGTTTACTGCTTGGAAAACTAATGCCTCAATCCGACTAGTTCAGAGAGTGCCATTACTTCTTTACTTAACATGGCAGAAGATTCAGTCGGGTCATTACATAGAAGATTCCTTAAGTCCGTGACGTTTACTGCCATTATTCTCGTCCGGGGTAAGCTAAAAATTTCAGATTGGATGAAGCAAAACGAACCATTACTGAGAGTGACCTTTCGCAGGGACGCTTCGCTGTGATCGATCTGGTTCTACAAGATGCGGTCGTTAATTACCGCGAAGAGTCAGCAAGGCTGTCATTTAGGATGGTCTTTTCAGGACTTAACCTCAAAAGCCACGTTACGGATTAAAATAAAACAGAAGCGTAAAAAAAAATATATGTACCACTACAACCCATGAAGGCCTTCAGTACATGGTAAAGACTGTGCTGTTTCTTGGATAACAGTTGTGCCGGGAAGTAATTTTTACTAGATCACACAACCGCCAGACCCCCCCCCCCCCTTATTTTAGGTAACCAGGCCTTATTTGGCCCCAGGAGGGTCCTAGATCCCGTAGGGTCCATTTCCGACAGCTGACTTTTGACCTTCGGCACGGCAACTCAGGGCTCTACCGTATAAAAGTATAAACAATCCAAAACTAAAAATAACCAAATTTTTGGTAGTTTGAAATTTTCTTCTGGAACTGGAGTGAATCAATAGACTTTGCTTCCGTTAAAACAGTTGATCACTCTTTCCACATTTCTTTTCCAAACAATAAAAAATCACTGTCCTTTCTATTTCACTCATTCATCTACTCCATTCAATCCCTTGCTAAAAGATCTCCATCTCCCACCCGTTCTTCTAGATCTCTTAAGTTCAGGACTTTTTTAGAGCCCGTTCACCACAATGCAGCGAGACACTAGTTAAGCACATAACACGTTAGGCCGCAAGACACCAGATTGATAACTACTAATTGGCTGAATGCGGGAAGTGTTTTTATCACATTTTTTAAAATATATTTTATAATTTTCTATCCAAACATAAAAAATGGAATTCTTAAGAGAATCGAACATAATTATTACAGTTGAGTCAAACTTGGATTTTATGTTTTACCCGTTAGCATATTTATTTTTCAGACCATACATCTGAATCTATATTAATATTTTCGAAGCGAAATCTTCTTTAGCAATGTATAGCAATTTTTGTCAGGGGAAAACTTATGGTTTCGCGTCACCGACATGCTCATGACGTATTATGTGAGACGAGCAATACCTAGTATGAGTTATACAATCTGTTTTATCAACTATAGTTAAAAGTTTAGAGTTCCATCAAAATATAAATTATTACATTTAACTAAAAGGCCATTTAACAGTTGTGCAATTCTATTAATATCTTAAAACATCAATGCCTAGTTGAACTTTTCTTTTTCCCTAAAAGATTTTACTTGTCATTGTTAAATGTCTTGTGATATGAAATGATTGAAATTATAAATGATCTAAATATTGCTGAACTTTACGATTTTAATAATGCTAAAAATGAAAATCAAGTTCATGAACTTCTATGTGAAAATCTAAGTTCAGTAACTTAAATAGATACTAAGTATTTCAATGAAATTATTGATATTTTGTATTGAGCTTGTATTATGTTATTACAATAGACGTTTTGATTAATTAATAAATTACTTGAAAATGTATATAATTATTCTCCATAGTGACAGTATACGTGAAAACTATAAATTTGAACTTTAAATAATTCAGACTTTAAATGAATTAAAAAAATAACACAATTATTCAAAAGTTTTGAGTTTTTCTGTCAGAAGTCCTCATGACTGCCTAATTTAATTATGAGCAGTTAACAATTATTTTCATGAATATATTATTGTTGTTTACGAAATGGTCAAAGAGTAAATGGGGTGAAGAATGGATGAAGGAGTTCAAAGGGAATTAAAACAGTTCAATGTATAAAATCATGAAGACCGTACCAAATGCCAAAAAAGGTTATGAAGTTTGACCAAAGAATATTGCGGCAATCTGGAAATAAAATTGTCGGATGGAAGGAAAAAGGGAACATTCTGGATGAAAGATGGAAGGAGAAAAACATTCGAAGTTGAAATTACAAATTGAAGTTCATTCGCTGTAATAATAATTATGGCAATCGTATGAATATTTTTTCTTCTATATCGTTTCTACGACAGTGATATTTTGTCTTGGGTCACAATAAATGTTTTTACAAAAAGTTATATTTTAATGTGTTAACAGGAATTTTTCATTTTAATTGCAAAACATTTTTATTCTTAAAGGAGTTCGTTCGCTTCTCCAATATGCTCGAGACTGGAGACATGTAGCGGCCTGTGCATGAGTTATACAATTTTTTTTAATCAACTTTTGTTTCAAGGTTAGAATCCCATTGATATAAGAATAATTATATCTGTTTTTTACGTGTATTTTCGATTGTTATCCAGAATTTTTCATTTTAGTTCTAAAACATTTGTATTCTTAAGGGTGTTAGTTCGTAATAAAGTTTTTTTTCATTCTATAATACTCTTTTAATGCAGATAACATCCAACCATTACAGTTATTTGAACCATAAATCACCCTTAACTTTGCTTATGAACTAAAGATCTGAAACAGTATTAAAGATAAATCACGGTAAAGTAGCTGCCCGCACACAAAACTTCCGCAAACGATTATGAAGCGATTTACTGACCTGTTTTATCCGGGTTGTCTCTTGTTTTTTATTGTCACGCGTACCTTCGCGGCACGACTGTTCGTTTTGCAGTAAGTGGCGGGGATCGCAGGACGGAGGAAGCCCGAGCAAGTAGCCGTAATGCGGTATTTGAAGTCAGTAAGTGTAGGTTATGTGAAGTGTAAGAGAGTGGGCTAATCTACCTCACCTATTATAGATAATAGTATAATCAATCATTGACTAATTGCTAAGTTCACAGCGGTTATTTCTCGTTATATAATCTGTGTAAGAGGCGTATGATGTTACGAATTCGCGGTGTGAAATTTAATCATCTATCTCTCTATTATATAAAGAAGTTTTTATTGATGTAATATTTTATTTTACATTAGTAATGCACCTTTGGATCGTTTTTATTTAAATGTTTATCTTATAAAATCCCCTTAGCTGTTAATTAACAAATCCCCTCCCAGCACAACCGTTGTCCTTGAATCTGTACAGTCTCTACCGTGTACTGGAAACCAAGGCCCCTTATGGGTTGTGGTGGAACGTGTCATTTTTTTTCTGTTGTATATTATTATATTTTTATTTTGAAGAGATTTGCCCCGGCCGGGATTCGAAGCCGGACGTCCGCCTCACCGTGGGAACGCTCTAACCATTTGAGGTACCGGGGTCGCCCCACACCTAGGACAAATCTGTTCTCTTCACCGATCCCATATCCCCCGTGTATACACGAGGAATAATGTTAATTGAACAGAGAGAGAGCTCCCAACACTTTGGAAGAAGGTTTTGCAATGTTTCTTAAAATAAAAATACTTCATTAATTTTGTTGATTAATTATTTAATAATGAATATATGGTAAATAAAAATAAGTACACAGATAATCATATCCCAAATACATTTTTCAAGTATTATTTTGGATAAAATCAATGTACACAATGAGAAATGATTATTCTTGATTTATAGTAAATGAGTATTCCCATACAAGATATAATTAATTTAAATTAAAAATTCTCTCTATACAAAAAGAGAACTTCTATGGTTCCTCATCAGGTAGGCCTGAGGTAAAGGCATCTCCCGAATCATTGCAAGGCAGTAAATGGAAATAGAAATAAGATTCTAGAATAAATACTTTAATTATTGTTACACAATATTGAAAGATTAATATAAACTGAACAATGAAAAGGTATAAAAATAGAATACCCGAAAATAAACAGGTATAAAATTTGAGCAGCCAACCGTTTAATCCCTCCAGTAAATATAAAAAATTCAAACTTGTGTAGCCAAAGTTATTTTTCAAATCTTATTCTTCAATGTTATCATACATTCTACTGCTTAATTATTATAGTTAGCTCTAGTAAAACGTTATGTGCCGTTTATTGAAGCATATAAAAAAAATGGTTGTATAATTTGTACAATAAGATTGGTCTGCCGTTTGGTGAACCGAGGGTACCCTCTAGTATATATATATACATATATAAGCGTGTAATAAATTCATACAATTAACGATTTATTGTATGGTAACAACAATTGGGTGCCCGAGTAATTTTTATCAATTATACAACTGGAACAATTGGGGTCGGTCCAATGTTATACAATTTCACTGTTACCCCATGTGTACATATACAATTAAGAACATAGATTAGATAAAATAAGTATTTTGTGTAAATAATTTACGGAAAAATCTCATTTTTTTTTTAAATGAAAAAACTCAATTTTCGTTTTCGATCTATAGCTTTTAGGATTTATAATTGATCCAGAGTCGTCTATAAGGCACAGACTCTCATTAATAGTCAGGATTCGTACTTTTTATTTATTTATTATTATTTTTTATTGCTTTTTTTCACTTTTTGTACGTTTTATGATTTTTATTATTTAGCCTTCTGGCCTGATTTATATTATATAAATATAAATCAGGGGGGCTAAAGGGACTTAGCCCCAGAATAAAGCTGCATTTTTCAATTATATTCTATTCTATAAGAAGATATATTAAAATTTACAGAATGACTTTCAGCGTAGAGTTGGTGGACACTATTCAATTTCACGATTGGTTGACCAGGCACTAAAAAAATATATAGAAAAAAGGACAAATTAGGCTCGATAATGCCAAAATGTTAGTGAAAATGAGCTGGGTCAGGGAGCTACATACTTAATTGTTATAAATAATTTTTCCTTCCGCCATCTGTGTTCACTGAATTTCTATGACGGCCCATTGGCTCGTTAGTTTAGTAATTCGACATGGATTCATACACAATTAAAAGTGAATACAGTAAAAACTGTTGTTTTCAATTAGATACTCATTTAATGGTGAACTTGTCATACAGAATTTCCTTTTTAAGACATGTAATCAATTTGGTATATTTCATCAATTATAAAATAGTACGAAAACTAATTACAATACAAAAAGTTGATTAAAATAGAAGGTTATAGATTGCTCATGGTCATTTTGTTTAAATTTAAAATTGCTTAAATGCCCTGGGTATATGTGTTATCGAAGAGCGTGAAGTATGCCTCAGCTTCTTGAACCATCGAAACACTTTTACCCTAAGGCCATTACATTTAAGCTACATGAAAAACTAAACTTATTCCCACTAATTAGATAATACAGGTTGAATCGGTTAAATAAATTAGAAAGGTTCTAGTTTGACGCAAAGATTACGAAAGAGTAGCGTGTAATGCTTGTTACAACCTCCTTACTTGATGACTGACTCTGGATTGTGAGGTGTGGCTAGAGTGATTGACTCTTGAGACCATAAATGTATATGTATTCTGTATTATATTTTATATATGTTAAATGTTCCATTTTATATCCATCATCATTCAAAATATTGACTGCTCATCTTTTAAAGTATAATAATCATAGCATAATACATCTGTAAAATATCTGATGCAGAAAATACATGGCTTTCTTAAGTCTCTCATAAGCTGTGAGCTGTATGGTTCGCGAACTAAAAATTATAAATTTATGTTAGGCTTTAATATATTTAAATTTAAACATATTAGGGAGCGGAGTGGCTCAGTGGTAGACCACTGAGTTGGCACACCGGAAATCCTGGTTCAAATCCCGCTGCGACCATGACTTTTATTTAGTCTGTTTGCAGCCGGAGATGGATCATATGGTATCTAGGATCCTCCTTGGCTCACCCAGCCTCTTTAAAATATTATAAAAACAGAGTACCCAAAATAAGGGGGGAGGGGAAATCTGGCGGTTGAGTGAGGCCAGAGGACAAGTCACCTCCTTGCAGAACCGTTGTCCATGAAATGCTACAGTCTCTAACATTATTGAACCCCAGACCCGTTTACGGGTTGTAGTGGTACAGGTTAAAAAGCTTTACATTTTTAAAAGCTCAGCAACTTATTAGCCAGAGCTGAATTACATAGTGTTTTGAACAAAAAATATTAGTAAAAGGGGGTGGTATGAATGAAAGGAGATGACGGAGTAGAAAGGTGGGTGTTGACAGGTAATGTATTAACAAGGGGGGGGGGAGTTTACTCTTTTTAATGAGGTGTATTATGTGTCTGTAAACCATAGAGAGGTTATTCTTATCAGTCTTGATGTTTAATGGGTTTTTTGCGAAGTTTATGTAGATTGATTCTGCTATGAGTCTTTTGTTGTAATTGGGAACAGTGGCGAGAACTGAGGATTAGTCAAAGTTAAAGCTATGGTTAAGAGTCAAAGCATGTTCAGATAATTTGGAGGCAGATCTGTTCCGGGTAGAGATAGAAGTCTTGTGTTGTGATAGTCTTCTGTAAAAATGCTTTTTTGTTTCACCAATGTAGGAGGAGGTACAGTTGGGGGCAGAGCAAGGTGTACGGCAGACCATGTAGGAGAAGTTTTTGCTTGGAAGCGGGTCTTTTAAAATAGTGAACAGGTGGGATAATTTATTGTACGGTTTAAAACCAAGGCGAAGATATAAGGAGAAGATCTGTATAGGTAAGAGCTGAGAGTCGGCTCTGTTGAATTAGGGAAGGAATAAATAGCATCGCCATGGTTTTGAAGGGTGTCTAACGTTTACGGATGAAGTGGTATGGGAAGTTGTTGGCCAGTAAGATGTTTTTGATTCGTTGGGTGTTGGTTGGTAGGTATTGGGTGTCTGATAAGGACACCCAATACATCGGTGGATGAGGTTTTTGGCTGTGATAATCTTCTGGTGGAAAGGTTGTTATGAGAAAAAGTTGAGAAGTCTGATGGAACGGGGTTTGGTGTACTGGGGATGGGTTTGGTGTACCAATCAAAGGACAAGGAGCCATAGTTATTTCTTACACTGAGGAGGTCGGGAAAGGGGAGGGTGTGGTTTGTTTCGGTTTCAAAGGTGAATTTGAGACGGGGATGGTAAGAGTTAAAGGCAACCAGTATTTCGGCGGTCTACATATTTCTTAATAGGGATTATGTCACGGGGCAACAGAGGGATGATGGAGTCAAGAAGGTCATTGAGTACTATTTTGGAAATGTCTGGAGCAAGGCGATTACCCATGGCAAAAGCTGAGATTTGATTAAAAAATTTACCCTGGAAACTGTGGTATCCAGTGTCAAGGATTCAAGGTAAGAGGTGAGACAAAGAGGGGTATGGGGTTTGATAATTTTCCAGTTGTTCACTATTATACTTTTATATTGTCAATAGGAGTGTTGGTGAATAAACTAGTGGCGTCAAGAGAGGCTAAGATAAAGTGGTCAGGAATGAGAAAAGAGAGTAATTGCTGCTTTAGATGGAAGGAATCTAAACCTATGTCGTAGGTGTTGTGGCTGAGGGTTTGAAGAAAAGGAATTGGGAATTTTCTGAGATTGCTGGACGGGAAGTTATTGTTAAAGATAATGGGACGGAGTGGATATCCTGGTTTGTGGATTTTAGGAAATCCATATAAACGAGGAGATATAGAGTTATAGGGGGTAAGTTTATAATAGGTATGTTTGTTAATTGGTTGGGTTCTGTGAAGATCCTGTATGTGGTGGTTAAATTTGGCCATGAGAGAGAGGGTGGGATCACCGGAGGTGGGTGTATATGTTGACGTGTCAGATAGGAGAGAAACGAATTTGTCAGTGTAGTCCGTTGTGTCTAATATTACAGTCACGTTGCCCCTGTCTGCTCTGGTAACAGTAATTTGTGGGTTAGATTTAAGGAATGAACGAGTAGTGGCAATGTCTTTGAAAAATAAGAGGGGAAGGGAGAGGGGCGACTTTCAAGTTATTGGTTATTAATGCGAATGTGGAAGACTTCCTTCTCATCGTCGGTGACTGTAAAACTGTCATCCCTATATATATGTTCTAAGCTGAGGATCTAGTTTACTTGTGGAGGGACAGTGGTAGAGAATATCTTGTGGACCCATTTCTCGTTACCTGAGTGGTTAATTTTCTTGGCTAATGATCCCGTGTAGAGTCTTGAATTTTGGAAATGTGGGATGGTAATTAATTATCATTCAAGAAGAAAAATATTTATTTTATTACCTATAATATTAATAGATCCTCCCCACCTTCACTGTTGTAGGAGTTTCGCAATCGAACGATTTCATTCCTCACTTCAACCTGTGAACGGAAGGTCAATGCATGCGGCTTTGTATATAGTGGGACCAAATGACAACTAAAGCCGTAGAAACGTCTGAGTGATATCATTGTCTGCAGTCACGGAGGTTTCGTATCATTGTCGAATTATCGGAGAGCCTCTGGCATTGAGGTCTGCATGACAACCACCGTTCGAGGAACAATGGCGAAACAGAGAAAGAAATGACTCGGGACGTGACATGGTCGCCATTACACCACAGGTGCTCGATTTTATATTTCCCTCAATGTCTGAATATGAACAACCAAGGGCGAAATGGTCATGTTCTATATTAGATTGCTTAACCTGACGTCAATATAATTAAACAGATGGTTTGGGCATCTATAGCATAGCAGACTCCCCAAGAAAATTCTCTACGGAAATCAAGGATAAAAGGGGAAACGAGGAAGAACAGATCTACGATGGATCGATGCCGTGAAGCAAGATTTAAAAAACATGGGAGTGAGAAGGTAGAGAGAGAAGGCTCTGCAAGGGATGATGCGACAAAGAGTTCGTTAGTTAGCTAGTGTATCAGTGAAATTATTCTTAAATATTTGAATACAAAATTGGATTTAGCAGATCATCTTACTTCCTTTTATTTTGATCACCAGACAATCTTTCGAAATGGTAGAAGACTTTTGTTCTATTCTGCAGATTTGGGCAAATTTGATTTCATTTATAGAGATGTCTATCGAAAATTTAGTTCAGTCCTATTACTCACACGTACCATAATTCTATATTATATTCTCTCTTATATTTATATTGATACATTTTGTTATGGGAACTTAAATGATTAAGAAAACTATGTGTCTGTAGGTTAATAGAATAGAATAGAAAAATAATTTTATTCTGGGAACAGGTCCCTTAAGAATTACAAAAATTAACAAAATTTAAAGAATATATAGCTGGCCCAAGGGCTACATTATTATAATATTAACATAATAAAGTGAAAATAAATAATAACTAAAAGGTATGTTTTTCATAAATACTAGAAGAAAAAAAAAATAGAAGACAAATTTACAATTAAAAAAGTGTGTGTGTCAGCTCCGACACGTAACTGGAGTTCACCCCTTTCCGTTTGTAATGAATTGTAAATGTGTTCTTACCAATTAATCGCTCTCTACTGATACTTATCATCGTGTATTATTTTCTTTTAATTTGTAAATTATTTTAAATAATGTGAACAATTTTAAGCGAGTGGAAAAATTCCAACAAAAAGCCCTTAAGTTTCCAAACTAAAACAGATATTGAAAATATCGGTCCTGCCTTTATATATATTTGATTAAAATTATAAATATATATTTTTTATTAATGTTTGAAACGTATCGGCTTACGTTGTAGGCCATCTTCAGGGCAAATAGTGGGTTTGGTGACTTCTTACAACACTAAAACTGTCAACTGAACTAATATAGATGTATATTCACGGTTGTGAAATACATCCCAAGAAAGGATATCCTACCGCCCGAGTGCTATAAATGTCAGCAATTTGGGCACATAAAAAACTACTGCAACTACACAGTAAAATGTGTAAGATGCAGCGGCTCACATAAATTTCTGAATGTCCGCGACTAGGTGAACTCAAACAAAATGCTCGAATTGCGAGGGAGCGCAGGTCGCTTCTTATAGGGAATGCCTCCATAGAAAAAAATTAGAAGAAATAGTGACTAAAATGATGGAAGAAAAGAGATCTAAGTAGATCAGTACTAACCAAAACATACCCAAACTAATGACGAATGGAGGGAGCGTTACTCGCGACTTTTATTTAAAACTTGATTTTACTCCTCATAAAATTTTCATACCGCGCGCTAAATATGAAAATCGTTTCTTAAGGAGGAAACTCCAATAAATAGGCTAGTAGAAAAAATAATAATTTGAGTAGTTATCATAAATAATTACTCTGGAATCCAAAAATCAACAGAATACTTAAAATATATTTAATACACCAAATGTTTGTGCATTGCAAATGTTCGTGTTTGTGCAATTACATACCTTATAGATTTATAGACCAGATAGAGGAATTGCCATCTTTATCTTTTAGGACTGTAAATCACATCATTTACGCCTTACAGTAAACGCCTTACAGTCCCCTTGAACTTGGCATACAAAACTTGAGAGAACAATAAGGGCACGACCTAAATACAGAGCTCACCATAAAAATCCATATTTGTGTTGGCGTGCTGGAGCGGCGATAAGGCTCAGATTCAGGGCCTCACGAAGATCTGTACGTGTTCCTGACTTATGCATGAGTGCAACAGTTAACAGTTGGACATGGCAGGGTATGCGCTGCCCGGAGCCTAGGGAATATGTCGCTCTGCAGTTTAGCTGGGTGGAAGAAGTACTGGAAGCAACAGGGGTATGGACGTGCTTGGATAAAGGTGAGTTAGTCATCTTCACGATGTACCAATCAATGAAAACACAAAAATATTCCGTCAGAAAATCGAACTCTCATTGGGAATATTGTCATCAGTTTAAAATAAGTATTGCAACATTTTGTTATAAAATTCAGGGAATGAAACAAAAATATTTTAATTAATATTCTTTTCTAGATAACGTATTAATGTTTTTCATGTAAATGAAATTTCGTTTCTAAATTCGGAACTAACTTCAACATAACACTAAATTATTTTCTACAGTTAAATTATCTTGTCATTTTTCAGATTTTTTAAGTTTACTTTAGCCCTTCTCACTACGCAATAATCTTAGTATAAAAATTACGTCGTAAACAAACGGCTTCCTGTCCTCCTGTATCGTTTAATAACATCCCGCTGATTCCTGTAGAACAGGTCCGGTACTTAGGACTACACCTTGACAAAAGATTAACTTGAAATACTCATACTAAACTGAAACGACAAAAAACAGCTCGCCGTTTCAGTCTACCTCAACATTCACTAGACAAACGATCTAAGCTCCCAATTAATTTCAAAAGACTCATATACGTGACAATCATTAGACCCATCTGGACTTACAGAATAGAGCTTTGGGGCTCCACTAAGCCATCGAATTCCTCTCGTATTCAATCCTTACAATCCAAATTCCTCAATGCTCCTTAATTTGTTACGAACAAAGTAATCCATAATGTCCTAAATGTCCCGTTTGTTGCTGATTTGGCCCGAATCCGATAACAATCTTTTCATGAAAAACCTAATTTCCACTCAAACGCACTATTTTCAAACCTCAAAAAATAAGAAGGCCTCGTGACCTTCTAAGCTGAACTTTTTATTAGAGTACTACCACTGGGTAGTATCTCTACTTGCTTTTGTCTCTGTACATGATGTATCTTTCACTATATTTACTTGGTATATTCTGTATACAGTTGTAAATTTCAATAAATACATTTTTTTTTTAAATGAAGTAAAAAATCATTTAATGTAATGAAAAAACATGCAATAAAAACAGATTATTAAGTACCTAACATATAATGAAAAATATTTGTTTTTAATAACACAAATATGTAAAGAATATATATTTTTAAATAGAAGATGTAGGCTGAACGAGTCTACGTGCCTTTTATTATTGGTTTCTTATGAAAAACATCTATTAGAAAAGAAAGAATACAGATATTCCTAAGTCTTGAGTCTTCACTTGTTGGCAGCCCTAAATGCTGTCGGAGTGTCAACTTGGCGAAATATTCATCGCCATTGCATATTAGCAGCAAAGTTTTTTCAGTCAAGGCTTTCTGCCACCTGCAATGAATGGAGCGAGTCACAACCCATAAACAGGTCGGGTCAGCCACACGCCTCACTAGAGAGAGTACTGCTCCCTAAAGTGTACTGCGAAAGGAGGGGCTCCCGCAGTACACATGCTTGTTTAATGCATGTACGTGTTTTTGTACAGACAATATAAATAAGTAACCTAAAGTAAATTAATATATTCTTTGTTATCTGCACTCTAAAATCTAGTATATTTACAACAAATAAAACTATGGAAATCAGAGAATCCTAGGTCGATCTCTTCAAAAATTGTTCATTTTCAAAATATTTAAATGGAAAGAAAGATTTATCGTCTAGGCTACCTCACCCGTTTTCATAGATTTCTTCTTTTTCTGAAAGATCACTAATTTAGTCGGCCATAATTTATTGTAATCAATATAATTGTTTAACATTTGAGGTCTCATCTTTACAAAAGTTAAAGGAATATATGTATTCCGATTAACATTTCTTTTTTGTTTCTCATGCATATACATACAGATATCCTAGAGAGAAACCAAATAAAACAGGTCGATAACAGACAAGAAGCAGTAAGGTTTTCACATACAAAGATAGGCAAATATATAAAGTAGGAAGAGAATTTAGTGAAGGCTCTGAAGGAACCGGGAGATAATATGAGGCTCAGGATGGCTATCGAAAGCCTGTTTTATGAAAGAAAAAGTAATGTAGTGAGGACGCAGTGACTCCGCTTCGGCAGAATTCGAAACAATCATTCCCCCACTGCTTTTCCTTGTTCTTGACGTACAACGAAGCCAAACCTAGAATGCGATAATTTGAGCTACATAACCGAAGGCCAGTTAGCTACAATCAAAACTTAGCGGATGACCCGTTATTTTTGTAAATCAGTGTAACATATTGATCCTAATAAAGGAGTTTGTAAAAACAAAGCTGCAGCTAAATGAGAAAAAATGGAGGTAATGAGAATAAGAAAACGAAAGGGATCACGACATGTATATCGCCCTTGTGAGTCGGAAAATGACAAAGCGTTGAAGAGTTTCAAATATCAAGGAGGGTATCTGACTGAAAAAGGGGCCTATCGATAATCAAATCAAAAAGGAGCTTCATTAATAGAAGAGAGGTATAAACGAAGACAAACGTGGCTCTCTACAGAAACACTTAGATTTATTCCTACACTAATTCCTATCGTGCTAATCCATTACAACAATACACAAAAGCCTACTAAAGAGATCTTATCTGCGATTCCTTCGATTAACAAAAGGTATAAACAGACGGGACAGAATTCGGAATACCATATAAAGTAAAGCTTTCGAGACATTGACATAGATATATAATCAGGATGGATGAGAGAATGGCCAGCACAACCTATGGATATACAAAGTCAGGATGGTAGCAGACAAACAGGAAGCTCAAGAAGAAAATGGGAAGGAGGTATAAGGAAAGCCTTCATACCCAAAGGAATGAATTGGAGAAGAAGAAGAAAATTGGCCGGAAAAAGAGATGTTTGGTCCAGGTTCTGCAAGGGCACCCTCAATCGCAACTGGGGTTGGCATGGGGTTGGCGAGGAAGAGGTAGAAAGAGAATATGCATTACTATTCTTCATCATCGTTTTAAATGGAAAACAGAAGTCCAAGATGTGATAGTTGTGTTGAGTACAGACTTACTACAGTATTACAGCATAAGAGCCAGCACTATCTGCTGCCCCATTGTGTAAACTTTTAAGAGAAAAAGGATTGATCACGGGAACGAAGTATCTTATAGATGTAAATTTAAATCGGAGAGTAGAGTAATTCCTTTATACCAGGTGGGCTGAAAAGTTCGTAGGCTGACATATAATTGGTGTTACTAAAATTAAATCTATATGATTTTTAGTTAGTACTAACCATCGAAGAATACGCGTATGGATTTGAAAGCTGTCGGAAAATTGGTTCATGAGATATATCATTGTGAGTGAAGCAAAATTTGTTAATGTGAAAAAGTTCATAAAAATGAATTTCATGCAAGAATGAAGCTTTGGTTAATCATGGAATAAAGTATTGTTGAAGTCATTTTTTTTGTTTGATAAACATTATTCGGACGAAATCAACTGTTAAAAAGTGGTTAACTAAATTTAAACTGGGTGGAATCAGCACCGAAGGCGACATACACAGTGGACGCTCGAAAGAATCTGTAACTGACAACAACTTAAATAAAGTTATATATTATTAAAAATAACATTTATTTCGACATGCTAAAGCTGTGTGCAAGATGGCTGCCGCACAACCTCACAATAGAGAAAAATGTTCAACTTGTTGCTGAGATTTTTTCCGTCAATATGTGCCAATGGATCCATCACTACACTCCAGAGTCCAATCGATAATCAGCCGAGTGTATTGCACGCCATAAACCGAATCCAATGGGTGGAAAGATGCACGGTCGGCTAGCAAGGTTATGGCATCAGTATTCTGGGATACACTAGGTATAATATTCATTGATTACCTTAAAAAGATCCACACCATCAACAGCGATTATTGCATAACATTTTTGAAGCCTTCGAAGTGTCAAATCACGAAAAAACGACCCCATTTGAAAAATAAAACGAGTTGTTTCAATGAAAACGATAGCAAAATTGCATGAATTATGTTACAAACTGCTTTCCCTTCTATCGAATCTGGCCACCAGTGACTCTTTCCTGTTTGTAGATCTCAAAAGAATGCCCATTGGAAAGTCATTCAGCGCTAAGGAAGAAGTAACCTATTTTGAGGCAACTGAGAAATGGTGCCATAAAAATGATATCGAAAAATTGAATGATGGCTATAATCGTGATGTCGCTCTCGAAGGGAATGATGTCAAATAATAAAATCGAATTTTACTAAAATAATGTGTTTTACTATGTTAGCCTACGAACTTTTCAGCCCACCTGTTGTTATACTTTTCTTTCTGTTGAAATATTCTATGCCTTATTGAAAAATTTCCACCATCAGTTGAGGCACCTTTATCCACTTTTTGAATTTTAAAAAGTTATAACAAATTTTCCAATCGTTGGAGAGTATATTATATTGATTGGTATCTTGGACAGTAGGGCGATCATGTTATTCACGGTGAGTTTTCCCTCATTCATATATTTTTATAATTATTTCTTCTGTATTTGCTAATTGTTTTCGTTTTCATATCATGATTTGACTTCTGGAGGAAGTATCACCATTTTTTGAAGACTTTCGACTTAAGCATTTTTATTTTTATTTTTGTGGTGGGTGAACAATGCCGAAAATAAAATTCGTGCTTAGAAAATATTTACATAAGAAGTATATCAAATACTTAATAACTTCTTTAAATAATTAAGGACGCCAATTTGCCAATCCTTATTTATTTCCAACGATAAGATACTCCAAAAACACGAGATTCTGTGTCGCAAACCATAAAATATTTATTAGAACTTATCTATTTACTCTGTGCTGATGGGTTCTCGATAATCACCAGAATTACGATGTATTAGCATAACTTCTGCATCAATAACTAATAATGTTGACACATTGAACATGAATTAGCAGGAACTGTCAACGTCTCCTTCAACCTAATCCAATTGCATATTTATTGCTTCATGCATTTGCATATAACCTGTATCACTGCAAACCATAAAGTGTCTTGGGTTCAGTATATGGTAAGGTCTGTACTGTTTCCAGAACAACGGTTGTGCAGGGAGGTGTCTTCTCCGAGATCACGCTCAATCGCCATATTTTTTTCTCCAATTAAGGGGGCCGAATTTATAGAGCTCGCTGAACACTAGGAGGGTCTGCAGATCCAATGGAGTCCATATATGGCTGTTAATAGATTAAATAATTTATCTGTCACAGCCGGATTACAACTCGGGATCCTCAGCATAGCAACTCAAGGCTGTAGCACTAAGCTATTCCTATCAATGATTTATTTTCATAAGCACTGAAATATTACATTCTGCTTAACTCCCTCAGTTATTCGAAACGGTTTTGAGCAACGAACTTTGAGCAATTTATATTTTAAACTTTATTGATTAGATAAATTAATTTAAGTATTTAAGCAAGCTTTCTAAACTATTTTCAGTTTGAATAGGCCATCATTTCAGAAATGAAATAACTAAAGAAAATAAATATAGGAAAAGATTATTTTTACTTTTGTTTTATCATTCCATGTTCTATGCAAATATGTATATCAAACAAACTTTTGAATTTGCACCTGATCCCATAACATTACAGAACATTCTTATGTTTTTTTTTTTTATTTTTTTACAATTTTACTGACAGTGGATCTGCTGATTGCCAAATCGTTGTATTTGACAGGTGTAGAATAGAAAAAACAATTAATTAAAAAAAAATCGATCCTTTTTTTTTTATTTCATATTTTTCCGAAATGATAAGCCTTGGGTTTTCCTGGATGGATTGGGTTAATTAATGAAAGTATCATATTTATGAAATTAATTAATACTTAATTAACTTAATTAATACTTAATTAATTAACCCAGTACTAGTTTCGTCTTGAATAATAATAGTTGACCTTATATATGTGTGTAAGAAATTGGCCCGGGTGGGGGTAAAAAAAAATTGCTCTGGAGTAGGGGGAAATGTTTATTGGAAAGCCAACGTTTCGACCCACATTGCAGGTCTCCAGCGCTGTCAACGGGAGGGGGGCCCGGTGCTGCTCGTAGGTATATCACTACTATCACTAAACAATCCCCCCCCCCTCCGACAGCCCTGAAGAAGACTTGCAATGTGGGTCGAAACTTTGGCTCTCCAATGAACGGTTCTCCTTACTTGAGAGCAATTTTTCGACCTCCACCCAGACTATTTTCTTTCACCAGTACTAGTTTCGTTTCTTTTACAAATACCATCTAGACTAATTTTAATTTTGAGCTCCTGAGGGGAATCTAAAATAAATTATTTCAAGAGAGCCTTTATGATTTTAATACTCAGGCTTGTAACATCTCCTCAAGTTTATTTTATCAATAACCTAATACCTACATCTGAGGAAGTAAGAAAGTTGGTACTTAGCCAAGGAAGGGTAAGGGATGGATTACGCATCTGTCTAATATGGTACGACTAATATGGTGAATTGTCCAGGTTACTTGACAGTCGTCCAAATTACCCGTACCTATACAGACATGCAATTAAAAAAGTAATATTAATACTGACATTAACTTACTTAAGTATAAAATAGTTGAATGAATAATTCTAATGATTGCATAAAATGGTTAGGGGCTGCAGTCAACGATTACACAAAATAAGTCATTCCTATTTATTGACTCCATCCCCAGATCATTTTATTAACTTACAGGATAGAAGTGTAAAACACAAAATTGATGTGCTGTTTTGTGTGACATCCATCCATGAAAACACATGGACACCCTAAAAGGTTCAGAGACTGTCACCGGGTATTACAAAAATTTCCTCAGCAGACTGTGTTACAACATGAATCCCTCAGAACAAACAATCACTTCCGTCACGAACCCGTACAATCAACCAGCTAGTCTTTCAAAGCGCCAACGAGAATATAAATTGACCCTAATCTTGCAGATATGGTTATTGCAAACATATTCTGCAGGTAGCTAATCAATGTACCAAATCATATATTGTGTGTAACATGTTACCAATGTGAGCTGTGTCTAGTGGTAAAACAACCTACTAAGCCCAAGATCGCAGGTTATATGGCCCTAATATTTTTTAAAGGGAGTAAAAATCCTTGGTCATGCCGTCCTTCGGCAGGGAAGTTAAACGAGTGTCCCGAGCATGTAAGATGTCACGTACTCGTTAAAAATACCTATCCTAATTAAACCTGGATAGGCAAAATTTAGAGCTCTCAATCTAGCATCGTCCTATTAGCCATAGCAGCATGAAGCGACGTTGAATAAAACACAACACAAAGATAATCATCTCGGTAAAAAAGTTCCAATAATAATACTTCATTATCATATAACTATTATCAGTTTCATGTATAGCACATGCTCAATTTCAGTGTTTTAATTATAGATACAGATATGATATTTAAGGTGTTAGGTATCAAAAGCTGATAACTCCAAAAAATCAAAAATTTACATTTTTAATAGTTTCGTCAAGCAATTTTGTCAAACTCGATTCTTTGCCGCCGCAATTCTCATAGATTTAGTCCTATTCTGAATCTGAAATGTTTGACCCCATACGTCTAATTTCTGCATTACATCCGCGGTAGTGTAAACTGTCTTAATCGCAATGTAGAATTTATATTTCGAGTAAGTTATAGATTATAGAAACTTTACCGAGATAAGCATCATAAAAAAGTGCAGGGTGTAACAATCTTGTGATATAATTGCATTCACGCCATCCCGTTGCGTGGAGTGAAATTAGCAGCTGATATGTATCTAGCTTAAATCAGATGCATTTTAAAAATTATTATTTATAATTGTTACTTTTAATTATGTTCGTTCTACGCATTAATTAATTTTATTATTACATATGTGTAGATATAATATGTAAATATAAAATACACCCTTCTAAATATTCGTAAAACTACTTGTTATTATAACACATTATTAAAAAAAACACATTTTGGATATATATATATATCCAAATATGCTGGCAGAAATCAGCATTAATTGAACCATCAGTATGGAAGATGGATACATGAGGTAAACGTAGAAGGTACTTGATATACGTGGAATGGGACTAGTTAAATAAATAGGAATCGTAATTATCGATCGTATGGGTCGATTACATACATTTTTTATGACCTGCTATTCATTCTTACTTTACATTACCCTTAATATTTTATCGTATTTATTTTAAAGACTATGCTACCCCAAAAGCGAATTTAATAAAAACAAAAACATTGAACATTCTTTCATATATTTATATATATATATATATTCTAATGAAACATTTTTTCATAAATAACAAAACTTTTTTTCACTGTTCGAGAATGTCCTTTTACCATCGTTTATTGTAATTTAACTAAAGCATTTTTCTATCATCAATAATAATCATATTTCAAGTAGTTACAATAATAATCATATTCATATTACCGCCACAACATATATATATATATATATATATAAATATGCTGTGGCGGTATATATGTGTGTGTGTGTGTTGCGGCGGTAATACATTTAAAAATATAAGTATGTATTTAAAATAAGTAATGTATTTAAAAAAAATACATATTTAATATTACAAGAATATCCGCGCGGGAAATAAAAAAAATATTTTTATATTAAGTGCTAATGAAAGTTAAATTTTTTGGATAATAATTTTCCAAAAAAAAAGTTTTTTTTTTAAATTATTGTTTCTTTATTTTTGTTTATTTGTGCCATTGGCACTGAGTAGGCATTAATTGTTTTGCTTTAGGCGTCGTTAATGCCACATCAAAATTTCGTTCGGAAACGAAATAAATTAAATGTTCATAAGAAGTATTAACACAGTCAATGTGGTGGTGTTACCGTTCTTTGATTCTTAGCATGATTTTGACCATTCGCAAACTATTATACTTCATTTCAACTACGTCAAATCATAAAATGAATTAAACAAACTTCTAAAAATAGTATTTGTTTCCATTTAAACACTTGAATCTGTAACTGAAAAAACTATTTTAATTTTATCCATTCCATAGTTTTCTATTTTAAAATACATCTTTTTATTTCTCTAAGGGCATACCTACATGTGCTATAACATAAAATATTCGTGTGTGGAACATAATGGTTTTGTAATATTGTTAGTAGTAGTAATAACAAACGTAAAATGGATTTTTTTTAGATGTGGTTACATTATTCCGATTCAATTCAACTTGAATTTTCTATCTAGATATGGTTACTCAATTGATAGTACACCAATATACCTATGATTAATGTTAAACATATTATTTTAACAATTCTGCTTTACTCTCCTAAAGAGAAAATACTTCTATCTGACCTCGTCAAAATGGCATTCAGTGAGCTTCATACCTATCCAAAAGGAGATCGATTTTATTGAAGGTAGCGGAACCTAACCAGTTATTGCTTATATTATAACTCCATTTCAAGCAAAAGATTACGAGAATGACAGGATTCCCTTAGTGAAATTTATCCCCACAATAAGATTTGACTTAAACACTTATTCAACGGGGCTGCAGATAAATAAAAACTATTTAAATAATTAACAATGATAAGCATCACAATTATTAAAATATCGATTTGTTAATTGTTTATTGATGTTAAACTGTTTTCATATCGATCAGGGTCATATTTGCACTGCCTGTAATTAGGTCACCCTTCCTGGTAGTGTACAGCGTATCTTATGATATATTGCTCATATTAACTCAATGGTTTTAATTTTTATATGAATAGGGTAACAGAAAGCCGCGCATTTCTGAAAGAAAAGGGGTAATTAATTAAGTAGAAATATATCACAATAATACGAAATGAACGATAAGCTAGAAATATATTACAATAATACGAAATGAATGATTAGCAACAAAAATAGTGGGGAGTTTAGGTTAATACCGATTAATAAATGTACATGTAGAAATATCCTTAATCTCTAGTAAGCCATTATCCACGAGTTTTATATTTCATATTTATAGGATAATAGGGAAAACCACATTTAAGTCAATTAAGACAAATATACATTTTGTCTTGAGCCTTTTTCTGCTTGTTATAGTATTGAAGTATTTCAAACACTTCCTATGTACCTAGTATCATTATAACAGATTCTGAAATACGTATATCCAAATTGATTATTTTATCACTAATTATTTTTATACCACTGTATAATCCTGGCAGTCACTCACTGAGGTAAATTTGATTTTGCTATTTGTCAAAAACTCGAAATTAGATCTCATTAATTGTCATATAATGTCAGTATATTACATTTACTGAATGCTTAGTATGTGCTTTCATGTGGGTCCAACATATTGGAAATCATCATTTATGGTTTGTTATTATTAAAGTAGGTGGAACTATAATTTAGACAAAAGGCTATGTTCTTTAAAAATAATTTTTACCAACCTTATATTAATGATACAAGAACCATTGATAAATTTGAGAGTCGGTTATATCATACTCGTAATTACCCTTCAGATTTAGAGATTACATTCCTCCAACATTTGCTAAGCCATTAGATTGGCGTTACAGTTTTGGGATGAGGGTGGTAGCAGTTTTATAATAAGGAGTGAGTGTTGAGCGTAGCTCCGTCTATTATACTGTGTATTGAACGTAGTTTTACTCTTCTTTTGAGATCTTTTAATTTATTAGGAGCTTTATCCTTATAGCTTGTCATCTTTCTCATATCTCCATTTTAAGAGGTCTAGTGAGTTCCAGTGTATAACAACAGTGAATGAGTTCTTCTGTCTGGTCTGCATGCTCGTTACTTGCAATGCAAATATGACTCCATAATCCATGTCAAATACACTCAGCATCCATAGCCTAGATGCTATAAGTTTAAATTGGATAGTAAATACTAGAAGTGGTAGTGGTAGATAGTTTTAACTCTCCAATTAACGTAATGAATCCGAAATTGCCACAATAGTCTTCTTAACGGTCGATTTCTTTTAATATTTTGGGGGATTGCATATCCTTTTATTCTCATCAGATTAGCCATTCTAAACCTTCCCAAACGCACAACAATGCCTATATCTGCCTAATTTAGGAAAACCCTTAATCCATCTTAATCTTCTGCATTCTCCATCAAAACGGATTGGGCCATAGATGTTGGAAGTTTCCGGATTAAGATTAATCCGGATCGTCTCATTTTGCATTACTTTCTACCCCATTACCAAATACTTTGTCTTTTGTTTCGGCAGAGTATTGCTGTTGGGTATCTCGCAAGATAAAAATTTCAAAACAAACAACTCACTCTGTGGCCTAATATTGCATGGTATATAGCACCATTCGAAAAAAAAAAAGATGTATATATACTCAATTCTTAAAGTTAATAAATATTGAATAGATATTAAAACTAATGAAGCCATAAATTTGCAGAAGGGGTGATTTACATTAGCATATTTACTTATTTAAATACATTAGAAATAGAAGTTTATAGCTTTTTTTCTTAATACTGTTGACCAGAATTTTTTCTACTATTATCAATAGCTGAACATACTAATTGGTATATAGCACGCTTTATTATATAAATATATAGGTACATGCAAAGTAGATTTTGTTAAATTCGTAGAACTCTCATTTTAGTTAGATTTTAGTATTAAATACAAGCAATAGTTTTGTCAATTTGTTAAATCAAACACCCTCCCTATAAAACCACAGTTCAATTAAACTCGTGTTGCATACTAATTACTTAAAATGGCCAGGAAAACAGTAAAGGGCTTTAATCATAGCGAGCTAGGACCACAATAAGTCAGTTAATTGGTTGCCATCGATTGAGCGAGCTACATAACAGTTTCACTGTTACAGTCAACAATCGACTTCTAGGATTTCCTACAACTTTGAAAGAAAGTTTTTGTTTTTTACTTATTTTTTGGTTCATCGGTAAAGTGGAAACCGGATTCATAATATTTTAATTACTCTGCACACAATAATTTTAATAATGGTTCGGTTGGTTTTCACCACGTTTTAAGGCTTCTGATTTCTAATTAATTTGATTATACTTTTTTAATTTTAATCACATCAACTATGCTATTTCATATGTTACTATTCTTTTGCGGGAAAAGGTTAAAGAAAATCTTATAACTTAGATGTTTGAAATTCTGTGATAATATTAGATTGGTATTATATTCTTAGTTATAAAAAAACTCGATTATAAGCAATAATGCCCTAGAAGTTGGTTACAACTTCATGTTTAGTGAACGGGTAGTAAAGAGAAAAATATCAGAAGTATGAGTTCTTGTTCTTCTTATTTTACTTCCTCTTATACAATCTCTAGCGTCGAGGAGCCTGGAGGCTATTTTGTTTACTTTGAATAGATTTTCTGCCATGCGGGTTATTATCCGAGCGATGGAGTCCCCGTACCTTCGGGACAACTGGTCTCCTGAATATTAAAGTCCCCTCAGGAATAGACCCCATGACCGGGCTATACCCCATGTTACTGGGTTTCCCCCAACGTGGAGGACCGGACCTATGGCTAATTGCAGTCAGATGACTGGGTCATGGGGCCACCAACTCCTTAATCCTTAAGTATGAGTTTACTAATGTTAATTTGTAAAAAAACAAAAAAATAATTAAAAAAACTTTCACCACAAAAACCGTGATGGGTCTGGGGTTCAGTACATCATAGAGACTTTACTGTTTCTTGGACAACGGTGATTTGTCCTAAACGCCAGATTTATCCCCTTTTTGTGGCTACCCACTTGATAGAGGCTGGATGATCCCCAGGAGGTCCTAGATCCCATAGGTTCCTTCTCTAGCCGTTAACAGACTAAATACAAGTCTACCAGCTAATCTGCGGGATTTGAATGCAACCTTGAATGGAACCTTCAGCAACCAGTGATCTACCACAGAGCCACTCCACTCTCTCGTATTGAATAATATAAATTAATATTTCTATGAATACAAAAATGACGGTTGAAAAAGAATAAATAAATTTATTAAAAATCTTGTTTGATATAATAAAATAAAGTTAATGATAAAGTTTCCCCGCGCAAAAACATAGAAAACAAAGGCAAACGCACTTGTAGGCAACTCTCTGTTTATCCTCAGTGTACCCAGGCACTGAACTAATTGTTGAATATTCTATTGGGGCAACGCTGACTACCTCATCAGGCGGCAGCTGGCCGTTTCTAAAGTTAAACCTTTGTCGATTTTGTTGTGCTAGCTGCTTCAAGTATACACGCCTACAGAATTACACGGATTTTAAAACTATGTATACATGGTCTTAGCACTCGTGTATATGATGTAATGTGTTCAATAATTTCTTAGGTAAATCTTAGCGGGATAGGTTAGTGTGCAGAGCTGCTGAAATATAGATCAAGGATTCGATCCGGCTGTGGAAAATAAATTATTTATTCAGCTAAAGCCGTGACCAACCCTGTGGATCTTCAGATCTCCGGTGCTCTCCCTACCTCAATAAAATGGATAACCTTATTAGAGGAAAGTAAATTGAGTTATGCATGATCTCGGCCACTTCAACCCCCTGTGTGACCATTGGCTACTCTACCTAGTACTGGACTTAGGGCCCAACATGAACTATATTGGTAAACAGTTTTTTAAAGTATATTGTTTCGTGTCAGCCCAAATACAATCATTCCCTAATCATCTAGCAATGTTTTGTGGTAACCCTATTTTCTATCTAGGGAAAGAACACTGCCCAAAAAGGAAGTGTATTGTTATGTTACTATCGCAATATTGACATCGTGGCGGCATATCTTGACTAATTAGGTGAAGGTGGGTCAATATTGAATGTCCAGTCCTGAGCTAGCTTAGAACCACATCCTCTCTGCGGATGTTGCCAATAGAGGATTTACTTATCTCATTATAATTTTAAATTAGCTTGGACGATTCCTGTCTCACATATCCCGCCATTTCTTTAGAATGATTTCTTTCAGGCGTCCGTGAGAGTTCCATAGTGTTAATGAGGCCTTATCACGACCAGGGGAGAGAGTGCCTTTTTTTCTCCTCTGTCTGCCATTTCATTTCTTCTTATACAAACATACCAGGCGCTCATATGCATTGAGCTGATTTACCACCATTATCTATGACCTTTTCTATTTCCAAGATGTACCTTACCTTTTTCAGATTACGGCTAAAACGCCTTATAGGAATGCATCATTTTTCCTAAATGATACATTCATATATCGTGAAAATATAATTTAAACATATTTACATATCGAGTGTTTATGCGCAGACGAACTTTATCATTAACTTTATTTTATTTTATCGAACAAGATATATTAAACCATGGTGTAAATTATCATGAGTTTGGATGCTCTTTCAAACAGTTATAGAGCTCAATGACACCTAAAACCTAAAGCACAAACATTTTGATGATAAATTAGTTCCATCTGCAACTGTTATGACTAACACTTAGACTCATCTCCATTACCGAATACCTATACAAAGGCCATTTTCACCAAACTTCTCGGAGTTTACTTCGATTAAACACGTATTGGATATTGGTACTTAAGATACTACTATCAGAGGTCATATTGTAAATGTAAGATTAGGAAAAAATCCCTCAATACTTAATACTACGAAAACCAAAACAGTTCACAGAAGTGAATAGATTCTGACAGTTTAAATTGTTTGAAATGTATAATGTTTTGTGATTTATTCTGACACTTATTTTTTGTTTTACAATTTTTCTTACTCTACCTTGTATTACATTATCAATACCTATTATATTGTACCAATTATTCTATTGTTCCAAGGTCTCACATTAAGATTTATGATTATAATATGATGCATTAAAATATTCTCAATGGGCAGTGGCTAGTTTACCAATGAAACTTCAAAAAAAGAAACCTACGTATTACTTATGGGTCTGAAATGTAATTATGTTTTATAATAATCAAAAACGTTATTATAAATCTATAGATTATAAATTTCATTTTGTCCCTCTGAAGACCACCTTGAAAATTTAGAGGTTTCTGACTATATTCTTCAAGAACCAATTAACATCATACCAATTGTGGTTGGAGGATGAGAAACTAAAGGATGACACTTCTAATCCGATTTTAATAAAAAAACTATTTATCATTATTAATATTAACAGCGTTTTATAATAGGACAACTTTCAAGGCTATCGACGTGGTTACAGATACGAAAAGAGTACTTAATTTTTTTTTTACAGTTCAATAACCAATTTAAGTTTGAATTTGAACTTAGTCTCCATAGTCTAACATCTAACCATAATTGGATAACGAATGTGAAAGGTAACATTTGATAAAGTTACCAAAAATGTATTGAATATGTTGTTAAATAATAATTAATTTTCACCTAAGGTAATGAGAATAATATCAATGGCATTTAATAATGTAGATGACGATGTGAAAAGGTGGTATGTGAAGAATTTAGAACCTACCAAGAATTATTTTCCACCATTTTGTTTGATAATCCCTAGTACGAAGTGGATGAAGATTCAATCGAACTTGCACCATACGGAGCAACATGTTGCAAATATTGGTGATAACCGATTACTTTGAAATAATTACACTTAATGAGACTTTTTTAAAAGAGAAGCTGTAAAAGCTGCATAGAAGACTTCTAAATAGAAGCAAGAAACCTAGAGATGGGGATTGAACCAAGCAAATGAGAACATCGGAGAACCCAAATAGAATTCTTGTTTTCTCTCTCTTGATTATTTTTATCTTAAACTTGGCTGATCTAATCTTAATGGACTTGATAGATGCCAAAAAATGATTTCTTATGACTTATTGTATTAACATCGGATCATGGATATAGAAAACCGATTCAGAAAAATATAAAAACATTGATTCGTTTTCAATTTAAGCTAGGATATGGTCCCACTTTAATAAACGATGTCAGAATCGGAAATATACAGATCAATTATACCTGCACACTAAATTGGCTGATGCAAAACTGTAGTGAAAGTGTCTTTCTATTTAATGCTATCGATTTGTCGCATAAATACTTTAACATCTCATCCATACAAAATAAGACCTTGGTATGATATGACGATATCTTTATCAGTTACCAGCCTTCAAGAGCAGAGCTATCATTAACTGACCTCATAAGGACTGACTCTTGAAAATAATATAAAGATAAATTATTAAAAAAAGTTCAATTTTCATCAAAACGTAAGTCCGGAAGTACGAATTCCGTTAGTTTAAGCAAGATGAATATTTTAACAAAAGAAAAGTGAAGAGTATTCTTATGAAGCTTAAAGAAATCCTAACAAAGGTGCTTAGGAAGAAGACCGTGAAATTCTTTGCTTACTAATTGAGCATGTACTTAGTTGTACATTTCATTTTTCAGCTCTGCCCATTAGGTTCTATGGTGGTAATCATGTCTTGCTTAGATCGTATTACAAAAAGTGTTACTTTTATATTCTAATAACGAAACGAGTTTACTAGTGAGTTTTAATTTTTTTTTTCATATCTTGTTTGAGCTCTCGCGAGACAGTTAGGACCTCTCGATGAGAGCTCCGAAAAAGATAAGGATGAAATAAATTTCTGATTCAATTATACCAGATCGCATGTCATTTTGATTGTAACTTTTTATTAAACTAATAAAATATATCAATTTTCATAAATTAAATAACTAATACTTTTGATAATATAAAACAATTAATTAAATTAAAGAACAACTTAAACGTTTTTATAATGAGAAAATGAAGTTACTGGTATTAACTAAATTATGAACAACTAATTAATAACAAAAATAAAACAATTATTTTTTAATCTTTCGATAATAAATTCAACTCTATTAAATTACAAATAAATATTCTAAAGGGTTACTACGTCATCTGGCCTTGACATATCTGATAATTATACTTTCTACAGATTCAATTAATCAAAGTATTTTCCTAATAATCTCTTAAGCAATTATTTTTAAAAAAAAGCTGCATTATGCATAAATAATAAATAACTGCATGATTTCAATATCCCTGCATTACGATAAGGATATGATGAAGTAAGGCGAAATGAATTATTTATGAATTAATCAGTGTCAGCTGAAAAGTTCTTAGATCAACTGCGAATGGTCCATTGGTTACAACACCGTTCCCCGAAATCGGTGGTAATATTTTTCCCAGCTTGGGCTGCGGATTGTCCAAGTTTAAGGTCATACAAAAAAATACACGATAATTTCGTATTTCGATGGTCCTATTTATATAGTAAAGACTGTTCGTTGAATTATATTGTTAGTAAATATTATCAAAACTACAGAGGATTAGTAACAGCTCATTATAATCGGTAGACATAAACATAGTAAACGACAGAAATCTACAAATTCCACCTTGAATTTTGAAATTCCCATTTGAATTATAGAAATTAAGATATAATTTATTCCAACAATTTTAACGTACATTATTTTTTTTTTTAATTTTTAGCTTCGTAATCGCCTACTGAAAAACTCCTACCACGTTTCAGACATTATTCTATGAGGATATTATTTTTAATAATTAATCTTTCTCGATATTCCTGATGAGGGCACCGATTTTGGTAAAAAGTTGAAAAGGTTTACCAATATTGACAAAGGCATCAAAGTTATAGCGAATCCTCAGAAAACACAAAAAATTGAACTGATGGAAGTGTGAACTGGACGATTCATAGAAGGAATTGTATGTCCTCTGTAGACTCTTCGGCGTTTGCTGTCACTATACTGATAGAAACGCGACTCAGCAGTCAACATTACTACATTGCAGTAGATGTCCTCTTCTAAGAGTTCGCTGCACCAAAAATATCTGAGCTTTTGGGGCTGTCCCTGCGACGTCCAGCTAGCAAAGATAAAGGTCCAGCCAAAGCACCTTCATAATGCTTGAACTTGATAGTGGAGTAAAGATGTGGGATGAAATCAGGGTAAATCAATGGTCAGTTAATATTATGAATCCCTTTTATCTGTTGAATCATACGCACCAATAAATGTCACCTGTGGTCTAGTGGTTAGCGTAACAAACTACTAAGCCCAAGATCGCGGGTTCGTAGCCCGACAGGTGACCCTAGGATTTTTTTGAAGGGAGTAAAAAAATCGCCGTTCTTAAGGGACGTTAAACGGGTGTCCTCCCGAGCCTGTACGATGTCAGGTACTCGTTAAAAATCCCTATCCTAATTAAACCTGGGTAGGCAAAATTTAGAGCTCCCACTGTAGCATAGTCCGATTTGCCATAACAGCATAAAATTACGTTAAATGAACAAACCAATAAATTTACACGACCATAACAAAAATGTGTTTTAATAATTTATTTTTCGATATAAGGAAAATATTTAAAATGGAAAGTGAACAGTATTAGCACTATAAACTGAATGAATTAGGTGACTATTAAGAATTGCAGGAAGAGTTCTATAACTGTGAAAAAATATTTATGCAATTTGTTAGGGGATTTCAATAACAAGGTTCCTCATAAACTGTAAACATTTTAATACATTATTATAAATATTCAAAATAATATTGCAATATATGTGTATATAAAAAAGGAGCTCCATCAGATAATTTATTCTCTTCAAGTAATAGAGCCTTGTAATAATCTCTTTTTATTACTCTGTAGAAAGCTAACCGGTAATATCGTAGTTAAATATTAATAAAGAATAGATATAGGACTGAAAATTTATGAGCAGTTAAACTAAACTGAATTGTATAGGGACATTACAATACAAAAGGCAGTGCGTGTTAAAGCAGGTTCGATACTCCAAGCTATCGACCACCGTGCAATTTCCATTCTTGGCTTTTTGCTATTTCCATTGTTAACAATTGCTTAAAAAAATCTTATCATCATATAGTATCATAAACTCCGCTTGACTTTTATTTCCTTTCCCTACAAATTACACAACAAGGAATTGACAAGAAATACTTATCCAGGTAGTATTAAATAATACCATGTGGATATAATTTGTAATTTCTGTATGTAACAATATAATTCAATAAGATAATAAAAATCAGTACTATTTGGTATATAAGTATTAATATCATTTTTTCAACATTATTACAGAGGCCGAGATTCTTTATTCAATAAATAATATCCAATGAAACTGATTCAAAATTCAACTATTTATTATGTAACTATTAGCTTAATCAATAAGTTAATTAATGGAAAATAGTTGACTGGATAATTCAATCAATCAGTTAAACTATATTAAGTTAATCAATAGAGAAAAAAGATCTGATGACAATGTTGCGTCAAAAATAAATATAATTCTATTGGGAACAGAGAGACAGAGAGGTGCTCTGTGTTTTTATAGATATACGTGGAAATGATTTTAATATATAGCAATAGAAAAAGCTACCAACAAAAGCATAAGATAGATATACCATATCTCTAAGATGAATCCTAACAAAGGCATCAGAGCTACGTAGGGACATGATTCCAAATAAAAGAAAAACATACACCCTTAGGAAATACTAACCACTAAATGTTATGTAACTCTAGGACATTCAGTTTAACCAGCGATTAGTACAAAAAAAAACAAGCATAGAATCAAATTAAATAAAAGGGTGGCTAAAATCTTAAAACTTACTTCTACGTTTTCTCTCTCCGAAAAGTATAAATTAAATATCAACCAAAGGAAAACAACCATTGCATAGTATCAATCACAGTATCACTTATGCTGAAAGAAAAACCTTTAAAAATAAGAAATGAGGTTGAATATTTCTTGTTCATAATATTCATTTTTTATATAATTACATTGCTTAATTAGGTGATACACTCAATGCAATAACTTATTATTTATTACATAAAATCATACGCTAGGAATAACTCTAGATCGACAACTAGAACAGAAATACCTAATAAAAATAATAATGGGGGAAAACAAATGTTTTATTATGAATCTGTTAGAGTTAATTTAGGGAAAAAAATGTTTATATAACTGTATACATTGGAATAACTATATTCCAAGTTTATTTAATCTATGATCACAATCAGTAACGTCGTGACCAAAACTAATGGATTTCCTAGATTGAGAATGCTTTTGCTATTATTAATTAGTAAATCAATATAGAAAGAAGGTGGATTGCAAAGGAATAACGAGAGCAAACCGATCATGCACCACAGCAGTGACAGAGCTATTGCGGAATTCTTTACTCTTGCGTTGTTAGCATTTTTGTCTTTCGTATTAAGATTTAGGTCACATTCAGGAAGAAACAACACGATAACAACTAGTAAATTTAGTAGGATAAGACATTAACATTTTAAAGATAAAATAGAAGAGAAAGACCACTTTATTTTAATTAAAGTCTCCTTAAGTTACATAAACTATCACCTACTTCCATCCCGATGTTAAAAACTGTATGGTATCAATGTGGACTGAGAGGTGTGGAGTTGATATAATCCGTAAATAAAGCAAAGCCCGAAAATGGTCCCTTAATATTTGTTAAGACCAAGGCAAAGGCTAAGCCACTTAATATGTAAGCTTCTGTATACAGCGGAACGAGCATAACGCCTTAAAATGCTGTTGTGTAAAACAAGGTTGCTTTAAGTTTATTTATGTTAAACGATAAGGTATTTGTTTGTAGTTTTAAGAAATTTAAGAGGGTATTAAAAAAAAAATTAAACACTTCGGAGAGAAAGATTCTTAGAAGTGTATAAGGCCTAAACAAGGAAGGAAATAGTTTTCGCATAAAGAAACAATCAAGAACTTAAAGACCTATATGGATAACCTGATATAGTTTCTTGTTTTAAAAAGCAAGAGAGTTTCTTGTATTAAAAAAAGCAAGATTAAAATGGTTGGGAACGTTCACAGAATCGATAAAAAAGGCTCCCATAGCTGATCATGGAGGGACGTCCAGATGGAGAAAGAGGAAGAGGCAGGCCTAGACTGCGATGGCTAGACGATGTGGAAGACCTTAGGCTCCTTGGGGTAAGAACTTGGGGAAGATCGGTCAAAGTAGAGGAAAATTATCGAGGAGACTAAGGTCCTCAACGGACCATAGCGCCGTGTGATTATGATGATGAACATGAAAAAAAAAGTTATGTTACATACACCTTTTCATACAGTTTTTTTTTTTCAAACGGTACTAGTGAGGTTTTAAATTACCTATAAAACATGATTTTTTACTTAAAAAATAAAATCAACAACTATATAATTAAATTTTAAAAAATGTAAATTTATTTATAAAATTTTTGTTCATATTAAATTTATTATTCTTTTTATCTTACTCAAGTCACATTGAAGGCATGTGGAATGTTCCACGATTTTCATAGTTTTATCTAATTGTTCTTCGGAAAATGGATTGATGCATGAGTTCAGAGATTTTATATGTATTATCATTTTTTTTCGATTCCCAGGCATCGATTTCATTTATCATTAAACTATTTGAAGTTCTAAAGTATGGCCCATTCCAATTCAAAATAGAACACAGTTATTTCTAAGTTTCGAAGTTTCACTTCTGTCGGGAGTACTCGTTAATGTCTATTTGATTTTTTTTTTTTTTTAACAAGGTTTATTTTATTTTTAATCTATATTTTTAAGTGCTATTTTGTAGGTCAATCAAAATTTAAGGCTGTAACATATTTTGTTATCGCCAATTATATAAATAGAGAAAATTAATTAAGTAACAGTACTTCTTTTTTGGAGAGAAGTACGCTATTGGTATTTGCGAGGTAGTGACCTCCTGGCCTAGTTGGAGGCGGAGGCCAGCGAGCCCGAAGAGCGATGGCGCAGGCCCGGGGGCGGCAGTCGAGGATGAGATGGGGCCGAAAGAAGAGGCGGACCCTGGTCGAGGAGGGCCTATTCCAGATCGGGGCACAGGCCTACCACATCCTCCTCAGGGACCCACCGCCACCGCAGCCCCCGGTCACCAGGCCTCTTCTGCTGCTCATACCTACCCCAGCCGTCAATAAGGTAAGTCTCCGTAAGAGGTACTACTTTTGGTGCTTCAGTTATAGTTATAGCTTAATAATAGCAATCTACCAACAAAAAAAAAAACCTGACTAACTCTAAGCCATTCTTGAATAAACCAAGCGATTCTTGCAAAGTTATGCGTCATTCAATAAAAGAGGATAATTTTCCGGTCGTGGCGGTATAATGTAAACAAACTAAGTCACATGTGATAGTGATATCAATGAACCAGATCTGATCGTAAAAGGTGAATCGATAAGGTGAAACCCTTTTATTCACCTTGGTAAACATGACATCTTTCATAAAAGCTAATGTGAATAGTCAACTCGATAAAATTTAATATCTTTGTTTACACTTTTTAAAGCAACCAGTACATCACTGATTGCTTTTACCATTTTTCGAGTATTACATTTTACAAAAATTTTATTGAATCTATTATTCAATAAAGCGGAAAAGTGGGGTGTTGGATAAAATTGCTTGACTATACCAGCCAAGAATGTGAAAAAGCCAATTTTTGAAATTTGAGGTCATTCAAACATTTTGAGCGCTAAATTGGAGAAAAAACGTACATTTTAGAAAGTTAATAAAAAACAAAATAAATTGCAGGCATTAAACTCGGGTGTTGTTTTTTTTATCACTGGTAAGCAAGATAATTATAATTTTTTATTGTTATTTTATAGTGATTATTTAAATATTTTTATTATGAAGAGAAAATATTTGTCGGGGATCCCCGGCCAGGACAAATCTTTTCTCATCAAAATAAAAACAAGATTAAGATAGCTGAAAATATAATATGAGGAGCCCAGGACGGCTATGTGAACAGTTCAGGATCAAAAGCGGATCACTCAAAATAAAATAAAAATTTACTTTTTCACATTTTCACATCCTGGAATCCTCATATAATATTTTCTGCTATCTTAATCTTGGTTGACAATTATAGAAAAAACTGAGTTCAATGCTTTTTAAATAACACTATCATATACGATTTTTGTCTGAGTATTTATTTGTTTTTTCTCCAATGTAGTGCGCAGAATATTTGAATGATTTTTTTTTTCACATCTTCATTCTTCGTTATTTTCGGAAACCCAGAAATCATTTTGCACATGTATGCAACAGTATTTCATTAATACCATCCCGTTCTAGGGTATGTCCATAATGTTCTCAATTATTTTGTGCTTTTCAAAGATCAACAAATCCTCTGTTGAAGATATTCTCCCGCCACGATTAGAACAAGCGGGAGGCAAAAAAGGAGCAATTGCCCTGAAACGTAGAACTCAGAGTGAATACTATTTTTTTCTGGTTTCTTTTATTTAACTTTAAAATTATCAGTTTAAAAAATGATTTAATTTTACTAGAATTTCTAAATTGATTTTCTGAATTACATAACAAAACTGTTGAAATTTATTGGAGGGTAGCCAATATATGCAGAACGGCTAACTTAAACTTCGCCCATGATATATTATCTCCAAAATACTCTACCACAAAAAGGAGATATCGTAAAGAACAATACTGAATTCTCGTTCAATCACAAGAACTGTAAATACTGAATATGGAAGAATAATTAATTAGTCACCAAAAAAGTTTGAAATTAGTGGAGGGAAAACATTTTGAACTTTTCTTTATGGAGAAGAAATTAAACTAGGTTGAGATAAACAAATAATTCCTAAAATTGTAAAACTATTATTAAAATAAAAATAAAATTAGAATCCGACGGTTCGTCTCACGTTCTATAAACTATTTAATAAACAAATACAACCCACGTGCTTGGTCAATAAACAATCTATGAAAATGTTAAAACAATAAATAATAATTGGAATAAACCAGATAATTATATATATTAAAATAATAATTTATTCTTGTTGACTTGTTTATTTTAATTTTATATATTTTTGTATCTTGTTTGATCAAATGAAGAAAACAAGCAACCTAAGTTGAAACGTCGTTTAAGGAAATTGTTTTTGACCACCACACAGACCAGTTTATTCTCCACATTTATGTGGCCAACTAATAATTATTCAAACAATTTTGTTTTGTAAGTTTTGCGCCCTTCCTTTATAGACGTCGCTTTTTTTTTTTTAAATTTGGTATTGCCTTTATTTCTGTAAAAGTTCTATAAAATTAATAATAACTTGAAATGCCTTTGAGTTCTTTCATATAAATAAATGAAAATAATTAAAAATGTTAAAATTTATAAACAAATAATTTGGATTTTTTTTTAATCCTGAAGACGATTTTCGTTAATAAATACTATTATAATCAATATTATTAATACACTAACACTCTACTAATAAACTTATGTTCTACCTCGCTTCCGATCGTGATGTTTGGGGCATTTAATTATTGTTATATTTGAATAGAATAGAAAAATAATTTTAATCTGGGACCAGATCCCTTAAAATTAACAAAATTTAGTAAGTACATATCTGGTCAAAGGTTATAATATAATACTTACATAATAACTTGAAAATAAATAATAACTAAAAGGTATGTTTTGATAGAGAATTTGTAAAAGTAATACAAAAAGAAAAAAAATAGCAGACAAATTTACAATAAAAAGAAATAGGATAATAGAAAAATAAATGACTAAATAATAGCATCTAATGATATAAAAAAAAATATCATTATGAGTGAGGAATATTTTCAGTGATTCATCAATCGATTGTGTTGAATATAGCTATTAAATTTTTATTGATTAGAGAGCTCCTGTTTGAGAATTTAGAAGATGTAGGAAAAGTTTTGATTTAAATGTGGATAAAGAAGGCGTATGACGGATATCGAGTGGGAGTGAGTTCCAAAGAGAGATAGAACGGGCGAGAAAGGAACGCTCAAAAGTGTTGGTTCTATGGGAGCGGATATAGAGATCGGAAGGGCGAGATCTTGTGCCCTGGGATTGGATAGAGGATTTGAATTGTAGGAGACTATAGATATAAGATGGGAGCGGAGAGGCTCAGTGATATAGCACTGAGTAGCCATGCCGGAAATCCTGGTTCAGATCCCGCTGCAGGCAGTTACTTTTATTTAGTCTGTTTACGGTGGGAGATGGATTATATGGGATCTAGGACCCTCCTGGGGCTCACCCAGCCTCTGCAAAATATTATAAAAATAGGGTACCCAAAATAAGGGGGGAAACCTGGCGGTTGAGCGTGACCTAGGACAAGTCACCTCCTTGCAGAACCGTTGTCCATGAAACAGTACAGTCTCAACCATGTACTGAACCCCCAGACTCGTTCACGGGTCGTAGTGGTACAGGTTTTACGTTTAAATAAAAATAGCTAAAAAGATAAATAAATCTGAATTTAATTGAATGATAAATGGCGCCAACCTTCATGTGATGAAATTTTTGCTAATTTATTTTATAGAATTTTAGTGAAATATTATTTATTCACGGTAAAATGTAACAATAGTTATAGTCAATAGAAAAAACATTTATGTGTTTCCCTTAACTTCTCAATTAATTACTACACCAAACGAATTCACCGATTAGCGTGCGTCGTGGAGTAAGAAATACTTCTTTAGAGTGCCCAGCAATTTGTAAATCAATATTGATTAATATTTCACCACAACTTCTACTCCCCTCTATATTATTCTGTTTATATTTGTTTTGTCGTTGATACGAATTTGTTTTAATTATGTCACTTTAATATCCTTAGTTCCAACATGAATGGAATAATTTAATAAACGTGGTCTATTAGAGTAAAAAAAAGGCTTTTGATAGCACCATCCGAAGATACCGACATAACACTTCCATTTTGCCTTGGCGTCAACATCAAGAATATTGAAGGAATCTCTATATATTTTGTCTACCAATGATAAATATATAATTAAGGCTTTGGCATGGGAAAAGTAAGCCATGAAAAGGTAATTTTACAGGGGAAGCAAGGTAACTGATTTCACAGGCAAAAATGTAAGTTTCAAATGGAAATTGTGACTCCCACCGTTCATAAAAACTAAACCACTCCTAATTTTGATTCTCTCCATGCTATTGGCATGATTAAATATCACACTTTCAATGATGGTGATTTCTATTGACAATAACTATTGTTACATTTTACCGTGAAAAATAATAATTCACTAAAATTCTATAAAGTGTCTCTTCAACTACCACGCACTTCGGCCTAGAGAGGCCCATTGTGCTCGAGTCCTAAAAATCCCTATCATAGGTCTAGGCTTATGAGATATTTTAGATAATCTTTAAATCTCAGTTCTTGAAGTTCCTTGTGTCCTCCAGGGCCAAGGTCAAATGTCCTCCTTTGACATAGTGCTTTACATTCAAAAAGAACGTGCCAGGGGGTTTCGTCTTCCTCTGTGCACCATCTGCACCGAGGATCTTGTTCAATGCTCAGTCGATGCATATGCTTCCTGATTTTACAGTGCCCACTATGGTTTCGACCATACTTTTGAGGTTTGTTCTCGACATGTGAGCGGTTTCTTTCTTGATTTTCTCAGAAAGTTTATCATTGGGATCCTCCATACAAAGTTTAGTGGGCCACCTCGTCACCTCACCTCCCGACAGTCTCTACGATGTACTGAACCCCAGACTCCTTCACGGGTCGTAAAGGTTACAGGTTTCAGGTTAGATATAAGATGGATGTGGTGAATTGATGGTTTGATATAAGTAAGAACCTAGGAATTAGAGTCTGCATATAGGCGGCCTCTTAAAAGCCTCTTAAACTCATCGTAGAGGTGGGACACATGAGACTTCCTCGGGGCGTCGAAGACAAATCGAAGTGAACAGTTCATAATTTACCTCAATCTTTCCTCGAGCAAGATTTATTCTACTCAAAATCAGTAATAATTAAATTAAGATTTTCTAAATCGGTCCAGTGATGAAATGGTTTTATAGTTTATAGAAAGCCATTTAAAACTTTAAATTAATGAAATGAGAATTAAATAAATTAATGTTTAATTAATTATCCAAATAGATAAAATTACGTTTTAAACTTCATGAGAATGCAAACTATTTTGAATTTTACTTAACTAAAACTAGTCCCATGCACATCTTTCAGACCAGAAACCGGTATTTTTTATTCAACTAAACAACCTTCAAATTTTCCAAGTGAAGAATACAACAATATTATAATATTGTAATTTTTTAAATATTCAAAATAGCAATATTCAAAACTGAAACCTGGACAGAAATTCACTACTAATTTGTAATTACCATAAATGTATGGAAATAAGCGTCGTATATGAATTTCACAGACAAAAATATTCACTTAGGTTAGCCTACGTTCATTCACCTTCAACAACACAACTAAAATCAAATGTTCTTATAATACGCCGGCAACATTAAATTATATAAAAGCATTTATATATAATACATAACAACGATTTATGTCCGTCAAAAATTAAATTCGAAATAGCATGATATGAGCTCATGATAGGCAAGGGTATGTATTTAATCGGCCATTTTGCTATTTAGCCAAAGGTCATTCATTGTGTGTGTATCTTTCTGAGTCACGAACATGACATTGTAAACTAACACTTTTTTTGACCTTGATAAGTCGATTTTTCAATTCTACAGGTCCTGCATATTAGTAATATACATCAAATCGTAATCAACCTTTATGTGTTTGTTGTGTTATATATATATATATATATATATATATATATATATATATATATATATATACATATGGTCATATATATAAAAGTCAAGAAGCCATTAGGGTAGTTCAAGATATCTACAACAAAAAATGCATGTCAAGACAGACGACATATTCGCCATTACAACACAGTCATAACACCAACAGTCCTTCCTCTTACGAAAGTGAAACATTGTCACTTAACAGAAAACCAGAATTAGAGGAAATCAAAAAGATATAGCCAAGTTGGTTACAGGCTACAATCAATCAAAACAACAGAAACACTCATTGAAATTGACATTAGGAAAAGACGAATGAAATTCTTTGGACACCTCACAAGATTACCAGAAAATCGACTGTCAAAAAGAATATTAAATTATGTTAGCTCATTTAAGAATTCAACACCTTGGCTGGACGAACTTCGAAAGAAACTCAAAAACGCGAACATATCTGCAACGGACATTTTAGAAAGAGATACCTTCAGACCCAATGTCAACAAGTGGGAAGTTACATCAGAGCAACCAAAGCAAAAGCAGTGCAGACAGAAGTGGTCGGAACAACGTAAACAAGCCTTCTACGAGAGAATGAAAGCCTATTGGAAGAACAAGAAGAACCCAAAGAAAGCGTGTTTGAGTTGCTTGCTTAACGTCTTCCACTATTGGGAGAATAGGCTAATAAAAAAAAAATATATATACAGATAAATTATTTAACCCTTATACACCCTGGGGCTCATCCAGCTTCTATGGGAGTGATCTCGGACAAATCACATCCCTGCATAACGGTTATCTTTGAAACAGTGCAGTATGTCTCTACTCTGTATTGAACCCAAGCGCTTTGTATATATGTAGTGGTACATGTTATATATATATATATATATATATATATATATATATATATATATATATATATATATATGTGTGTGTGTGTGTGTGTGTATACATGTATACTTAACCTTTAAGTATGGACGTGGGGTATACAGTTCCCCAACGGACTATGAAACGTTTCTCAAAACCTGAATTTTTTTCTTAAAATTTTAATTTCTTTTTACTTTTCCTAAAATCAATTAATGATTAAATTTAGCAGATAATAAAATTTATTGAACTATTAAAACCATGAGAAAGTCGCTGGTTGAGGCACTGAGTAACCCACCTCCCTATAAACGTAACTTTTCTCCCTTCCTAGTACCGACGGGGTATGCATGATTTATCGTGCATCTAGGGTCTGAATTAGGGAACTACACAAGTGTGCAACTCTTGTCTAGAACCAACATGCAAGGATTGTTCCCAAGCGCTATGCAAAACCTGTGCGAAGAAATAGGAAAACACAAACTGTTGCAGCATTTTTTATTATTCTTTCTTTTCCAATTCCAAACAACATATTTGTATTACTTATACATCCCTTTTTTAAATTATTATCAGTTTTAAAATTATTAGTTTTTTTCCATAAGTGTTTTTAACCTTTATAATGAATTGTAACCATTTAACTGAAGTTTTTATAAAAGTACACACTTTTTTTCTCAAGATTATTTTTTTAATGATCCAACTATCTACATGTCTAAAAGAAGATTTAAATAATTGGATTAAACTACTTGAATTTAATTTAAATAAAAACTTTAGTATACATGTTTAATTATAATGGCTGGGGTACTCAGTACCCCACCTCCCAGAAGATGGAAGTTTTTTCACCACCTTTCGTAAAGGTTAAGCCAAAGTCTGTTCAGCTTTTATTAAATAGTTTAATTAAATGTATCAAATAATGTATAGATTATTCTATAAAAGCATTTTGGAAAAGTACACTGTGTCCATACATCTATTACAGATTCATGTATAATTAAAAGTAATAAGTCGAGAGTTTATCTACAGAAAATTAAGATAAGAAAAAAATGTATAATGCTTATTTAATTTTATAGTTATACCGATTTCCTAATACTTGCAAATATCTCATGTCACGTATCTTACAAAAAAAAAAAAAAAGAGGGAAAGGGGAAGTGTGCAATTGGCATTAAATGGGTTAAAATATCTATGATAAAAGTTTTGTGATATAGCAGATCATATGTATCTCTTCCTGGGACGAACATAGTAGATCTGTATAGTAGGTCCCAAATGGGGAACTCATGTTTGGTTTGTGACTTTGAATTGGTAGTTGGATTTGAAAATATTAATTCCTACACTCTGTTGAAAAAAAATCAAACGTTTGGGCCAGAGCAATGGCCACTAGCTTCGTAGTACAGTGTGTATCCGAGAAACAGAGGTCACTACTGACAAACAACATCCAAAGTGTTTGTAGAATTAGATTAATTAGTTTTCTTATACTAGCATGCTTTCCGAGTTTTGAATTTGCCAGCTAAACCCACAATACAGCGTTGCATTGTATGGTTAGCATTCAGATGATCGATGGGGAGTTTTGAATATTTTGGCTTCATTATTTTTTAACAGGGTTTGTCATTTTTCAAACGGTAATTTCTTTGATGATAGACAACTTTTAATGTAGAAATAGATTTTCTTCAAGGAATAGCCTCCTTTTCATCTAATAGTGGCGATTAAAAAACAACTACAATTGAAATGACATATTAAACATGATATCATGATAATGCATAATATGTTTAAGTATATATTTAATTTTTTATTGTTTATTATAATTTATATTTGTCGTTCCACAAATCGCATGACATCTATGTATCTTTTTTCTTTTTTTTTTTTCTTTCTTAACCCCTTGGCTTTTATTTACAATAACATACCAAGATTAATAATGATACAGGGCATCTCTTGTACTGCACCAGGTGCATTTTAATTATCTTGTATTCAATTGTCAATTGATAATTGTGCATTCAATTATCTTGAGATTAATTAGATGGTAGAAGTGGGGGGGGTCTAGTGATGGGGGTCACTAGTTCTTTCTGATTGAAGTTTGTTAGTAGTTTACCCAGTCCATAATGAGTGTCTGTACATGTGTTTGCCAGCGCTGAAGTCGGCCTGTCGGTGTGTGTTGAATACTGGGTTCGTGCAGTGTTGAAGGCTATCAAAGAATTTGATTGAATTGATGAATTTGATGTATCCTTTCATCCATTCCATTGTATATCTAATGATCGGATTGATATCTGAGTGTGCACAAAAAAACTACACACTAAGAAAAACCTAAAGGGAAACGAATTTATAAGCAACGATCTGAATATATACTCCCTTACCTATTAAATAAATTAATACAGAGATATGCAGAGATGACACGTTAACACAATAACAAATACAAGACTCCTCAAGACAATGATTAATAAATACCCACCAAGAAAAAGAGATTTAGGAATACCAAGAAGAAATGGTCGTTATAAGTTTGGGATAATCGGAACAGACAAGAGCAAAATCCCTGTTGGGGGAAGAAGAAAGATTTTAATTTATCTCCAAAAGGGAGAAATTTAGGAGTTACCTTGAGTTAAAAGATGAAATTGGTATAAGTACATACGTGATATATCCATTTCATATAAATTAGTGATTTGTTGTATTTGAGGAAATCAACAGTCATTTTTCCGTCACAAAGTTCTACTCTCACCATTCAATTATTTAGAATAACCATTCTTATTTGAATCTTTAATAACTAATGTTTTTAATACATAAAATTTAGGTACTGAAAATATTCTATTTGGGTTACAAAAAAAAGCATATTCAAACAATGGGAAGAGAATTAACTTTCTTCCTCTTATCAATTAAATAATATACTTATCATTGAATAAAATTGAATCGAGAATGAAAAGATGCAATTTTAGTTATTAAGTAGAATATTTCTGACTTAGCAATAGAACTGAAAGAAAAATACATTTTCTTCTTACATGATTGATTTTTCATTTATCTTAACATTTTGTGTAACGAGTGTAAGAAAAATTTTAAATTTCACAAAATAGAAACTACTTAATTATGAATTTTTCGTAGTAGGTTTAATCTACCAAATTGACAACTGATCCAAATAAATACTTGAATTGAGTTGTCATATAAAACTTCTAACTACGTGATCTAAATGATCTAACTAGAAATTTTAGGCTTTTTGATGTTACCAGCCGAAGATAACAAAATAACAACAAATTTTAGTTATGTTATCAACAATGCTGAAGGAATCGTAAAATCTTTTTTCTATCTATAATAAATAGATAATTAAAGCAGAAATTGCTCCAATATGACCAGTATCATGATGCCGGGTTCCCCTCTCCCTGGCTAAGGATACAATTAACAAACTGGCCAAGAGGAAGATAAAAACGTGTTGGGATAGAGCCAAGATAAGGCCCACTAAACTTTGTATGGAGGATCCCAATGATAAACTTTCTGAGAAAATCAAGAAAGAAACCGCTCACATGTCGAGAACAAACCTCAAAAGTATGGTCGAAACCATAGTGGGCACTGTAAAATCAGGAAGCATATGCATCGACTGAGCATTGAACAAGATCCTCGGTGCAGATGGTGCACAGAGGAAGACGAAACCCCCTGGCACGTTCTTTTTGAATGTAAAGCACTATGTCAAAGGAGGACATTTGACCTTGGCCCTGGAGGACACAAGGAACTTCAAGAACTGAGATTTAAAGATTATCTAAAATATCTCATAAGCCTAGACCTATGATAGGGATTTTTAGGACTCGAGCACAATGGGCCTCTCTAGGCCGAAGTGCGTGGTAGTTGAAGAGACACTTTATAGAATTTTAGTGAATTATTATTTTTCACGGTAAAATGTAACAATAGTTATTGTCAATAGAAATCACCATCATTGAAAGTGTGATATTTAATCATGCCAATAGCATGGAGAGAATCAAAATTAGGAGTGGTTTAGTTTTTATGAACGGTGGGAGTCACAATTTCCATTTGAAACTTACATTTTTGCCTGTGAAATCAGTTACCTTGCTTCCCCTGTAAAATTACCTTTTCATGGCTTACTTTTCCCATGCCAAAGCCTTAATTATATATTTATCATTGGTAGACAAAATATATAGAGATTCCTTCAATATTCTTGATGTTGACGCCAAGGCAAAATGGAAGTGTTATGTCGGTATCTTCGGATGGTGCTATCAAAAGCCTTTTTTTTACTCTAATAGACCACGTTTATTAAATTATTCCATTCATGTTGGAACTAAGGATATTAAAGTGACATAATTAAAACAAATTCGTATCAACGACAAAACAAATATAAACAGAATAATATAGAGGGGAGTAGAAGTTGTGGTGAAATATTAATCAATATTGATTTACAAATTGCTGGGCACTCTAAAGAAGTATTTCTTACTCCACGACGCACGCTAATCGGTGAATTCGTTTGGTGTAGTAATTAATTGAGAAGTTAAGGGAAACACATAAATGTTTTTTCTATTGACTATAACTATTGTTACATTTTACCGTGAATAAATAATATTTCACTAAAATTCTATAAAATAAATTAGCAAAAATTTCATCACATGAAGGTTGGCGCCATTTATCATTCAATTAAATTCAGATTTATTTATCTTTTTAGCTATTTTTATTTAAACGTAAAACCTGTACCACTACGACCCGTGAACGAGTCTGGGGGTTCAGTACATGGTTGAGACTGTACTGTTTCATGGACAACGGTTCTGCAAGGAGGTGACTTGTCCTAGGTCACGCTCAACCGCCAGGTTTTCCCCCTTATTATGAGTACCCTATTTTTATAATAGTTTATAGAGACTGGGTGAGCCCCAGGAGGGTCCTAGAACCTATATGATCCATCTCCAGCTGCAAACAGACTAAATGAAAGTAACTGCCCGCAGCGGGATTTGAACCAGGATTTCCGGCATGGCAACTCAGTACTCAACCACTGAGCCATTCCGCTCCCACTTAAACGTAACCTTAAGGTTAATTCTTACTTTACAGAACATGAACAGTTATTATAATCTAAAAATCAACATATGTATATTTGTTAAGGTTAGATTCACGTATCCTCTGCAGTAGCGACAAAAATATTAGATAGTTGGAATATTGTTATTGTGTTTCTAAGATTATCAGAATTATATGAAATGTAATACTCATTAGCTCCAAAGATTTCTTGCCCCTTTAAATCATTTTTTGTTGTAATAACTATTCCTGATGGGGTTCAGATTTTTTATCACATTTTTGTTAAATTTATGGAAATTATAATGGAATCAAAGATTTTAATTTTGGTCGATCAAAAAGTTGCTGTTGTTAGTAGCAGTTCTGTAGGAAATAATATATACATATATAGTGTGGTTCGGATAACCATAAGTTCAGATAACCGAAATTCTCTTGAAGGAAGGAGAATTCTAAAACCCAACAAACGAACAAAACAAACCACGTCTGTATAAAATTTTTTTTTGTGTTGTACGTAATTTCAAAATACATTGGTTGAAAAGATAAAACAACAATTTTACATTTTATATTTCATTATAAATATAATTAAATATAATATAATAATAATAAATATAAATACGTGTACGTAGTTAAAAAAATAAGGCTAATAAAAATATGTACTTATATAGCAAGATTTATTATAGTGACACAAAAAAGTTGTAATATTTGTTTTTTCCAATTTTGGATTCCTCTTCATGGCTGAAAAGTCACTATTTTAGGTATATCAGTAACTATTAAGTAATAGTTCCAGGAAATAAAATCTCAGTAAATATAATTTATAAGAATATTAATTTTAATCCCTTTAAAATAAATTCTTTGTTGAATAATATAAATTATGATGTAGAACTTAATTTTTAGAGAGCTCCTAAAGGAAGTAAATACAATATACAGCATATGTGCAAGTAAATACTGTAGATAACTAACGTATCTAAATTGATGTAAAGTAAGATCAGGAAAGAAATTTTTTTAGGATTCGCTCCAATTTTTCCTGCATTAAACACACTGTTTGCCTAACTAATGGCTCCAAATAACGAATGACCAAAACCTTTAGAGACGCATTACTCCTCGAGAAAAATACTTCCTATATTGGTCCTGTATCAGTTACAATGCACTAATATTGGATATTCTTCTCTGGAAATAATTAACGTAATTTTAAAAAATAAGAAAGAGCACATATTCCATTTCTTATTTGGTAGATAATATATGGTAAATATAAACTTAAAGTAGATAATAAACGTTCAGAAATTTAAACAAAAAAGAATTAATAAAAAAAAAACATTGAAGTTACAGAACTTAAATTCTTTTCTTTCATTAAATAGAAGCTTGAAAATTTTGTTATGTTTAAAGAAAATATAGAAATACTGAAGAAAAAAAGTATCATCAAAAACGACTCTAATAATAAACAATTTCGCTAATATGAATTATTTAAACATATTAATATTTTAAAATCACAAAACTAAAAGAAAATTCGTACTAATATTTTGATGCTAATACTTTTGTGTAATTCGTGGAAGTTAAGTGAAAGGAATAATTAAAAAATCACCGAATAGGTATTACTTAATCGCAATATCATAAATATGGGATTTATCATCAATCATTTATTTATTATAGGTAGAAAACAAAGTTTAAGATTCCTTTAATGTGGTGAAGTATTTAAGAACCGTTTCTGACAGAAATTCGTGTAATAATACTCATTTATGCCATTTGTTCCAATTATTATACATTTATGAACAATATTTTAAAACAGCAAGGCAAAAAAAATACTTTTGTGCTAATATTTTTCTATTAATAATTTTGTGTACTCAGTGAAAGTCAAATGAAATAAAAAATAAAAAAAATCACCAAATAGTTACTAAGTATTTAATCGGAACACTATGATTTTGGATTTTTTCGTAGTAAAGCAAAATTTTTAACAATCTTTTTGACAATTGTTTATTTATTATAGGTAGAAAAGGTATTTTAAGATTCCTTCAGTGTAGTGAAATATTTAAGGATCGTTTCTGACAGTAATCCGTGAAATAATAAGCAATTATGCCATATATTCTAATTATTATATATACATGTATAAATAATATTTTAAAGTAACAAAACAAAAACTTAAATTAATAATGCCATGAAATCCCCCAACCAATCATCACCTTCCTACTCCTGAGAATCACATAGCTTTTCCTCAACCACATCAGAGGAATAGCATAAACCCAGTCCTGGTTGAGTAGGAGCTTATTAACAACCGTAAGATGGAACGGAGAGTTACTTCCAAATTGACAACAATTTACAAAATATTTCTGAGTGACATTATTTTCTCCTTACGAAAATTATAAATCAATAAAAAATTAAATAATAAAATTATCAATTAAAAGTAAATTATAAAATGTGATCAAGCTATAAATTAAAACTATAATCTCACCAAAAGATGAAATAATCAAACTTCATCATTTCGTCAGTCTCAGTCTAAACTTAATAATTTCAAATACTTTTGGGTACAAAAACGTTTCTAGAATGTATTGGTTTACGCTGCTGACAGTAAGGTTCGAATTTGATATAGCTTTTAAGAGTTGTAAATTTTATATTGAATCTGAAATAACGTCTGAAAGCTTCCATTCCGAAGTAACGAAGTTAATGTGGCTACCAGAAAAACGGCTATATTGAAACAGAACCGACTAAAAAAAATATATATATACTTAAATACATAGATGCCTCTACATGCCGCGTGGGACAAGACACCTGAAAAAAATGCTAATTTCAATCGCTATTAAGAAGCCCGATTGTTGAATAAAATAATTAAATTTAAAAAAACAATATTTTTTTAATTAAAAGATCCCGTTATATAAAAGCGATACCTTTTTTTATATCATAAGGACCCCTTTTCAAGATTATTTTTATTATATTAAGATCTCCATCCCTTCAGTTTTCTAACATTTTTGTACTGTGAAGTTTTTTCACCCGATTAATTTACCGGAATTCGTCTTACACGTTTGTGGTCCTAAAGAAATTAATTAAATAAAAACATACATTTATTTAATTATTCTTAACATCTTAAACCTCAATAGGGACACCTTAGCAAAAAAGTAATACAAATGAAAATTAATTTTCCATCCTCTTTGTATTACCATAGCGAACTGTTAGATCACCATACATTTTAAAATTAAAAACTTCTCTAGCCGAGTTAGCGACTTTTTGGAGGTGGTAAACTCGTAGGCTCGTGTCAGCAACATGCTCGAGACTAACGACAACTAGCGGCTTATGCATGAGTTATACGATCTCATTTATTACCAAGTTTAGTTGAAAGATTAAAATTCCATTGATAAAAAAAATCTATCAAAAAAGTCATTTGATTGTTGTGCAATCGATACTAATAATAACTTAAAAGATCAATAACTGGTCGAACTTTTCGTTTACTCTAAAAGATTTTATTTACCATAGTTAAATGTCTTATTTTACGATATGATTAAAAGTAAAAATGATCTATGTATTGTTAAATTTAACGATGATAATAAAATCTATATAGTTATATATAGTAAAATCTAAATATGATAATAAAATCTATGTAAATGCAGATAAAGGGTTAAATAATATAACTATATATATTAATATATATATATTAGGGGCGACTTGTGGCCTAGTGGTTAGCATAACAATCTACTAAGCCCAAGATTGCGGGTTCTTAGCCCGGCAGGTGGCCCTAGGATTTTTTAAAGGGAGTAAAAAATCATTAGTTACGCCGTCCTTCGGAAGGGACGTTAAATGGGGGTTCCGAGCCTGTACGATTTCAGGTACCCGTTAAAAATCCCTATCCTAATTTAACCTGGATAGGCAAAATTTATAGCTCCCACTGTAGCTACGTCCGATTAGCCATAGCAGTATAAACTCACGTTAAATGAACAAACATAATTATTATCATTTCAATTATATTATTGATATTTTGTATTGAGCTTGTGCAGCCCATCCTATTTTTTAATTAATAAAAAAAATACTTGAAAATGTGTATAATTATTGTTTGGAGTGTCAATACATGTGAAAAGCAGACTAATGTTAGTGACATAAATTTACAAATTTGTAATTTAAATAATTTAGACTATAATTGATTTAAAATTTTTTAAAAAAAGTTATTCTGAAGTCTTGAGTTTTCACTTCTGTCGGCAGTCGTCATGGTTGCCTTCTTATTTATTTTTTTCTAACTCAATGAAACATAAAGTGACGGAATGTATATAAACGATGGTTTATATGGCAAAGGATTTCAGACAGGTAAGGCGATAGTTCATGGTGTATTGATTGAGAAATTTTACAATGCAGATGTGACGAGAGACGCATTATGCTTCGTTTTATGTTCAAATCCCTATCGATCGATAAATAATGTTCGGAAACGATTTTTAAGCGGGTTTTTCTACTTTTTTCCTGCTAGTATAAAACTTATGTATAAAAGATAACTTTAATTAATTAAAACCACTGTTCTTTAAACATGTAAAGGAAGTCCGGAACATGTATTAACACTTATGCTGCTTATATATGTAAAATTGCAAATAAAGATTTTGTTGTTGTTGTTGTTCGGAAACGAAAGTTGTAACTTGAACGTGATCTGGAACTGGATGCAATAAACTTGGCAATCTAGAAGAACATTTTCCTATTTATGGATGATCGGCTATCAGAGGCTTTCAACGATTATCCAGATTGAGGATAGTTTCCAAAAAACCGGAAGATGTAGGACTTAACAAGTGAAAGGATAGGAGCAAGCAGCTCTCTAAATGACTTGGAGAAGAGTGGTTCTGAACAATCTGAAACTATTGGTCTTAAGTTCTCCGACCAGTTAGTCCACCATCCGCAACAATATTTTTCGAGCGAAGGAAATAGGAACATATATGATGTGGTCGGTCTCCATTATGAATAAAACTATTCTGCATTTTATAGGTAACTGTAGTTAATTGGTCTTTCATAAACAACGCGATCCAAAAATAAGAGAACCCCAGGATCGGACCACATAACAACGAAATTTCAGGTCGTGGTCAATGAGTTACACAAAGCTATCCGTGACCTTCTGCAAAGTATTTGAATAATTGAGACTATCCAAGAGGAATAGTAAGACAGTCCCTTCTGTATTCTAACTTGGAATTTTGATCCCATCATCAGCAACCAAGTAAGATGGATCAATTCAAGTGGGATGTTCACTTCTCCCATTGTCTCATTCAAACCTCTTTCTGATTACAAGTACTGCTAAAATCGAAGGAAAGGAGATATGTGGTGATATCCAATTTCCGCCTTATTTTTCCATTAAAAGAGAGATCAAACCAACTGTAATTATCGTGGCATAACTCTTAGAACATCATGTTTCAGAGGCTACTCCCTCATGTGAAAAAAGAGTTGAGATTGTACTATTTCGTTTTTTTGAGAGGGATATTAACCTTTGATCCAATCAAAGAGCTCTGCTTGAAATAACAATCGGGGGTTTGGATCCCAGCAGGGATTAAATATAAAGTCCAAACTTCGGAGTGGACTTTATAGGTAAGAATACCTTTGTACGTAAAAAATAGGACTCCGGTTGAAGCCTCGTCCAATTAGACATTGCAGCATGAAGTAACGTTAAATGAATAAACAAAAAACTTTTGTTAACGTTATCTAATGTAGTAAACATGGTGATGAACATATATACACGCTCTTGGCAGAGGTTTTTCTTTTGTTTATTAATTCAAACTATAGAGTTAGGGAGCATTCATAAACTACCTCCAGAACTATAACTGAAACATAAACTGAATTTCAAATAAATTCCAATGAATGAATCAAATAAATGAAATTATTTTCACCTAAATTCTCAAACATGATCAATCACACAACATGACTGGTTCTTCATTCGATTTAGGATTTGCATTAAAACCAATAACTAATTTACATTAAATTGGTTTAATAGTAAAAGCTTATAAAAATAAGGGTGTGTATTTCACTGTTCCGTATTCACTCTCCTTTTCTTATCAATAAGGATTCAGAAATAAGATTTGTTTGTAGGCTTAACCTTAAGATATGCCTAAGAGTTGTGAAAAGGTTAGGAAAACAATCGATTACTCGTTTAGATCCAAAGTAGGCCTAACATCTCTCCCAACCTCAACGGTCAACAAGTAATGAAAGAAAATCAATCTATTGTGTTATCCAATGTTTCAGTTGTTTCAACCTTTTCTAGAAATAATGATGATTCTTTACCTTTTTCGGCAGTTTGCGCTGGTTGAATTGGATATCGAACCCTCCAACTCACCTAACCAACAATGGTGGAGAACCCTGATGAAAGATAACTATTTTCCGGTTTGGTCCACTTCCCATAATAGATCTTTTATCCTTTGAACAACATTATTATAGTCCATCTGTAATATAACATCTCAAAGCAATCCTATAACTGCAGTAGAACCTCTACGTTTGAGAAACCCCCAAAAAATCATATCCAATAGTTATTAATATACATAGGTACTAGCAATAATAATTCTTTGGAATATTTTGGTTGGTGGAGGAAAAGAAACATAAAAATATATATATTTTTTTGTCATAATTAAGAAAACAATTCAGCTATATTTTTTAACCAGAAATATAGGAGTTAACAATAAATATATATAAGAAAACTCCGCCAAGTAAACTAGTAAAACATACTCAGTATTTTTGTTTATTTTCTTTTTCCCGTACCACAACAACCCAAGAAGGTTCTTGGTCACTGTACATTGTACATGTGCATAGTTCATAAATAGCTTCTAAGATAATGGTTCTGCAGGGAGGTCATTTGTCACACACTCATAGAGGCTGGGTGAGACCCAGTAGAGTTGATAGATCCATCAAGGTCCATCCTTGGCTGTTCACAGATTAATAACGTATCTTCCAAAGATTGCAACCCGGGACATAGTAATTCATATTATTTCAACATTGATGGATCTTAGTAATGGGGTTAAATTTATTTTTGTAATCTAGCTACCAAATTCTTAATAATAAATCACCCATAAACGTATTTAGTTTTAGTTTTTAAAATATGTCACTTTTACCCCTTCGCTTCTCTTATGTGTGTGCATGTGTGAGTTCCACTTGATGAACAAAATATAGACCACAGAAATGCCTATATGTGCAATATTAAACAAAATAAAATAACCATGTTATTCTAATTGTTTTATAGAAAAACCTGAATCAGTGCATACCATGAAATTATTTTTATTTTATTTGATCATTTGACTTTTCTAATTAAAAGTATTTAATTGCTTATTAACAATCCAATTTGAAATGGTTATAAAACAGGAAACGATGATGAATGTGACAACTGAATTTAGTTTATTTATAACTAATCCGCAATTTATAATCCACCAATTGTAAGTCATTGCCAAAGCTTTTTGCTTGACATTTTCCGCTTTTTCATTAATTTAATGTAATTGCCTGGATTGCTTTAGGTGAGTCATGTTTATTTTGAAAAATATTCTGATTGATATTAGATACTTATTGGCATCTCGTCAAATCGATACGATCACCACAAATTACTAAATTCCGAGAGCATGAACTATCCTGAATAATTCCAAGGCACATACGTATCGGAATTCCATCAATCAAAGGAATCGATAGACCCTTTCTACGTTAATGAGCAGATATTAAAGTCAGTCATATCAACTATTCGTACTTCAACTGGGTCAATACCATAGCTTTTATTTTACTATTACTCTTCATAGTTAAATCGTAATTAGTGCTAGCGAGCATTAATACTAATATCATATATATTACTTAAATGTATTATGTATATTAAATGTGTTGGTATGGTGCAGAGGTTAACTAAATAAATTGGTAGAACAGACTTTCTAACCCAACGTTCCAATCCGGGCCTAGCAGGCTAAACTTTTTCCCTACCGACAATATTCAGGTTGTATCATGTAGAGAACTGGTGAGGTCATGCTTATCTGGATTTCGATGATCGAATCGAACATTTGTCGGATTGAATCATGAAAATAAATCGAAAACCTAGATAGGAAGTGATGATCATATACTGTTTCTAAATCAGGATAGTACCACGTTTACTTAATACGAGTCCTCCAAGTCACAACGTGCGCCCATTACCAAGACAGCCTGCCAGAACATTTCGATAAGTCCTGTTGGAATGTTCATATTTTCCTGCTTTCGGAGAATACTTGAAGATGGGTACGATATTGGAGGAGGTGTGTCGATAATCCATTTTTTTACGTGAATACGTCTTTAAAATTGCTTCACTAGCAGGAGACAGTTAAGAAAAACGAGTGATAACAAAATCGCGAGATGCAGTTTGGTGTTGCAGCTACATATCTATCATCTCCATCTAAAATTCAATTAGACCACTGCATAGCTAAAGGATTAAATAATTAATTACGGTGTGACGCATCACGCACGGTGGAGGGGGAAGCGCCGCCATTTTCAGGTCGTTTTGCTGCGTTCGAGATTACCAATCAGTACAACTTTTGACACGGAGATGTAATTTTTTAATCGTCAGCTGTCATCAAAAACAATCGGTTGTATATTAAACATAATAACATAGCAACAGAGATATAATATATAAAGGTGTTAGAATAAACAAAGTATTATCAAAAATACACAATGTCGGCCTATACGTGTCCAAAAGCAAAATCGAAATACAGGGATTGTATACCATCGGAAAGGGCTTCTCAAGAGCGATCGAATGGTATCAATTTAACACCATAAGACCGATTCAAGCAGTACCAAAACCAACTAGTTTATGTGGCTTTGAATCGTGTCACATCGTTAAATGCCTTTTCTATTATCAATATCCGAAACGATTTCAAGTTTCATCACGGATTTGGTCAGGCGTCTCTTACAGTTAAAGATATACGAGAGGAGTAACGGAGTTGCGGACACTAGTTGCAAAATTATAAAAGTTTTGTGATAGTGTTTAAAATTTTCCTGTTAAGCGTTGTTTAATACTTATCACCGCAATTTGTGCACCAAGCTTGGTCGCGCTCTCAGAAGACGTTTGTACCGGTCCCATCATCAATCGATCTGATTATGAGACTTGGATGGAATATTCCATGCCAGTGAATGTTCTGGCTTTGATCTGAGATTATATTGTAATACCGCTAAGCGCAGACCAATTTCAACTACATACGTCATTGGTAGGGGTATCACCATCATGAAGTCGCAAAGCCGGTAAAGTCGCTATATATCGCAACATCAATACCTTCACTGACTGTAACAGAGTTACCTTTGACAATTTATTTGGAAATGAAAGACGCAAAAGCTGGTGATGTCTCTCTAGTAAACTTAAAGGCCAACTACATCTTCAAATTCATACTCGGCTGTATGTACATCCATCCGGGTAGTGTGAGCAGAAATTAAACTGTTTATGTTACGATCGCTATTAAAAAATTCCAAAAACATCTTTAAAATTATATCCAATTGGAGCCTAATCTTATTACACCAATTATGATAGTTGGAGACTTAAATATTAATGTCTCACATGACCACTCCATGCCCGGCTTCACGCTCAACGATTATAATCTTTCTTTCTTTTGAAGCACAGACTTATAATTAATAAAGGTATATTGTAACACAGTAATTATTTTTTAACTTCATTTTTTGCTAAATACATAGATTATAATATCCAATATAAAAAATATTGTAAACATATTCACATAGAACACTCGGCCGTGTCCATGACACCCCCATTTTTATGCAGTATTTTTTTTTTTATGGACTCATCTGTGTAATTCCCTTCAAATAAAAGTGAAGTGATTCAACCTGTGAAGTTAAGCCATTTTTTCACTTCAGGCTATCGCCGTTCGCTTCAGACTTGTGGTGCCTTATGTACATTAGTGTAAATGTACATAAAATTAATATTGATTACTAAAAATATTCAATTTGAGTGTTCTATTGTGTTTACATTGAAAGAATTAAAGAGCTAAACAGTATTTTTTTAAATGCTTAAGTTACTAAAAAAGAAAAGTCTGTAATAAACAAGTAAAATTAACACTTCTTGACTTATCCTTGAAAACCTAAGATTGTCATTCTGCTTTATGTTAGTCTAATTAACATCATGTATTGATTTCTGATTCACCCTTAAAGATTGAAATTTAAATTGAATTCCAAACCTAAATGGCTTCATCAAGGCTTCAAATGTCCTAAGAATGACTTTATTGTACTAAGAACTGTAGCAACGAAACAAACGGCTTATTCAGTCAATTTACCATTTCGTTGCTCCACCAGGCACCAACGACGTTCAATTTGACCTTTTGGATTAGGTTGCGATACGAAACGTCGGAGACTGAAAAGGATCTATAATGAGCCTCGTATGGACACACATTCCATAATTTTCACGTACAATTTCATTCATTAATTAATGGATGGCTTATGAATAATGTCTGCCATGTTAAATAACATATAATCAATATTTTTAGAGAATATTGAACTTTCTGAGGTAGACAGTTTGAATCGCTATTTAATAAACCAAAAGTGGAAAAAAAGTCGATTTTTTTGTTTTTAACAGTTTATACTTAAACTTAAACTTATACTTAAAAAACTAAATATGTGTAACCTTTAAGCTTAAATGTTTGTGGTAATTATGCACGGAACATAAACACCTTGTTAAACACATTTTTTAAAAACCTTGAAACTAAGATTATTTCTTTAATTGGTTGATTTGGTGTGAAACGATTTAATTGAGTCAATTTCCTAAAAGAAAAACCTAGTTTTAGTTTACTTTATTTTACCTATTCTCATTTATTTTTTTATAAAGTATTTAAAAGTTTTATATCATTAAATAATTATTCCGCAACATATAATATACATAAAAAGTTTAATTTGGAAGAAAATGGTCCGGGTAGAGGTCAATAAATTTCTCTGAATATCTAGAAATATTTATTCTATATTATTTATTTCTAGATATTCAGAGAAATTTATTGACCTCTACCCGGACCATTTTCTTCCACATAATTCATCAAGGCCAACTATGTTCATTCAAAGTAAAAAGTTTAAAGTTTAAGTTTAAGTGTTTCCCTCCATCCGTAGACTCTCGTTCATTCATATACCAAACCAACAACTCACAACATCCTCTTACGTCTTTGTTCTGTTAAGATTCAAATGCTCTATCCAATCCCAGGACACAAGATCTTGCCTATCCTACCTCTATACTCGTTCACATAGGACCGAAACAGTCTAGAGTTCCTTTCTTGCCCGTTCCACCACATTATGGTACTAACTCCCACCTGTTATCCGCCATGCTTCTTCTTAATCCACGTTTTTCCCACATCTCCTAAATTCCCAAACATTTTCTCTATAATCAGTTATAATCAATAGCTCATATCAATCAGTAGTAATGGATGAATTACTGTAAATTTTCTTCATTTTAACAATTTTTTTTTATACATGCTATGTGCTTTTAGGTATGCATTTTTTTCCTCGGCTTAATTCTTGTTATTTTAGATGTTTTGTTCTATTTTTTTCCTTACTAGAACATTCCTTTTGGTTTAGATTTATTTTCAAGTACTTATGTAAATACTGTATCATTCTTATGATGTAGCTCATTACTACCTATTGGCCGAGATATGTTCACTTATATTTGTACACATCTATTATTCTTCACACCTGGTCCCAGAATAAAATTATTTTTGTACTACATTCTATTGTAAAAAGCATGTGTAATTGAAAACCAAGAAGTAACATTGGATCGAAGACTTTCGAAAATGTTGTTTGCTTATTCAACGTCACTTTATGCTAATCGGACGATTTTATATTGGGAGTCCTAATTTTGCCTAGCCAAGTATGTATTAGGATAGGGTTCTTAACGATACTTAACGAGGACCGGGCACAGCACAGGCTCTGGATCGCCCCTTTACGGCCCTCCTAAGTACGGCAAAACTAAATATTATTTATGTTAGCGAGGAGATAGTTGATTGGAAGATCTGAGTAAGGAAGGAAATAGTTGGGGTTGCAGTCAAATTAAACACTAAATAAGTACCCAGTTATTTAGTGTTTAATTTGACTGCACCCCCAACTATTTCCTTCCTTACTTAAATATTATTTAAAGGAGCTAAATCCTAAATAGGCCAGATGTTTGAAGGTCACAATAAATTGAAGAGAGCTGAACTTTCGATATGTTGTAAGGGCATGTCTGACTAGCGGAAGTCCAAGTTTGCTACCGAAAAAACGGATGGCAAAACATCTGGTGCCCGAAATTTTTTGAGTTATTTCAGTTTTTGGCCTGTATCTCCTAATTGGTGCGTTTTTGGTTTAAAAAAACATTAGTGTCCATTTTTAATGTAGATCAAATTTTCTATGTTTTGAGCACAACCGCGGCTCTGTAGCTCTAATAGATTCTGAGTTACGTCCCTTTGAAAATTGGTCATTTTTTCGTAATTATTTCCAAATTTTATGTTTTAGTTTTGTTTATGGACTACTTTCGTGAGAAACACCGGCCGAAGGAGTGATTCTACGATACATGGCAAGGTAGTAAATGTAATAAGCTTTAATTTAAGCACACACCAAGGCCTGTGGATGTAACAAATTCTGAGTTACGCCTCTTGGTATTTTTTTCCAAAAAGTCCAAATTTTACGTTTTGCCCGACTTTCGTGAGGAACACCGGCCGAAGGAGTGATCCTACGATGAAAGGCAAATAAATGGAGTTGTGGTAAATTTAATTAGCTTTCATTTAAGAACATAACGAGGCCTGTAGATGTAATACTCTTGCTAATTAAAAAAAAGAAAAATCGGGGGAAGCGGGGGAAGCGGGTGTTTTAAGAAAACAAGTTTTACCCCATGAATCAATCTAAAACAGCTTGTTCATTGTAAAGTATAAGTATTTACATTTAAATTACCTATACAAAAAATAATGGTAATCCTAGTAGGCTCTACTATGCAGGGGGGAGCCACAAAGTCTCCCCGAGGTTTTTCAGCCACCAAAAGTTTTCCCATCCGTTTTTTCGGTTGGAAATTTGGATTTACACTACTCAGACATGCCCTTACAACATATCAAAAATGCAACTCTCTTCGAAATTTTTCGACCCTCAAACACCAGGCCGCTGGGCTTACACTTGGACAATTTGGAAAGAATAGCCAAGGTGCGTAACTCAAAATCTATTCGGCCTACAGCCCTCGGTCTGTGCTTAAATTAAAGCTAATGAAATTTACTAAAGCTTCAATTCCCCATGACTTTCATCGTATGATCACTCCTACGGCCGGTGTTCTTTACGAAAGTCAACCAAAACACAAAATTTGTATTTTTTGGAAATGACCAATTTTCAAAAGAACGTAACTCAGCATCTATTAGAGCTACAGAGCTGGGTTTGGGCTCAAATCATGGAAAATTTGATCTACATTAAAATAGACACTGTAGTTTGTTTTTTTTTATCAAAAACGCACCAATTAGGAGATATAGGCCGACAGCTGAAATAACCCCAAAAATGTCGAGGTTTTTCTGCCACCAAAAGTTTTTTCGGTAGCGAACTTGGATTTCCACGAGTCAGACATGCCCTTACAACATATCAAAAATGCAGCTCTCTTCAATTTATTGCGACCTAAAGCCCTTTTTGGTACCTGGCCGCTGTCCTAAAAGTCGCCTGCCTGGCTGCAAATCCACGACCTTGAGCAAAGCACGTTGATATACTAACCACTAAAACCACAGGTGGCCCCCATTTTCGAAATTTTAATAAACTTTTCTCATATATTATGATTTCTATTTAATACTAGCTGGGGTGCCCGGCTTCGCTCAGGGAGTTGAGATGAGATTGCGTGGTAGTTGGAATAAAAGAATTAACTATATAATATATGAGATACAAATTTTTATTGAAAATATATTCTAACTAAGTACTATACCTCTATTTACAATACTTGTATATAAACAGCATTTTTCATTTTGTTATCCGGCGTATATATGTATAAATTTTTCGAATTTACTACTCGAGAACCACTACAAGCTACGTCAAGCTACGTGTAGTTGACCATGATAAAAGCAGAAGTCTTTGAGGTTGGTGCCGCAATATTTTAATGTTTGTCCTTGCCCTTTATTAATTGTAAAACTATAGGCTAATTTGATTAGGAATTTGATCATTCTTGTTCCATTACATAGTTTTGGTGAGTTGAGATTTCTGAGTAGTATGATCGAAGATCCAATTTTCAGTCGAAGGCAATGTAATGACATTCCTATTATGTACTTGCAAAGAATTTAAAAATTCTCTGGGGAAGTTGACAATTTCTTCAAAGTTCACCATCGTGTCGATCGATATGTTTACTCTCTCTTCACCGGGAATTTTCATTAGAATATTCTGACGAATGAGAGTTTGATTAAAAATGTCGTCGTTGAATTCGATGGCCAGTTCTGGATTAGATGGTCGGATTTGGTACAGTACCTCATCACTCATACTATCTTTGAAGGAGTCCCATAGCTGTTTTGGAATCGAAGTATTACATGTTGTTAGAATTAAGGCAAATAAGTAACTGATTCGCTCAGCTGAGGCTGTGAGTGAGGCTTTCTGTAGCGTTAATACCCAGTGGTTGTAATTTACCAATAGTCCTAAGCGTTGACATGCTGTACGTCGGACATAGGTAACCGTCAACAGTCTTGAGATCAGTGAAATTTTTTGGTCCCCGTATTTCGTGTAGCACCATCCGGACATCGAAGCATTCGGCGTTCAGAATGTTTTGGAACGTTTGAGCCCACGACGGATCTTGCTTTATATACCATCATTAGTAGGTAGCTCCACTCATACAAAAAAAAGTCTTCGAATGATCCACAATGTTACAGAATATTCCACAACATTCGAGAGTGTTCTGGAACGTTCCACAATGATCTGCGATATTCCCAAACATTCCACAACAATCCAGAATGTTCTAGAAGGTTCGAACCCACGACAGATCTTGCTTTATATACTATTAATACTATATCAATAGGTAGCTCCACTCATACAAAGAAGTATTCGAATGGCCCAAAACGTTCTAGAATATTCCACAACATTCGAGAGTATTCTGGAATACTCCACAATGATCTGGGATGTTCCCGCATATCCGAACAACATTCTGGAATGAATTGGAATGCTATCGAATACTCTCGAATGTTTTGCACTGTTTTAGAAATTTCTAGAGGGCGAAACTTCAAGCCCTTATAATATATCTTCAAAACAACGCCCTTCAGGTAAAAACGGGAACCTTCTTCATGAACGGGAGATATAGGGCTACCACACAATATAACTCTGAGTTTTAGCGGCACTCACATTGTACACTTTCTTTTATAGTAAATATTGATTAAAAAGCAAATGTCGAAAAGTAAATTCATGAAAACCAGATAAGTGATCAATACTCATAAGAGTCATTATTATCAACATACGCACACTACATCGTTAAAAAAGATATATCATAACTAATAATAGATCTCGATTAAGAAAGTTAGAAATAAATTAATAGGAGGCAAGTGCTCGAAATTAGAATTTAACAAATTTTCAAAAAAATGTTTCTGCTAACATATCGAGAGACGCTCATATCCAAGACATCTTTTGAGTGATGACTTGAAATTGATTATATTTTCAAATACTAAGTCAATATTGTCTATTTCAGTAGAATTGAACGAAAAAAAAGACCATGTCGAAATACGTTTAGAAAAGGTGGAAACTATTTCAATTCAATCTTTTTTTTTTCTGAAAAGAAGTAATGGCGGTTTCTAGGATGAACTAAGCCCTTGAAAGCAAAAAGCAAGGCTTTTATTTTTTCTCTTCTTTGCTACAACTTCAAATGAGTCCCTCGTTCAGATTTCACTCTCATTTTTTACTCCTAGCTAAACAACTTTACTACAACAAATTTTACTCCTAACTAAGATTAATAAAAGGTTAGGAATAGGTAATGAAGGTTTATCAGTTCGGTTGTCAGTATAATAGAATGTTTTTTATGAATGCACTTTACGTTTCAATGGGGCAAGTAACAACTTGTGCAATAAAAAAAAGTTACTACCGTATTTAATGGTAACATAAAGTATATAAAGTGCTAATTTGAACCTTTTTATTCCTTGAGTTCGAAATCATGAAATTTGTTTGCTAAGATGTTTTATTAATAGATTTTAGATTCTAATTGATGGTAAAACTAAATAATAAGTATATATCGTAATCGTTATGTGCATATGTGAATTTAAAATATACATTTTGGAAACATCTCTGGTGCATTAAATATTACTCAGGTTGACTGATCAGTAACTGTTTTTTTCGACCCTTAAATAGGAATTTATTCTATAGTTTTGCCCATTGCATGCTTATTTTTGTATTGCCTTATGCTGAAACTAATTGCATTCTATTTTCATGATTGGTTCCCATGCCTTTATTTGAGATAAAGTAAAAAAAATGTTACCGCTACAACCCAAGCTAGTGTTCAGTGCATTGTAGATATCGTACTGTTTTTTTAACCAACAGGTATGCAGGGAGGTTATTTGAACGAGATTTCCCCAATTAAGAGTATCCCTTAATAGAGGCTAGATTAGCCCCTTGGGTGTCGGATCACATTATATAAAATGAGAGACATTCTATGAATAAATAATTAACTTTATGAACAAGTGCTTAACAACGTGATATAAAAAATAATAAACCATTCATAAAGTTGAGGGTATAATAAATTACTTTTTCTTCAGAACCTCCTTTATTTTATGAAATTACAATTACAAATAGGTCGTAAAAGCTATGGCTTCTATATAAAGAAAAACCTTATATAGAAGCCATAGTTTTTACGACCTATTTGTAATTGTAATTTCATATAATAAAAGAGGTTCTGAAAAAAAAAAAATGTAATTTATTATACCTTATTATAATTTATTTATTAAATTACATAAATTACACGAATTTATTTATTTCTTTAATAATATTTTTGATTTTAGTTTAAAGCTATGGGAATGAAGTTCTGTTGGTATTTCCGGTTGTGCAGGGAGGTAACGTCCGAAATCAACCGCAAGGATTTTTTAGTCAATTAAGAGTTACCACTTTACAGAGGCTGGGTGTGCCCCAGGAAGGTCTGCAGATCCCACAGGGTCCAAGCACGGCTATTAACAAAGAACTAATTTATCTATCACAGCCGTACTTAAACAAAAAATCCGCAGAACAGAAACTCAGCGCTCTACCACAGCGCTACCTCGCTCCCTCATTCTACAAATATAAATATTTATTTATAATTTTATATAAATATTATTTAATCTACTACTTTTCTACTACCACTTTTTTTTAATCACTGAATTACTTATATTTAAATGTTTTGCTTAAGCCATTTATAATTAAATGTAATTATGAAGCTATCATTTTGACTAAAAGAAATATTTCATGAACTTCCGAAGTTCAATTATCATCTAGTAAACTAAAATTACTTAAATTTTCTTTCCATTAAACTGTGAATTGAATAATAATAATTCATTGTTGAAATAATTTTATCATTGAGTTTAGAAAAGAATTTTATTTTTAATTGTTATGGAGAAATTCATTGAACCGAGTCGTTGAGAATCTAGAACGTACTATGCTACTCCTATATCGACCGCCTTCGCGTTCCTGCTCTCAAATGTTATGTTTTTGTACTTCGCCTTACTCCTCCAGTTTTAGCATGAAGAAATCTATGATAATCTTAATTAACATATCTTCTATTTTAATGTTTTAAATTTATTTTTTATTAGCTTTCGTTAATTTTTCAATGTTTTTTTAAACGAAACTAAAAACAAAACCTACCAATTTAAAAATAATAATGAACGCTTTCAATCCTATATTTTAAAGGGGAAGAGTGGTATAATCCAGTACATAAAATTGAAATATCCTAGTTAATTTTTTTATTTGACGACCACCAAAATCCCGATTCAGTAAGTTCAGAGCAATTCAAATTTTCGGTTCATAGTCCTATCAAACCCATGTAACGTTTTCTCTAAAATACTAAAAAAAATCCAAAACCCGACAAGATCGTCTGATTGACCATTGAAGTTTTCTAAAAATCGTTTATTTACGAGTACCTTCTTTGACGCCACATTATTATATATAAAATATTAGAAAAAAGAAATATAATTAAACATAATAGTTAACAAAATTACAACAATATACCCATACAATACACATGTCAATATATACATAAACGTATATATATGTAGTACATATAGTGCAGTATTACTAACTGATCTCGAGGTCCCGAATTCGAGGCCGACTATGAGAGATAGAAATTATTCATTCTGCTAACTGCTGTGAATCGACTCTGTGGGATCTGGAGCCTCTCCTGGGGCCTCTATAAATTGAGTTTCCTTAATTGATAGAAAAAATGGCGGTTGAGTGTAATCTCGAAAAATAAAAAATAAAAATCAACCTATGAAGGTCCTTGGGTTCAGTAAGTAGTAGAGACCGTACTGTTTCTAGGACAATGGTTGTGCAGAGATGTGATTTGTCCGAGGCCACGCACAACCGGCAGGTTTCCCCCTACTAAGGATACTCACTTTACAGAGGCTTGGTAAACCCAAGGAGGGTATCCAGATTTCACAGGATACATCCCCAGGTGTTAGCTAATTAAATAAACTATCTGCAACTCGGAACCCACTAAGCTTTTTCGCTCCCTTTATTTTCCTTACCCTTAGGGGAAGTTTTCGAAAGATTTCAGATACAATATGTGCCAAATGGCATTTGTATAATTTCTTAAATACATGTTTTTATTATTAAATTACTATTTTCCTTAACCGAATAGAAAAAAAATCTTCTTTCCTTAGTCTTCTTTCAGTTTCATAATTAATAATATGTTTCAAACATTTATTTAAAATAAAGAGTCAAAGATTTATTCTGATTCACATCAAAAAATTAAATTAAACCAAGAAATGTAGAGTTTACCGGTATGGACGTATTGACCAATTTAAATAGAAATAACAAATGTAAACAAGCAGAAAAAAAAAAATAGTATATTATTAAAACATAAATTACAAAAGTGTATTTTTGAAGAGAAAAGATATGCCCCCGGCCGGAATTCGAACCCGGGTCCTCTGTCTTACCCTGACAGGACTCTACCAGCTAAGCTAACGGAGTTGATGCCAGACGGGGACAAATCTTTTCTCTTATCTGACCCCATGTCCCATTATAAAAAATTACAAAAGCGTATGCTTATATGAACAGAAATATCACATTTTTAAGCATAGAGCTTGTTAATCATTTTATTTATACCCATACTTTCTAATTTTATATCCATGAAGATACCTTGATTTCTAATAACATCTAAAACCACTAACACAAAGACGACATCTCGAACATTCACGATAAACGATTTATATTCTTCTTTTTTTTCTCTTTACATTTTCATCTACACCTGTCAAATACAAAACAGTGACAATCAGCAGATGGTGTGACACTAAAAACATGATACAATGACTTGAAAGGCATGAAGGAGAACAGTACCCAGCGGTACCTCTCCCTTGGCTTGATTCAATTTCCTATGATAACAAATCCCTCATCCACGTTCTTTTTAATCTCCTCCTAGTGTTCTCAGGCATGAGAGTAGACGCCATTCGTTCTATTAACGGGTTTGGATGTCCGTGTAGTTTTTCTTGAAAGCGTTTGCAGTATGTTCGTATGTGTTCGTCAACCGTTGGTATTTTTAAGTCAGTACGCAGAGTTTTGTTATTGACTTACAAGGGTGCTTTTGGTGATAAGTCTTAGTACTTTTGATTGAAAAGTCTGCAGTCGTTTTCTGTGAGTCTGTTTAGCGATCCCGTAAATTTGTAATGCATATGTCCAAACTGGTTTTAGTAGGTAAGTGTACGTGTTTATTTTCTGTCTTATATCTAATTTGGAGTTTTTCCTGAGAAAGCAAGTACATTAAATTGAGCTCATGGTTCAGTGATTGGCGCTTCATCTTAACGTGAGGACTCCATGTCATTCTCCTACCAAACGTTAGTCCAAGGTATTGTACTTTATCTGTCTGCGGGATAGATGAGTTGTTAAGGTAAATGGGAGGGCATGTTTCGCGTCTAAGAGTAAAAATGATGTGCTGTGACTTTTCGTGATCTTATTTTCCATACTTGGCACCACTCATTCAACTTTTGTAAGATATATTTTAAGTTTAGTGAGGCTTGCGTCGCGTCTTGATGTTTGGTGATTAGGGCAGTGTCGTCAGCGTAGGTTGCTGTCAGTAGATTTTGTGGAATATCGTGTATATACGTTATGTATAATAGAGGTTCTAGTATTGATCCCTGAGCCACACCGGCTAAGATCGGTCTTATTGAAGATAGCTCTTAGCCCTGTCGGACTGAGAAAAATCTGTCTGCAAGGAATGAGTGAAGAATTAGATAATAAGTGTGTGGTAGTACAGTCTTGAGCTTAAGAGAAGCCACCGGTGCCAGACCTTGTCGAATGCTTGGGAAACATCCAGAAACACTCCAGTTGCATATAACTTCTGCTCGAAGCTATGTGAGGTCATATGGGATTCCGGCACTAATTAATTTTGTTTTCCAAATTATGTGAAAAGCAGCCTCTACTTCCGAAATTTGTTTTTTACGTTGCTTTTGTTTGTATAGTTTTTACATCTTGCACTATATAATTAATTAGCTAAACTAGAAGAAAATCAGGTCTGTTAGCACCTAGTCTTACAGACTTAACCACCTGCATACATCTTCTAATTTATCCCTCCGCCTCAAGCTGACAATCTATAAGAGCATCCTCAGACCAGCACTTCTTTACGGAGCACCATTGTTAGGCAACATAACGCCTACAACAGCAAAAAAGCTCCAGCAGGTTCAGAATGGCGTACTTCAACGCATAGACACACAACATTTAACAAAACAAAAACGGACCTCCTACACACTACTCTAGACATACCGACAGTTACAGACTTCATTAAACGTAGACACGTTAAATTTTTTGACAGCCTGAAATACTGTACTAACCATCTTTTTAGGGCACTCACCCCAGCAGGACGGCCACAAACGTGCCAAGATCACTTACAAAATCTCAGCCTGAACTGAGAAAAAAAAAAATTAATAAATAAAAGGAAAAGGTCATGGTGAGCCCCATCACCGGAAAAACCTAAAGTTAATAAATATAAATAAATAAATTAATACCTCCCATTTTCTCACCCTCCTCTTAAAATATACATCGTACAGTAAAAGAGATCATCTCCATCCTATCCTAAATCCTACTTAGCAACCTTCAAACCCAAAGGGGCTAAGAAAAAAAAAATGAAATAGCTGACAACTTTTGTTTGCGTAGCAAGAATTTAAGTATTTTTTTTATGGTTTCAGATATTACAAGACAGATTAAAAAATATAAATTATTTTCTACATGATATTATTAACTGTAATAGTGACGAATAGGGAAAGTTGTAGCCTCAAAACTATTTCCCCGCATTCAGGAAGGAAATGCCACAGGTTCCCTATTGTGGAGGGATTAAGGTTAAATACTCTTTTATTGGCAGCTAATCTGATAAAGATTCTCCTTTATGCGTAAAAATAAAATGATAAGGCGTGTATAAGCGTTTTGGCATCGGCTCTTTTGACAGGCGGGACATGGCACGGGCGTTTTTTTTTTCTTAGTTCCTTACCTAACAGCTGATGAAAGTATCCAATCTGTATGTAACCTTTACATTTCATTTTATTTCATGTATGGCTGATTTTTCAGCTCATAGGGAACCAAACCGCGTTCTAAGTGGATCAAATATGTATAATAAAATATAATCAAAATAAATTTAAATTTTAAAAGATATAATAAATTTGTAATTTATTATTAAGGCTTTATTTTATTGGAGTTGATCAGTCAAACCTAATAGGCATCAAATTGACCTTAAAAACTGCGAAAAAATAGGCTAATGAAAATTTTCTTCGTCATAGAATATTATTCGTTATTAACTAACTATTCCTCATTTTGACAGTTCCTTGAAATATGTAATTACATAACATTTCTTGACAAAACTGTAATTATAACTGGAGTTTTTGACAAAATTATAATTGTAGTTATTAATTAGTAAGTTGATGGACACTAAAGAACGTTTTTTGTTTTTTTTTGGGCCCAGTTTAGTTTAATACTCGTTTAGTTGCGTTCAGACTCCACATCACTTTGTTATGTCCTACTTGGTTTCTCCTTCATTCTCTATATGTAGATATATTTTTCTCCAGATACAATTATGTTATATGTATTTTAATTGAACATATAGCTGTATCATATTTGTGTGAAATGTATTGAATGCGCCACCCGACCATTTTCAACATTTATTAAGATACACCCAGTCAACTATTTCCTTATCAATATTACTCTTACAGTTCTGTTTTGTATTTCTTGAGCCTTTTTTTTATTTATAGCATATTTGTGCAATTAAGTATTTAAACAAAATCTGAAATTCTGAGAAGTAGGTACAAAGATCAAGTTATAAAAAACTTATTCACGCTGAAAAAAGTGAAATGTTAATTTTGGCCTCCATTATGTGACTATGTTTTTATTCGTTAATTGAACGAAATGCCGACTATATGTAAAACATGTAAGTAATATTCTTCATAATTATTATAGGCTTTCAATTACTTTGTAAATGTTTTTTCTCAAAAGATATGGGTGTGGAATATTTTAATTTTTTATATAAAACAAAAGGTTCATCATAGTAATTCTGGTAAAAAGTTTATATTTTTATTCTTACTAGTATTTCTAGTATTAATAACTTTTGAGTGAAACTAATTTGTTGTCAGAAATTCTAGCATACAACCTCAAATATGGCACACTTTTAGTGTGCATTTCGTGCGAACATTGCAGAACCTTTCTGCCACGAGAAATCCTTTCGCCGGTTCCACGTGCTATAGACCGGCTTGTTTCGAAATTAAAGGTTGTGCAATGAAGGTCTGAATTACATTAATGAATATTGGCTTGGACAAGTTGACGATTATTCAATAGAGCGAAAGAATTATAAACGGAATTAATTGAAAACAAATTCTAATCATATTAACCATGGAACATAACGGTCATCACGTATACTCGCTGATTCGGTCTTCTGCGCTCTTCATTCAATACACGACAACAGATTTCCTGAACTATATATTTGCCAAACATTCAGATTTCCTGAACTATATATTTGTCAACATTCTGATGTTCCGAAGTATATATGTATCGTTGTATACAAGAACCTCAATGATTGAAGAAGGGAGTATGAAATAGTAACCGCCCTCTTGGAAAACGATTCGCTGTGGGGGTTCTGATGATGTCGATTCCTCAAACCCAATGAATAGGCTCAGATGAAGAAGTGTTCTGAAATGTAATGGCGTTCATGGAGTTAGTCACACACAAAAAATATTCACAAAAACCAACTTAAACAATACGACGTATAATATCATTCTTAAATAATTATTAGTAGATCGTATAACAATGGTGGAGGAGAAAATGGTCAGGGTTGAGTCAAAAATTAATTTTTAATAATGAGCAACTATTTATTAGAAAGAATCGTTTCGGTCAACATGGCAGGACTGGATCAGTGTTACATAAATAAATAAAAAAGAAACAATTAAAACTTTTACCACAACAATCCATGAAGGGACTCAGGATAAGTAGATGGTAAAGAGGATCCTATTCCTAAGACAACTGTTAAGTAGGGAAGTGATTTGTCCAAGATCATGCTCAATCACCAGGTTTTCTCCCCAATGTGAGTACCAACTCTAGAGCGACTCGGTAAGCCCCAAGAGGGACTACCAACTTCATAGGGCCCAATCTATGGCTTGTGAATTGTATATAATTTTATTCTATATTTCTTGTAATAAAGTTTATTGATTTGGCAACTTGTTTATTATAACTATATATTGTTTAGACTTTAAAAAATAATCAAAGCCGAAGTGATCACTTAAGTGTTTGTAGTGATACTAATGGGGTGTATAAAAAAAATAACCGTTTTATCAAATTCCAGAGTTCAAAAGTCTGTAAATATTTTAATGCTATTTATTATTTACCAACACTTAATAATCCCTTTAGAGCATTCTCTAAGCTTGTTTACTAACACTGGACTTATTCAAAAAAGGCCTCAGTTTAGTTATTTATTTCAAAGAAGAAACATGACAGTGTCCTACGAAATTCTCGTAATTTTAAGACATTACAGGAAAAAAATTTCACAGCCACTGAAGCAACTCGTGAAATTATTAAATATGAAGCGAAAGGTGTTCTTGACCAGCGCACAGCGCGGCGTTGGTTTGAAAAAATTGGCAGTGGAGATACGACGTTGGAAAGGAAGAAGGGCTCCGGGGGACCATTGATGGATACTGATGAGGTTTTGAAGGAAGCTGTTGAATCAAATCCGTCCACAAGCACTCGCGAACTTGCCAGGAAGTGTGGTGTGTCGAAAGATACTGTTAGTCGCCATCTTCTCTCCATGGGGAAGGTGAAACGGTCATTTTGTTTTATACACCCCATTATATACTTGTCATCAGTAGTTTTTCAAAGCATCTCCATAATTTTTTTTGGTTATTTTTCCATTATTTTGGAATAAAGAAAATGGCGCATACACTTCATTTGTAACTGAAATATTTTGAAAATCGTAAATCACTCCCCTTTCTATTTAATTGACTTCATAAAACTATTGCTTGATTAAAATAAAATTATAAATGTACCACTACAGAACATAGAGGGTATTTGGTTACGTACATGGTAGAGACTGTACTATTTCTAATACGTTCAGGGAGGTGATTTGTATAAAACCACGCTCAACCACTGAGTTTATTTCCTTATAAAGCGTACCAACTTTATAGATGCTGGGTAAGTCCCAGGATGGTCTGTAAACCACACAGGGTCCCGTAAATCAGTGTTAACATATTAAAGAAGTTAACTGCCGCAGCCGGATTTGAATTATGGACCTACAGAACAGCAAATCAGCTCTCTACACAAGGAGCTAACCTGCTCCCACTGTTTAATTAAAAGTTTCTATTATACTGCATAGGCTTAAAACTTTCTTTGGCGAGTATTTGTGATGGAGAGTCTTTAATGGAATGCGGTGCTGCAATGTTTGCATTTGAGCAGTACTCTGAGAATTTAGCCAATTATTTGTTTTAAAAAAGGGCCATAATAAGAAGAAGGATCGTTAGTAAAAATTAGATAAATTGCTTTGATAACAGGTACTAGAACCACGGAAGCAGAATACTTTGTCAAGATGCCAACAACCCTATAATCGATACATATTATTTCTTCAAAATTCCTTAGGAAAATATCTGGAGACTAAAAAAATCACGATATAGCCCTCTTCAATTACGAGTGTTTCTCAAATGTGAGCCGATTTTAGGATTCTTCAACAAGTTCAGCAATTTTGAAGTGTTATCGAAACACTTCGTCAAATAACTGATCCAGTAGACTGCGAAACTTCTTTCGGTCACAAAAGCCCTTTAAAAAACTGAATAAGCAAACGTTAAGGATTTTTATAAATTGGAACTGCTTAAGTTATTCTACTTTCAGTTTATGAAGCCTTTCACGCGCTTAATAACGAAATAATTGGAAGATCAATTAGAAAACTACTAATTTTATCTTATATCGTAACAACATTTTAATGTTGAATTTCTTAAAAAATGATAAGACTACATTAGTTGAAGACCTAAGACCTTTCTTTACCTATTCGCTTTAGTGAAACAATTAAGAGTTTAATAATAGTGGCACTTAAGTGCACAGAATTAGCCACTGTTGATTACTGTTGTATTTAAATTCTTTATCGAACCCTTTGGAAGAGGGATAGCTCAGTGGTAGCACGCTGGTTTGCTGTGCCGAATATCCCGGGTTCAGATCCTACAACAGCAGATAATTTATTTAATCTGTTACACCCGGGAAGGGACCATATGGGATCTGGACATCTTACAGTGGCCCTCCCAGCCTCAATAAAGTGGGTACCCTTAATTGATGGAAAACTTGGTGTGCAGAGCGTGATCTAGGACAAATCACCTCTCTGTACAACCGTTGCCCTAGAGTGTGATTTAGGAGAAATCACCTCTCTGGACAATAGTTGCACAACCCTAGTTTCTACAGTCTACAATGTACTGAATACTAGACCCTTCATGGGCTGTATTGGTACATTTTTTTTTTGTTACATTTTATTTTCAGTATTGGTAATTATTCCGCAGGTTGTTGCTTCGAGTTGAGTCACAACAAGTTTGAACTTCTTATTATTTTCCCTTTTAATATTTTCCAAAAATATTCAGCTAGAAATGAACGTTATATCATGTATAACTTGAAATGTTAGTTGAAGCTTTTATGTTACCGAAATCTACTCAGTACCCATAACTACATTCTCTTTTTCATACTAAAGCTCATGATAACTTGTTTTTTTGGAAAATATTGAAAATGAAACAAATAAACAGTTAAAACTGGTAACTCGACTCGAAGCGACAACCTGCGGAAGGGATACCTTTATATAACAACATGAATCTAGTATTTAATTAGGTTTCACACACAGATAAACCCAAATAAAGACCAGATAAACTTTGATGAATAATATACTGCAATTTTAAAGAATGTATAATAAAATATTTTGTAGAAACGTTTCTTCCTTATAAATAAAATAGTCCAAGATATGATACAAAATATTGCACAAATGATTTTTTTTTTATAATGGTCTACCACAATATTTTGCTTTTGCAAGAATATGCAAAGTACGATGAGAACAGCAAGAAAATTTAATCATCTTCAGATGAAATGAAAAAGAAAAAAACAAAGAGTTATTAAGTGATCAATAAGACCTTCGTTCTACTAATTGCAGCTAATAAATCGATTTATTTCATTAAACTGATTAATTGGTAACGATAACGTAGATAAGAGGAAGCATGCAATGCCCGCTTTATAAATAAAATTTACAGTAGCTGCAGTGTATTCTATAAACCAATTCGGAAATAGTTCTAAATTACTAGTTATTTACCACATCTCTAAAAATAACCAATACTAAGAACATCTATTGCTTTGTATACAAAAATTTAAATTTTATTTCGATTGTCCTACACTGTTAATTAAGATGAATGCAGTATATACCATTTAACAGACTAATAAAAATGTAGATATTTTTTAATTTTTTTTTTATTATTTAGGACCCAACAACGAAACAAATCCCATTTTACAAATTATACAACTGTTCATTTAATTTTACAAGAGTTGTAAGATGATGTTTTGTAGAGGTACCCTGATATCGATATATAGATAGGTACCCTGATATCGATATATAAATAGGTACCCTGGATATTGAAGTTTAGTTTAGTATTTATTTTGTACCCCATAGTCAACCTTTTAAAATACGATTATACATTTAGTACTGTTTTGAGATCCTAAGTAGTTTAAAGTAATAATGTTTTTGTTTTTTTATTTTAGGTTTGTTTTATAGATTTTTAAAAAATGTATAATTTGTAAGGAAATTATCTTAATCTTATTTCACTGCATTCTCTATATTGAAATAACAGTTCTTTTTTTTAAATTTATTTATTGATATTTAAAACTGTATTACAATAATACAACAAGTAAATAGGCTAGGTGATACATAATGAATTTTATTATGAAGAGAAAAGATTTGCCCCCAGCCGGGATTCGAACGCGGGTCGTCCGCCTCTCCGTGGCAGCGCTCTTACCATTTGAGCTACCAGGGGACAATTAGATCAACAACAATTAGGATCTTGTTGACTTACGTCATTATATTATTAATAATATTTTATCTTTTTTTTTATTGTTTAAATTTTTAAATATTTTAGTATTTTGAAGAAAAAACATTTACGTCAACAAGATCCTAATTAATGTAATGTTCAATGAACATTCTTCCTCGTGTTTACATCGAAAAATTGCGAGAACACAGGGATATCGGATCGGTGAAGAGAACGGATTTGTCCTGGGTGGGAGGAAACTCCTGGTAGCTCAAATGGTAAGAGCGCTGCAACGGAGAGGTGGACGACCCGGGTTCGAATCCCGACCGGGGGCGAATCTTTTCTCTTCAAAGTATAAATATTTAAAAATTAAAACAAAAAAAAAAAAATTATAAAATATGATACATAATGACATGAGATAATGATAAGTAGAGAAACTACCCACTGGTAGTACTCAAATCACAAGTTCAACTTTGAAGGTCACGAATTGAAGTGGAAGCTAGGTTTGAAACTAGACCCAGGCACCAGTGGGATATTATTAAAGGATACTGAAGGGCAGGAACTCATTGGTTTATGACGTAAGGTAAAAGTGATTTGATACGAGTTTTGAGAATTTATTTTAAATCTCCAGTTTTGACACCATTCTTCAAGATCAGTGACATGGAATTGGAGGCTTTGGGGTGCAATAACTGGAATGGTGGTGACTGATAATACACATGTATCATCAGCATACGTGGTAAGGATAGTACATATTAGGATGAGTCGGGATGTCAGCTGTATAAACTGAATAATGGACTGGGCCAAGGATACTACCTTGAGAAACACCATCAGATTGGAAAAAGAGGAATGAATAGACATTATTATGGCTTACTTAAATAACAGTTCTAAAATCGAAATAATGGAATTGGATGTAGCTTTTTTTATTTTTTAAATCGATCCATTCGATTTTTCCCATTTTAATTTTAAAACAGTTTTATATTCTCTGTAATGGTCTAAAGAAGTGAAACCTAACTCCGTATCAATGTTTCAATCAATTCTAGGGAAATTATCGACTTCATTTATTCAAAATTATTGCCTAAAAAAATTAGAAGATTTCTTAGAAATATAGTAAGAGTCTGCTGTCTATCAGACTGAGAAAAAGATTCGCAACTAAAATTAAAGTACATTTTTTTTTCCTTACAACGGATGGTTAAGCAAAAGATAATGTTGTCTACTTTAAGATGGTTGTTATTGGAATTCATTTTTCATTGTTTTTGAGCGATCAAAGCAGTCTATATCAACTTAGATAGTTGCTCTTCGGGAATGCTATAATCTTTTTATATGGTATCTGCTCCGCAGGTTGTCGCTTCGAGTTGAGTAACAACTGGTTTTAACTTTTCATTCGTTTCCCTATTAATATTTTCCAAAAATACAAATTATTATGAGCTTTAGTATGGAAAAGAGAATGTAGTTATGGGAAATGTGTCTTACTTCGGTAATCATTTCATCTAGAAATGAACATCACAAGAAACAAATATCTATACTTCGAAATGTTAGTTGAAACTTTTATTTCTTGATGAAATGATTACCAAAATCTTATAATTACCCATAATTACATTCTCTTCTCCATACTTAAGCTCATCACAACTTGTGTTTTTGAAAATATTAGAAAAGAAATTAATAAACAGCTAAAACTTTTAACTCAACTCCAAGCGACAACCTGTGGAACAGTTACTTTAAAAATTAATCTTAAATTTACATAAATTATAGTTATTAATAAATATGCGTATTCGTCAGGTTGTTAAAACATTCCATAAAATCATTGTTTATAATTATTTGTTAGTTAAATTAGCTCAAACGCACGAGGAAATACAATATCAACAAGCGGGAAGGTCAGTGATTGTTTTGATTAGTCAGCTGTTGGAAGGCACAACTACGTCCGCACAAGGTTCCTTTGCTTGAACCAGACATACGATAGTTTGAGGTATTATTGTTCTGTGATGAAATATTTTTAGTTCGATTATTTCTTTTACGACTTCTTTTAGCCAGAACATTGATAAATATGACGATACCTAAAATATCACGTGATAAACCAAAGGTTGTAACTAGTTATTATGTTACTATAATTTATAAATATCCTATTCACTGAATAATAGAAATTTTTTTCTATAGAACTATCCTATTGTCCATTCTTTTAGAATGTTTTTAAAACATACATATTAAATATAAATGCCCTATTTACAACTAATGATTAGAATATTTGTCAATTAGTTCACAATATGAATAAAAATAAAATTAATTAACTATATTATCATTTTATTACTTATTTACATTACAGTTTTAGCAACCTTAAAGTTTTCTCAACTTATTGTATTTGTTTTTGTTCTGTTTAGCGGCATATTGATAGAATTCCATCTGATGATTATGATGAATGGGATTCAAGATACATGCTTCGAACAGACCAAGATGATTTTGGTGAACGTTATAATGACATGTAAGTTATAAGTTAATTTACCATAAGAAAAAATTAATTTTTACATATTATTTAAATTGAATACTTGCAGATAAAAACCACTTCACATTTTATATCATACATTCTTATTCTTCCTTTATACTTCGTCTTTTAGTTTTCACAGCTTTGTATTTTACTTCTTTCTTTGTTATTTTACTCACATTTTTTTATTATAACATAGTCATAAAAATTGTATGTTCTTTTCTCATTATTTTAATTGGCATTAAATTTGTTTGTTGCCTTAATAATTTGAATATATGTTCATACGAGTTGTTATTTTTTAATTTTGCCATTTGTTAAAATCTTATATTACAGTTCATTGTCTTCTTACATTCTGGTGTTGCTATTTTCTATGATACCAAACCATAGTTGTTATCTTGTTTGTGTGTTTTTGTCTTTGACTGTAACTCTCAATCAACTTCCCTTCAAATTACTGTTATGATTTATGATACTTCCCCTTTAGATTTTCTTTAATTAAATCCAGACATTTTTTATAAATTTATATTTCATCATCTTTATGTTTAAAATATAATATAATGGGGAACATAATGTAGCATATATGTTACATGATTTTAGATGCAAAATGAAAGTTTACTTTTTATAGTCTTTGTGTGTTAATCATATGTAATATTAAATTTTATAATGTCTATAGAAAACAATTATTCAAAATGTTGGTTAGTTGTGCAATGCTTTTATTGGTTCAAATGAGATAAATTTATGTAGGTTTCATAACTGATAAAATAAAGGTTTAAGAGTTTTATAGAGTTCAATACTACGGATTTTATAAATTTCATTCATACTATGGAAATATTTTATAGTTGTCTGAAAGATACTGAAAAAAGAATAGGAATTCTAATTTAGGAACTTGATATTAGTATTCTAAAATAGTTCATTTTGGCTATTACTAATACAAATTTTTATGTTTTTATTGCATTATGCATTTTATAGGTGGGGGCAAAAAGGATGGTTCAAGCCCTCATGTGTTCCAATCACCATCATCCTTCTACTTATCGTTCTTGTTGTTATTTTACCACTACTTGATGCTGCTGAAAAGCATCACAGATCAACAGTTCAAGACCTTTATAGAAACAGGTGTCTTCAAAATTGCAGGTATTAACAAAAACTGGTTTATATATGCATATACAAAAGTATATTTCATTTTGTACCCCTAGATACATAATTGTAAAAAAAAAAATTAAATTGGAGGTATATGCACTGCAATTTTGATCCAAAGGCAGTATCAGTTCCCCAGGTTGTCACTTCAAGTTTAGTCACAATCAATTTTAACTGTTATTGGTTTCCTTTTTAATATTCTTCCAAAATAAATATTATCGTGAGCTTTAGTATGGATGTTTTAGTATAATATGTTCTCTGTCGAGGGCAGCAAAACTTAAAATTTATAAGATGCTGACCCACCCAGTCCTTACCTATAGCTCAGAAATGTGGACAATGACTAAAACAAGTGAATTTTTGCTCCTAAGGTTTGTGAGAAAAATTCTCCGAAGAATATTCAGACCAATTTGCATTAATCAAGCATGGTGAGGAAGGGCAAATTGTGAGTTAAAAAACCCTTTGCTGTCAAAAAAACTGTGCAGGTCATTGAACTATCCAGGTTACGATGGGCTGGTCACGTAATAAGGATGAACCCTGAAGCAATTCCATGGAAGGTGTTAAGAGAATGAGTGTAAGGAACTAGGAGAGTTCTCCATATCGTCCAAAATTCATATGGGAAGTTTCTGTAGCTATGGATGCCTTGATTCTGCTTGGAACCTGAAATTGGAACGCAGCAGCATTTGATCGGGAAAAGTGGCAGTCAATGCTGGAGACATAGTGCCTATAAATAATAATTTTTATTTTACAATTCTAAGTTAATTAATTTTGTATAAGGCATAGAGCTTTTCATATTATTTTATATATGAACTATAAAACCAACTGAATATTTTATATATGAACTATAAAATTTATTAGTCATTTATTTAATTATACATGTATATATCTTTATTTTTTGAAGGTTCTTATTCTAATATATATTTTTTGCAGTCTCTCAATAGTAGAAACTATTCCTGATGGAATGTCCTATAGAAATGGTAGCACTCCATTCAAGTCCACTTACGAAGTTTGGAAAGAAATGATAGACGATGCTAATGAATCTATTGAAATAGCATCTTTTTATTGGACTCTCAGGGATTCGGATGTGAAAACATTCCCTGGATCTGAAAGGGTATGATCAATAACTTTGAATCTATTGCCATATGGTATAAATACTATAATAATTTTTTAGAATATTGTCCGTTACAATGTGAAACTACATCAGTACAAAACATTTTGAACTTGTGTTATTTTGCACTCAACAATTAGTTGCAGCTTCTTTCTATTGTATATTATATTAATTGCTGGTACTTACCAGTACCCTAACTAGTTATGACCATGCCCTTGGCGGGACTTAAAACTGCTGGGACTTCCCACAATCCCAGGCCTTTTCATACACCCAACAAAATGAGGTTACGGGGTTCCTTCCCGGATGTTCCTTAACAAATTTCATTAATCTAAAAAAAAATATTTTTATAGCCGATTTAGAGGGGCCCCCACCGGGAGCTGCATGCTCGGCAAGCACCTATCTAGCCACCACCTTAGTTGTGGCCTTGGTACTTAATAATATAAACAGAACATTTGGATAAGACAGATTTATATTGTGGCAGCTGAGAGAGAGAGAAAGATTTTATATTAAAAGAAGTGCTGCCCAATTGTACTGGGTTACTTTACAAACAGCCAGCCGCATGGATATATTTTTACAAAAATGATATCCCACATTTAAAATGCATTGCACATTTATTCAAGTTTTCTCAATTATGATCTGGTAATCTACATTTTCTTTTTCTGAATCTGTGGTAATCAATTAATTTTTACTAAATCATTATCATAATTTTGCATTAATATTTTTACCATGTTCATCTGAAGTAATTATACAGTGCCTTGTACTAAGTTATACAGTATCATGTATATGCTGATGATGTTCAAATATACCTATCCTTTTCCCCCTCCGATCTATTACTAGCCACAGATAAACTTTAAGATGATCTGAATCGAATAAGTCTATGGGCAACGGATGCTAAGCTAATATTAAACGTGGACAAAACCAAGCCAATAGTAATAGGGTCAAATTACTTCCTTAAAACTATTCCCCATAATCCAATCCTCTTTTTAAACAACAATCCTGTCAAATTCTAACCAACCGTTAAAAACCTTGGAATTATTTTTGATCAAACCCTGTCCTGGAAAAACCACATCTCGGAAATTTCGCGTTGTACCTTCTCCGCCTTAAAGCGTCTGAATTACCTTCCTCATCTGTTACCTTTTGAAACCCGTAGACTCCTTGTAACTTCCTTAATTTTCCCTCATTTCGACTATTGCTGTACAGTGTATGGGGGCATCTCTGGGGATCTCGAGGCAAAACTAAAACGGTTGCTTAATTGCTTCGTTTGTTCTTTGGGATCCCGAGAGATGTCCCGGTCACCCGATATTACGAAGAGTTGAAGTGGCTTTACCCTTCCTATCGTCGTAAGTATTTCCTAGCATCCTTTCTTTACCAAGTTATCCAATCCCGCCGACCATCATACATTTTCGATCTCTTTCAATTCAAAGTCCTCTCCCGTAACACCTATTCACATCTCTCAGATCTACGTACAGCATCCCACCGAACAGCAGCTTTTGACAGAGCTTTCCTTATCCGATCCTCATCTTTTTGGAACTCTTTACCTTCTTCCATTCGTCATTCCAATAATCTTTCAACCTTTAAATCCCGTTTATTCAATCACCTAATTTCGTTAGAATTCTAAAAAAATCGGAAATAGTTTGTTCAGTTTGAGATTAAAGTTTTATAAGTGATGGATGGATGATGTATTTGTTATATATGTGTATATCTGTATAATTGTATGTGAGTGAGGTGTGTATATACTTACACTTTCTTTCTCTGCTAATTTGGCTGTTCACACTTCCAGTCACATATTTTTATATTTACTTATTTTATTTTTTATAGTTATCATAGTTAGTTTTGTTTATATTTTTTCTTTCATTATCTTATTTCTTTTTTCGTTGTAATTTTGTTTCAAAAAATTTGTATTTATATGTGTGTGTGTATGTGTATATGTATATATGTAACTGTCAATTATTTCTCTGTTTATAATTATTGTTATCTTATTTCTATTTTCTTTTATTGCTTCTTCATTTTAAGAAATAGTTTTCTTTAATTATTGTTGTAGGAGGTAATTCATAAATTTTTGTAAATTAATTTTTTATTTTTTATTCTGATCTATTAATCTCAATTGTAATTAATTAATGTAATGTCATATATTTTACTCTAAGACATTTTAGTTTTTACACTATTCCTATATTGTTATTCTAAAGGGACTTGTCCCAGAATAAATAAAGTCTTTATTATTATTACTATATGATGTTTTTCATGTAATTTCATGGGTGACTTTTTAAGTGCATTTAGTTTTTATTTTGTACAGAAAAATCTTCATGTCTAACCCTAAATAATTTTTTGGCATGTTCTATGATTAAGCTGGCTGCTTATAAAGACCCATGTTTAGAAAATATATGCATATTCTGATCAATAAAGAACTTTTAAAATTCATTTTCATAGATTTAGTTATTATATTCGAATTTAGTTTTACCTATTAATAAATAACATATTTTTTTAATATTTGAATAATAGGGAGAAGACATATTTAAATCATTATTGGAAGCTGGGACAACTAGAGGCTTGAATATCCGTATTGTCCAAAGTGAACCGACTAAGTCAATGCCCGACTTAGATACTGAAATATTTTCTCGGAAAGGAGTGGCAGAAGTGAGTTATTCTGAGTTAAAAATATCTAATATCAATTAAACCTATATCATGTATTTATACATATCTAAAATTATGTATTCCTTATACAACGTAGGAGAGTAATTTGTATACCCCGACTACAGTCTAACTGTATAGAGTTATATAACGATACTTTTCGGGAAAAACAACTTTCCAGTTTGATAGCTCACTACTTTGATCTTATAAGGGTGCCACCACTGATAAAGAGAGAGAATATAGCAATCTTATTACCTTTTGATTTTCTTTAGTGTTTGTGTATGTTTTCTGTTTGCTGACTTTTTTGTTTTTTACTCATAAAATTTGTTATAGATTTTGCAGTAGTAAAATTGTTAAATATTTGAAGGAAAGTTTCTTAGTATTTGTGTTTTTTTCTGTCTGTCATCTTTGTTTTTTTTTATATATATATATATATAATATTTCGCACATAGAGCTATTAGATCATTAACCCTCATTTAGTTCCAACTATAAATGTTTCAAACAATATGAGCCCCGAATTTTTGAAAAGTATATTTTAAACCTATATTGGATGTTTTTATATTATACCATTTTATGATAATCATCATGTGATAACAAATTATTATATTTTCTTTATCAGCATCATTCATCTGATTTTTTATTATGTCGATAGGTCCGTAATTTAAATATGGCCCGACTTCTGGGAAGTGGTATTTTACATACCAAATTATGGATAGTTGATAGAAAAGTAGTTTATGTCGGAAGTGCTAATATGGATTGGAGATCACTTTCACATGTTAAAGAATTAGGTCTTTACATGACGAATTGTTCCTGTCTTGTTGAAGACATGGCCAAAATATTTGAGGTATGTAGAATTTTATGTAGCACTATGTTGATATCAATGAAAACGAGTGAAAACTACGAAACATAAAATGATTCTAGAATACAATTGGAAAAATATAAACACATCAATCTTTTTTTTCTAGGTTTATTGGTTATTAGCTTCACCAGATTCTGCCATACCTGATACATGGCCAGAAGAGTTGGCTACTGAGATCAACAGACTTGATCCAGTTCAGATTTATATTAATGGTACAAAATCATCCACTTACATATCTGTAAGTTCAAAACTCTTTTTATACGTTAATTTTTGTATTAGTATTTAACTCTATAGGTTTTATTTGTGTTATGGTTCACTATAAGGAGTTTCAAATTCTAAAATTTAAGTATTATTCTTTAAATTAAAGAAGTATCATTTTAGTGTGTTCGTATTTTCTTTTAATTAACTTGAAAGTACTTATTATTTTTATTTGGAAAGAAATAAGATGTTAAGGAAAATGTAATTTCTTTGGTCTTATTATGAATGTAAGAGTAACGTAAGTTTAAATAAGATGTAAAAGGCTGAGAGAAATCTATGAAGTTCCGTAAACCTTATTTTAATTAATTTTGTTTTGATATTGATATTGGGTTGTCACACATGAAATGTCCGATTTTTTAAATCTTAATCTTTATAGAGGATTAAAGCGTTGCCTGTTGATTCCTAGCAAAATATTTACTATCTATAATAAGCACTTGTTAATCCTCTATTTGCAAACTGTGTTTGTTTTTTTCCCAAGTAGGCATACAGATTTTAGTATAATTTTAACCGTGGCCATGGAAACACGCGATTTCCAAACAATTTTTTTTTATGAGTACAAACTCGGTCATTCCGCTCCCCAGGCAGCAAGAAATAATAATCATGCGTTTGATGAAGGAAGTGCTACTGAAAGAACCATCCGTCGTTGGTCTACAAAATTTTCCTCAGAAGATACGACATTAGAAAATCTGCCCCATGGACAGCCTCAAACATCAATAGAGGACGAAGATCTTAAGAATGCTGTGGAAGAAGACCCTCATAAAACGGTCAGAGCTAGGCGCAAGTCGTACGATAGTTTCCAGGCATTTAAAATTGATGGGAAAGGCAAAAAAGCTCTATTCCTGGATCCTATATGAGCTCCTTCATGATAACACCCGACCTCATGTTTCAATACATACAGTAAATAAATTAAAGGAGTTGGGCTATGAAGTCTTACCTGCAGACTACCACTTTTTTTTGGAGTTTGGACAACTTTTTGTGAGGAAAATTGTTTACCAATGATTTAGACATTAAAAATGCATTTTCTGAATTCCTTTCATCACGTGACTCAACGTTTTTCAAATCTGGGATAGAAAACTTGGTAAGCCGTTGGCAGAAGTGTATCGAAAATGTGATGGTAAATACTTTGAATAAAAAATATGTTAATTTGATCTCAAATTTTTATTTTCTTCTTGGTTCTCATCTCGGCTGCCTTCAATAGACAATCCCGATGAATCTTTAGATGCAGATTCGTAAAACTATCTATTGTCGCGCAGATTCAGATGAATTTTAGCGATGTCGACACAATAATAATGTAGACCATATAGGTCAGATTCACAAAAGTAATAAGTGAAAAATTGGAGTATGGACCATAAGAGTCGCACTCGCAAAAAATAATTAAATCAAATAATGGACCGCACTGACAAACAATAATGGTGACTGATGTAAGGTACGCTTGCCTAGACAACATTAAAGTAATTAGTGACTTTGGCTAAAAAACACAAGCCACGATTCAGCTGTTTCCATAACATATGTTTCCGGCTACTTCACTATTATATATAACAAATATAACTATTATATTAGTTAACAAATATTAACTATTACATAGCGTATTTTACAAATAATTTATTTTAATGAGATTAAAAATAATAAAATTATAAAATAATTGAAAACAAAAATATTAAACGTAGGCATGCAAATTATTTGTAATTTCAAACTGAGCGGCCGTAACAGGCTGTGATACATATAGTTCATGTTGATATGGACCCTGTTTCAACATGGTAATAAGTTAATATTCTAATTGCTATTGCTGTATTACTGCTACTCCCAAAATATATTTTAATGACATAAGTGATTAAAGTTATATTTTAGTATACATTTACATCCTATATTCTATTGTTTTACTCATTTCAGAGTTCACCTGCTCCTCTATGTCCAAATGGAAGGACTTCTGACTTAGATAGCATTCTAAGTACCATCGAGGCTGCAGACAAATTCATTTATGTTGCTGTCATGGATTACATGCCATTAATGATGTTTACTCCTAAGCCAAAGTAAATCTCTTCATAACACATGATAAATCATAAATTTATATTATATTTTTTTAAATGAGTTGTTATTTTGATTGTTAATATTACCAGATATTGGCCTGTCATTGATAATGCATTGAAAGCTGCTGCTATTGACCGAAGAGTTGAGGTCAGACTTTTGGTTAGCTGGACGAATCATTCTCGCAAAGAAGAAAAATTATTTTTGAACTCTCTTCAGATTATTTCAGAATCTTATAAAGGAGTGAAAATCACAGTTGTAAGTTAATTTTTATTTTTTTAGCAATTAATGGGTTCCATTTTTACTATTGATCAACATGTTAATTACAAATAAATTGGTAAATTTGGCTCCTCTCTTAGACTTTTTGGACACCTGAAAAGGGCTAGGTAGGAACAAGGTAAAGTCGAGGACATATAGGAAAAACTTGGAAAAGAAATAAACCCAAAACATTGTTATATAAAAATAAAACTCTACTGAATTAAAACAAAAATAAAATAAAATTACACTCAACTACTTTCAGTAGGAATAATTCTAAAGGCATTAATAAAATAATAACTACAATTTAAACCAAAATTAAATAATAACTATAATTTAAAACAAGGCTCACTATCCCATCTGTTTTTGTGATCGAAACGTTACAATTAGTAAGAAAAAGAGAGATGAAGAAAAAACCAATTTTTACTTTTTATACTTGGTTGGCTCTATCAACTGAATATATATTCATATATATAATAAAATCAACTGAACTACCATCTGGCTACACCCCAAATGTATGTAAGACTGCAGAAAAATAGAAATTCTTACCTTCAAGGTTCATCTTCCTTCCGGTCAGACCACAACCCTTCACTCTTCAACTCTGACTTATGGGGGAAAATGCTCATTTCTGCTAGCATAAACATTTTCAATATTTTTGAAGTATGTACTGTGCCCTAATGGATGGATTTGGCTAATTTCTTTCACTGCCATGAGAATCCATGACTGATTTCTGGCTACTTTTACAGAACTAGGCAAGGGAAGTGATATGTTAGCACATCTAGACCACAGATGAGAACCTTAACATTATACTTTCTTACTCTAAATTACAATTTCATTTATTTTTATTTTTAGCTTATTATATTTTCATTTGAATTAGACAAATAATGTTTATTTTACAAAACAAATAATTCTTCAGCATTATAATGTAATAAAAAAGAAATTACTTTTTTCCTATAATAATATAATTGTTCAAACATAAGCGAGGATCCTATTCAACTCAAATGTTGAACCGTTTGGGATTTAGTTTATTATCTTATAAGTCTAACCCACTGCTTGATTTTCTTCAAATTTGGAACAATTATTATTTGAAATCAGATGCTGCTGCCTGCTGGATTATATTTTTTAATTCCTTCCAAGATGGTTTCTATTGTCTCTCATTCTCTTTATTAGATGGTACATTTTTTTTTTTTTATCCAATGCCAGCACGTGGCATTTCTGCCATATGCCACCGAGCCTCCCAACAAAGACATGCATCGTCATCATTGTGTGGAATATCCTTAAGACCACTGCAATGTTGTCCATTACACCAGAAAGACGAATGGGGCAATTATCGGATTCTGCGATACCCATTCTGTGCAGATGTGCCCGGAGGTAATCATGGCCTGTGATGAGTCAGCAGCTTCGCCTCTCGGAAAATCTCGGGGAGCTGGTCATGTGCAAACACTCCCATTTTTTCCCTATGCTAGTGTTGTAGCGTAGGTTCCTTGTATAGCTTCTAATTGTTGTTTCGATCTTATTCTTGGCTGAGGTTAGCAAAGCGGGGTTGTCAGGTTGAGGTAGTGCTGCGCCTTGCTTGGCAAGTTGGTCTACATGTTAAATGATGATGGCCTAAAGGAGCCCTTAAATTTGCTTAAAATTTGGCTCAAATGTTTATTGAAGGCAGGAAAATCAATGTCTAATAAGTCAATCAAATATGTTGGTTGTTATAATACTAAATCAAAGATGTTTGCGGCATTTAAGTACAAACATTACATTCTTTGAATCATTTTGGGAGTTGAAAACTTCTGAAAACCAATTTAAATCAAAACAGCAAGCGGAATTTTGATTCTAATAAAGGAGATGTCCTAGGTGGCCATAAAAAATAAAATAATATTGTTTATAAATATTTAAGTGCTGCCTATGTTTTGACCCATATGGCAGTTCTTCATTAAGGGTAAAAACAAAAAGTGCATTGTATAACTCGAATATTGAGCAAATATTTTATAACCATGGGTAGCCTATAAACACAATTAATTTTATCTTTATCTAAACATTTATCTACAATAACCCCTTTTGTACCCCTTGGTTTGTCGCCCTTCGGATGCTATAGAATGCAAATAAATAACTTTTTCTGTTAGATCGTAATTTTTTTAATAAAATTTTTGTCAATTTTTGCAACTTTTCCAGAAATAGATTTAAATTTGTTTTGGCTCAGAAAAATGAAGTTTGATATTTCTCCTGAAAATTGTTTATTGTTGTCATGAATAGGAATTTTAATTCCAATTTACCGTTCTAATTCTAATTCAAACTTACATGAAATCGCTTGGATTTAAAATTAATAAAGCTTATAAAACAAAGAAATGAATTTCCTGAGATCGTCTAAATTAAAAGAAAATTTAAGGAAGAAACCTCTTGTTTTTTAATAATTAAAAAATAAATAAAGTTTTACAGATAATGTGTAATAATGTAATTAATTTTGTTATCTAGAAGTTGTTTGTTGTTCCGAGCACTGCTGCACAAGCCAAAATCCCTTATGCTAGATTGAATCACAATAAGTATATGGTGACCGACAACACAGCTTATATAGGTAAGATTTTTATGATTGCTTGAATTATTTTTGACAGCGGTTTTTTTATGATTAATTCAATATTAAAATTTACAAAGATCTTAACATAATTAGATTGAAGTAAAGCTAAAGATTTTTTCCAAAATCTTAACATGATTCTTTTGCTTAACTTCAATCTAAATATTCGTTACTATTTTGGAATACTCTTATATATTGTTTATGTATATCAACAGTATATTCCTCCAATACCTTTATGCTAAGAACAAATACCATACAATAGTAATCAGTATTGGATATAGCGTGAAAAAGATTATTTTCTTTTAAAGTGTAATTTAATTTAAGTAATTAAGTATGTTTTTAAGTATTTTTAGTTCCCAAATATCCATAATTTCAGTTTAGAAATACCCATTTTGACTAGTTTCGTTTAGGTACTACATCTATACCTACGTTTTTTGGTAACCCTCATAATTCAAAAACTATGTCATGATGTAAACTTCTTAGATTATATATATATATATATATATATATATATATATATATATATATATATATATATATATATATAATTAAATGATTACATAAATAAGCTAATAGATTTTGGTTAAAATTGGCAAATAGAATCTGGCTATCTACTTAAATTAAAAGTCTTAACAGATTTTGTTAAATTTTTAAATGTCAAATTCTGTTTAAATTTAATTGTTACAGTAATTTAAATAACATATTAAATTTTAGATACTTGATAAATCAGAAGTGATAATTCACTTCAAATTCTAAACCGCCTTTTACCTCCTGCCAGATAGTAAGGTTAAAGATGGTATAAGATTCCTGAAAAGGATCACCTTTTGAGATTATTTCACTAGTAATCATATCAATTAGTGGAACATTTGATGGAATAATGGATGGTATGGAATAAACTCCTTTTTTTTAGAGAGGAAAATAGTTGACTGGAAGATCTAATGGAGGATGGAAATAGTTGGGGGTGCAGTCAAAATAAGTGAAAACTTATTTTTTATTTGTGCCGACATTTTGACCTACTTTGTAGGACTATGAGAGAAAAAAATAAAAATAACTATAAAAAAAAAATTTACAGTACCAAGAATATAATAATATATAGAGTAATAGAAAAGTAGAACAAAATAGTGAAGGATATATGAATAAAAAAAAATTACAGAATAAATGTACAGAAGGGTGATTATGAAACAGAATAAGAAGAGAAAGAAAAATGAGAAGGTAAACAGAAAGATACAAAATTAAAAAGTATAAATAAAAAAAGGTGAGATATAAAAGTATGGAAAACCTGGTTTATTACATATACAATATAAAGTGTATGATAATAGACTCCTAGAGAGATACATAATTAAAATGAAAAAAATTGATACAAAATATGATGTCAAAGAATAAATACAGAAGAAATATGTAGGAAGTAATGAGTAGTTATCTCATGAATGACAGGTAGAGAAGCAAAATTTGAAAATATAAATATTGGGTATTATATAAATGTATATAATTAGAATGAAGTTATATTAATACAAAAATATGATGCAAATATAGAAGAAACGTTTAGAAATAAAGATACACAATTTCAGTTTGAGAAAGGAGATAATTTATAAAAATTATATTGCTCAATAATTATGAACTCTTTGATTACAGCATTTGATGGATGCCAAAGTGATGAAGGGAGGGATAGGTGTGAAGAATGGAGATGGAGAAGGATGAAGGGAAGATATAAATATTACAAAGTATACGAACAAAAACAAAGGAGTGGCGGATAGATAGAGCTACAATAGACGTATTTTCGAAGTCAAAAATGTGGTTTAAAGATAGGGCATGTTTGTAGAGTTTAGAAGCGGTTTGGTTATGGGAGGAAATGGCGTATTTGTGTTGGGTAATACGATCTTTAAGGAAGTTTTTAGTTTCGCCAATGTAGGAAGAGTTGCAATTGGGAATAGAGCAGGGGATACGGTAGACAATGTGTGAGCGCTGTTTAAGGGGAATAGGATCTTTGATTCGGGTATAAATATTGGAGAGAGATCTTTGACTTGGGTATAAATATTGATCTTGTATAAATATCCTTTTTTTTAGAATTAGTTAATGTATAATTTAATAATGCATGATGTGGTTCACAAAGTTTTTAATTTTTATTTGATTGAGAATCATTTTTGAGCCACCAAGTTGTAGTTTAACAGATGTATAATGAAATGATGTGGTTTTCACATTAGAGTTTATTTTTGTTTTTTAAATTTGTTTATTATTAAGTAAACTTTTAGGGCACTAATTCATAAAATAAGATATAATACACAGTTCGCTTCATTTTCGTTTATTTTGTCATTATAAATAGTGTTTTTTTTCTTATTTCTATTATTCGATCAAACAATTTTGTTTGAGAGGGTGAAAATTATTTATAGTTTTGATTTTTAGTAATATTTATTATTTATTCCAGGAACTTCAAATTGGTCTGGTGATTACTTTAATTCAACTGGTGGGATTGGTTTTGTTGTAATTGGTGAAAACAGTTTGCGAGATGAACTGGAAAGTGTCTTCCTCAGGGATTGGTACTCGGAGTTTTCCTACCCGCTTCCAAAGTGGGGGTACTGACTACATTTTTATAGATCTCTTCGGTTAAGATTTGATGATTACATCTTAACTTCTAAGGACTAATTTTATATTTTTACTTTTCTTAAAACAATACCAATGTCTTCAAGAGAATATTTTTTGAACTGCCCTTTACATTATTTTATAATCATCCGTTTATACATTAGCAGTTGGCTTGTAGTGAAAGGTCAGATATGACCAGCAATTGAATTTGTTTGTAAATATTAATAAATAAACATTATGCCTGTAAATTAAGTAACCATTGTAATATTTTTATTTAGTAATTTTCAATACTAAAAGCCATAGTTTGCATAATTGCATGTATAAATATCTATCTCTAGTTTTACAATCAAATGACCCACCTTAATTCAATTAAACCTGTAATCAAAACAAATACAATTTAAAAAGAAACAAAAATCTTTAACTAATGAGTATAAAATTGAAAATCCGTCGATTTTATGGATTTTGAGGATCATACGTCAGCATGAGTGCGTTTGTGTGTATGCATGTTTTTCTTTTTGTGTGTGTATGATAGCACTTGAGCATATATGTTTGTGTGTTGTGTATAACATATATTGTTTTGCTATGAGTCAATTGAACATTGTTAAGACTGGAGAGCACTATTGATTCTCTAATTACAAATACAATAATTGTGATTTTGCTTCACTTTGTTGATGTATCTTATTTATTTTTGTATTATGTGTCATTGGCATTTTCGTCAGGCAGTGACCACTAATTTTTTTATGTACATTAAAGCAGAATGTAGAAAAATACAATTTAGGAATATTAAAAAAATGCTAAAAGACTATAAGCCAATATATACTAAATTAGATTTAATTACAACACCTATTACATTCCAATGGAACTCGATAAAATTATTGCAGTTTCATAGACCATAAAGAAAATATAATAAACAGCTAAACAGAAATTAAATATCACACAGTTACCAAAATAAGCATGGAATTGAGGTTTTAATTAATGTCCTATAGGAAAGCTTATATATATATATAAGCTTTCCTATAGGACATTATATATATATATTTATATATTATATATATATTTATATATTATATATATATATATATATATATATATATATATATATATATATATATATATATATATATATAATTTTCAAATTGTGAAGATTTAAATTGTTTGATCAAGATAATGAAACATTTGAAACGACTAATGTCATTTGAATATTCTGTATATGTCAAGTCAGCATTTGCCTGCTGTTAAATATTAACAACCTTAAGATATATTCCTTGTTTTAGTCTCTACCTACACTGACAGGTCTATCTAATATTCAGTTTAACAAGATACAATTGAAGGTAGGATATATTGTATACAATATAAGGTTGAGGTACTGATAGGACATCTCTGCACTAAAAAAATCCATTTGTTTCAAGGTATAAATTATTACCGCATTTCCAGTTAGAGACTGCGTCCTTATCGCAATGTAATGGATCTCAAAGCATTTGGTTCATATTCAAATTTTTAAGATGATGATATTTATTTATGATTTTTTTCTTTTGCCCCTGTTTCATTTTTCATGTTACATGTTTATTGGGATATAATAGAAAGGGAAGCAGGCCTTCCTTCTGGATTAATGCTTTTTCTGACAGAAAAGAAATCAGTAGAATGATCAATTTAAAAAAAAAAACACAACTTCCCAATCAAATTGTTGATCTAATTCTTTTAGTAATGTGGTATAAATTTAGGTCCTGAAAGTAAGGAATTTTAACGAATAATTCAACATGAGTTGTTAATCAAAATATCAGTTTTCTGAAATTTGTATCCTTATAAGAATAGAGTGGTGTAAATTTCATTTAAAGTGCATAATGTTGGCAGTGAAGCTTTTTTAGATTATAATATGATATAATCAAATTTCGAAAAAGTTTCAACAAAAAGTAAGAGATATACTTCAAAAGGCTGTGTTTAAGTGCTTTGAACTATTTGTAGATTATATTTGGAAATTGTTGATTCCAATACTTATTTAAATAAATTGACTGAACATTTGTTGTGAGATCATCCGTATAGCAGATAAAACTAGAAAAGAATTTGTTTCTGTCAAATTGACAGTTATAAAACTCCTAGTACGAAAATTATAAATATGAATAGTGAAACTTTTGCTAAACTACACCTCTTCCTGTTAAATATTTTTAAATTTACTAGTCTGAACTTAAAATTATTTGTATCTCTTTGCATTGAACACTTTTCTAGGCCATATTTTAGTCACCAAGAAATAAATTTACACTCACTGAAAACCATACACACACACTGAACACTGAAATAACTTTATTTAACCATTTTACATAATGATATAAACACATGGGTGCATTGTAATGGGTACAAATATTGAAGTGATTACTTATTAAGATTACAATTAATTTACTAATTAAAATATAAAGTCATCACAGGAAAAACAAATTAATTTTGTTACACTAAGATCTTTACTCTATAAAGAGGTTCATTTTTTTTCACAAAGTGTAGATATTTTTTTGCTACTCTCTGTTCATAATAATTTATAAAATCCAATGTGCTTCAAATGATTATGTTCTTTTACATTAGAATGCTATGAATAGCACCTTCTAATTTTTTTTTTTTTTTGTAAAACAGAGATCAAAAATTTCTATTTAAAAAAATATATTTGTCTGTATTGGTGCTAACAAAAATAATAAGTTGAAACATTTTGCTGATGTTTTAAAAGATATTATATTGATATATTTGTATTCATACATTTGGTCCATCAAGATTACTTTCTGCTTTATATCTTTGTTTGCTTACACTTACTTATTAAGTTATAAAAATATTATTTGTATAAATAAAGCATGTAATTGAATTAATAAAAACTTCATTGATTCGAATCAATGCACTAGTTTTGAAAAATGTATGAATTAATGCATTTTTACACTTATGTGGCACTTCTCTGCTAACACGTCTTTGATGAATAAATCTTACACTGTATTATTTCTAAAATAAGGAATCATAAATAAATTCATTGCTCGATATTTTAGTTACCTATAGGTGTGTTAAATTCTTCTCATCATATAAATGAATATTGAAGACCTATAGGGTTGATAAGGATGCTTGATGGAGCACTATTTTTACCTTGGATAATGTTAACCCTCACTTTGCCTAATTTTCGCCTTTTTAAAACTTTTTCAAAGCTCACACGTTACCGTCTTTCCTAAATTAAAGAAAACAATGTTACTGAACCCTTCCTTAAACTTCAAGTGAAATGGACAATTTAAATGATTCTGGGATAAAATTTTATCAAAACGATAGTGTTAACAATCGTTGTGAGGAAAGTCACATCCATTTTGGATTGCTAAACTGACCACAGGAGTTACTGTTTAATTATACTCTGGTTTTAAAAATTATATTACTCATTTTTAATGGTACTTCAGTAATAAAATATTATTTTTGCCTAAAAATATATTGATAATATAATCTAATAACATAATTCAATTATTTAATCATTGTTACATTATGTGCGTAGTAAGTAACTGATCTCATTTCTCAAGATATATTAAGTTTTTCAAGATATGATGAGTATAGTTTTCATTGAAGAAATACTGTTTGTGGGTATAGTGATCAACTTAACAAGATGAACAAGAAACAGAATGTAAACATATTCATATCCATGGCTCCACTTATGATTTTACTTATAGTCATCAAGAAAAATAATACCGATATGTATAAAACTTTAATTGTGTACTTTAATTAATTTTATCTTGTTTTAGGGTTAACTTAAATTGTGAGAGTCAAAATTATAATATTTGTCAAGTTATTAATATTTAGGTATTCACCCAGGACAATTGAATTGTATAAGGCTTTTCAAAACACGATTTTGCACAATTATCAATCTTTTCTAGTCAGTATTTTTCTACACCATAGTTTTTAATATTATAGTGTCTGTCATATTGTACCATCTATAAGTCTTCCTTGAATAAGGTAGAGAGATAGTCATTGTTTTCAATCCCTTGTAAATGGTCTATTTTATTATCAAAGTTTGTGGCACCACTACATGTAATTTCAAATAACCTAAATGTGTTACTATAAAATGAAATACCTTTCTTTATTTATTTTTTTATACCATTATTGTGCTGTTTTTTCCATCAACCACTTATTTCAGTTAAATTATTTTTAGATTATATGTATAATGATGAAAGATGAAAAGAATTTGCTAAGTCACTATTGATCTAATAAATTCTAATTGATCAATTCGAATACATTTATTATAAACCATTCATATAAATTTTTTATAACAAATTTGAAATATAAAGATTCTCCATTTTTACTTATTACTTATTTTATTACCCCTCTTGACATAATAACCAAAAGCACAAATAAAACATTATTTTTAATTTAAATATCTAAAAAATATTAAATAAATGCCAGAGAGAATGCCTTATGAAAAAATATATTATGTAATTGATTTTGTGGGAAAAATCAACCATTCCATTTATTGTTTCACCACAATGATGAAACAGCTTACTAGATTGATCCAAAAAACTTGTTTCCTGCTAATGTGTCCGTCCTTATTTTTACAAACTGATAGATCTTTGTTTGATATTAAACAATTACAAATATTAAAGTAGTTATATAGTAAATAATGATCATATTCTCTTTTCTTAAATGTGCCATGATTCTTTATTTCAAAATAATTGTGTTGTTTTTTTATGTATCAGGTGAAAGTTACAAAAAAGATTAAAATTACATAAACACATAAAAAATCTTAAGATCACTTTAAAGCTCTACAAGTGCCTAATTTTGGTGGGATGGTGCTATAATAATTTTAATATCACTGTTTTAGTAAAATGTCTTATGAATAATTATGTAAAAATACTATTCATTTAGTTGATTAGAAGTTTTCTTCAGATTTAAATTTAAGCCTTCCTTGAATTTCTTCCAAGAATGTTAGAATATTAAAAAATATGTAGAGTAATTATAACACAAAGCTTAACATTCTATTTTGCTTACTCGAATTCATATTTTAATAGTTTAATTGATAATAATAAGGCTTAGCGAACCCAAAGGCTTGATCAGCATATCACCAATCTCTGCTTACAAACTTCCATCCAGAGGCCACTACCCAAAATCAAATCTGCCAGATCACTTATAACGCAATCCTCATATCAATGTCTCAGTCTAACCCTCAGACGTTTACCAGTTGGCCCAGCGCTGATTAATTTGTTAGGAATCCGTTCATTACAAGCCCATCTTAATCTACGTTACGCTATCACTTCAATAATATTAACCCAGGTGCATGGTCCATAATTTTGTGTTGTGTTATTTTCTGAATTCTCCAGTAGTTTCATCTTTTTTTGCACTGATTTTTCTACGGAACACCTTATTTATGAATAACATAAGACATTGTTCATCCATCAGCATTAGCTGCTATGTTTCACATCTGTAAAGAAGAGTTAGAAGGATGAAAGTTTTATAAATTCTGATTTTTAGATTTTGGGACAAAAGAGGCCTTAGTAGACCGAATATTAATAAGAATTTGCTGCCTTAATTAAATTAAGGCACCTTAATTTAGTTTTTCTAGTTACCATTAGGCCCTAACGACTTAAATTTCTCGACATTTTCAAACGTATCCCCTCCTACAACAATATCACCATAATCTCCCCCTTTTTCGCTACTAGCCATATACTTAGTCTTATTCAAATTTACTACCAGCCCCATTTCATTGCCTCCATCAACGTTTCTGTATTTCATTTTTAGTTTCCGCATTTTCACCCAACCGTATCAAATCATCTGCAAATCCAAGCACAGATATTGAACTATTCAAATTTAAACCTTTTACAGTGTACATCAATTTTTTAATTACTTATTCAAGTGTTAAATTTAATAGTACAGGTAAAAGTGAATCATCTTTTTTTAAGACTGTTCTAACCTCAAACTTCTCCAAAAAAACATTACCAATTCTAAAATTACTGAAAGTTGCGCTCATACACATCCTTACAAGATTTACTAATTTCTATGGTATAGCCTGTTCAATCAACACGTTATACATCATTCGATAGTGTAGTAAATAGTTACATTAACTTACATTACATCTTGTTAATAGCTTTTATCTTGTATTCAGGTTTTTCCCAAATTTTTTTAATGCCTATTTTGGGGATTTTTTTTTGTGTCTCTATTTCCATAATTTTTAAAAATTAAAATCCATAATTTTTTTTCATCATTTAGTTGTTGTGAAAACCCTCATTTATTTTTAAAAATTGCTTGCTCGATGTTACAACTTAGATCTACTCTTTAAAAAATGTTAATTTTATTTATGAGAAGTTGTTTGTTTGTATATAGGTTTGCAAAAAGATACTTTTAATAACCACAAGCTATAATATTATGAAGAATCATTCTTTAGATTTCATAAACAATGATTCATATTTTGAAATCCAATTATATATTGTTATTCTTATGCAGCTTTAATTGTTTACATCTTATTATTAATGCTTAATAAATTGTATTTATTGTTTATTATTTGTATTTTAATAATGTGCTTTAATAAATATACATATTTTTATTAGTTTGGACTGCAAATTATCATTTATTTATTTAATATTATTTTTTAGAATATGTTTTTACGCAAACATGTCTAAAACAGTGAGTTTACAAACGTATTTAAAACAAAACTTAGATCTGAAGTTCTTTTTAAATTTATAATTAAATAAATTCAGTGTACTATATTCATAAAATATTTTTTCAGTTGTCTGGCACTGATTTCCCTCCGCCTTCCTAATGAAAACTCACTGATGTTTAAAATAGGGTATAAAAAAATATGTAAAGAATTAGTTTCCCTTTATCTCTAATTTGGTATGACTTTCCATCTAGAAGCATGTCCTTATTGATATGTTCAATCTTAATTTGTTTATTTTATATATAAGTCATCAGGTATTTATACAAGGTTCCTAAACATTTTATATACTTCCTTGTTGGTGCTTCATCTCCATTGAAAACTGTAGTAGAAGTCCAGTATTCATCCAAATACCTTTATAACTTTTACCTTGGCCTTTGATGTAGCTCCTGTTTCAGAAGTGTCGGAAAGCACATGTTTAAACAGTCTCACAACTTTCTTTTTGTTTGTCTGGATAAAAGTGAGTTCCTTGGGACGGCCATACACGTACACTCCGGAACAAATAATAGTGTACAGTTGATTTTTTCAACCTGATGCCCAATGAACCCCAAACCATGATGTCTCCTGCTTGACTTTGACCAGTTCCGTTGAATAACAATTTATTATGCACGTAAGAAGGGGAAGAAAAAACTATTAGTAACCGATTATATGCCAAGGTCAAGGAGGGGGTGTTATGCTTTGGGGAGCAATAGGTAACAACTTCCAGAGATTTCTTCATTGAAATCCTTTGTTGGAAGGGTAAACAGCCAAAATTATTTATCACTAATTTGGGGGATGTCTTCAATATTTCCAGACGAAGATTTTTTTTCTTCAAGATGCACATCTTCTCAAATCAAAGGTAAAGATGGATGGACTCCATGAAAGAAGAATCGAGCTGTTGGAATAGCCTTCTCTATCCCCAGACCTAAACCCCATCCAGAACTTTTGGAAATGAATCTCGGATGATGTTAGCCAAAAAGTAGATCATAATTCCGATTCAGATCTGACTAATGACGTCTAAAAGGCACCGAGAATTGTAACTCAGAAAAATCCATATCTTTTGAAAAATATGTGCCTTTCAACAAATAAAAGTACTAGAAATGAAAGGTGGTACAATAGAATATTTACTGTGATTAGTAAAATTATTTACCCATTGTTATAAAAAATAAAAATAGGTGTACACTTTTCTTTGTCTCGGTTACATGAAGGTCAATCCTATGTAAAACGACATTTTCTCCCACTTGTGTTTATTTCCACCAAACAAAGTATGTATACATTTAATTTCATAATAGATTGTTAAAATAAAAAAAAATAAAAATTGGAAAACATTAATTGTAAACTTTTAAATGTCCCGTAGTGTAGGGTTGTACCGCAGAGATAAATTAAGCAACCAAACAGCTAAGATTTGCCTCTGGTAGGAGCCCACACACCCAGCGTATGCTTATTCTCCAAGGCACAATCTTGGTACTCCTTGCACTTCACCCGCCACAAACATGGTTCACATTTATATAACGCAATTAATGTGTTGTTTTACCTCTAAGCACAAATAAATTGGATGTAGTTAAGTCAAACAAAACACTAGAAAAAAAACAAACTAAATACAAATAAAAACACTAAAGACACTCTCTTTCTGTGTTTGTCTGGTCACAAATGATGTGAGGTAAGAATCATCGATTCACACACGCGTGGAGGTCTGATCACATCTGGCGGTACAAAATATAGTTTCTAAATTGTTCGAGGTACAGCTCCTGAGGTCTGTTTGCCTCTGGAGTTTTATCGCACCAAGTGGCAGACACTCTGAGGTTTGTCGCTTGAGACGGGCAATAGAGGTAAACCTCTACGTGTATGGCCGGTATCTTTTCTAAAATCATTTACCTGCATTAATTGATAATTTTTATTTACTATTAATATAAAATAGGACATTATATAGACGAACCAACCAAGAAGTGTACGATATGTTTGGGGAGCCAGAACTCGGGTTAAAATTAATAGTTTGAGGTGGGCCGGCCATGTGGCCAGAATGAGTGAGGAGGATTCTGCGAAGAACTACTGGAGGGAAAGTCGGACCGTGGCAGAGGAAGAGGAAGACCAAGGCTTCGATGGGCAGATGTAGTGGCACAGGATGCCAGACGCATCTTAAACGTCCGTGACTGGAGGGCAGCTACATTGGATAGAGCAGCTTGGCGAAGGCTCCTTGAAGAGGCTAAGACCCACCCAGGGTTGTAAGGCCGTATTATATTGTAATAATGTAAAATAAGGAATTAGAATGATCGAGGCGGACAATACAGGTAAACCTCTGCGGTACACCTCTACGTGGTCGCCCGATCTTGGATGTTTTTGAAGCCCAAAATAGTATTTACTGATGTTAATGGTTCTTTTATCTGTCTTAAGGGATATATCATTGTGCTTATATTTACTCCCTATATCAATTAAATTATTCACAATGGCCTATTTCTACAAGCCTCTGGTTTCCAGCCGTTGAAAATTCACCTGTCCTCGCATTTTCAGTTTCTTCTTAAACGCATTTCCTCTGCCACTTCCATCAGGGATAACAATGTCCATATCATCTGCTTACAATTCAATCTTACAATGCTTTTGTAAAAATATTGTACAATCTTGTTGTAAATTGTGTTATTAATATGGATTTTTTACTTTCAAAAAATCTATTCTTACCCCTTCCTGCCATACGCCTCTTAAATTATAGGATTAAAGAGGGTTATATTCCATATTAAGGAGGGGTCATTCATTGTTTTGTAACAACATGAGAGTTTGTCTTCCTTAATATTTTCAGATGTAATTCTGACTTACATATTCTGCATTACATTTTCTGTTACTTTCTTGAGAATGATCTTAAGATCTTTTTAAATTAATTTATACGCCATTAATTGATATTCTCAGCTACTAATTCTTAATAGGAATTTGGTTAGGTGACAGATTACTTATTTTAACATAAAATCTGTTGGTTTAAATGGGCCAGACATCCTCCTGTAGAGGCCCAGCATCTATAAAGTAAGCACTTTTAATTGAAGTGAAGAATAACCCTTGGAATTGAAAATAAGTGGATTACATCACATCATAGTTATGAATTTTGGTTTAAATACTATATTTGTATTTTTAAAATTCTACCTTCCATATTGACCTCAATGTCTCATTTGTTACAAATTTGGCCCGAACCCGAATCAGGCCTTTCATGGCAAACTTAAATCCCACTACAACACACTAGTTTCAAGCCTCTTCAGTTCCAGATAATCCTCCAAGACGTTTGAAAAAAAAGATGGCCTAGTGAATTTCTAAGTTTTTGTTATTTGATACTACCCCAGGGTAGTTTCTCTACTTGCCTTTATCCATTCCATTGTGTATCATTCATTATATTTTCTTATTCTACTGAAATACAATGTAATGTTATCTTCTTCTTCTTCTTTTAGTGGCGCGACAGATGCTTAAAGCAATCCTTGGCCTGCTCAATCTCCAAGCTCCATCTGCCTCGGTCCTGTGCATGTGAGGAACTTATTCTCTGTTTCTTGAGATCTCCCAGGACGCTATCCTTCCACCTGCCCCTGGGTCTCCCTCTACGCCTTACTCCATCAGGGCAGTTTTCATACACTCTTCTGACAGTTCTTTCTTCTCCCATTCTCAGCAAGTGACCCAACCACTTCATCCTCTGTAACCTGTCAAAAGAGGAGATCGTCATGTCATTATAGCGCTCATATAACCCTCTGTTTTTTCTTCTGGGCCATACACCGTTTTCCTGGACGGGCCTACGATGCGTCTGAGGATACGCCTTTCGAATCTATCCACCAGATGTGCATCCTTCTTGTGTAGGGTCCATGTCTCGCAAGCATATGTCAGTACTGGCCGAATCAGCTATTTATAGAGAATGATCTTAGCTTTGAGGTCGCCATTTTTGCTTTTCAGCAAACTGGCAATGGCAAAGTATGCCCGATTCCCAGACAATACTCTTCTTCTGATTTCTTCTGTATCATCTAGTTTGTCGTTGATGACAGAGCCAAGGTATTGGCAGCTGTTCACCACCTCGAAGGTATGCGTTCCCATTACGTAGAGTTGTTGCCGGAGAATTTGCTGATTTTGCCTTCCTCTTCTCAGCACCATCAGTTTCGTTTTTTCCTCATTTATTTTTAAGCCTAACTTTTTTGCTTCCGACACAAGTCTTTGTATCCTTAATACTAGACAATGTCCTTCCAATAATTACCACGTCATCTGCATAGACGAGTATCTGCGTTAGTCGATTAAAAATATCCCCGCCTACAAGTAATCCTGCTCTTTCCATAACTGCTTGCAGAGCAATGTTGAATAGTAAAGGGGCAAGATGATCTCCTTTTCTTAGACCATTTTGTATTTCAAACTGTTCCGACAGCCCCCCTCTAATGCTTACTCGACAGTACGTATTTTTCATCGTGCACTGTACCAGTCGTATTAGTTTCCCAGGAATCTCCATCTCCTGCATGACTCTGAACAATTCTTCCCTTATAATTGAGTCAAATGCTGATTTAAAATCTATGAACAGCATCCACATTATCTGGTCGTACTCCTTCATTTTCTAGCAGATATTTTTTAGGCCCATATCTGATCAGTGGTCCACCTGTTACTTCTAAAGCCTCCTTGGTAATCCCCCAGTTTCCTCTCCACATATAGCAGAAGTCGATTGTATACTGCTATTGAGAACACCTTGTATGCCGTGCAGAGCAGTGTTATTCCTCTGTGGTTAGAGCATAGTGAGGGGTCGCCTTATCTCTTGTACTATGATGCCTTCGTACCAATCCTTGGGCATTGTTTCTTCTTCCCAGATTTGCGCTAGGAGCTCGTGGAGTTCTTTTTCCAGCTCGCTTCCGGCATTTTTGAACAGCTCCGCTGGGAGACCATATATTCCGGATGCTTTACAGTTCTTTAATTTTTCCACTATTTCCCCAACATCCTCCACATCTGGCGGGATGTGCTCGTCGTCAGGTTCCTGGCTTGCTCTTCCTTCTTTTCCGGATAAAGGAACTCTTAGCAGGTTGCAGAAGTAGATTTTCCATCTTTCCAGCACATCGTCAGGAAGGATCTTTAGGTTTCCTTCTTCATCCCTTAAACTAGAGCCGGATTCGTCCCTTTTCTTTGTATTCCTTGCACTTTCTGGCAGAACTTCCTGGTGTCATTGTTCCGTCTCGCATCCTCCAGTTCTTGGATCTCGTTCCTAAGTAAAATTTTCTTTTTTACAGTAACTAGTTTCTTTACCCGTTTTCTGGCATTGGAGTATTCTCTGAATTTGCTCCGTGTATTCCTAGCTACCCATCTTTGCCTTTTCTCATTTCTGTCATTTATGGCCTGTGCGCAGTCTTTATCGAACCATGTGTTTCTGGAAGGTTTTTCTGCCTGCCCACATTCTCTCTCAGCAGCATCTTTTAGACAGCCTTTGATTTCGAGCCATCTCTGATTCGCGTTTTTGTTCAAACCATCTACTGCTGGCAAATTGTTTATACTCGTTGTCACTACCATTTGAAACCTTTTTGACTTCTCTTCATCTCTAAGATAAGCTAGATTCCATGCCTTTGTTTTCCTTGCTTGATTTTTCGGATAGCATTTTATTCGTTGTTTAAGCTTCGTTACAACAAGGTAATGGTCTGAACTCACATCCTCCAATGGACTCAACTCAGGTCCTCTATATGATCTCACATCGTTGATGCTGTTAAAGAACCTGCTTGACACTACCACGTGATCAATCTGATTCGCAGTGTTGCCATTTGCTGACAGCCAGGTTTGTTTATGTTGGGTTTTATGCGGGAATATACTGCTCATAACCACGAGTGACTTGGAAGCAGCAAAGTTTATCATGCGTTCGCCATTATCATTTGTTACATTATGTAGGCTATATTTTCCAATGGTGGGTCTAAATTCTGTTTCTTTTCCTACCAGAGCGTTAAAATCTCCCAAAACAATTTTAAGGTCATATGCTGGACAGGAGTCATACACCAGCTCTAACTTTTCGAAGAATACTTCTTTGTATTCTTCACCTTTTTCTTCTGTCGTGGCGTGGGCATTCACAATGCTGATATTGTGAAAGCGTCCTCTCACCCTAAGCTTGCATATCCGTTCATCACTCGGCAGGAAGTCCAGTATTGAGTTCTTCATCTTGTTAGATACAAGGAATCCTGTCCCAAACTCATGTCTGTCCTTTGCTCCGCTGTAGAAAAATGTGAACTCCTTTCCCGGTACATTTCCATAACCAGTCCACCTTACTTCCTGTACTGCTATTATATCTAGGTTACTTTTCTTGGCCTGAATTCTGAGTTCCTCTAACGGTCCCAAGCCCGGCAGTAGAGTCTAGCGAGCTAACTCCACTGGCGCAGTTAATGTAATGTTATAAAATAGGTATAAATTTCAACCAATAAATTAGAAAACAAAAAATATTACCTAATACCCTTTATGCTAGTAATCTAAGAATTCATCTTTGTAAGGTAACTGACTCTTAGATAAAGCTTTAAGTTTGTTTAATTGGAGCGAAAAAGCAATATGATAGTATGGAACACCTAGCCTTTACAAAACCTTCAATCTCTCAAGTAGCTGAAAAAATAGCCACATACTAACAGTCTCTACAAAACCCGAAGTCTCTAGTAGCAATCAAATAAAAATAGCAACAGGGCACACACAGTCTCAACGAAACTTAATTCTATGTAGTTACAGAAAACACAAAGACGTTAAGGCACTCTCAGCTTACACACTCCTTTAAATTTTTCATTTCTTGGAATAAATTAAAACAAAATATAAACAGGTGACACTCAACATCTACATGATCTCGTCTTGCAGTGAACGCAAAGCTTTTGTTTCTTGTTGAAGAAAAACAAAATAGCAGTGGCAAAGGGAGGCATGTTCGAAACAAAACGAGACTGACTAGTTAGTTTGAAGTAAAATCACGTGAGAGGTTGGTGACCCGATTGTTAAGATTAGGGGGGTAATTTTGTATCACAAATTTGCCCTATGGTCGTCTTGCAGTCTGATTCTTCTCCTTCGTTTGGTGCCGTCTGCAACATCTTCAGCCATCAATCTCTCCATTGTGTTGTCTTTCTTTAGTTCCGGATTCCCAGGATGAACTAAACGTCATCAGACGATGTCTGATGATCTCAGTCCAGATTAATTATTCATTTGAATATCCATTTGTCCAACAAATTCCTCTGGATTTGGTCCTTGAACATTATCGTCTGATGTTCCACCCTCATTAAACAACCTATACAGACCTGATTGTAAACGGTCATAATTTCGGCATTGCGTTCTATTATTGTTATTATAGACGAACTCGTAGATTCAAAGCAAGATCTAGTTATTCAGTTGAAGTTAGGTTCCAGCTTTCCGCTCCGTAGGTCAACGTTGGTAAATGAACAATTTTTATACGTGCACCTTAGTGGTCAAGGATACGTTCCTACTTTTAAAGTCCTCAAAATTTTAGTTTATAAAATTTTATTTTGGAAAAGGTTTTCCAAGGGTGCAATCCCTATTACCCTTACGGCGCCCTAACAACAGGAATCATTCTTTTCACCTGAATCACAGTAGTCACAATCACTCTTTAATTCCTTTCGCCGACGACCAGTTCCCATATGCGAAGAACAGTTTAGAACTGTTACTGAAGTCACAATAACAATCACGCTTCAGTTCCGTTCGGTTCTATCGCCAATCACTGTGAGGAACAGTTTGGAGCTGTTACTGATGAATTTGTAATCACAGGAAGACCTGTGACTTTTGAGTAACAGTGAAAAAGTAGCAGTTCGTGATTTCTGGCCCATAAGTACAAGTTTCTATCGGTGTTATCAACAGAAACATCATATATTAAGTGAAAACTATTGGAATTTATTTAAATGAATTCTGTTTATTTTTTGTGATTAACAATGGCGAGTAAAGGTAGTTAATTTTTCTTATATTGAATTGTATTTGAAGAAGTTTTTGATTAGTTGTAATTTAATTCTATATCGAATAACAATGAGTACTTATTAATATTGTGGCTCGCATTTAATAATTTAACCCCTTTTTATGATATGAGTTTTGATATGATATATGAACTAATAATATTAATAATGATAGTGCTGTAGATCATTTGATTGGTAGATTGCTATAGGTAATTTGATATATTGGATTATTTCGAAAGTTGGTTGGATGTCATGTCAAAGGATAGAACCTAAAAGTGTTTGGAGGAAAGTATTAATAAATCTTATACAAATACCAAATACTGTGTATAAAGTTGATTATTGTGTTTAATCTAAAGACAAATTCACTACAGTGTTTAAACTGTTATTTATAAATATCCGATTTCTTTAAATATTTATATCTGATATTCCTATAAATATTGTACTTGCATTCAATATATCATATCTCTTTAATATCAACGTTCATTGATGCTCTGTTGATGTTTTTAAAATAAAATTTCATTTTAGATAACTTTTTAATACAGATAGTTTTATATCTTTTGCCTTATCCGAATTTGATACTTTTCAAAAAAACAAAATTCTGACTCGGTCATCATATGTTATATTATAATGATTATGTTATATTATATGAACCTCAATTTTTTGCTTTTGGTCATAGCTGCAATATGTCAGTACATTCCTGCAAGACAAGAAGTGAATTTCGAATTTTCTCCTGACCAAAAAGATTGCATCTCAGGTATATCTCTTTTATAATTGTCTCACAAACCAAAGATACATTTTTTCTTTTTTAAATTTTAAGTACATATAGTGACAAGTAGATTGTTTTTTCACTTTCACTCTTGTTCAAATATGATTTATATGATTGTTAGTATAATTTTTTTGTACTAGATCTTGATCAGTTTTGAAATCATTTCATCATTTGATGATACTGCTATATACTTTAAAAACTTATGTTAAGTTTATTTAACTATGTTTTTTTTGTGTGACTACGCTTATATTGTTGAGGACTTATTAGATAGTAGATGCGTTATAGCTGTGTAGCGTTAATTTACATAAACTATGGTCAATACTAGGATGGGTGATCGCTCTGTGTCACTCTTAGTATTAAGGCAATTTATCGAGATTTAAACAGATAAATGTCTAATAATAATAATAATGTTTCAACTTTAAATCAATGCATATAGAGCAAATATTTGAGTCTTTTCTGTGAGCTCTAATTATAAATCTCATGCAGCGTACAAACATCAATCCTTATACTTAATTCATTAAAATTTGCATTAAATTTTTGTTTCATTATCTGGTGTCTGGAAAAACATATTTTTATGGTATAACTTGATCATTTCTTAACTTTGTTTTTTCTCGAAAATTTAAGTCTTAATTTCAACTAAAATTGACTAGTTATTATTCTGACTTTTGGTAGAATCCTTAAATAAAAGTTTAGAACATGAAATATGGTGGTATAACTCCTGAATACTAACACATTATCCATTCAAGGCACCATTGTCCTGCAGAGCTTGTGGTAAGTAACTGGCTTGCATTAAACTTTAACTTCCTCTTCATTGGAATTATTAAATTGAATGGTATAAGTTCTGAAGGTTGTCGCTTTGTTTATTCCTTCTTAGTGTTCTCCAAAAATACAGCTTATTGCGAGGTTTAGTATGGAAAAAAAGAATGTAATTATGGGAAATGAGTATATTTCGGTAATTGTTTCATCGAGAAATAAACGTTTCAACTAACATTACAAAGTATAGATAATATGTGTTTGTTGGAAATATTCATTTCTCGATTAAATGATTACTGTTATGTCTTTAATTATTGAAGCAAAAGTATTGAAACACTTTGTATATTCTTGTACAGCAGTAAGAAACAATCATTAGCATGTTACAATCATATGTTAATTGATTAGATCGATTATCATATGCTACAGGCATAATTGATACATAACAATTACCGAAACAACACATTTCCCTTAACTACACCTTTTTTCCATACTAAACGTAACGATAATTTGTATTGGAGAATATTACAAACAAAATCATTGAACAGCTGAAACTTGTTGTAACTCAACTGATACCACCTAAATGCTGCTTTAATTTTATAAATTGAAATTTTTTACAATTCAATCATCATCATAGTAATCTTGACTACTTCTTCCGCTGTGCGATGTGAGGATAACAATTCAATTCAAAGTGATTAGTTACCTGAAATTTTTCTGTAGAGGTCTAGTGCTGTGCCATGAATAGTTAATGGAGGAGTACTATGGAGTTGAATCTATATCCCTGCCTTGTTTAGGCATAGATGATCACTAAATGTTTGTTACCATATTATTTTTTTACAGTTCAGTTTCTTCTGTTAAAGAGGATAAACAAAATGAATACTGTTTTTCAAAGTAGTATTTGTTAATATTGTGTTATTTTTATCTTGCAGAAAACCTGTTTTGTCTGATTTAATTTTTTCATAACTCTTCGATTAATAAAATAACTGATATTTGATTTATCTTTATAACTATAATTTTCTAAATCTTTTCTCTTCCAAATAAAAAATATTTAAATAATCACCATCAAATAAAAATAAATAAAAAGAAAACTCTAATTTTCAATTATTTTGTTTCTTCTTCTTTGTTTAGATGTTGAAATATGCCAAGTTTGGATTAAAGAAGAACCTGGAATTGAATGGTTACCAGAAAATACTGAACATTTTGCTGGTAAAATTAGAATTTATAGTTCTATATTTACGTGAAACATATTTATACAACTTAAAACTCTTACAAATTTAGATCTTTCCGATGTCCTGGAAATTTCTGTCTAATGTAATTTTGATATATTGAAAAACTAAAGTGATTGATATGCTCATTAGAATTATTAATTCCTTAATTATCAATGTGATTCTTTAAGAGATGAACAAAACATCAACTAAGTTGAGGTCAGGGACTGTCTTAAAATGGAGAATTACTGCCCAGGATCAATTGAAAGCTTTATTAATTTTATATAATAAATAATTAAATCAGTAATAATTTTTATAATTTCAGTTTCATGATCGAATTCAAAGTCAATAACCAGTTGTGTATTAAATTGTGAAATACAATATATATATATATATATTATTAGTCACTAAACTATTGATTAGATGGTGATCCTAGGAGTTTATTATCAGCAATAAATACTTTTATCTTCAGAGTTATTGGTTTAATGTCAAGACATTGAATCTACAAAACTAGCCTTCTAACGGTAAGGTACGGGTCGGATCCAACCCTAGCGGTGTTTCACCACACATCTCTCCCCCCCCCTCCCCCACTCTTTTTCACAAGGTCTAAAAGGCAATGAACCCTACCAGTCAGTGTTTTTGAACACCTGGAAGCGGCCACATCATTTTGGTAAGTGATGCTTTACTTCCTTTAGCTATTGTACGAACGTATGTAAGGTGTCGGGTCAGATCCGACCCGACCTTACCTTTAATGCTACATTTTTTTTCCAGCTTTTCTTTCAACTTTTTTAATTGAATTCTTTAGTTTTAACCTGTTTTTCAAATCAACTATACTTATATTATTGTTTTTACATAACCTACACTAAAAACAAGTGGTAGGTATATGATAATAGAAATAGTGTACCTGCTATAATTGAAGTTCTTTTTTTTGGATTTTCAGATTTCATAATTTGTCGTTTGATAGAAGATTATTTTGTACTCCTGACAGGAGGAAAGAGAACTGGATGATGAAAACGATGATCAGTTAAATGAAAGTGATTCAGAGACGGAAGATGAGGTTTTACCTAACACTGATAATGTGGAAGATGTGTTTGATTGGGACGGTAGTGACGATTTTTTACTTTATATGGATAATGAAAATGATCGAAATTTTGAGTTAGGGAAAGATTTAGAAAGTATTTGGACCAATAAACCCCTCCATTCCAAGTTTTCCAGAACACCAGCGTCAAATGTTGTAACTCATTTACCTGGGCCAAAGAGAAATGCTCGTGGCATTACTGATGAATTGAAATTATTTTCATTTTTCATAACAGATGATATGATAGCTACAATAGTTTGTTACACTAACAGCCAAATTGAGATAAGAAAACGAAAATACAAATCAGTTCAGTGGTTTACAAATCTCACAGATTTCATGGAGGTGAAGGCATTATTGGGGTCTTGTTAGTGAGTGGCGTGTTGAAGCAATCAGGACTGAAAACTGAAGACATGTTTTCACCAATATTTGGCCCACCAGTTATTCGTTGTACTATGACACAGTAGAGATTTTGTTTTCTTCTCGAGAACTTGAGATTTGATGATTAAACGACAAGGGTAGACAGTCGGTCTCGTGATAAATTTGCGGCATTTCGCAAAATGTGGAATGCTTTCTTAGAAAATTGTGGAAGCAATTACGTACCCTCAGAATACATAACAGTAGATAAGACTCTGCTAAGCTTTCGTGGTAGATGTGGCTTTAAAATGTATATACCGTCAAAGCCAGATAAATACGGGTTAATAGTAATTTCACTTTGTGATGTCAGAACATTTTATTTTGTTAGAGGTATTCCGTATGTTGGTAAGGAGATAGTAAGGAAAAAAGGCGTTTTGCCCATTCCAACTCAATATGTTATGACACTAACTTCATCAATTACAGGGACACATCGGAATGTAACCAACGATAATTGGTTTTCTTCTTTTGAATTGGCTAACGCTCTCCATGAACGTCAACTAACATTCGTAGGTACCCTTTGGAAAAATTAACGTCAGATACCACCTTCGATGCTACCAGCTACTCCACAAGGCTCTACTAAATTCATGTATCAAGATGACAAAACGATACTTTCGCATGCACCGAAGCCTAAAAAAAAGGTGATTCTTATGTTGTCAATGCATCAAACAGGAGAAATAAATGCTGAGTCCAACAAACCAGAGATCATAGAATTTTACAACATGACGAAAGGTGGTGTGGATCTCTTAGACAAACTTTGCCATGATAAAACCACAAAGAGGAAGAGGAGAAGGTGGACCATGCGATATTTTTATGGAATGCTGAACATAGCAGGTGTCAATGCGTTTGTGATTTTCAAGTGGAATTCCGAGTGTGACAAATTCTCCAATTATGCTCGCGCCAAGGTTATCAAAAACCTTGCTTTTAGATTAATTGAACCTTTTATGAATACAAGACTGGTCAATCAACGAATTTCAAGAGAACCTCGATTCGCTATAGGTGCCATTTTGGGTAAGGAACCGCCATAATCGACAGCTTCAGCACAAACATCCAATCCAGGCCAGAAAAGGAAAAGGTGCCCTTATTGTAATCCCTCAAAAGACAGGAATGGTAACTGGTTTTGTGCAGATGTAAGGTCTGTTTAAGAGCACAAAATCGTTTTATGCCCCAAATGTGCTATAAATCATGATGATTGTGATTATATTTCTACTATATTTTATTCCACTTTTTTCAATGAAAAATGAATATTTTATATTTATATTATATATTGACTTTATTTGAATTTTAAGAACAATATTGTAATGTTTTAACGAATTTAAGTATGAAATTTTGTTCATTTTATCATTATTTAATAAATAAAATTGTTTTTATAAGTCCAAGTTTTAATTTAATAACGAAAAGAAAACCGAAGTTGGGTCGGATTCGGCCCGACCTTACCATTTACGCGACTAAAATCCACCTTACCGACAAAGGGCTAGACTGGTCATCCCCAAAAGATGGCCAAACATACCCTAACTGAAAACTACCTGAGGATTATTGGTGAACTGTGAAATTCATTGAAATTATTAAAATAGTCATTGCTTTAATTTGATATTATTTAAAGTTATTATTGCTGTAGAAATCCTCTGGGGAAACCTGAGTCTTTAGTCTAATTTATAATTATGGGCAATTAAAGTACTGGTAAGATTATCAATTCAGCTGAAAAGGATTTGTTTTTGACTTGATGGAGTTTAAGTCAATAGTATCAATAATTTAAATGTTTTCTTAAATCAGTAATAATTTTAGTAATTTGTATTTATTTTATGGCAGATACGAATATTTGAGATCAGATTTTAGCCAACTAATTTTGTGGCATTATTTTAAAATTACGCCTAAACTGGTATTGAGGATGTAATTATGATCGTTCATCTTTATTTATTAAAATTATTGTAAATCAAGTTATACAACTTTATAGTCAAACTTAAAAAAAAAAAATTATGCATGATGTATTTTCATATTCATTGTTAGCTTTTCAACTCATTAAATCATGTCAATGCTGTTTCCTGTTTTGGATTTTTAATGGTTTACATTTATCTTTTTTTTTCTGGTTTATATTTATTACTCTTTTTAATTAATTTACAGTTTATTTTACTTTTTAGATTTCCAGGACAGATATATTTGCTACCATTGTGGAGTGGGCTATAAAGAAAAACTTTTGCTTAGAAATCACATTCGGAATGTACATATAAAATCATATGTCAAACCAGAAGTAGTTTTTGATCTCCTTATAAAATATTCTGGTAACCCAAAAGTTGTTCAAAGGAACTTTAAAAAAAAATATGTTGTTCAAGCTAAAAAAGATGTTCAAAAAAAGAAATGTAGTTTATTTGAATGCCCATATTGTACATTTACTTCAGGTGATTATGTTTGTATAAAATCACACTTATTAACAATGCATCGTGGTTTAAGACCGCATAAATGCTTGCATTGTGGGCAAATTGCGAATGCTGCACATTGTTTTAGGAATCATATGCTAACAGAGCATAATCATTTCAAGCATTATCAATGTCCTCACTGTGTGTATCTTACTTCTGATCTTCTTCATTTGAAACACCATGTAATTCTGAAACATGTAATTCCAACACCCTTTCAGTGTCCACACTGTGACTATCAAACACAAATATCAAATCATTTAAAACAGCATATAACCTCAAGGCATACAAATGGTGCGACTTACAATTGTCCTCATTGTGGTGATAAATTTACACAAAGCAAACATTGTGAAATACATGTTATAAATAAACATTCTTCAGTCAAACCCCACCAGTGTGAGCAGTGCTCCTACAGCTCAGCAAGGTCGAGTGACTTAAGGCGTCATATATTGGCAAAACATACCAATATGTATCGATACCAGTGTTTGTATTGCTCTTATAAGACTGTAGATGCTGGGAACTTCAAGAAGCATGTCGTTAGATTGCATGGTGACATAAATCCTGGTTAAGACATTAAATAGTCAAAAGAATCATAAACAGTTTAACAGTTCAAAATGTATGAGAGACCTGGTTGTTCTCTTATCTTTAACAGATGAAATGTTGGGAATAACAGTGGTGTTAGTCATGTTTCCTGTTTAATTTTGAGAAATTAAATGTTTTAAAATGATATGTACTCGTATGCCTTTACCTCAGACATAAAAAATTGGGATCCAGATTTTCTCGAAACTGCGATTTGTAATGATTTTTATATAATGGTAAGTGGTAAAAGATCACATGTACACATCATGGTAATAGACACGTGACCATTCACTACCTCTTACTGCTGATATTATTGTATGTTCCTCTACTTTATTTGTAAATGTTAATAGCAAAGTATTCATCAATTTATCTCTGTTGCTTTGTATACTCTGGAACAATGTGCCTGTAATTATGTTAATTTGTAAAACAGGAAAATATTGATTTCTTTCAAAATATAGGTAGTGTAACGTAAAGATAATTTACCAATAGTAGTCAGCAATTGGTAATTTCAGTTTTAACTTTTTTGTAATTTCACATGGGTATGTTTTACGTTAAACCGGGATTATTTTCTGCTATAAAACATAGAAAAACATATCAAACTCTATACTTTTAAAATAAATTGATGTTATCTAAGCAAAATATCCTGTTGACTGGTTGTTAAAATACGTTTTACTTAACTAATATGTTCTTCGTGAATCATAATGTGTTGTTTAAAAAAAAATATATATTTTTTTTTTTTAATGTCTTTAAAAAGTTAAACTTAAAATAGTTTTAATTTAATTTAGTAAGTTTCCTTTTTAAAATTTATCTTTGTCAGATCAGAAGCCAAATATATGCTAATTACAAAAGAAACCTAGTCCTTTATTTGTACTAAACTAAAACATTATAAATCAGATTTAGTTGGGATTGGAAAATTGTGCCTTAGTTTTCATTCTATAGGTTCTTATTTTCATTTTACCTCTGATTTAGTTATTTTGTATATATTGTTCAAGTATATACACAATTTATAATAAATTATTTATATATTATGTAAGGACATTTGAATGAGTATAGTGTTTTCCCCCAAAATTATTCACTTTCTCTGAAGAAAGGATATATGACTTATAGCTGTAATTTTTACTAGTTCAGTAGCATTGTTTTAAAAGTAAATGATATTTTGTTTTCTGTTTTTTGCTTTAAATTTAAATTCCACGTTTTTGATGGATGAATTTAAGTAGTCTTAGCCTTAAAGCCAAGGCTGATCTAGTCAAATAAAACAATAACTAAAATACGGGTCATTATGTACCTTAATTAAGTACCTTGTATTGTACCTTAATAAAGTTTTTTTTATATGGTTTTTATAGTTTGTTATTATATTTTTATTTTATTAAAATTAATAAAATAACACTTTTAGGTTTCCACGGCCACTATTTATACAAAATACTTCAGTGGTATCTTCTGGTTTAGACCGTGTCGCTAACTTTTTCGCCAACGTTTCGCCAGACATGCTGCTGACTTCTTCAGGGCAGAAAAGAGAATGAAGACGCTCGGGCTTATATACTTGCTCGGGTCCGCTCGTAAATCATCAGGCCCCATCGTTAGTCGATCGGGTCCTTTCTTGTCCTGGGACGGAGTCTACTTTTCCATGAACGCGATTGGCTTGTTTCTGATTGTTCTTGTTGATTTGATTTCGACTCTGCTTGGTTAATCTGTTTTACTTTGTTCTTTTTATTTTCTGGTATGTTTGGGAGCCAAAGCTTACTTAATTTGTAACCGTCTTCCCTGTTGAAATTTTCCGGGTGTTTGACTATTTCTATCGCTTCCATTATTTTTCTTTCTGTAGCTTTATTACATTTCTTAACTACTCTGATTTTTTCAAATTCTATAGTATGGTTAGTGGTAACGAAATGCTCTGCTAAGGCTGATGCTTTACTGTCCATTTTCTTGACGCTTTTTATGTGCTCTGTGAGTCTTGTGGATATTAGCCTACCCGTTTGTCCAATATATTGCTTCCCACAGGAGCATGGAATGCTGTATATACCAGGTGTCTTGATTCCTAACTATCCTTCGCATTCGGCAGAACCTGACAAATTTTCCCGTTTTTATTTTAAACTTTTTTAGTATTTTTGATATTCTTTCTGTGATGCCCTTGAATTGATGGGATCAGCGCTTTCTTTATTTCTTCTTTACTTTCTTCTGTTTTATGCGGGCCTATCTTTTGGGCTTTATTGAATTATCTCTTTATTGTGTCCTCCTTATAGCCATTCTTCAAGAGTGCTTTCTTTAGATGCCATTCTTCTTTTCTAAAATTTACCGGTTCTGAAATCCTGATGGCTCTTGTCATCAACGTCCTGATCACCCCATGTTTTTGTGCAGGATGATGTGAGCCGGCATTCAGATACCGGTCAGTGTGGGTAGGTTTTCTGTATACCGAGTGTCCCAAACTGCTTTCTTTCTTCTCCACCTTCACATCTAGGAACGGCATACTTTCTTCAGCTTCCACTTCCATAGTAAATTGAATGTTACTGTGTATCCCGTTTAAGTGTTTCAAGAATTCATTCAATTTTTCCTTCCCATGCGGCCAAATAATAAAAGTATCGGAACCAGTGCGACGGTTTTAGTCTTGAGGTTTTTAATGCTTTTCGTTCGAAATCCGCGATGAACAGTTCCGCAACGAGTGGACTTAATGGCGATCCCATGCTAGCACCTTCAATCTGTTTATAGTACTTACCATTGAACAGGAAGTATGACGACGTCAAGCAAAGTTCTGCTAATTCTGCGCCTGTTTTACCGAGTACCTTTTCAATCAGTGGAATAGTATCTTTAATTGGTATCTTGGTGAAGAGGGATTTGACATCAAAACTGACCTGTATATCTTGCGGTTCAATTCTTATTGTGGCAATTTTTCTCACAAACTCATTTGAGTCCCTGATGTGGTGTTCAGTGTTTCCAATATGCACTTTTATCTTCTTGCTTAAGTGCTTGGCTGCTTCGTAGGTTGCTGAACCAATGGAATCCACTATGGGATGTAAAGGTATTCCTTCCTTGTGTGTTTTCGGGAGACCGTAGATTCTGGGAGGTATCGGGTCTGACCTGGCCAAACTTCTGACTGTTTCTATTTTGTTATTTTTAGAAACTGGGCAATCTTTCTGTTGATCTTTCCCGTCGGGTCTTCTATGAGTGCCTCGTAAGAGCCATCATTCAATAACTCTTCCATTTTCTTGATATAATATGCCTTGCTCATTACTACTGTACAGTAGGCCTTGTCTGCTGGTAGTATCAAAGTATCTTCTCGTTGTTTTAATGCTTTTTCTTCTTTTACAGGAAGATTTGACTTCGGTGGTTTTGCCCTCCTTAAAATTCTTGATACCTCCCCTCGAATTTCCTCCGCGATCTTGTCCTCTAATTGGCTAACGGTGGCTTCTACTCCACTTATGATCTTCTCTACCGGCACTTTCTTCGGAGGGATAGCAAAGTTTTTTTTTCTTTTCCCAATAACTTTAAAATATCCTCAGACAGTACTTCTCCTGTTAGCTTCTTAACAGTGTTTTTAAGTGTTCCTACAACCAGGGGGTTCTTCGGTTTTTGCTCCCTGTATAACTTATTGAATTTGTTATTTTGTTTTGTCTTTGTTGTTTGTTCCTCTTGGTAGGGTCTTAACCAGGTGACTTGGTCGACCTTATTCCAGTCTTCCTTTTTTATTTCTCGACTGAGGAATAAATGTTTTGGATTATGTTTGATGAATTTACTACGTCAATTCTTGCGGAGTTAGGGATGATCTTGTGATCCCTACATCTTGAGAAAGGTTAGCCTACAAATTAGACTCGTTTTCTTTCTTCTAAATTTCTCCAATGTCTTCACTCTCCGGGCAATATCCTCCCCATATAGGCTACAAGAATTCATTCAATTTTTCCTTCCCATGCCATAGCAGAGCATTTCGTTACCACTAACCATACTATAGAATTTGAAAAAATCAGAGTAGTTAAGAAATGTAATAAAGCTACAGAAAGAAAAATAATGGAAGCGATAGAAATAGTCAAACACCCGGAAAATTTCAACAGGGAAGACGGTTACAAATTAAGTAAGCTTTGGCTCCCAAACATACCAGAAAATAAAAAGAACAAAGTAAAACAGATTAACCAAGCAGAGTCGAAATCAAATCAACAAGAACAATCAAAAACAAGCCAATCGCGTTCATGGAAAAGTAGACTCCGTCCCAGGACACGAAAGGACCCGATCGACTAACGACTAACGATGGGGCCCGATGATTTACGAGCGGACCCGAGCGAGTATATAAGACCGAGGGCGAGCCGAACGTCTTCATTCATGCCCTGAAGAAGTCGGCAGCATATCTGGCGAAACGTTGTCGAAAAAGTTAGCGACACGGTCTAAACCAGAAGATACCACTGAAGTATTTTGAATAAAATAACAATATAGTGTCAAAAATATTGATTTAATAGTGAAATGTTGTGATAAAGATTTTCTCTGTTTAAGAAAGACTTGTAATAAACTAATTTAAACAGACTTTTTTTTGTATCTCTTTATAATTCCTATCCCCCAATTTATAACCAAACAATGGCGTGGATAGATGCTAAAAAGGAAAACAAGGAAACAATGCTTTTTGAGGATAACTTTAGAAAATTTTAATTTATTGCCATTTGTTTGGTTTATAGTGTGCTTTAACTATAAAAACTATATGTTTCTTTCCTAGCTCCAAAGATGGCCTACATCTTAAGCCGAAACGTCGGCACAATAAAATAAGTTTTGCTTATTTATGTTATCTTTGACTGCACCCCCTGACCAATTTAATCCATTATATAAAAACTAAACAAAACTCATCCTTCAAAGATTTTTTTTATTCAAAGTTGCGAAGTTTGTTGTGGTCTGGGATTATTCCTGTGATCTATTTTTTATCGGTTGCTCAGCATCATGTACCATGTGAGTATGATCCCTGTGCTATGAATCACTTATGAGAATTGGGATCTATTTATGAAATTCATCTACATTGTACTTGACAGATCCAATAATGTGATTCAATATTTCATCCAGTATTTTAGTAAATCCCAATTTCTAACTACGTATACCGAAGTTAATGTCACCTTAACTTCCGTCCTTTAAGCTTCCAACCTCAAATTCTCCAGAATTCGAAATTACTGGTCACTTTTTCTTCTTTTGCCTCATTATTTATCCTTTTGATCATGATGTCACATCTGTCTCCATCAATCGCCAATCACGATCTGAAGCGCTGACATAACTTACAGCAACAGCACATGTTGGAACCTTCTACCCATTTTCTTATTGAACTACCGTGTTGACTAAGCTTGTTATGTAATGTTTCTTATTACATCAGTGAAACTAAGACTATAAATTCGTATTTTATGCCATTTCATAGACGTTAGCACAAAGGACTGTTAACAAATATTATTTACCTCAATCAGTTTAAACGCTACGGCTGAAAAGTGGTAGATAAATCTATTACTTTAATACCTCAAAGCAGCTTATATCTAAATTCAATTACCTGCATTAATTAACAATTTATAGAGACTGGGCAAGCCTCAGGAGGGTCTCCAGATCCTGTATGGTCGATCTACAGCTGATAACAGAATAATTAATTTATTGGCAATCCCCAGGGTCAAAGAGTAGGATCTTACAGATCAGTAGTTCAGTGCCCTGCACTATCTTCCTTCCTAAAACATAGCAAAAAATCAAAATTAGGTATTTATTATCAATATAAAACTAAGCTAACATGGGATGATAAAAAAATATGAAACTACACCTACTTCTAATGAATGAACTGTTCCCAAAAGACTTATTTACATTCAGAACCTTTTAACTTATTTTTTACTTGTCCGACTTTTTTTTTTAGGTTTAAGTTTCCTATTCCTGTTAAGGCAAACTGGACGAGTTATTCCCAACAAGGGTAGGATAGCTGAGATTCATTCATTACGAAATAAATTTCAATAGCAACAGCAATACTTACGAGGCAGTTAAGGTCGTGCTTTTACAGCCTCGGCCACTCCAACCACTAGTGGGTAAAGGATTAGGTTATAACACTGTTGTCAATAAAACAAAGTTTTATTCTCTCATTGTATTTGTGTTCAGCACTACGTAAATGTACACTGGATGTTGTTGGCCTTCCGGGTTTTGGCATACTTCGTCTCTAAGTTTCCGAAATTCTTCGAAAACTGGTGGGGGGGAGTTAAGTCCTGAAGACCAACAATATTCACTTTAATCCTTAAAGTGCTTATATGTAAATAAACCAAAGGTATATAAGTAGGATTATGAGATCAATAAAGTTAGTTATCAATCAGAGTTAGCAGTGTTCATTTCAAACCTTTCTTTTTTTTTACTTTTTCCTTTCGATAAACTTTAACTTATATATATAAAAGTTAAAGTATACATATAAACAAAGTTTTATTATGTAACTATTATATCAAGAATTGAACATAAGTGCTATGCTTACACGTGTATTATTGGTCATATTGTTTCTTCTTTTCTGTGTTTTATGGTATTCTCTTCAACTCCGGTGGTCCCAGCGATTTCTATCGCTTGTATAGGAGGGCGTCCGATTCCAAGAATGCTACCTACAACAGTTTTTCTTGATAAGCGAGCTCGATATTTATCGTACCATGGCATGTTCGGCTGAATAACTTTACAGATGGGGTAACAGGGATCGATATCCTCATGTTTTCATAGCTTCTCCTGGATTTCCTATTTCCTTCTAGAATCTGCGAGTCCCAGTTTTCTGGAGAGATCCATTTAAACACCAATCTAGAGTAGAGGATGGGGAAATATTTCGCTTGAGTTGAAATGTACCAGCTTGTAAATATTGGGTGTTCTAGAACCTTATTGACAATAGTGATAAACTCGTTATAACATTGGTTGCTACTTATCTTTGCCGCTCTCTTTGCTAATAAGTAGTAGGTAGGAGATTTTTGATGGGCTGGGATAGTGTCGCTGATCCAAACATTTATTTAATATGCCATGGAGTTCATCTTCATTGTGGATATCAATACTCTACAAGGTCGCATTGATACCACCCACTCCTCTGCTTGTCCACTGCAAGGATAAAATCCCATGTCGGAGTTCCTGGTATTCTGGGTTAGTCACATGTTCTCTAATACCTCTAAGTACTCCCTTTTGAGCATCGTTTTTCCTAGCCCCCAATTTAGGATCGGACACTGTCTTATTGTAAGGCGCCATAGGGAGTTTCCCACTACCTCCATGATAACGGCCGTAAGCATCTACAATGTCAAGGTACTTAGCTAATGTTATGAGCGCACTGCCATTATTGATATCCTGTCAATTCCTGTGTACAATTATTTCAAGTATCGTAGAGAACTGCGGCTAGTCAACAGATCTGATCACGAAACCCTTAACAAACTTACCCTTTCTCAAGTTTGTTTCATATTTCCTCCTCCTTTATATTTGAAGGATGCAATTTTGTGCTCAGAGCTCTCGTTTGTTCCGTCGGATCTGTTCAACTCTCCCCTATGACTCCAAGAAGGTGGGTTCGGAGGATTCATTCATCTTCCAATGTTTTTGGAAACATTGCAACTGAACATACTCTGTAACATTTAACCTCATTCGTAGCTCCTTGCCGCAATGACCAAACCTTCCTATATTTATTTAAAAACGTAAATAAAGATTTTAATCATTATTCTTTGATTTATCGAGGAATGCTTATGATGCTGGAAAGCAAAAAACAGTATTTTTATATAAACCAAAAATAAAACAAATAAAGTCTTCTTAGTAATGTTAATTAGTCTATTATCTTAAAAACTGGAAAGAGAAATGTCCCTGGAAGGTAAATATATAGACTGTATTATTAAAACAATATAAACTGTTTATTGATGATAACGTATTTTGTCAATCATGGATTCATTAATTAGGTTAATGTCATAATAATTTTAAAAAAGGTTGTTTTATAATTGTTTCATAAATGGTTCCCTTGTTATTCCCTTGCACTCTTTCAGTGTGAGGAGATATATGTTTCTAAATTTTATTTTGATCGATGAACACTGACTGAGGGATTCCCTCAGTTAACTTGCTATGAACAATTGAAGTTTTTATGGTATAAAAGGAAAGGATTTTAATGTAATTTAAATCCCTTAAATATTAGATTATCCTTAAATTAATCTAAATCCCAAAATGTGTCAGTTTTCCTAAGTTAAATATAGCTTGAATCTTATATATGATTCTTTCTTCTCTTTTAGCAGTTCCAGCATGTGAAGTTTGGATAAAAGAAGAACCGATTGAAAAGGAATCTGATTACAATCTTGGTAATTACCTTTATGATGGCTATTAATTTGTATTAAAGATCACCAATTGTGTCAATTACTGTTATTTACTTGTCTTTTATTGTTGTATTATAGTATTTTTAATTTTTAGAACATCATTATTATTCATACACACTGTTTATGCGTTAGAAATAACAAAGAATTTTAACACCTTTGAAGGATTATAATTTGTAATTGTAACATAAAAATCTTTCTTTAATCTAATGCAAACTGCGTCACTAGCTTTGAAAACAAATGTTGATATGGTGGATTAATAGTTTTATGTTAAAATGTAACTACTTAGACTAAATAGATTACGTAGGGTGTTATGCAAATCGTTGATTTGTTAATGTCATTGTATATAGAGACATTCAGTATATTGGCCTTTGTTCAGTATATGGTTGAAAATACTGATGCACCACCTAATGCTCATCACTCCTAATCAGTTAAAGTAACATGTTTATGATTTGAGCATGTTTCATTAAATTATATTCCATAAAATTACATAGGCAGGTAAATTACAGCACAATTTTAGATACTATCCAGTAACAAATGATATCAAGTGAGACTATCCACAGATATGGATAAAGGGGTAAATCCATATTTTATCATTTTTAATGTTTTTTCACAAAGTTAGCGTCCTCTATGCGGTGGTACATGGTTCAATATTCAAAATATGCTAAATTCAATCTAATTTTTTGTTCAAAGTTTGGGTTGAGATGCAGAAGGGGATAAATCCTTGTTTTTCAATATAGCCGCTTGGAGCACAATAAATAAATAAATCAACTTTGTTTTTTGTTACTGATTTTCTTCATCAAAGTTATTTAATTGTTAAATTATTAAAAAACTATAATGAGTTAACTGTCATGAGTTCTTTTTCCTGGTTTATTGACTTTTTTAAATTTTCCCTTGCAGATTGGAATAAATGCAATTTATTTAAATTGTTTAAAAATTTGGAATTTTGAAAATCTGAACAATATTGTGCAGATGTGGTTTGAAAACTTTTGTCCCAAAAATAATAGTCTCAAATAAATAATCACCTTTATTATACATATTTTTGTGTTTTCTGAAAAAAATTCAAATTTGGATTTACCCCCTTTTGCATCTCCACGCCTCAAGTATCTTGTTAAAACTTTTGTTGATAAATAGTTGGTGCTAGATTGACTCACAAAACCGAGTGGAATATAGCTTGTTAAATGCTGCTTAGCTAACGGCTCATTTCTCAAGAATATAAATGTAACGAGCCCTATATTGTTTTTTAGTGGTGGTGGTTGACAGTACAGCTAATTCTAGAAATCTATAGAGAAATAGCAGTTAGGTCAAGAAAAAACCTAATAATTTTTTGTAATGGTCCTGGCCATTTTTCCAAATCAACACTTCTTTGAGTTTTTTCCTTACATTTTTATTTTTATTACTAATATTTTTCAAATAACGAATGCGTATCATTACATCAATCATTATTACTAAGTATTTTTGTGCATGCACTTATTTATTTGTTTCTATATAGGAAAAAGCCGTCCTTTAAAGTATTTTTGTGTACTTATAAACACTTTTGATGTACATATTGTTTTGTATTTTATTTTTATAATTTATTATTGGAGTGCTACCGATGGGTAGTTTCTCCACAAGTGTTTTTCATGTCATAATGTACATATCAGCAGATTTACTTGTTATTATAATATTATAGTTGTAAATATCAATAAATTAAATTTAAAAAAAAGTTATTAATTTAATTTTTTCCAAATTTATTTAAATTTTAGGTTTATTTAAATAAATTTGTGTAAAAAATAATACTAGCTTCTTCAATTAGTTCAAAACACTTAAAATTTCTTTAAGTTTAAAATTTTAATATCTATTTGTTTGTTTTTTTCTTTTGTGGAGAAGACAAAGGATTTAAAATATTTTTTAATATGCATAAATCATACGTACATCATATCATATAGTTTAACACATACTAAAGTGTTGTTACTATTAATATTCATTATTTTTTTTAATTAATACCTTTTATTCTATGGGTGAAAAGCTATTAGTTTTTTTTCATTAATATATTTTTGTTTGTAGATCTAAACATTTACAATTAGCCATTTATTATGATTTAGCTGATATACTGAATTAAGTTACATTTCCTGTTGATCAGGACTAAGTAGTCCTAAGCAATACAGGTCTAGTGGAACTCTAAATTTCCTTTCTGTCCCCAATTATCATTTATTAATCAAGCTCTATAAGGTTTGTTTTAAGATTTACCACACTGTTAAAAAAATATTCAATGTTTTAGTAAGTTCATATATTTAGGTTATAAAAATAATGCTAACTGAAAAGTTAATTTTTTATTTTACTCTTTGTAGTTACTGATATATTTGAGGAAGAAAACAATCTTCTTAGAAATGAATTTGAAGAAGAGTTTTTCAATCAACCATCAACTTCTTGTAAGCCTACTTATTACATTGTATTATACAAAAATAATATACCATTAAATACTCTTTCAAGTTTCCACGGCCACTATTTATACAAAAAACTTCATTTGTTTCTTCTGGTTTAGACCGTGTCGGTGAATTTTCTGCCAACGTTTCGCCAGACATGCTGCTGACTTCCTCAAGGCTTAATTGAGACTGAAGATGTCCAGCTAACCCGCGGCCTTATATAGTAGCCACTCGGGTCCACTCGTGATTCATCGGTTCCTTCCGTTAGTCGATCGGGTTTCTTCGGGTCCGGGGGCGGAGTCTGTTTTTCCATGCCTGTGATTGGCTGCTTTCTGATTGCTTGGGGTCTGATAGGCTGGATTTCGGCTTGATTGTCGCTGCTGGTTTAATTTGTTGTTCTTGTTGATTGTCTTTCTTCTGTTCTATGTTAGGGAGCCATAGTTTACTTAATTTGTACCCGTCCTCCCTGTTGAAGTTTTCCGGGTGTTTAACTATTTCTATGGCTTCCAGTATCTTCCTTTCTGTGGCCTTGCTACATTTCTTAACTACTCTGATTTTATCGAATTCTATGGCGTGGTTCGTCGTAGTGAAATGTTCTGCTAAAGCCGATGTTTTGCTGTCCATTTTCTTCACACTTTTAATGTGTTCTGTCAGCCTTGTGGATATCAGCCTTCCCGTTTGTCCAATGTATTCCTTACCACAGGAGCATGGAATGCTGTATATCCCCGGTGTTCTGAGTCCTAAGTTGTCTTTTGGATTCGGCAAAATCTGACCTATCTTCCTGTCTGTGGTGTATATCGTTCCTATATTAAACTTCTTCAGTACTTTAGCTATTTTCTCTGTTGTGCCTTTTACATATGGGATCGCTGCTCTCTTAATTTCTTCTCTTCTTTCTTCTGTTGTGTGTGGGCCTGCCTTTTGGGCTTTCTTGAATTCTCTGTTTATGATTTCTTCTTGATATCCATTTTTCATGAGAGCTTTCTTTAAATGTCTTTGCTCTTTCTTCAAACACACCGGCTCGGAAATCCTAATGGCTCTTGTAATCAACGTTCTAATGACCCCATGTTTCTGGGCAGGGTAGTGATGTGAGCCTGCATTCAAGTATCGGTCAGTGTGGGTCGGTTTTCTGTATACCGAGTATCCCAAGCGGTTATCTTTCTTCTCAACTTTTACATCTAGGAACGGGATGCTTTCTTCATCTTCAACTTCCATCGTAAATTGAATGTTCCTGTGCCTCCCGTTTATGTGGTTCAAGAAATCATTCAAAGTTTCCCTCCCATGTGGCCAAATTACGAAGGTGTCGTCCACGTACCGGAACCAGTGAGACGGCTTTAAGCATGAAGTTTTTAATGTTTCTTGTTCGAAATTCTCCATAAACAGTTCCGCGAAGAGTGGAAAAATAGGAAAGGAGGATTGGAACAAGGTCGACCAAGTCACCTGGTTACGAGCCTACCAAGAGGAACAGATGATCAAGACAAAGCAGAACAAGAAATTTAACAAGCTACACATGGAGCAAAAACCGAAGAACCCCCTGGCTGTGGGCACACTGAAAAACACAGTAAAGAACCTAACGGGAGAGGTGCTATCGGAGGACACTTTAAAGGTATTGGAAAAGGGACAGAACTTCGCTATCGCTCCTAAGAAGATACCGGTAGATAAGATCATAAGTGGAGTAGAAGCTACCGTGGGACAATTAGATGAGAAGATTGCGGAAGAGATTCGGGGGGAGGTATCCAGAATTTTGAGAAAAACCAAGCCACCCAAGTCTAATCTAACTGTTAAAGAAGAAAAAGCCTTAAAGTCATTGAAGAAACGAGATGACCTGTTAGTATTACCAGCGTATAAGGGCAACAGTACGGTCATAATGAAAAAGGTAGACTATATTAAGAAAATGGAGGAAGTACTGAATGGTGGTTCTTACGAGGAATTAAAAGAAGACCCGACTGGAAAAATAAACAGAAAGATGGCTCAGTTTCTAAAAAACAACCAGGTAGAAACAGTCAGAAGCTTGACCAGGTCTGACCCGATAACTCCCAGAATCTACGGTCTCCCGAAAATGCACAAGGAAGGAATACCTCTACGTCCAATAGTGGATTGCATTGGTTCGGCAACATACGAAGCAGCTAAATACGTTAGTAAGAAAATAAAACTGCTTATCGGTAACACTGAGCACCACATAAAGGACTCAAACGATTTTGTGAGGAAAATCGCCGCAATAAAAATTAACCCTCAAGATATACTGGTCAGTTTCGATGTGAAGTCCCTGTTCACCAAATTACCTATTAAAGATACTCTACCACTTATAGAAAAAGCACTCAGTAAAGCAGATGCAGAACTGGCCGAACTGTGTTTGACATCGTCGTATTTTCTTTTTAACGGAAAATACTATAAGCAGATCGAAGGTGCGAGTATGGGATCGCCATTAAGTCCACTCGTCGCGGAACTGTTTATGGAGAATTTCGAACAAGAAACATTAAAAACTTCATGCTTAAAGCCGTCTCACTGGTTCCGGTACGTGGACGACACCTTCGTAATTTGGCCACATGGGAGGGAAACTTTGAATGATTTCTTGAACCACATAAACGGGAGGCACAGGAACATTCAATTTACGATGGAAGTTGAAGATGAAGAAAGCATCCCGTTCCTAGATGTAAAAGTTGAGAAGAAAGATAACCGCTTGGGATACTCGGTATACAGAAAACCGACCCACACTGACCGATACTTGAATGCAGGCTCACATCACCACCCTGCCCAGAAACATGGGGTCATTAGAACGTTGATTACAAGAGCCATTAGGATTTCCGAGCCGGTGTGTTTGAAGAAAGAGCAAAGACATTTAAAGAAAGCTCTCATGAAAAATGGATATCAAGAAGAAATCATAAACAGAGAATTCAAGAAAGCCCAAAAGGCAGGCCCACACACAACAGAAGAAAGAAGAGAAGAAATTAAGAGAGCAGCGATCCCATATGTAAAAGGCACAACAGAGAAAATAGCTAAAGTACTGAAGAAGTTTAATATAGGAACGATATACACCACAGACAGGAAGATAGGTCAGATTTTGCCGAATCCAAAAGACAACTTAGGACTCAGAACACCGGGGATATACAGCATTCCATGCTCCTGTGGTAAGGAATACATTGGACAAACGGGAAGGCTGATATCCACAAGGCTGACAGAACACATTAAAAGTGTGAAGAAAATGGACAGCAAAACATCGGCTTTAGCAGAACATTTCACTACGACGAACCACGCCATAGAATTCGATAAAATCAGAGTAGTTAAGAAATGTAGCAAGGCCACAGAAAGGAAGATACTGGAAGCCATAGAAATAGTTAAACACCCGGAAAACTTCAACAGGGAGGACGGGTACAAATTAAGTAAACTATGGCTCCCTAACATAGAACAGAAGAAAGACAATCAACAAGAACAACAAATTAAACCAGCAGCGACAATCAAGCCGAAATCCAGCCTATCAGACCCCAAGCAATCAGAAAGCAGCCAATCACAGGCATGGAAAAACAGACTCCGCCCCCGGACCCGAAGAAACCCGATCGACTAACGGAAGGAACCGATGAATCACGAGTGGACCCGAGTGGCTACTATATAAGGCCGCGGGTTAGCTGGACATCTTCAGTCTCAATTAAGCCTTGAGGAAGTCAGCAGCATGTCTGGCGAAACGTTGGCAGAAAATTCACCGACACGGTCTAAACCAGAAGAAACAAATGAAGTTTTTTGTATAATATACCATTGTCTGTTTATACACTGTCAAATTGAAGTGAATCATTTTAGTGAGTGTTATCTTTGCATTTAATGAATTTTCATTTGATAACCACTAATTCATAACTCATTTCCTATACAAATTAATAGGTTATGACTAACATATGTGAGATCCACTTAGAATAAATTAGCTTTGATCAGGTTTTGTAGTGTTGATATTTTTTTGTAGTGCTTTGACAGCTATTTCTACTATCTGGAAAAATAACATTGAATAGGGTCTTGAGAATATATGTACTTATAGACTAGGTTCTATCAATTTTTCTTCTCTTACCCCCATTAATTTATCCAGTGTTTTCTTCAATGATTGTAGTTTTTGTGGAGACTGAACTTTTAGCCCAGTGGAGGCTAAAACATAATTATATTTTTATTTCATGATTTATCTGTATTTTATTTCGGGGAAGAAAATGGTCCGGGTGGAATTCAGAGAAAGAATTATATAGTTTCATAAAAGAATAAATAGTTTCATAAATAGATATGAACTATTTATTTGAAAACAACATTTCGGCCCATATTGTTGGTCTTCTTCAGGACTGTATAGACAAAATACTAACTAATTAAAATGATTTATAAAAAAAAAAACTACCAAATTACATTTCCAGTGATGAAGATTTTATTCATTTGGTGATATTCCTTATGATGGATTCATAATTCTCTATGTTGCCTGTTAGTATATAGTTATTGGATCTAAATGACTAACTTTTTTTTTTTTTTGGGTGTGAGGAATGGTGGTTTCTGCATTAACTCTATGGGTTCCCTAAAAGTTGTTATTGCTATTATTATTTTATTACTTAATGATGCTTTTCTTACAGGTGGATTTCAAGACTTTATCGGGTGCTTCCACTGTGGGCGAGCATTAAAAAGCAAAAAGACTATGAAGTACCATATTATTTTGATTCATGGAGTGCATTTAGGGATACCTTTTAGGGTCATTCAAAAGTTTAAGAAAAAATGGAAGCACAGACGAAAATGTTATGGCTACATATCTGTATACCCTCAGGTAAAATTGAAAGTGAGACAAAGTAAAGAAAAGCGTTATCAGTGTCCATTCTGTGATTATAAGGCAACAAGAACTGGTAATCTAAAAGCTCATATTTTGGGAAAACATACTGCCGAAAGACCTTATCACTGTCCTCATTGTGAATTTACTTCTGCTTATACAAATCATCTCAAACGTCACATAAATTCTAAACATATTGCTGAGAAGCCTTACAAATGTTCATCTTGCGATTATAGATCTAGCAATAAAGGGCCGTTAAAAATTCATATTTTGGCCAAGCATTCAGAGGCGGCTTACCCTTGTCCTCAATGTGAATTTGTTTCGGTCTATCCAAACCATTTAAAGCGCCATTTAAAAGTAAAACATACTGATGAAAGGCCCTTCGAATGCAATGACTGTCCTTATAGAACTGGGCTTAAAAGCAGTTTAATCAAACACATTAGCGCAAAACACACAAAAACGAAACCTTATGGCTGTCCCTATTGCGAGTATAAAGGCACTCAATCTCATCATGTTACCAATCACATTAATGCTAAACATTCCTTTTATAAGCCTTATCATTGCCCGGAATGCACGTATTGTGCATCACGATTAGATCATTTGAAAAGTCATATAAAAGCTAAGCATCAATACTTTATGCCTCAATAACATTACCTTACAGTATATTAAAAAAACCTTTATATTATTTAAAAAAAACATGATTGGATTTTTATCATTACCAAACGAGCTTGGGAGAAAGCTTAAAAAAAAAAGAAGTGTAATTCTGAGAAGTGGCGAGCTGAAAAATGATAACTTTCATTTATATCATATTTGAAGTTATCTGTGGGGCTAATTCACCAAACATGGTTTGTTAATTACCATTATGTTATATTTACTGATTATGTATTGTTATTTCAAATAGCAATACTGTTAATAATCAAGGAAAAGCTATATGTTAAATAGAACATCAGTAAGAATAGGTGTTTGGATCTTGACTGGATTATGAACACATTTCTTTGTGATATTAAGTATAAAGAAAGTTACCAGTTTCTATTTGATTCTGGCATCTTGATCCTATGGCACCCTTTTCACTTTCTCAACTGGGTAAGTTAGAAGTTTAAATGATCTCAAATTGTTTTCTGTTATTTAATTAACATTATATATTTTTTCATCGGATCATCTGAGTAAAAAAAAAAATTATTTTTATAGGAAATTTTTTTTTTTATAAAGGACTTGTTCTATAACACTATTTTTCCATGAAACCATTTTCAATGAAACTTTAACACTATTTAGAAAAAGTTCTCTAATCAAAGATTATTATGATTAAATATTCTGAAACTGAGGAGTGGGTTTTCTAAAAACAACTCATTTCTCAATGATGATATGTGCAAATTTGAAAATTAAAACTGATAAGAGACTAATAAGAGAAGTATTTCAAGAAACCATTTAGGTGATTGGTGCAGTTGGTTGGAAAAATAATGATTATAATCAGATTATATGTCTAAGGATTATTATTATGTATATTACTGTTATCACTATTATTATCTTTCTATGTTATATTACTACTGAATGTATAAGTTTAAAATGTGTTTTTTTTTGTTTTATTTTATTTATCTTTTAACAATTTAAATATGTTTAAATTAAAGCATTTCTGTGATTTGTTATTTTATTGAATATTGATTTTTTCTGCACTATATTCATAAAAAACATGTTTAGTACAATGGGATTAATATTATATATTTTTAAGGATGTAAGCACTATCATGGGTAAAACAGTTAAACCACAAGTCCAAAACGATTTGATTTAGATTTATTTTATTTTTCTATAAATTGTATTCATTTAATTAATTATTCATTTTCCTCCTCATTTTAACAATTGTAAGTAAAAAATTTAAAGAAAACAAAACTCAATTTGATGAAAATTTGATTTTTTGTCTGTCGTTGGAAAATTTCAAATTAACAGCTGTGTGGCTTTGTACTTTATCAGATGGTGTACAGAGATGCAGCTTTTGTGCGATAATGTATTTATTTCATCGTCTGATTACCAACGAAAATTTCAAATTAGTGGTTTTATATACAACCATGTTACAGATTAATACAACCTTATCTTAGAGGAGCCAACAAATTTGAGGATATTTGTTGGATTGAATAATTCACACTGCCTAGGGTCGGTGACACGGTCGTGTCCAAAGGTTGTAACTGGGTATTGATGTAGCTGGGATTGATGCCACATACCAGTTCTGGAGTACATGGATTGGTGGCTTATCCTAATCTGGCTAGTCTGTCAGCATCTTCGTTGCCAGGTATTCTTGAGTGTCCCGGTATCCATTCAACACTAACCCTGTTATTTTGTGATAGTTTGTTAAGGGCTGCATAGCAGTCCCAAACACTACATGATTTGGTATGGTGCCCATTAAGTATTATAAGAAGGTAACTAGTACAGAGTGAAACAATAAGATAACTTCAGTTGTGGCCATGACACTTGGTACTCCTTTAATATGTTCTAAATATTTTGGTAGTTTTCTAAATAAGTTATTATGTCATTAACTTATACCATCGTTTTCTCTAAATTTTCAATTGCCATAGTCATCATTCGCTGAAAAGTTAGGGGATCATTACATAAACCAAATGGCATCCTTAAAAATTAATGGTGCCCATTTCCTGTTGAGAAAGCAGTTTTGAAGATTGATTGTTCATCCATCAAAATTCGTTGGAAACCAGGAGTGCGTGACATCTATTGTGCTAAAATATTTTCCTCCTGTTAATGTATTTAACACATCCTCAATGTAAGATAAGAAGAATTTATCTTTGAATGTATCTTGGCTATGTTTTTGATAGTCTTTGACCTTTCGTACTTTTTTTATAGCATTAGCATCCATTTTTTTTTCGGGAACATCAATATTGGACAACTACATGGACTATTAATAGTATGAATGGTTCCATCTTATAACAACTGTTTTACCTCTGTATACATTTGTTGTTTGAACTCCTCCAGAAATCCATGATTACATGAATAAATTGGATTGTCGTTGATTGTTTCAATTTTATGTTTTAAGAAACTAGTTGGTTTTAGATGTTCTTCATTTCTTTTTATTACACATATCACCTTCTTTTCTTTTATGATTTTAACTAATTTTTCAAAAATCTCGTTATTTATTTGATCATGCATAATAACGTTACTAATTTCATTTTCATCTTCCATAATATTTAATGAGTTATTAATTTTTTCTATTGGGAATTCATTTATGTAATCTGTGTATTTCATCGTTTTTATTATCTTCTCACAATCAATATCAGTTTTCAAATTTTTGATGGTTTCTTAACCCAATGATTGTGGAATCGGGTAGAAAACTTGTAAATTAAAATTTTTTATTTCACTGTTATTCTTACGTAAGGCTCTAATGAGGGGGAGGACATTATGTGTTCCTTCACCTCTTCCAGTTATATCTTCTATATCTTTTGGGACTATATCCGGGTGGATGTAATTTTTCATGGTTCCATTATCTTTCGGCCATTCAAGTCTGAGGTTATCTATTAATTTTAAATATTTGTTTGGTTTGTGATTACATTATTTGGTTCGGTAGGGTGGTTTAAACTGTAATCTAAGTCTAAAAACTGTTTTCGTCACTCTTCCAGCCGTTCTAGTCTTTCGGTTAATTGTTTTATAATAATGTCCTTTTCATTTTCCTCGGTTAGATGCAGAATTCCTGAAAATGGTATTTGAATAACTTTTTCTCTATTGGCGGTTGATTTTGCTTAAACTTCTTGATCGAAGTTTTGATGTATTTGAACCAGAGACAACACATTATGGTTTTATGAAACTAAACTGTATTTAACAATATCTATAATAGAGGGAAAGGATAACATAACATTCAATGTTACACTCAATAAATGATATGGCTTGAACAGGTGGTTGCCGTAGATACACAAATTGATTATCCGACACCCTCCTTTTTTGTGGAGTCCTTGGCACTTGATACACTCTCTTAAACTTATACACATGAAGCTCCTTAGTCAAGGAGTCGGTGACCATGCTCTTGCTTGGTATGTACATATGTGAAAGCCAAAATCTTCACCTGCACCTTTTCTCTCATAAAATGGTTCTGTACACCAATATTCCTGGTTCTTGGCCGATAAGGACCATTAAATGCCAGATTCCTTGCTCCCTGAGAAGATCTGAGTAGGATTTTTTGAAGGCTGCTCAATCTTTTCAGAGAGCCCCTTCACCATAAAGCTCCCTGCACTGTAGAAGACATTGACATTTATTCAGCCTCTGTTGTTAAGAGAGCTATAGTGGGCTGTTGTTTAATGCTCCGGTTTTTGATAAACATGTATCCTGTCACTAATCTTCTTTCATCTGGGTCACTAGCCCAATCGGTTGGGCTATCCGTGACATGCAGTATCCATGAGAGCATCCAACTTTTGATCTATCAAATTTTAGCCTGTAGGAAGTTCCACGGTGGTATCTCAGTTCCCGTTTCACTCCTGCCCAGCGCAGCAGGAGTGAAACTGGACACCACGCCTGGATTGCTGTTGAATTTGCTCAGACTATTCATAGCGTTTGCTATTAATACTGGACACCACACCTGGATTGCTGTTGAATCTGCTCAGACTATTAATAGCGTTTGCTATTAATACTGGACACCACGCCTGGATTTCTCTTGAATCTGCTCAGACTATTAATAGCGTTTGCTATTAATACTGGACACCACACCTGGATTGCTGTTGAATCTGCTCAGACTATTAATAGCGTTTGCTATTAATACTGGACACCACGCCTGGATTTCTCTTGAATCTGCTCAGACTATTAATAGCAAACGCTATTAATGCTTGAGATTAGGGCTGCGAACAAGAGGCACCCAAAAGCTTCTTAATTTTTCCCATCTTAACCCTTTCTGTTCGGGGCTCCTAAGTTTTAGAAAATTTCTCACTCTTGGACATCGGAGTTGATACTGGATTTGCTTCATCCATCTTAAACCCTTTGAGAATCTGCTCAATATAATTCTATTGACTAAGCCAAGTTTTCTTCGATTGTCGATCACAGTTAGCTTAAGGTCTAAAAATGATATGGCCTCACCAAGGTCGGTCATCTCAAATGATCTTGGAAGTTCCAATTTGATCTGATTTTTCAGTTTTTTATTGTTTGAAAGAATCAACAGGTCATCCACCGTCTGGGTGTCTGAGTCACAATTATCTTACATTTTCCTGTCGTTTTGAAGTAAACACAAAAGTCAAATTTTGACTGTGACTCAAGCGAAATTCCTACAAAACTCCATCCAATTTCTGATTCCATATTCAGCTGTCTTGCTTGAGTTCATACAAGCTCTTTCAAAGTCGACATACTTTTGAAGTTTTATCCACGGGTTTTGACTATGTTAATTATTACAGAGTATTAATTATCACACAATAATTGTATTGTCTATAATCTCCTCACTCTAATTTTCAATGTTTTTCACTATGTCACCAACTGGGCATTTCCATGGGTTCTTCTTCCAAGATTAAAGAGTGTTGTTCCCACTCGTACACAAACTCTTTGAAGTACGGGTAATTGTCTCGGGTCATTAGCTGAGAGAATTCATTCTCGGAGAGGGCGTAAAGTCCTATTCCCCGCAGCAATTTGGATCTTTGTGACTAAGGCGGTACAACTTGTGACAATATGCTCAGCAGACTCTGGAAGTTTGGCCCAAAAGCCTCCATGCCCTATGAGGAATTGCGAAATCCAGTAGTCCGGGAGCAGCTAATCATGACCGGACGGTGGGAAAGTATTTCCTCAATGTAGCACCTTTTCATCAATATGAAAGTTGATGTCACCCACTGCCAATCCCACTCATCAATTGTGTCTTTTTGTATTATCCCTTTCCATTTTTTGGAGTTCTCGGCTATTTTTGTGACAGTATTGTTCGGTAGACCCGGTGAGCTTTCCTTTTTAATGTTAAATCTTCCCGCAGAAGGTCGATAGGAACAGGTCCTGCTGATACGCGAACAGCCTCATGAGACACACTCCTATACGCTCTAGGGACTTGCAGAAGAACCTTCCGCTGAATTGTCGCCAACCTGCGCTTCTGCCGACATAAAAGATTTTTGATCCACGTAGCGGATACATACTGCAGAATGCCTTGAATCATTCCTTTATAAATGTTGATTGTGCTTGGGAATCTGATACGCCAAAAAGCACCCCCAAGCGACTAAGATTGTTCTTGAACAGAACAATCTTAGTCGTTATCTTTGAATCAGACCTTGGTCTGAGCCTCCCTATTTCCTAGATATTCTAAGTGAGGGGTGACATTAAATCCTCTACTAAACCTTATTCCAAGGTAGGTGACTTACTCACTTTGACGTATTCTCGTATCTCCAACATCAAGGTTAGTAGGGTGCCTACTATCAGTTTTTCCTTTCACTAGAATAGTCGAAGTATTAGCAGGGGCCATCTTCAGCTTTTTCTTCTCACACCACCATCCTACCAGATTGACGGTCCTTACCTCTATGTCAGCACATAATTGGAGCAGGGCATCAGTGGTTCCTTTCCCTTTGGTAGATCCATATTGCCGTGGATGACTTGCCATAGTGAGAACTGGCTGCAAGCTGGTTAAAATCAGACTCTCCAGGACCTTCTCATCAAGGGATGCACATAGGTCTATACGATTTTGGGAGATGCTTATCTCTACATCCTCCCTTGTAGAGGAGTCTTAAATCGGCAATCTTCAACTTTTTAGGAAAGTGTCCACAATCTAGGCAATCATCGAAAATTCTCAATAGCCTATCACTAATATACGGGATACTGTTCAGTATTTGTCCAGTAGTCTATATCCAGAACTTTCGCTTTCGAGAGGGCACCTCATTTCGGTATGCCTTAGCTTTGGACTCATATTCATTACAAAGTGCAATACGCCTCTTGTCACATCTGCATTTATCTACCAGGTGGCTGGTACATGCAAATTTCCTTCTCCAGACCTCCCTGAAGGAATGGGGATACTGTGTCCATCTGATCAATGTCCAGATTGTACTCTGCAGTCAGCGATGGAACTGTAAATGACAACTGGTCAAAACATTTCTTCATAAACCGCACTCCTCCTTTGGGCGATCCCTTGACTACAAGTCTCCCTATATGACCAGTTATTTTACCACTGCCAAACCTCTTCATCCTGAAGAGCCACTGAAGAGAAAGGTGAATTCCTCGTTCGAAGTCGTTCAGTGGTCATCTGTCTCTCACAGGTCTTGTCGCTGTTGGGTGCGATGTTGATGTCAGAGTGGTCGTGGAACATAATCTGGGTCTTCATCATGGTTGCCGTTCGGTTCTGTAGCTGTGAAGAGATCTTCCATGCTTGAGTTAGTGATGTGAATACCGTTTTTGTACGTCACTCTCCGGAGAATCATCATCAGTCGATCTCTGTGATTCTTTTGTGTCGTCGGAATCAGGACCAGAGCAGTTCTCAACATTTACGTAGAAACACATAGAAGTTTCTATCAGTACTTTCAGAAGTGTTTTTTTAACAGTGAACTGGCCCACTAATATTTGGAGAATGTCACATCTCTGGATATGAAGGTAATTTTCTTCTGAGGGTCATAAAACCTGCACCTTTTTGTGTCTTGACAATATCCCACATATATGCGAGGAGTAGATCTGGGGTGAGTTTAGTTTGCTTCGGTCCAGGGATGTGTGCATATGCCTTGCAGCCAAAAATTCGAAGATGTTGAAGAGAAGGCTTCTTAGCTGTCCACATTTCTTTTGGAGTTGTATTCATGGGCTTGCGAGGCGAACTGTTCAAAAGATATGTTGCACTGTTTACCGGTTCAACCCAAAAAACAGTTGGGAGTTCTGACACTTACAGCAGACATCTTGCACAATTTAAAAAAGAGTGGTTAAGGCGCTTGGCCTTTCCATTTTGCTCTGGTAGTAGCATGATATGCTGTGTAGCTCCAGAATCCGTGATCCAAGGGTCATTAGAATCAAATTTCACAATACTACATGATTCAGAGACATATGCACTACCACTGGTAACTTTACCTTTTCCAGAACTCCGAGGTACACTATTACCCGCAGCATTGCCTTTAATACTTTATTCTTTAGTAGGACAATTCTTTTTAAAATGACCAAACTGATGACAATGATAACATTTTATCATTATTATTCCTCGAGTCTGTCTTATTTACATTTTTACTGTATTGAGAAGACTTACTGTTGCTTGATTTAATGTAAAATGCAACCGATGAACTACTATTACTTTCAGATCGTTCGTTCATGCGCATTTCTACCACACAAAGCCTCTCTCGTAACAGATCTAATCTTCTCTGTTCCTTGGGAACAGACTCCCATGCATTAATAAATTCATGATATTCAGCCGGCATTGTGTTTAATACACGATTAAGGAAAAGAGAGTCCGGTAACTTAACTTTATCCTCTTTCCATGTCTCATCCCGTAACTCTTGCTACAATTTTTCTAACTTTGCTATATGTTTAGCAACCGTGTCACCACGATCTTTTTCTTTAATGCCAAAAAATTGGTTAAAAAGCCTGTCCTGTCTTTGTTCTGTCCTCTGTTCATACACACCATGTAATTTTGCCCACATAGATTTTGCATTTGAGCACATATTTATGAGTTGTCTTACCTGACTTGACAATGAAGTAACTATAATATTCTGCGCCATAAATTCTAATTTATCCAAGGCAGCTTACCTTCTTGTTATATTCTGTCTGATCAGCAGTAGGAATTGGCTTCTCTGGGTATTCCAGTTTCCCTTCCACAGCGTTCATAATCTGAATCTGAAGCTGTATCTTGATTTGGAACTTCCAATCAACTCAATTGGACTGACCCTCCAATTCGTCTAATGATATCCTGGAAATCTCCATACTTGAAACTTTGGAAACTTTTTACCAGAAATAATTAACAAAGAAGGCACTATCAAATGTTACTGAGCCCATAACTTGATAAGGAACAGACTTAAATGAACAAAAGTAAATAACATTGAATGAGATTACACTTAAGAAAACTCATTGCCGTACATAGAACAACAAGATAGCGGGAGGTTACAGAAACTGTTTTTAAATACAACTCAGTGTTGCCATGGCATATCTTTCATTATCCTTAACAAAAACTAATTATATTCTACCTGAACTTCCATGACCAAAAAGGGAAACTGGAATACCCAGAGAAGCCAATTCCTACTGCTGATCAGACAGAATATAAATTGAAAATGTTAATGGTGTACCTTGGTCAGAGCAGATAACATTACAAGTCCAGAAGTATACAAGAGATTGTTAAATTTTATTTTGTAATGGAAAAATTACATTAAGAAGTCTGATACCATGAAAAACCGATGCCAATCTTTTCAAAATTTGTTTTAAAATATGCATCAGAAATCTGGCACCTTCATAGTGGTTTTATTTCTGTTTTTATAATAAGTAGATGACTGTAATTGATTATGTTTATTATTCGTTTTCTATTTGTTGTATTGTTTTTATAAAATAACATTAACATAAGCTTACAGTTCAAGTTCCTAAATACAACCAGTTTTAGTATTTGTTAAAATAAAATTAATTATTCCTCGAACATAATTCTATCCTTTCAATATTTCTTTCTTTTTTGTAATTATATTTCATTTTTATGTTTTTTCATGCATGTTTCATTCCACAAAGTAGGTTTAAAATTGTTGATAAATTATTATAATTGACACTATTTATTATTTGTTTGAAGTACTTTTATGTCTTTCAATTAAGCCATAAAATCTGAGTTCATAAGATTTGATGGTAACTAAATTTACTTTAGTGTCATTATTGTTACATCTCTTGTTTTGTAAATTTCTTGCTATTATTTTTAGCAAAATTACTTCCAAGATATACTCTTACTTTCATATTCAATATTTTGTATTTTGGATATTTTTTTATTAACTATATTTTTAACATTTTTTCAATTATATTAGATTTATTTTCTGCCGAATTATTATTTTTATTCCAAAAATTTTAAATCTATGATTTAGTTTTTTACATTCATAATTTTATTTTATTTTTCTTTACATTTTTATCTATAATTATTGTTTATATTGTAAGTATGGTTTCTTATGGCATTAGTGTGATATTCTAAAAAATCTGTATTATCATCTACATTTAATAAATCTCCAGTTAGGTTTATCCTTTGATTATTGTTATTATTTATTTATTTATTATTTTCATCTTAAGGTTTTATTTTTTACATATTCTGACTGGAATATTGAAAGAAAAAGTGGATTTCCTGTGGTCTTTTATATCTGTTCAAAATTTGTTTCATACTATTGTTATCTTTTTAATATTTAATATTATTGACATATGCGGCAAGTGTAGGTCTATATTTTCTGTTTATTTTATTAATAGTTACTGATTAATTTCGTTAATTCTTGTTATATATATTTATGTTCAATTTATACCAAATAATGATATTTTTTTTTGTTGAGAAATTAATGTATTTTCATTATTATTTATGCCCTAATATAAAATTTTTAAGTTTTGTATAGTCGTTATTATGAATATTTTGTTTATATATTGCTGTTGTTTTATTAAAATAATTTATTATTATTTAAAAAGTTTGTTTTTATTCTTAATTAAAAATTTATTAATCATTATTCTTAATCAGCCTCCTAATTTCCTGGAGGGTCTTGCCTCTCTCTCCTTTGATGCACTGAATCTATTCTTGATAGTAAACTTTGGGATGGCCTCTTGGCCTCCTCCCAGTGGGTCTAGCTTCCATGACCTTTTTTGCCTCCCTCTCTTCACTCGTCCGACATACGTGGCCAAACCACTTTAGCTGTCAGTTTTTTATGGAAACCCTTAGCTCCTTTACTTTCAGCTCATCTCTTATTATGATTTCATTCCTAATGCTGTCTTTCTTCCAAGAACTTTGCAGAATTTTCATCTCCGCAGCTGTTACAAGGCTAGCTTGTCCAGCACAACCCAGCTTTCACTCCCATAAGTGAGGGTTCGGAGGTAAACTGTCTTGTTTATGTGCATGATTGTTTCCTTACCAACATCTATATGCCCAATTATCCTGTTTTAGGGTAGTAAATCTGGTTGGTTTTGGATTATGATTGTCACCAAGTAGGTGTATTCTACAACTTCAAGTACCTCTCCTTTACAGATCAACTGGACATGCTCTTGATTGCACTAAGACCTTGCTTTTCTTGCTATTGATTGTCATTTCTTTCCCAATAAGTTCTTCAATCCATTCCACCAGAGTTTGCTGCAGCTTATCGTCCGTGTTCGTAATTAAATACTATATCATCGGCATACAATTGGCTTTGAAACATAACATTTCTTAAGTTCCATTTGCCCATGACCTTCCAGGTAGTACGGTGCTTGCAGATTTTATGAATTTCATCCATAAATGATATAAATAAAAGGGAACTTAAGCTGTCAACCTTCCTCACACCTGTCTTTGTGGGAAAAGACTTGGAGTCTCTTGAGTTGATTCTCAGTACTCCTTTCGCTGCCTCATATGCTGATCTAATGGCAGTAATAAAATCATCTGGCACCATTTTATCCACCAAAGCATCCCATATTTCTTGTCGAGGGACAGAGTCAAATGTCATGTATATATTCGTTTTTCTGTCCCACGCTATCTCTCCAAATGTGGTCTTGAGTCTGCCTCTCTGGGCGAAATCCCGCTTGTTCTCTCTTTATTTGGTTCTCTTCTGTGAGCCTTAGTTTCCTTTCTAAGATTGAGGTGTCTAGTTTGTATGCCAACAAAAGCAAGCTTGCAGATCTATAGTTTCCCCATTCTTTGGAGCTACCTTTTTTTGTGAATTGGTACTATAATACTGAACTCTCAATCCATTGGGACATTTTTTTTTGTGTTATATTTCTTGGAAGAATCGCTGGAGAAATGTCTTAAGTTCTTGGATAGGCAAAATTTAGGAAACCTCTTTGTACAAAACAAGGAAACTGAATTCGTGATTAACTACTTTGAATATGATCCTAATATTCGTAATCATTGAATTTCATAAAATGATTTCTTTCTTTTTTGCCATAATTGTAAACTTATGTTGTTAACTTATGCTTTTTACCATCGTTTAAGAGCTAAACAAAATCTAAAGGATAATTTTGAGTTGTGGTCGGGGCTTGTTTGTAATTTTAATTGCTTAATTAATTAATTTATTAAACTAGGGAGTCCTTAAAACTATTACTGCTTTAGTTACAACTTCTCCAAACTTGCAAAAGTCTATATTAAGAATAATTTTAAATAATTACAAATAAAGTATAAAAATAAAGTATAAAAGTAAAAAATTTACAATGAATTCCGGTAGATAGCGGTGCCATCCATTGATAATGTACTCAGGAATTGGGCCAACAAAGGGATTCTACCAAAAGTTAGAATAAGAACTAATTAATTTTGGTTTGAAATTAAGACATCAAATTTTCTACATATCAAGCTAGAGCATGAGAATGTAACTGTCCGGACACTAGAAAGATAAAACAAAAATGTAAATCCAATTTTAAAGCTCAGTAATACCAATGAACTATGTGTATGGATTAATCACTCTACGTTGCATAAGGTCTATGATTGGAATCAACAGGAAAAACTCCAAAATTTGTTCTTTATCCACTGATTTGAATTTACTTTACCTTTTTTATAACGGTGATTCACCTATTATCCAACAGGTCTATCTACATCAAATTTGAAAGCTACATACGCATTATTATATATAATATATATCTAGTTTTTAAAATGCATAGCAGTAATTTCAAATTTTACTTATGAGGTGAATTGATAACTCCAGCAGTCCTAAGGAGACCTTCAAATCCATATCATTTGTTTATTCAACAAATAGTCACAAGAGGAGAACTATAATCAAACTTTATACATGAGGAATTAGTTTGGATTACTTAGGAGGTAAAAGTACTAAAATATATAATAATAATAGTATAATATTCATTTATGAAATATATAATAATTAGTATGCTAGGAGGTAAATATACAAAAAGGTCTTACGCATCAGAGGTGAGGGGGCATTGTCCTGAAGATGCCTGTGCTTTATTTTAGGCCTGCTTCTAGGAATCTATGCATCCCATTAATAAGATCTGAATAAGAAATCAATTATCACATAATTGTTAATTTTAATTTTTACGTGGCCTCGGGTAGCTTTGACATATTCACACTCAAAATATGCTAGTTTTTAAATTAAAAATTAAATTACAAAGCGAGAATCGGTCTCATTAGTCTTGATTAAAAAAATATTAAAACAATTTCCGCTAATTCAACCATCATAAGGTTATTATAGCTCAAAAATACAATTTTTTTATTAGGCCAGGTACCAAAAAAGGGCTTTATGTTGCAATAAATTAAAGAGAGCTGAATTTATGATGTAGGCCTGTAGGTCTAATAGATTCTGAGTCACGCCCCTTGGTCATTTTTCCCCCAAATAGTCCAAACATAGGTCAGCGGCCAGGTGTTTGTAGGTCGCAAAAAATCGAAGAGAGTTGCATTTTTGATATGTTGTAAGGGCATGTCTGAGTAGTGTAAATCCAATTTTGCAACCGAAAAAACGGATGGGAAAACTTTCGGTGGCCGGAAAAAACCTTTCTCAAGAAAGTCGGCCAAAACTTAAATTGTGATTTTTTTTGGAAAAAATTACCAATTTTCAAAGGGACGTAACTCATAATCTGTTAGAGCTTCAGAGCTGCGGTTCACCGAGCACATCATAAATTCAACTCTGTTCAATTTATTGCAACATAGCTGAGGCTCCTAGATCCCATAGGACCCATCTCTGGTTGCTAAAGATTAAATTAAAGTCTGCCAGAGAGTGGGATTTGAGCCCACTCCGCTCCTTAGGAGGAAGGTTAAGGTTCATAAATTCTTCTACAATACAAAAGTTTATCAGCCGGTTAACCACTTAGTGATTCGAATGTGAGAGAGTCTGTTTTGAAACGAGTCAAACAGTTTTTTATAGAGGGTTTTAATAATGTTTGTAGAATTTTATATCAACATTTTCTAAGATACCGGAAACTTCAGTCCAGTTCACAGAAATCAGAGAATATACGTCTCAAAACTTAAAAAAAAAAATAGTTTGATGGCTCAAATATTGGAATAATATTTTATATCTTGATATTGTTTGATTTATCAAGTCCAATATGCATTTATAATATTCCTCACGTAGCTTCATCTGGCCCTGGATACTGATCGGGACTCCTGCACGAATCTATTCTCTTCAGTAAATAAAATGATCTAACAAAAAAAAAAACCAATAATGTCAACATTATGATTACATTTCCAATATAACATAATAATCTTATAGAAATTAATAAAAAATGAAGGATAAGAATAAAATAAGTGTAATGTATTATGATGGGAGCGGAGTAGCTCAATGTGTAGAAGGCTGAGACCCAAATATTCTGGGTCAAATGCAGCTGTGGTAGATAAATTATGTAATCTGATAACATCCATGGATGGATCCTGTACCATCTAAAGACCCCCCTGGGCTCACCCAACCACTATAAAGTGTGTAAAACAGATGGTTGAGCACGATCTTGGACAACTCACCTGCACAACTATTGTGATGGGCTGTAGTAGTCCTCATTTTTAATGTATTATGATTACCTACAGACCCCACACTGCGCAGCGGTAAACGAGGATAAAATGATTATGATGATGATTTCATACAACATGGTGATAGTCTCTATTTGTATATGGTTCTTCCTTTAAAAGCTCATAACAATATATTACTATATTGTTTATTCTTAATAACCAATATTTTGCTATCAATGTCTGATATTAATTATTTAAGACTAAATTAGTTACCATGTCTTTGTCAGTGAAGAGTTGCTAGGCTGAAGGTGATGTTTGTCAAAACTGTCTCTAGACCCCTTGCACCTGACGCGATCCTGAAACTGTCCAAAGAGTTCTCTTACTTATTTTACTGAGTTAAAACTTTATTCCTCCCCTGTCTTTTCCTTTTTATCTAATAAAATTTATTAATTTAAAGTTTCATTAAGTCCCTTCCACCCAAAGCATTCCCATTCTACAGAAATATCCAACATTATTCACTGATAACCTTCCCGCAAAGCTTCTGGCCACGACCTCATCACAATTCATATCTTAAAACACCTTCCTAGAAAAGCCATTCTATTCCTTACCTATATATATATATATAATGCTGTACTCCACTCCACATATTTTCCTGACCTCGGGGAATTATTAATTGTAAAAATGATACCCAAACCTAAAAAAAAAACAAAACCAGAATACCCATCCTCTTACCGTCCTATCTCTCTTTTACCTTGCATGGGTAAAATCCTAGAAAAAGAAAAAGAACTTTCCAAGTCAACCATAATAATGTCTTGAAGAATGGTGTCAAACTGGAGAATTAAAATAAATTCTCAAAAATCGCATCAAATCACTTTTACCTTACGTCGTAAACCAATGACTTCCTGCTCTTTTAGTATCCTTTAATAATAGTCCCCTGGTCCCTGTAGAACAGCTCCGATACTTGGGGTTGCATCTCGACAAACGATTAACCTGGAATCCTTCTACAAGACTGTAAAGACAAGAAACCGCTCGACGTTTTAGGCTTCTTCAACACTTACTAGACAAACTTTCTAAGCTCCCAATTAATTACAAAAGACTCATCTACATGATCATCATACGACCTATTTGGACTTACGGTGTAGAGCTTTGGGGCTCCACTAAGCTATCGAATTCCTCTCGTATCCAATCCCTACAATCCAAAATCCTTCGTAAAATCCTCAACGCTCCTTATTTTGTTAAGAATAAAGTCATCCATAACGACCTTAATGTCCCATTTGTTGCCGATTTGGCCCGAACCCGGCATCTATCCTTTCATAACAAATTTCATTCCCAATCAAACCCTCTAGTTTCAAACCTAGCCTCCTCTTCATTTCCCGATAATCCTCCGAGGCGTCTGAAAAGAAGAGGGCCACGTGACCTTCTTAGTTGAACTAGTGATTTGAGTACTTCCAGTGGGTAGTTTCTCTACTTACCATTAACTCATGTGATTATGTATCACATTTACTTGATGTATTACTGTAATACAGTTGTAAATAACAATAAATAATTAAAAAAAAAAAAGTGGGAATTCCAAGTTTTGCCCAGTGTGCCTCAAGCTAGACCGTGTCTAAATTATATTTAAATAAAATTTAATACTAAGATACCCAAACTTACTGCTACAATTATTACTGACAGATATATTACCACAGAATCCGACATGGAGACTGAAATGTCTCTGGAGAAGGGATCAACTAAAGCGAGATGAACTACGCTAAGATGCCTTCATTGGGAGGTTTCTCCATCTAAGTATCCATTCAAGTAAGGTTTTCGAAAGATGATCGCAGATACACAAACAACAACAAAGATTTGGTCCCTTAAACAACTTAGACATTTTCCATTGTCTAGAACATTGTCGAATTCTTAATTACAAAATGTGAAAATTACAAGGAATTGTGCTAAATGTATTTTTACTATTAGGTTTAAAACATCAGAAAACAAATAATTTTATTTCTAGATATTTTTGCATTATTTTAAATTCTTTGTAGTATAAGTTCTGGAGTCAAACTACAGCTTGTTTTTCCTCATACGTTAAGTACTCAGAATGTGCGTCACCATCAAATGCACACCACAAACGCCCCATTAAGGCCTTGGTCCATTCGCTATTAGTTACTCGTCGGTTACTCTTGTGGATTCTACCTTTGACCGGTTGGTACTGCCTGGTTTCGTCTTGGCAGTTCAAGGTCAGTCAGGTTAAGAAGTATTTAGAATTCAAACTATTCTTATTTTATTATCATACTCTAAGCCACATTTATTGTCATTTTACATGTGCGTTTTTATAAAAGTAACTATTTCTTTTGTTCAATGCTGTTTTTTAAATCTAATGTATGCCCTACGAATAAATGAGCGGAGTGGCTCAATGCTTGACCACTAAATAAAATTAAAAGTGGAGTTAAATAAACAAGAAATATCAATTCTTTACTTCAAGTTCATCTATCTATACATATTATAAAAGTCTTCGGCCGCGTTTGTACGCGGTAAACTCAATAACTACTGCACGGATTTTCATCTGGTTTTCACCAATAGATAGAGTGATTCACCAGGAAGGTTTAGGTATATAATTTGTCGAGGTTTTGTGTAAATGGGTTGGAACATCAATGGGTTTCACCGAAGATGGTGCTTGCCTAACCCTGTGCAATTATCTAACTTGCAAGATAAGAAATTCGTATATAAAGAAATATTTGGTTTTGCTTTTATTTTTATTATTATTTCTATATAATAAAGTACATTAGCTGAGATAGGAAGAAAGAAAATCAAGACTCCCAAAGAAGCCTAACCAATGATATTCACGTGGTCCTTAGTGGCCGGTACGTGATAAAAAACAAAAAAATTACATTACAGAGACAAATTATGCTAGCGTAATGTGCCTTGTTACCCGAGTAAAGCTGTAAAATACCCGGGGTGGGTCGCTTGTATTTTATAAAATTGACATTGACATTTTATATCCGAGAAAACAAATATAATTAAAAATTCCAATAAGTTGGCGTTAAACCAAAACTTGGCCTCAGTACATTGTACAGACAGTACTGTTATTAACAGTTGTGAAGGCAGGTTATTTATCATTATATGATATGATTTATTCTGTTAAGGCTTGCTTAAGCGTGTGGAGTGGAGTGGTTCAGTGGTAGAGTACTGAGTTGCCATGCCGAAGGTGCTGGTCTCAAAACCCGCTCGCAGGAAGACTTTTATTTAAATCTGTTAGTGGATGGAGATGGATCATATGGAATCCAGGACCGTCCTGGGGTTACCCAAAATAAGGGGGGAAATCTGGGAGCTGAGCGTGATCTAGGACAAATCACCTCCCTGCTCAACCGTTGTCCAAGAAGTAGTACAGTCTCTACCATATCAAGGTTACAAAAAATGGCGAATAGCAGTCCCTGGGTACCGTCTAATACATATGTACCCGAAAACGGTGAGATCCTGAAAAGTGGTTCAATGTTCTTCAAGAATATAATCATGATTTTCAGAAGTCAGGGCGATTGACCGCTCGGAATAGACGAGGTCGCCGTACTGGCTTAATATTTGACAGTCGCTATGATGCAAAGTATGACACGCGATGCTCGCGCGCAAGCGTCCACACTCCTCCTTCCCGTAGTCCACAGCCCGGCGACATAACGTAGATATCGAGGTATGTATGTCTGTGTCCCGTCCGGCCTTATCAGTGCACTGCTTGTTTGTGTTCTTATGCTAATCGCTCAACGGCGAATGAATATTCCATCAGGGCCCGACTGTTTGGTGGTGGAATGACCTCGTTCTGGGAACGCAGTGATAAGAATGGAAGGAAAGTTTCCCTAAAAATAACAAGAATAAATTATTTCCATTCTATCCGCTTCTGCATCGGCCTATAATTATAATCTAATGAAATAAATTTCCTATTGATTGATTTATGAAATTATGAATGAAAATACATCATAAAATAAAAGATAAAAAATTTCAAAGCACTGCAAAACCTATGAATTTTTCATTACCCATAATGGAAATTCCAGAGGAATTTTAACAATCCTTATATTATATATTATGGTAAACACTGGTTTCAAATATTAAAATTTATTTTATTTTATTTTTATTTTTATTAATTGTTATAATTTTTATATATTTTTATTTGAAAAGAAAAGAAATGTCCCGGACCGGGACCCACGGGGTCGAGCACGTTTCTAGCGAGGTGCTCTCGCAACTGAGCTAACCTGGCACGCTTCTCGGTCCAGACACGTCCTTTTGTGGACAACCCGGGTTCGAGTCCCAGTCCTGGACATATCTTTTCTTTTCAAATATAAATATTTAAAAATTAAAATTTATTGATAGATTATAATATTAAAAGCTGATGTTATTCTGCGAACATACCGTGTCTTCGCAAAACGCATTTGGAAGTATGTGAAATTTAATTATTCTTAGAAACATTGTTCAGGAGTATCGCTAAAAATAAATGATATATAAAAAAGAGTATATATAATTTCCATTTTGATTCCCAAAATTCAAAACGCTCAGAAACTTTTTCATTCCCCATTAAGGAAATACAACAGGGATTTAAAATATCCTTTTATTACTATTGGTTTCAAATTATAGCATTTATTAGTAAATTATATAGTCGAAAGCTTTTTGTTCCTTCATATGTACAAACTTAAAGTACATTTGCAGAACAAAAACATTTAAAACATAATGGAAATACAACAGGAATTTAAAATAGCCTTTTATTACTAGTGGTTTCAAATATTAGCATTTATTAGTAAATTATATAGTTAAAAACTGTTGTTATTCTACAAATATAATGCATGCTCGTAAAACACATTTGGGAGGATATGAAACCCTTTATTCTTAAAATTAATATAATTTTTATTTTATTTTATTTCTATACCAATTAAAATTAATACAAGTTTCGCTAAAAATAACAAGAATAAATAGTTTCCATTTTTTTTTCTTCCTTCTCTATCAAAAGAAATGAAAAAAATCAAAACACTCAGAAACTTATGAATTTTTTATTCCCTATTTTGGAAATATCCTTATATCAATATAGGTTTCAAATATCAACATTTACTGGTAAATTATATTGTCGAAAACTGTGTTTGTTCTGCAAATGTACTGTATACTTGTTAAACGTATTAGGAAGGATATAAACCTTTGTTCTTAAAGAAATTAATAGAAGCTATAAATATCACTAAAAATAATAACATTAAATAATTTCCATTCCATTTTCTTCAGCGTCTATCTATAATTGGGATAAAATGAAATACATTTCCTATTTTATTGGTTTCTTAAACTAAGATTGAAAGTATAACAATATTATTTATGAGAGTTAAAAATAAATTAAAAAATATAAATTTTCAAAACACTCAGGATGTTAATAATTTTTCATTCCCCACAATGGAAGTACAAGAGGAATTATAATATCCTTATATTGCTATTGATATTGCTATTGAACATTATCGTTTATTGGTAAATTATATATTTTAGAAATGCACTGTGTCTTCGCAAAACTCATTTGGAAGAATGTGAAACCCTTTATTCTTAGAAAAATTAATAGTAGTTTCGCTAAACATAACAAGAATAATTCCCTTTTTTTTGGCTTCCTCCTCTATCTATCAAAAGAAATTAAACAAAAATAAAAACTTGTAAAACACTCAGGATTGTAATAGTTGTTCATTCCTCACAATGGAAATATAACAGGAATTTTAACGATCCTCATATTACTAGTGGTTTCAAATATTTATTGGTTAACATTTATTGGTTAGTTGTATAGTTAAAAACTGTAGTTATTCTGCAAATGTAATTTCTAAAACACATTTGGAAGGATGTGAAACCATTTATTCTTAGAAAAATTGTTAGGAGTTTTGCTAAAAATAAAAATAAAACATAATTTCCATTTCATTTGCCATAGGATTTCTGAATCAGCGTTAAAAAAAACAATTAAAAAAATAAAAAAATGTCGAGACTTTTAGGAAGTTACTAATTTTTCATTCCTCATGATGGAAATGCCACTGGAATAAAAAATATCCTCATATTACTACTGGTTTCAAGTAATGACATTTGTTGTTAGATTATATATTTAAAAACTTTTGTTATTCTGGTTATTAATGTACTATTAATAATTGTTATTAATGCACTGAATGTTTCAAAAACTCATTTGGGAGGATTTGAAACCCTTTATTCTTGGTAAAAAAACTAATGGGTGTTCCAATATGGTGTTAAATAAGCATTAAATCGAATAAGTAGAGCTTTCGTAATCTACATACATATATCCTGAATCCTTGGACAAACGGGCCACTGTTGGCGTAGGTTGGTAGAGATTTGAGTGGGTTCTGTTGGACTTAGGTTTACTGGATTAAAACTACTAATAGTGTTTATATTCCACTTAAGTATCATTGGTAATTATTCTGCACCATGATATCCTATTTGCCGCCACGAGATAGGCAAGAACGTAGAAACAGCATCTAGAATAGCGCAATAAGTTTATAAATGAGAAGGAAGGGATGCGAATTTAAAAAATAAAAAAAACACAAAAAAAACAGTCCTGAGGACTCCAGACAGAAGTGAAAACTCAAATCTTAGGAATAACATTGTTCTTTTTTGAATTTCTAAACTAAGTATCGTCTGAATTATTTAAATTTCATAATTTATAAATTGGAATTATTAATATTAGTCAAGATCTCATTCCGATTAATTGTAGTTTATTGATGCACAAGCAAAATTCAAAATATCAATAATTTAATTGAAACAAAAATTACTAGGAAAGAAAAGTTCAACAAGAATTTCTCAACTATTAAACGTTTTTGTAGATAAATATTATTATTCTCATATCCGTGCAGTTATAGCCTTTAAATTAAAGTCGATACAATTAAATTAACAGACACCACCAGCCTCGAGCAAGTTGTTTACGGGAAACCTTAGGTTTACCCTCTACCAAAAGTTGCCAAATGTTGCTAAAGAATTATTCACTTAAAAAAAGAAAATAGTTGCTTTCCGAAAAAAGAAATAAAACATAATTTCTGAGCAATAAGTGGGAAGGAAAAGACTGTCCAAAGTGCATAGTCCTGAATATTACGCATCTGGCTCGAGGAATTGATGGAAGAAGTTGTTAAGGGTGGTGAAATAAAAATGAACCTTGCCAGACTCTATCGATTCTCTTTTATAATATACTAAAGTTAATCCAATCTAGGACAAACCTCTTGTTAATAAAAAAGAGTAAAAGATTACCCCTTACTTTCGTCATTACTTGTCGTCATCATAAAACCATGACCTAATCCAAGTTCTGAGCAAAAATGAGCCGTACGTACTGCCTATAATCCACCGCTGTTCCATCCGCCACAAGTGTCTTACGTGAGCTCTTGCATCAGCTCTGATATTATTTTTCATGGAGTACGAACATTTTCCGGGTGAACCTCTCTCCTTAGTTAAGGATTCATAAATGCCTTCACCTTTAAACGCTTCATGAAATAATAATCCAGTTGCCGGTTCAAGGTAACCCGGCAACTTACATCGATATCTATAAATATTTAATTAAATTTTTGTGGACTTTACAAGATGCATCGGTTATACTTCACGATAAACATTGTATGTTAGATATATTTTAGTATCTTTTAACAATTGAAATAATATAAAACAGAATAGAATAGAAAAATAATTTTATTCTGGGACAATATTTATATAAGTACATGAAAAAATATATAAACTAAACATTCTGGTAAAAAAAAATCTAAAATAAAAAGAATTTAGCTCAGACAAAAAAATTAATCTAACATTATAAAAAATAATATCAAGTGAAGAAAAATTACAGTAATTTATCTATTATTTCTGATGGATATGAGCTATTAATTATAACTGATTAGAAAGCATCTGTTTGTAGGGAAAGCTTAAATTTGAATGTAGATAAGGGAGAACCATTACATATGTCTAGTGGGAGTGACTTATAAAGTGTGGTGGAACGGGCGAGAAAAGAACGCTAAAATGTTTTGGTCCTGTGGGATCGAATATAAAGCTCGGAAGGCCGGATTCTTGTGATCCGGGGTCGAATAGAGGATTTGAATTCAAGGAGGCTATAGATGTAAGAGGGATGTTATGAGTTGATGGTTTGGTGTACGAGAACGAATCTAGGAAATAGAGACTAAGGATGGAGGGAAAGAGCCACTTTAACTCATCATAGAAATGGGACACTTTAGACTTCCTCGGGGCATCAATGACAAACCGCAGTGAGCAGTTCATAATTCGCCTCAATTCTCCATCATATACGAATGGCCTCCATATGCCACACAGACATGGCAAAAGTGTAGACAGATGAAAGAAGTAATCGGGAGCTACGGATTGGTAGAGTTAGAAGATGCAACGATGGAATAACTATAGGGAGCTTATTGATCATCGGGAAATTAGGGCGATGTGGGATTTCCAGTCAAGGGATTGCTACAAAATGATACCGAGGTTATGAAAAGTGATTCCTGAGTTTTCGCAGCTATTCAGGTTAGCCCAGGCACTAATTTTATCTATGTCATCCTGAATGCTGGAAAATGCCGCTAATATCTCAGAGGGGGGGAAAGGACAAAGAGGTTGTTTGTATAATAATTATACATTTTATAATTATAATAATAATTATATTATAAATATAATAATTATTAAAAAAGATTAAATACTTGGTTGAAATTATTGTCATTATTTCATGCAATATGTAAGCCTATTTAAAGTTTTTAATTTGTATCGACTAAAACTTAGATAATTATCATTAGTATGAGCTATTTTTATCTTTACTTAGCTATCAATAATGTATGTAGTTAGGGAAAGAGCTGTTTAGGAAAGAGTTAATGAGTTTTTTTCTTATGGATATCGCTTCTTGTTGAAGAATGCGAAACCATCATTAAACTGTTTATATAATTTCTGAGGTATTTGTATATAAATAATAACGACTTCAGGGTTTTACTGGCTTGCATTAATGCTATATATAGTTTAAAGAATAAAAGACCTTTCATTCTTTTTTTGTTTTTTGTTTTTGTTTTTTATTTAATTCAATGATATTTACAACTATAATACATTATTATATCAAGTAAATGTGCAAAAAAATGTAGCATATGACATGAAAACACTTGTGGAGAAACTACCCATCGATAGCACTCCAATAAAGTTCTATAGTAGATGATCTCGAGGCCATCTTCTTTTCAGACGCCTCGGAGGGTTATCAGGAATAGTATGGGAAGCAAGCTGAGAGACTAACGGATTCAAGTGCGTATGGAGCTTGTTATGGAAGGATAGGTATCTAGTTTGGGCCAAATCAGTAACATATGGGATATTAAGATCATGATGGATGAGTTTGTTTGTGACATAATAAGGAGCATTGAGGATTTTACGAAGGATTTTGGATTGCAAGGATTGGATACGAGATGAATTGGATGGTTTAGTAGAGCCCCAAAGCTCAACTCCGTATGCCCAAATAGGTCTGATGACTGTCATGTAAATAAGTCTTTTGTAATTAATTGGTAGCTTAGAGCGTTTGTCCAGTAAGTGTTGAAGTAGGCGAAAACGTCGAGCAGTTTCTTGTCTTTTCAGTCTTGTATGAGGATTCCAAGTGAGACGTTTATCCAGATGGAGTCCTAGGTAACGTATCTGTTCGACAGGGTTCAGTGGTACATTATTAAACGATACAGTAGGACAGGAATTCGTAGGTTTACGACGAAGGGTGAAGGTAATTTGATGGGATTTGTTAGGATTTATTTTAATCCTCCAATTTTGACACCATTCTTGTAGGTGTGAGATATGGGATTGAAGAGATTGGGATGCAACAAATGGATCCTTATTAACTGATAACACACATGTGTCATCAGCGTAAGTAGTGAGGACAGTGCTTGGATGGGTTGGGATGTCAGCTGTATATATCGTGTATAGGATGGGCCCCATCTTTTTTTGTAAATTCCCTTTTCCCAATGACGGGGAACTGTACTCTACATTTATATAAGTTAGAATTATCACAATTGTTGTTAATCCTTATTGTAAAAATGAATTTAACATAAAATATAAAATAAAAAAAAATAAAAGTATGGAAAGTGCCAATAAATAAACGGTCCTTTCAAAGGGTTACTTTGAAAGAAAAAAAAAAAAAAGGTATGTACTTTATTTATGCAAAGTAATGCTTCTATTAACATTTAAAAACTTTTTTATACTCTATATTTGACGAATTTTTTTTTTAGTAGTGGTTAATTGGTTCAGACGTAGAATGAAAAGAAAAAGGAAATACTGGGTACATCAAGAAAAAGAAAAGTACAAAGAGAAGAAATTACTTTATTTTCTGTATAGAAGGCAATGTAATAGATCCTGATGCATTCTATTGATGAGCTTTCTCTGGATTAATGAAAGTAATTCCCGAATTATCTTACCTTCTTTACGTCATATTCAAATATCGGAAGATAATAATCGCCGAGATCGACAAGTGGTACTTCAAGATATATGTCCCTTCCGATGTGTTGCGCAATCGGACGGGTATGAAACTTTTTTATCGTCTTCCTTTAGATTCGATGGAACTGTATGTGCGTCTCACGTACTGTATATCGCTTATGATATATCGGTGATCTTATATCGCCTAAGTACGAAAGCGGCCTTTTAAATTAAAAAAAAAAGCAGATCCATCAATAGGAACATATCGGTAGTTTTTCGAACGCTGAGAAGGGCTCTGAAGTTTAGCCAAGTGAACTATGTGATAGAGTGATCTAAAGGAATGTCGGATACAAACCAAATTACTACTAATCTACTTATTCATATGAATCTCTCGAAAGTAGTCGGGAGCCAGATTGTCTGCTTTCGGGTTATAGTGGAATCTATATCTACCGATGGTCATAGCTGATATTCTGAAAAAGAACATCCCGATGAAAATCAAATTAAGGATGCCCTATTAAAAATTGGCTCAGAGTGTCAGACCAACATAAAAGATGGCCTGAGAGACTTGGTACACTTCCTCGCCAACTCCACTCAAAAAACAAAAAATGGGGGCGATCGATACAAATATCACTAAGTTATAAATGAATTACGATATGGTGTTTTCCTAGAGGTTCATTGCCTTAAATTAATATAAAACAAAGTATTTTTTAATATCAACGAAACTGGCTTTATTTTAAATTATAATTTTATGCCATTAATGTTTTAAATGTTTTCAGCCATGTAGTCACTGTTGATGATTCGTAGATGAAGTAATCTGGATGTCCAATTTTCACTGCTATTGCGGCCGTAATTTCTTGATAACTTGTCGAATCTTGTGTTCCAATTATTCAATTAGTCTATACGCGTAAACAATGGACTTGACTTTAACCCCCAACAAATAATCTAATGGGGTTGGATCGTAAGATCTTGGTGGTCCATTCACCATTATGTGGATTTATTGGCTCATCAATGTTTCTGTGTTTAAATTGATTGTATCGCAACAATTAAAGCATGTGCATTACATCCTTAAGAAAACTTTACATAAAATCTTCCCAAAAGTGGGTGGTCATATTTCTATTTGCTGTGGACGACGTCGAATTGATTAAGTTGGGTTGCGACGTTGTACAGCGGCTATCGCTTGTTTGGTGCTTACTTTTTATCGTCTTAAGGGATGCGTATTATTACCCGCTGTATACAAGGTGCGAAAACGATCCTAAATTAACCGAATTAGCCACGTGGATGAGCGACTAAGACGACCATAAACAATAAGACGACCATAGACATGAGTTTTACGTGAACCATTATTTTGAATATAAATTTCAACAATTTGCAAGAGTTGCTTTGGCGTAAATCTATTCGTTGTTAAATGGTGAACCTAACCAACTACAAAGCTACTGTTAGTAATTAAATCGGTTGTCATACAAAATAGAGATGCCCACTCTAAGATGTGAACCTATAAAAAAACAACACTTATTTATGTTGTCAGTTTGCTAATTATGTTTATTTATGAATTTACTGGGTTTGGTTTAGGTTACAAGGTTTGGTTTAGGACGTTACAAAAGGATAATTTTAAAAGAGAGCAAGATCAACTTTTGTGCTATTGCGTTATTTGCAATATGGGCTGTTGGTTCCCTTTGGGGCTTTGAAAAATTTTAAAAAAGAACCAACCTATTCTGTTTTTAGTGCTTTTTTATATGTCCTTTTAATGTCGTAAAATAGGGATAAAAAAATAATAAAATAACGCCCTTTATGTTGCTCCAACCACCAGACAGAGTTTTTTTATCCTTTTTGCTTGTACAATTGTTTGTAGCCGATTGAATTTATGCATCGGGTTAAAATAGACATGAATCAGATAAGAAATATAATTCAGGCTGCCTAAATACGATGCGCGAATTTATAGATTTCTCATCACACGAAAAAACCGTACCTAGAAACCCTCCCCCCCCAAAAAAAAAATGGAAAAAGAACTTGAACTTTTTTTTTCCAATAATTTTCAATGAGACTACATATTTCTTTAGGTTCGCCCAGCTAGTTAGTTCTTTTGGTGTATCTACCCCAGGAGTCAAATGAGTCGCTAAATGCAGAGAGGCAACTTGTCCACTTTTATAACTATAAGAGAGACATAAAAAGGGATCTTGTTCTGGACTAGTTCCCTATCTGCAGTAAACAAATTATTAAATGCTTTGTCAAGACTGAGCTATCTTGCGAACAAGGTTCTCTATGTAGTAATGATGCCTTCTATATCAGGTAAAAGAAAAACGTTTTTAAAACAAAAATCTCATAAGTTGGACTAGTTACCTTTTTATAGTCAGGGATTCAATTATGTGTTGTTGTTTTTCTTAATAAATGTTAATTAAAGTATAGGAGGTGTTATATAACACTCTCAAATGTGGTTGATTTTTGTAGATATTCACAATAGTAACATGAACTGTAACATACATTTCCAAGTAACTTGTCGGTCCTCTAATATTATTTTTTATTAGATTTGATGTAGGTTAATGTAGCCCCACTGTAGTAATTAGATTTTAATTTCATAATCAATATTTTCGTTATATATGTATTTTTATCTACGAAATTTTAAACAAATGATCATCAAATACAGTCACCAATGTATTTTATTAATCTCCACGCACTCCACCAATGTGGAATGCTTTCTACTTTTAATCAGAAACCTAGTACCTAACAATAATTATCGCTTCTACCTTACCAAATCGTGTACTTCCCTTCCGTTATTTAGTTCCGTTATTGAACCCTCTCCTGGACAGCGCACCTCTTGCATTACCACGAAATCTAATAATATTCGCTCTAACTCAGCTGTTTTTTAAATTATGATAGTTTTAGTGAAATTAGGGCTTATTCGCGAAGCAGTTGGCCCTTTATTGAAAGATCGTTCACACCAACAATCATGATTTCGTACTCTTCCTTCTTCTTTATTAACCAAACATTAACCGTTAACCTTTTGCTTTTCTAGAGTGTTAGAAACAAAATAGTAGATTAAAATATAAATAGTTTAACTTTTATATTATAATTTTTGTAATTTTGTAGAATGGGTAGTACAAAAATATTGTGATTGGTTATTGTGAAAATGCTTTACTACTCATTTTAATCCCTAAGTAACATCTATTGAAAATAATCGCACTCTTACTCGAAATTACATTTTGTACAATTTTTGTCCAGAGGAGGATCTAAGGTTACTGGCCACCTAAATCGATAAAAACTCTCCAACCTATAATTTCACCCCTTCTAGAAAACTAAGAGGTTAAGATTTTCAATAAATTATCTCATAACTACCATTTTTTTTTCTTAAGCATATACAAAACTGATTTATGAGTGACGTTAAATATAATTACCCTAAGAAATAAAATAAAATATGGATGCTTTACTACGTAAAATTTATAGAACTAATTTAGGTTTTGGTCAAAGAATTACACAAAGTGAGACATACTATGAGAATGACTTATTTTATCGTGCCTACGTTAAGGCCATCTTTGGCAGAGAGAACCAACGGTAACTGAGTCCAACTGCTACTGACAACTGAAATGTTTAAAGCCTCAGCCAGTTCACCAAAATCAGCCTTTAAACAGTTCAGTTCTTAGTTGCAGTTGGACTCTTTATCTCTGTGCCCTGAAGAGGGCATAGAACTTAGGCTGAAACATAGGGACAATATAAGTCATTCTTATTTTGTGTAATTTATTGACTGCACCATCTGACCATTTTAAACTATTCTTCAAATTATCCGGTCAATTGTTTCCATTAAAAAAAAAAAATTGAGTTTCGTTGACATGATACTGTCCTATATCAAAACTTAGGTTCATACTTTTTTATTTTTGTGTTTACTAACACTGACGTATGTACATTTTCTATTTATACCCTCATACTAATATTCGTGCGCCAACTGTGACCAAAACCGAATAATGATAACTGAATTTATTTTTTTTCATCACATATTAAAGAAGTGGGTTGTTGTCTCGTTCAGCACAGATCAGCTTCCAGAAATGGATGTGTAGTTTTAAGGGCTTCCAGGAAAGGAGGAATATAATAGGAACCAGGATCTGGACAGAGAAGAGAAGGAAAGAACAGAGTGAAAGGATGAAGAATTATTGGAGAAGGAAAAGGGAAAAAAGCGTGAAGATGCTGAAATCGAAAATATTTGTGAAATAATTATATGAATTGAATGGGAAAAGTAATAACTCAGACATCGAGTTTCCATTATATGAATAACGATCGATTGATTTTTATTTGTGAGTATTGACTCTTATGAAAAATATCGAATAAAAGATATTTTTACCCCTTTCGAACGATCAAGTCAATGCTAGTTTTATTTATGCATATTCCGATTGCCCTTCAATTATATCTCCTAAAACGAATCAATAACTGCGGTGGAATTTATTTTAGAAAGAGTCATTCTATTGTGTAAAGGCAAAAGTAATTAAATGGATTTTTTTTCTATGTATACATTTTAAATAATTTTACTATAAAAATGAAATGTTTAATGAAAATGTTTAAGGAAAGAAAATGGAGATTTGACTCTAATGTCTCAATTATGTGCAAAAATCTTCAGATATTGACTGGCCATCGTCCTTGAGAAAAATGTCGATTTTCTTTAATATATGATAAACCTTCTTCGACTAGAAAGAAACTAATAATTCATTTGCGTCTGTAATCTATGTTTATCTGAATTTCTTATTCATTACGTGCATGGTTTAGTTATTACCATACTTTGTCTTATGATAAAGTAAAAAACAAAAATGCATCAATAAATAAGTCAATGTTCGGTATATTTATTAATAAAGTTCATAATTAATAAGTTTATTAATAAATGTTCAGTCAAGTACAGATTACATAAGTATTGAAGTATTTTTTGAAATAGTAGTAATTTATATTTGGTTATAAAGGCGCACAAGGGAACGTTATCTGCGTAGAGTGTTTGTTATGCTGAAGGTTCCGGGTTCAAATCTGGCTATGGCAGTTAAATTATTTAATCATTCAACAGTCACGGATGGACTCTGGGATATCTACAGAACATCCCGAGGCTCTACAAAGGGGATGCCATTAATTGAGGGGAAAGCGTGGCGGTTGGGCCTGCTCTAGGGCAAATCGCCTACCTGTAGGAACACTGACTAGAGAAGTTGAACTAATACTGGAATATTTCTCTTTATCTTTAGATAGATTTTGAGTGAGGCTTTTCCATTAAAAATAGTTGTCCGTTTAGGTATTTAACCATTTTTATTATAACCATCGGTTCTTTTTTAAGCTATAAAAACTTTTTTGGGTTCTCGAAAAAGTTAATAATTTATTGAGAAATGTCGTGTCAATCCAGCAATTTTGCATGAACTGGAATATAATCGCAATAATATTGAAAATGGCCAAGGGGTGCAGTCAATAAATTTTACACAAATGAGTACAACTTATGTGCTCATGCTTAGGCATACATTTAAAGTCTTTGTCAGGGCTGAGAATGAATAAAAAAAGAATAACAATATCATCAGTTCAGTATATTTTTTTTGTTGATATTTTTAATCTGCATTGTTTTATTTCCAGTTCTGATGAAGGCCTAAAAATTAGGCCAAAACGTTGGTAGAAATTAAATAAATTGTACTTTTTCGTGTTAAATTTATTGAGTGCAACTCTCAACCATATTAAACACTTCTCAAGATACATCCAGTCAACAATTTCCTCCATATGGCGGTACGGATATTATACTACTTATACTACCCTCATAAAAAAGAATAAATAACATTTTTTATAATATGGACTAATTTAAATACAAGAATACAAGACAAAATTGGATAGAGTTGAGAAGTAAACTCTAGTCAACTCACGCTGGTACTTCCTTACTATTTAAGAATGACCGAAATCCTAAATCCTAGATTTATTTTACTACAGAACAATGAATAAATCAAGAGATTAACTCAAACAAAGGAAACACAAAGGAAAAATATTTAAAGAATACTATTTTTTAATCTGGCTAGGGAAGAGAGTAACTGCTCCACTAAAAAGTGGAATAAAAAAGAATTGCAGTCAAGATAGTGGGAGATGGGGCCACCACTTCCCTAGACCAATGAAACCTTATGGACCTATTTTCCATTACCCTTAGGAGTACTACAAAAAACGAAAAATCCTAATGAAAAAATAGAAAATACAATTCCAACGGGTCGGTAAAACTCCCTCACCAAAAAAACAAGCAAACAAAACAACACTACTTTATATTATATTGATTAACTTAAATAGAAGTTTAACATTTACGATGTATGTTGAACGTATATTTTAATGAAGACATAAATAAGAAATATAAATTCATAAGAAATTGTGCAAATTAATATTTAGAACGCTAATTTGAATCTGCCCCTTGCCTAGGATAAGTTTATATTTGGTTAGGTAGAGAAATATTCACATTCACATTGACATAAGAGAGATATTCGGGGGATTCGTGCAAAGAGAGATGGAAAAACAAGGTATGCATCCAAATGGAATGGGAAACAACCTCCTCTGCCATTATTGGATTCCGAGGACATACCTCATTTCCGATCCTCTATTCTGCTAATGCAAGGTAATACTGCCTTAGTCTTAAATGACATTATTCAAAATAAGTGTCTGGCAGATTAAACATGCAGTTGAATATATAATTAATTTAAATAGAACCGTTTATCGCGAGTAACGCTGTCCTCACTACACTGATCCCAGGGAAGATTAAGATCCATTGTTATAATTCATTTTGAAGTAGTAATATGGTACTATAGTTAAACAATTTATTATAAATTAAAATATATATCAGGAAGAAAATAGTCCGTGTAGAGGTAAAAATTATCTTATATAGGGAAAACTGTTTATTTGGAAGCCCACGCTTAGACCCACATTGCAGGTCTTTTTCAGGGCTAAATATACAAGATACAAATAAATTAAAATAATGCTTAGAAGGCATAATGCATAATAACAGAGAGGTAAAATATATTAATAAGGAAGTACTGTTTAAATCCAACAAAGTAGCAAATGAAAAATAGGCAATTAAAACAGAATTATAGTAATTAAAGATTAAAATTAAAAATTAATAAAAAAGTTATAAAAATTAGATTAGGAATTGTAGACACATATAGAAATTTTATAGAGTTATATGGAATTTTATACGCAATGACTAATAGGAATTTTTTAAAAAATAACAAGAAACTTCTTAAGGGATAACAAGAAATAAAAAGAATTGTTAAATAATAACATGACATAAAGATAAAGTGGATTATCGAATCAAAAGTGTGGAATATAACAAAAATAATAAGAATAAAGTAAAAAAAAAAGAATAAAGTAAACAAATATAATAAGAATAAAGTAAACAAGAATAAGCCAAACAAGTATTAATGTAAAAATAAATTAATGAACTAATGAAGAAGTAATAAAGAATAATGAATAATAACATGACATAAAGAGATTATTTAAGATATTAATTTTAGATGGGTTATAGAGAACAGAGGCCAAAAGGGATTGGATTACAAAGAGGTACTATTTGGAACAAAAAGAATAACAGATGAAAAATGGGAAAAAATAAAAAAAAGTGTTAGTGATTACAGACAGTTGTAATACATTTTTGGAGTTATAAAACTATTATACTATATATGATATAACGACATATCAATATTTTTTGAAACCCATTGGCAGGAGCAATAGAGAATGGTTAATGAGTGAAGTTGATTCACGGAGGATTGTTTTTGTGAACATCCTTTCGCAACTGATAAAATAGCTTTACTTTCATTAGATGATGATCATGGTTACATACAAAACATGTCTACTTACAAAAATGTGTTTACGTCGGGAATATTCCTATATAATATTCCTCGGCATCTTCACGCCCTACAGTCCTACTTACATAGAACTGCCCCATTTCTCATTTGCCAGGTACAGACCCTGTGGGACCCGGTAATGGTATACTCATCCTATAAACCTTCACAGGGGCAATCTAATATCCATAGAATATAACAGAAGACAGACCGATATTTATATTTATTTTGAATTTAATGTACTTTATCGATGAAATTAAATAGTCTATCATTTTGATTGTTAGTTAATTTTATATATCAATGAAATAATTGGAAGATGATTTAGACCACTTGAAATAAACAGTGGTTAAAACTTGAGAAGCTTTTACCATAAATTGAACCAAGAATATGTATAATTATTTATGGCATTTGGTGTATCGTTTTGGTATAATACAAATGAAAAGTTTCGAACGTGCAAAAATACTACTTTTCAGGAGTGGGGAAAAACTGTCAACGTTTATTCAAAATCAGCACGTATCGATGAAAGAATTTCATTCATCATAAGTCATTGCAAGTGATTTTGTGCCTTATAAATGACTAAAATGGATTTTATATCAACTATCAGTCCTAAAGCAACCTGATATAGATCGAAAACGAAAAATGATGGTTTCAATTGATAAGGGGTGCTGTCAAAGATAACACAAAAAAAGTGAAACTTATTTTTTAATTGTGGCAACGCTTCGGCCTAAGATGTAGGCCATCTTAGGGCTAAGAAAGAAACAGAAAATTACTATATAAATCGTTACAGTACCAAGGAATAATTACAGAATTTATAGTAATGTGAAGAAATACCGAGAGTAAGATAAAAATTATAACAGAATTTTGTATGGGTAACAGAAATGAAAATAATGAAAAGAGATGATGAAAGAAATTATGATAATGTGTAAAACAGGTATGACATAATAAGACATAAAGTGAAACAGGTGAGACACAATAATAATGGAAAGCATAGTTAAGTTATAGGTAATGGTATAATTATTTACTTTTTTCGTATTTAAAAGTTATATAAGTATAAATTTATGTTAACAATAATTGTAATTTTTATTTGTTATGATCAAATGATCAATAATAATAATGTCATTTTTTAGATGAGAAATAATAATTTGGCTTTTAGGATATAAGGCCGGGTACGTGATTAATTTGGAATTTCGAGGCTTTTTAGGTATTGGTTGAATTGTTTTTGGAGGGCAGTGGTAGGGTCTCGGGGTATAGGTTTATATGTAGATTGGTCTGATAGTAAGGAAGTCATTTTTTCGTTATATTCAGAACGATTCATTACTACTGTTGTTCTGCCTTAGTCTGAATTCGTGATAATTAAGCCATCATAGGATGAACGGTTGAGAGAGATGTCTTTAAAAAACTGTGCGGAGAAATTTGAAGGTGAGGGACGGGGGTGCTGTAGAAAATTGGAAATGGCATAAATATTAGCAATAAAGGCTCGTGACAGTTCTGGTTGATCATGTGAGCGGAGGAGGAGGGGGTCATTGTGAATGTAATCTAAGTCAGTCAGTAGTTCTGGTATAATTTGTTTGTAGGGTATAGAAAAATTAGGTCCTAAGGATAGAACATTATGAACATAGGTGGGGATATTGGTGGATGAGGTATTGCGTACCCAGTTGTTATCTCCTTTTGGATAGATTTTGGGGGTGAGGGATTTTTGGAAAATATCGTTAAATTTAGAGATGAGTTTTGACCTACGTGACCTAGTTGTGGTGAAGATGGATGTTGTGACGGTAGAAAGGTTAATCATGTAGTCCTGGGTTAGTGTTTTGGTTAAAATTGGGTGAGGGAAGAAATGTTTTTATTTAAGGAATAGGTGTGTTGTATAACTTCGCGTATTTTTAAATTGAGGAGGGATTTTTTGAATTTGTATGAATAATTACATAGTGTGGGAGTTAGGGGTTTTGATGTGGTGACATGGTTTAGGGCATTGGCTATGAAATTTGGAGATAGGGAATTGGTACGGCATTTTAGAAGGAAAATACGTTGTTCAAAGTGATGAGCTATATGTTTGTGTAGGGAGCATAGAAGTTAAAAGAATCGAACATAAATGCGCGATTCTTTTAACTCTTAATCACAGTAACTCTCCAACCCCCATCCGTTCTCCAAAACCGCCCTCCATCCTAGTTTTCCAAAAACCTCCTTAAAGATCGCACTATCCAACATAAATACTCCATTTTCTCCCGTAACCAGACGGGTTTTAAACTTTCCGAGCACGCCTTAAACGTTTAACCACATTTTCGACTTCGAAAACACTTCTATCCTCGCCACAGTCCTCAACTATGACAAACGAATCCTTTCAGAAACCATCCATATCAATTTTGAATCCCTTTCTACCATGACAATGAAAACCTACTCCCAAATATTTAACTTATTAAAACGAACCTAAATAGAATTTATTTCATACCATCCCCCCCATCCTTCTCCTTTCCATTCCATCACACCCATTTCTCCAACCGCCCCACCTGTAATGACCATTATCAGTGTAGGAGGCGTCGGAATAATATAAATCGTACTCAGGCAACATTTTGAGATTTTATTGTTCTCATCTTCACACATTAACGGTGAAAAAAGAAGTTAATAGTGCATTTATAGTAAATACAATACTTGTGGGCATCAAGATCACCCGTGAAACTAATACACATTAATACATTATAATTAGTCACTGTTAAAAAAGATAATATTAATAAATAAAGATGATGCACTACATTGCTCAATATAACTGTCCTTAAAGAATTCGTTTCTAATAATAATGCTCGGAAGTGGGTGAGAGGTTATAAGCGGTTATGATAATTAAATAATTTATAGTAATATTACTTGATTAATTATGACAATTAGTGCATACTTACATGATTGGCGATTAAGCTATATAATTAGCGACTAACTAAAAACGATTAGTTGTCCTGACATTATCTAGTATAAATTATAAGCAATTGTAAATGCATAAAATATTGATGTATGAGGCGTTTAGGATCAAAAGGGAATGACTCTAAAATTTAAAAAATTAATTTTTTTAACATTTTTCATTAGTTTTGTCGAACACTTTGTTTGGCTCGAAGCACCCCCGCATTATTTCTCATGGTTTTAGTCCAAGTCTGAAACTGAAGTTTCGGGACCATAAAGCATTGTTTGACTGAATTAGAGAAACATTTCAACAAATTAAATTTTTCAAATTCGGTCCGCTTTTGTAACAATATTTCTAATTTATATTTTGTAAATCCGATTTTTGTTTATTTTGCAATTTTTATATACTCTATGGAAGACATATTTTTTATATTCAGATTAAAAATCTTTGGTAGTGAACTATTTCTGTTTTGTTTATTTGTTCTTTTACTATAAAAGTGAAAATATATTTCATTATTTTTTGAAATATAACAACAAGAGTCGCTACACTCTTCGTTTTCGGAATTGTTCTAATGGTCACAAGTACCTACCGCAGTTATCTTGACAGGGGGCATAAATGGATTTTGACTTTATCTCTGATTTATCAGCTCTGATAATCTTCGGTTTTACAAAATAATCTGGAAAGAAGTAAGCTAGTCCAAAAAAGAGAACACGTTTTAAGATTTTAACCTTTTACTTGCAGCAATGAGATTGGTGAGTAACAACATTGCTCGGATATATTACAAACGCAGGTAAGGGGTGAAATTAACAAATAAAACAACATACGCAGTTATACCGACACTTTTACAGTCATTAGGACATTACTGATAAAAAGCCCAAAGCGATTCGGTCACGAATATATTGCAGGAAAGTCATTTATACCTAAAGCAATCACCCATTGATCATGTAAATAGCTATGAGTTCAATACTTCGTAGTTCATGCTGATCTATTTTGGAAAACAAATGTGCGAAACCTCCCTCCTCGATTTAAATTTACTTTTATAGGAATTCAACATTGTTTAGGCCATTCTCTCTCCGATGAATTAATAACTATTGATTTTTATTCCTAGCCCCTTAAATTTTTTCTTAAAATTAAATATTATTTTTTTTGAAAATAACAAAATAAGGATGCATGGAATAATCTCTTTTAGTGCACCAGGTGGATTTTAAGAGAGGAATGTGAAAAAGATTTTCTTGAGATTAATTGGGATAGCTTGAGCCCATTATTGTTCATTGCCTTATGAATGAAATCAACAAGATATGCAGAAGAAGAACTGCTTGGACTGCAATCGGTATGTGGAACATGAGGGCAGTTCAAGTTCAGACATTCCTATACGCTGACAACAGGCAATTATTGAATGGCAAGAAGAACTCGCTCGTAAAGGAATGAGTATAAACAGCCGGAAGAGCATAACCTTGCTCTTTTCCAGAGATGAAGGAGATGGGTGAGATGTAGGAGTGTTATGCAATGGAGAAGTCCTAGAGAATGTGGACTGCTACACCTACCTTGGAACAATATTCAGCAAATCTGGGAAAATAGATCAAGAAGTTTCCAAAAGAATAAAGAAAGCAAACAATCTATACTACCAGATTTGCAGCACCATTGTGGGAAAGACAAAAGTAGGGGAAAATGCTAAACTCCACATATACAAAGCAGTATATCTCCCAACCTTGCTCTATGGCGGCAAAAGTTGGGTCATCGAAGATAATCACTTAAATAGGATAAAGGCGGTGGAAATGAAATTTCTACGAAGAATATTGGGTAAAATCAGGAGAGACCGATTAAGAAACGAGAGGATAAGAGAGGAACTCAAGGGACCTTCACTGAAAACCACCCTGGAATGGCGACGACTTCGATGGTATGGACACATACTCGTATGTAGAATGGGAGAAGACAGAGTACCAAAAAAGTGTATGGAAGCGAGGCAAATTGGCAGGAGGCCACGAGGTAGGTAGGTCCAGGAGAACATACTTGGGGTACATCCAAGGACTAGGTCAGAAAAGAGGCAAGTCCCTGGCCCAGCTGAAGGAATTGGTGAGAGACCGAGATGTGTGGACAAGGTGGTTGGAGGCTCCTCCACACTGAAAGGCACAATAGGAGGAAGAGAAAGAGATTAATTAGATGGTAGGGGTGGGCGGTATAGTGATGGGGCTCACTAAAATATTGATGTACCAATTATATCTGCTTTTATAAAAAAAATTTACCAATTATATCGACGAAAGCGGGATAGCTTAATGGTAGAGCGCTGAGTTGTTGTTGCCAAGGTCCTGGGTTCAAATCCGGCACTGGCAGATAATTTATTGAATCTGTTACAACCGGGTATTGCCCCTGTGGAATCAAAGGTCCTCCTGGGGTTCACCCAAATTTTATAAAGAGGTACTCTTAATTGTGAAGGGGGTAAAAGTTGGCGGTTGATCACAGACGTCATCTCAGAGTACAACCACTGTCCTAGAAACAGTACTGTCTTTACCACGTAGTGAACCAAAGAACCTTTATGGGCTCTAGCTGTTCAGAATTTTTTCTATTTAATTTTCATATCCTTTTAAAAATTGTTTCGCAGAGTACAAACTACGTGAGCGTAGTGGTTGTAGGTGGGGTCGGGTTCATATTTGGGAACTTTTTCGAAACAGCAATTTCGTTAGAAATTTTATTTATGCATGAAATAGAATATAATGTTCTTTACACATTATTTTTATAATTTTATTAATAATATCAGAAAACAATTAATAATAATTCTATTAATAAGATCAATGTCCTTGAATGCAAAACTCAGGCATTGCTGCACTATTGTACGACCGGAGGTCTTAAATGCTGGAGGATCCCTGATTATGAACAAGAAAGGCCTGGTAGAAAAATTGGAGATCAAAGAAAGATCCTAATGAAAATTCTTGCCCCAATCAAAGAACAAGATGAATACAGACGACGTCATAACAGTGAGCTGTTACACTCATGTTCCGAAAATATTGGATGTTATGAGAAAAAGGAGAATATCATTCTATGGCCGCCTTTTAAGACTGGCGAACCGTATTTTTACAACTAGATACCCGTATGGGTTTAAAAAACAAAACAAAGCTGAAGACGGGAAAGAGATGGACAGAAGAAAGAAGAGAGCATCTGCGAAGAATGAAAGTGTACTGGGCCAATGTCAAGAAGAAAAAACACATTTGAAATGACCTGGTCCTTAGTTGGCCATTACGAAAACAAATTAAACATATCGGATAACTGTTGACTTTTATTTGAGTAAGAAAAAATCGAAATAAAGGAAGGAAAATTAAGATTTGCCTTTGTAAATTACTAGTTCAGTGTCTAATCAGAATTTGTTTCTGCTTCCTTATGTATTCTGAAATTCACTTTTACAGAATTTATTTATTTAAACTAAAATCTTTAGTTCTTGCCCAAGAACATCGACAAACAACATGGCAATAGGTGAATTCAATATAATTATGCTAATGATTTGTCGGGCATGAAAAAGAGCACTGCGAACTTCATCCTGACAACATAGGCGGTGCCTACTTTACTGGTTTCTCATCCATTGTTTCCTTGTTTTCCATTTCAATTGCCTATATATCTTTTGTATTCCCGATTAATCTTGCACATCACGTTGACAAGATTCTTGCTTCTCTCATCAGTTGTATCATATCTTCTAAATCTTCCCCAAAATACCCAACATTGTATTTTTAACATGTAACAGATATTTCAACAATCGATGTTTAAAATTAACAGAAAAATAATTATATAATAATAATGATATGTTTGGACATAGATCTCCTGGACTAAAAATCCTTAATGACTTAAAAAGCAAACAACTAATCTACAGATTACATTAGTGTCTTTTAGATTAGTTGAAAACACTAAAATATCATTGAACATTAGGAATTCACCATTAGGATTTTCTAATACATGTTAAAGAACATAAGATTGAAAATTAATAAATGCTCCTTGATTTATTTCTAATCTCTCTTTATAAAACATGGCGCAGATACTCTCACGTCTGCTTCACATTTAATATCTTATCTCCTTAATATTTAATAACTCACAAAATCTTCCAGTTTTCCCCTTTTCTCTTCTCTATTAGGGTCTACCTTTATGGAGATAAAATGACAATGATCTAGAGACCTACTCGTTTATCAGTAATATAAAAATCCTTAAATAATTAACTATTTCAGTAGATCTAGTACAAATCGACGACATCAAATTTGACTGATGCGATGTAACGCTGTTACAAAAACTAAAATGTTTTGATTTTCTTAAATGAAGCTATTTTTTGGTGGAAGAGGGTTTTACAATGTATTATCGGAAAAATAAACACATTATGTAAATATGTTTAAATATATTAGGTACATGTAATAGGATATAATAGAAAAATAATTTTATTCAGGGACCGGGTCCCTATAGAATAACAGATGTGTACGAAATTAAGTGGATATATAAGAATAATAGAATATTTAAAAATGTATAATATTTACATGATAATAAATATAAGCTAAATAGTATGTTCTTGTAAAGAAAAAAAAAATCTAAAAAACAAGAATTAAGCTGAGAGAAAGAAAAAATAAATAAATAAAAGCACATAACATTATAAAAAATCATAAGTTATAATTTTAGATGATTTACAATAATTCTTTTATTACTTCTGGATGCTATGAGCTATTAATTATTACTGACTAGAGATTATCTGTTTCAGAATTTGGATATGTAGGAAAAGCTTGGGTTTGAATGTGAAATATAAATAATTATATATTATATTATTAAATTTATAAATTATAATTATATTCATTCAATATCAATTCAATTTAATTCAATTTATAAATTATTATATAATACATAATATATGTAAATGAATGTTCTGGCATATGTAGATTTCTTGATTAACTAGGGAGTTGAATATACTGGGATCACAATGATGAGAATAATTTATCAACTGTTGATTAAGTACAGATATTTTTTTTTACAAATACCTTTTATGAAAAATAAATAAGTAGACTGTTGTTTCGATTGCAGAATGGCGACCCGAGTACTTCCCCAGATTGTTGGCGAACAGAGACCAGAGCCAACGGCGGTTGCGAATGGCGGCGAAAGAAAATTCATCATTGGAGGTAAGCAATTTTCACACAATATTTAATCTGAAATCTTCTCGCCGGATGAAAAGAAAAAATAATAATTGTATTATTATCCTAACTTAAAGTATTCTATATTGTCTATAAACCTTAACATTACTGACCATTTCTACTAAGACCTAAAGTATCGTAATTCGACTAAAGGCAATCGAGTATCGACTTGACAAGACTGTCGAGGAATATTTTTTATCTCATTTATTTTAAATTTATACATATTTAATAATATGATCATATATTTATAATAATATGATAAATATAATGCAATATAATACTGCGCCGCTCTACTGCTAGGGGGATTTCTGAACAATAGACTTCCAAATATTCCTTTCTAAGACTTTTCCTTCCCATCCATTTGAACACATCCTCCAAAACATCTATCCGTCCTCTCTGAGCTCCATCTTTTCTTCTGGTCCCATAAATTCCTCTTTGGAGGAAATATTTTTAAATTCTGTCCCAACCATTTTGAGTCGCCGGGATTTTATAAAATTCACAATGTCGGTAAGCCGTCGAGCTCATTATTTGTTCTTATCCTCCACCGAACAAGGGGCCAAATATTTTTATGTATTTTGTCCTCGAAGGCTTTTAATGTATTTGAGATGGTGGTAATACATCCACCATATATATCATATAGCATGATATTATAAAATATGATATGATACATTACGATACAATGCAATACAATATGATAAATACTCCTAATATTTGTTTCAAAACCGGTTACATCCATTTTCAATTTTTTGCAGGACTGATTAAAATGATTCAATTAAAAAAAATCAATCTAACAACAATACTTTTCATCACTTCAAACAACAATTGCTGACAATATTGTATGATCTTCTCTTTTTTTATTAATATAAAAAATAATGTTGTATATAAATGAATTTGATTAGAACATAACAATACCTGGTTAATTTATGGTTGATAAAAAATAAATAAGTAAATAAATCTACAAACCTACATTTTTCCTGCTATTGTAAAACTTATTTATAAAACGTAACGGTAATTAATTAAAATCACTGTTCTTTAAACATGTAAAGGTAGTCCGGAACATGTATTCACACTTATGGTGCTTGTATATGTAAAATTGCAAATAAAGTTGGGTATTTTTTTTATTTTTTATTTTTTTATTTTTTGAAGTAAATAACTGGACATTTTTAAAAACAAATCACATTAATCAATAAAATTAAACATATACATAGTTTTAATTTTAATAGTGGATTGAATTATTTAGTCAACTATTTTCCACTAAAATCAAAAATTGTCATTTAATGCATAAGAGTGTAACCTCTTTTGATAGGAAATGGACTCTATTGGTATTGATTTTTGAAGGATCAAGACGATTTTGAAATAAACACATGTAATACATCATTTCAGAAATTAAAAATGTATATATATTTATAAACATTTTTGGAAAACATGGATGTACCTAATTTTCATACCAAACTCCTCAATTCATAAATACTTTTTATGTATTGTATTGCGTTAAACGGGGTTAAGATAAATATTTAATGAGGCGATCGTAGACTTGAAAAGTTCTTGTGGGTCATGGATCGATTCCACCTAGAAAATACGGAAAAATTATCTATGATTTAATAAAAAGCTTCCCCAAGAATAGTATAGTCGAAATAAAATAGAAGTTCGGACACTATTTATTATTACTCTTTTTAATAACAGAAGCCAATTTCTCACCTACAGTGTATTCGCTTTATCTCCGTACAAGCACCTGGCAGTGTTCTGTTGAATTGTTTAGATTTATTGATTGACACTATTTTAGATTCAGGTCGTAGGAACAAAATGACGAGGTTTAACTGATTTGTCAGTGATAAATTATAATAAAATGGAGTCTTTTAAGTGTTTCTCGTTGTTTAGTTATTTTGGATGATTGACAGAAACGATAAACATACATCTATACAAAGTAATGCAGATTAAATATGTGTTAAGTAAAATTGTGTTACATGTAATTACTCCCACGTGAACTTATTCAACATTTTGTTATTGTAGGCAGTATATGTTGGAATTATATATTTTGATGAGTATTTATTATTTTACTTTATTTCTAGTTAACCGTCAACCCCTCAACCCTATAATAAGCTCCAAAGTTCTTCTCGTTGTTTAGTTATAGCTCCAAAGAAGACCTGCAATCTGGGTCGACGTTGGCTTAAATATAATAATAACAATAATAGAATAATATAAAATAATATATAAATATAAGAATAATAGATAGTTCTCCTTATCTGAGGGATTTTTTCTTAACTCCACCCGGACCATTTTCTTCCTCATATTTTGTATTATTTAAGTATATTATATTAATGCGGAACTAAATCTATTTTATGTCTTGTTAATTATTTTCATGACAAACTGGAAGCAATGAGGCGAAATTTGACTGATTTCAAGAAATATTTGGTTCTTGTAGATCGAACCTACTCACACTATCGACTAAAAGTATACAATTAAATGCAATTAATTTTTATAAATCAACATATGTCGTCATTTTTGTAGAGATTCCCGGGAGGAGCTCTCGGCGAAATTCAGTTTAAACTTAGTTATGATTACTTGTAAGAAACATTAATTCTGAAAGTTAGATCTGATATACATTGTATTAATTATTTAAAATAATTAAAGTCATATGTCATAAACGTCTTCAAAATTTTTAAGATAAACAAAAAGTTTAGATACAAACTATTTTTAACATATGCTTAAAAGTACAGATTTAATATTAATCAAATGTTATTTAAGAAATTATAAAAATGCCATTTGGGCCATATTGTAACTGTCCTCTTCATTTGAAAGCCTCCCCTGTACGATTCACGTGGAAGCGTAGATAGGTTTCTCCATTCCCAGTGAAGGCATACCTGGAGTGGTTCATCTCTCCGTAATAGATCCCTGCTCCAGAGATCACCACCGTTTCGTTAACTAACCACGTACTTCGTCTTATTCGAATTTACTTCAAGCCTATTATTACCACCATGGATACATATAAAACTTCAAAATTAATTATTCTAACGTTTTAGATTAACTCACTGGAGTTTCTTAAAAAATCTGAAAAGTGAAGAATAGTTTTTCATTTAAAATTTTAGTCCAACTGGCCCAAGGAATTTTGGACTACGTGATTTATAAATCACCCAGATCCAGAGAATAGAAAGTATGTCGAGCGGTAAACAGCCAATTTAGTTTCTTTTGTGACTTGTTTCTTAGATTATATACATTACATTATACATTATGTGATATTATGTTATAATATGAATGTTAATTTGTAAATATTTTTCAATCAAGATCTAAAACCAGCTTGGATGTGCAAATATTAAAGACTCGAAATTACGGCTTGGGTTTTTTAAATTTTATTTATATCGAATTGCTTAAAATATATGACATATGATATTCATCAGTAAATATATATCAGATAACGTTTTAATGAAATATCAAAGAGAAAATTTATTATTTCATTGTATTAATAAACGAGAGATAAAAGATATATTAAATAGATAAATGTCTTCTCCATGATTGGTATATATTAATACTTCATTACGTACATATAACGTGAATAATTCATGAGCGCATAAATTTGAAAAATTTATGACCTACATAACATGGTTTTAAAGACCTCAGAATGCCCTTAATGTATTTCATATTCACATTCTTATCACTATTGCGTTTTGGAATAATATTTATCCTAGAAGCACGAATAAGTGTGATTAAGTAAATGAAATGTATGCACGCATTGATAAGGCGACTTTATGCATAAGGTACTTGAAGTTTAAAAGTGTCTTTTGACTCGGGTTATTAATTGACAAATAATTTTTATTTCGTTTTTCTAATCAGTAATAAAACAAATTCCTGTATTGCTGTGTATTGAGGTACTTAAAATATCCTGACGAAGTTAAAAATCATACTAAGAAAATATAACTGTCGTTTCTACATTACTACGCCAACAGCTGATCATTATAAATCCGCTACTAAAATAAACGTTCTTGTGTCCAATTATTCTTTGATTCTTTTAGTGCAGGTGTGTGAGAAATTTATTGGAATGTAATCATTTTTATTTTTAGGATTCACTCTATTAAATGTGATATTCATTGCACCAATCGATTAACTGCAAATAAAGACAAAGTAGAATTGAATGAAATAAATTCCAATGTTTTTAAGATTCCCTTGCTTCTTCCGTCTTCTCCTTCGCATTTCTTTACTTTTTTCTCTTCCAATAATTCTCCATCCTTTAACTCTGCTCTTTCGTTCTTTCCCCTGTCCAGACCCTTGTTCATGCTCTCTTCTCCATTTTCTGGAAATCCCCTAAGCAACGTGCCTACCTCCTGAAAGCAGTTATGTCCTGGTTAATATAATCAGTTTTTTTTTTTTTTAAATCCTTGGATCCACTGGTTGCCATCTAAGCTCTTGTATAATCCATACAGGAGCAAAGATGGACATCCATCATTATTATGTGACCCACGAGTTTAATTATTCTCTCCCTGATTTTGTCTAACATCTTTTCAATTTCTTTTTAAATGTACAGGGCTTTATAGATTTTTCTTAGTATTTACCATTCTTTTTTTTTCTATTCCATGTATTCCACCCGTTTTCATGCTGAACATAACTGTTCGCTTTATCTAAGGGTATACAAATTAGTAAGAAAGAATAGTCGTAATGGAGAATAGTCCTAATGGAGAATCCCTTTTCTTTAATGTAAGGGCATAATTTTATATTTTTTTAAACTTCCGAAAAATCGGAATATCATTTTTTATATTAAAAAAAAACACGATCCGTAAGTGATTATGAAAAACCTAAAAAATGTAATATGAAATATATTACCTGTAAGACCATTGTTGATAAAAATTAATTTGACTTTACAAGTACTTGATTCTGCGATCATAAGACTTTTAGCAGCCAGCTACTAGCACATGCTTATTTTCATTATTAATTAATATAGCTGTGTTAAAAAAATATCAATTTTGTAATTAAGCATAAAAAAAATATATGTTTATTAGTGAACGCGTATATATATCAATTATTTATACCTCACGTTCACCAAAGACTGCTAATTTATTTTTATTTTATTTTATTATATTATTTATTTTTCTTTAAGTCTGCTAAGAAGGCGATAATAAAATCACCGGTACCTTCAAAGTGGCCTCTGAAATAGATTATTTTTTATTTATTAAATATTTATCGTTTAGTTGTGTTAATCTAATTGAATAGGGAAATTTATAATGAACATAAAATTTTATGACTATGCCAAGTGCTTTGATTCATAAATTTAAGATTTTTTACGTTAAATTGGGCTTTATTCAAATTTTACAAATGGATTAAAGCGGTGTTAATCGATTTGTGCAGTGAACGGAAACTAGATAATAGTAGAAAAGAAACTAGAATTAAAATAATTAGAAACTTAAACGAATTAGAATTAAACGAACTAGAAACTAGCCTAAAAGAACATTTGCTAAGCATTTGCATTAGTAACTGAAACTTGTTTAACAGACAAACAAACATTCAAAATTTATGGATATTCTCCAAAATATCAGCTATCAATTTCTTCCGTTTATATTGCTCCGAACAAAATTATTTCTATCAATGAATTGAAAAATCTCTTTTAAGCTATGGGTAAACCCTTCATAGCTGGTGGTGACTTTAATGCTAAAAATACTATATGGGGTTCTCGAATTTCAAATACTCGCGGAAAAAGGCTGAATAAATGCATAGAAGAACTAAAACTTTCTACTATTTTCCCTTCTGAACCTACTTACTGGCCTACAGCAATATCAAAGTCACCCGATGTTATCGATTTCTTTGTTACGAACTCCTTGCCACGTAGACACTCCAAAGTTTCCACTCTTTCTGATCTGTTCAGATCATAGCTCAGTTTTCCTCGGGCTATCAAATCACCCATTTACAAAACCCGCACCCCTGGCATTAATAAATGGCTATATAAACTTGAGTAAGTTTGAGAATTATTTAAACAACAAAATCACCCTTCATACTGACATACTTACAACCGACGACCTGGACAATGCTGTTAATCACTTGACTGGATGTGTTCAAAACGTAGTTTGGTATTCCACAACACCAAAGACGACTTTATCAAAACCTGATTCCTACCTATCTGAACCAATACGAAATCTTATTAAAGAAAAACGTAGGATCAGAGGTTTATGGCAAAGAACAAGATATCTTTCATACAAAATAGAACTCAACAAACTAACGCGAAAACTACAACAAGAATTATCAAAATTTAAAAACAACAGTTACAAGGACTATTTAAATTCTATAAACAACAGAGACAGACCAGTATGGACAGCTACAAGGAATATACTAAAGCAAAGGGTGGTTAAAGATCCTTGATGACGAGCGAAGAAAAAGCTAACGAATTTGCAAAACATCTTGCTCATATATTTAAGGCAAATGAAATTCAGGATAACACTCTCACTGACAAAATAGATGGCTTGACCTTATCACTCCCTCCTCCGGCATTTCATCCAAAATAAATCAATCAAGTACTGAACCAAATGCCAAACAAAGTAGCTCTTGGCTATGATCTTATCATTCCCTTCATCCTTCGCCACTTACCTCAGAAAGCTGTTCTCTTTCTTACCCTCATCTATAATTCAATCATGCGCACAACTTATTTTCCGCATCTTGTAATGTCTAAATTATCCCTATAATGTCTAAATTATTTGAAAAACTCTTTCTTAATCGCATAAAGCCTCGAAATTAGCGGAGTGTTACCGAACCACCAATTTGGCTTTTATTTGTATCACTCCACTGTAAACAGTGTCATCGTTTCGTGGATGCAATATATATCGCTTTTGAGAAAAAAGAATATTGCTCTGCGATTTTTCTTGACATTGAAAAAGCATTTGATAGTGTTTGGCACAAAGTCTTCTCTGGAAAATATAACCTCACTTACCTCCTACATACTTTGTAATTCTTCAATCTTATTTCCAAGACAGATTCTTCTGTACTTCCGTCGACTCTTCGATATCCTCCTTCTTTCCTCAATTCAAGGGTGTACCGCAAGGCAGTGTTTTAAGCCCCATTCTTTATTCTGTTTACACAACTTCGCAGACGGTACAGCCATTATTTCTTCTCACAGAGGCCCAAACCTAACATCTTTAGATCTTCAAAATCGTTAATTTGATTTAGAAAATTGGTTCTATAAATGGCAAATCAGAATAAACACCTCAAAATCGAACCATGCAAGCTTCTCTCTACGCAAAGCTTCATGTCCAGCAGTCAAAATTGACAACGACGAAGTACCTTCCAAAAATGTTGTACGTTATCTCGGACTATACTTGGACAAAAGACTTCCATGGAACGTACATACAAAATTAAAAATACAAGAACTGTCTAGAAGGTACAAACAACTATCACATCTTCTGGACTACAGATCTTCACTTGACTTACAGAACAAACGACTTATCTATAATTGTATACTAAAACCTATTTGGACATATGGAGCAGAACTTTCGGGTTCAGAAAAAAAGTCCACATACACAAGATACAAACAACACAGTCCAAAATTCTCAGAAAATTCTCAGAATTGTAAATCCACCAGGGTATATTTTGAATCACACCATAGACAACGACATGAACATTCCCACTATAAAATCATAAATTCATACCAAATACATAACATTCCACTCATCGACACAATATCACCCAATCCCACTCGTTCTTCCGCTTTCCTACTCCCTGTAGGTAACAGTCCAGGTAGGACTTGATAAGAAAAGAAAAAAAACTCACTTTACTTTACAGATCAAAGTTTAAGCCATTTGTTGACTATTGACCATGGACTGTTGGTCCCCTAGAAAATAAATACAATTTGTTTTTGAATTATTACTATACATTTTTATGAGGCATCTATGCTTGTTTTTTGCTAACTAGGACAAGTTTTTTGTTTTTGTTTTTAGATTTGTTGACTGATTTGTGATTGTTGTTAATTGCAAAGTTTTGACTTGTAACTTTTTTGGAGTTATATTAGGATGTTGATGTTTTTTAAAATGTTGAAAATGACATTTAAGTATCGAAACGCCATTGTTTGAAAGAATAAATGAATTAACTGGAAACTGTTTTTTTTTTTTCGAAGATAATAATTACATAGTATTGCAGTCCTGTATATTAGATAAGAATCTAAATTGATAAGAAAAGATTAAAAAGACATTGGCAAAGAGTCCTACTCAACTATTGATATTTTTATTCTAAAACTCAATGATCATGTAGAAAAGGAAAGAGAAAGACACTTGTATCAAATTTGCTGGATGCGCAATTGCGCTGGTTAAATAATAAATAATAAAAGAATTAGATATAGTACGTACATTTTTTTTCTATAAATTATTGAACTCATCTGAAAGATTTCTCGTTGTTCTTAGATTAAATTTTTCGTTTGGAAGACTCCAATGTGTCTGGTTCAAAACAATACAAAATTAACGACCTAAGCGATAATATTTTAAACAGAAACTCTGTGACTGAAGTTGCAAAATTTAAAAAATGAAAAAAATATTAAAAAACACAGGACAAATTAAAAACTTCTGAAACACTTGTCAGACCTTCCAGAACTCGGAATCCTAAAATAATAAGAAAAGGATATTATTTAAAAAAAACTTTTATTTTATTTAAGGGTTAATTATTTTGATTGGATATTGATTTACGAAGAATGTTGAGGTAATTGCCCTTATTACAAAAAGATGGCTCTCGGTTTTCCTTATAAATGATAATTCTTTCGTTAATTAGGAGTTAATTGATCGAAGTTGAATAGCGTGGCCTTCTATAGAATTTTAATTAAGGTAATAAATCCTTAGGAATCGAATAATTCGCTCATAATCCATTTAATAAAAATCGTCTTGAATGGTTCCTTTATTTTTACCCCCTTCAAGAACTTTCTGATAATGCTTAAATTAGAATAAGGGCATTGATTGCCATTTTCAGAAAACGATAATGAATGTTTATAAAGCCCTTTGTTTAATAAAACAAAGCCTATAGATATCTTTATTATTACAAGGCTTCTTTTTTTTGTAGCAGTCGATAGGTACAGAAAATCGATACAAATATGAAGTATCGAATGTGAAAAAACACAGTGGTCGTTTTCTATCTATGGATATTGCTTTTAGGACTCATAATTGTTCTAAAATTTATGTAGAGTCATCTGTTAGGCACAAAAACAACGTATAAGGACATAAATATGTACCATAATTACGTAAAATACTTTTGACGATACGCACTGATTTTTAATGAATTATGAAACAGTTTGTTCTTTCTCCTGAAAAGTGGTGTTTTTCACATTCCATACTTAGCATTTTCATCGACTATATGGAGGAAGTCTAATTTTTAATTAATTGTTTCGTTCGTCTACAGTAAATTATAAAAGTAAGGAACTCGTAGTTAACTGGATTTCATCATCTTAGTAGTCATAATGATGTACCAAAAAAACCTAACAAAAAAGAATTATTATTAAATTAAGTGGTAAATGATCAGCTGTTATTTGAAATTAGACCTCTAATGCGTAAATCGATTGTATAAATAAATTAACTGACAAGCATTATTGATACTTTTTGAAAAGGTTGTTGTTCTATGAACTCACCTTTAGTTTATTAGTTGATCACCTGAAAAAGAAAATATGGAATTGTATAAAACCTGAGTTAAAAAGATTAAGATGGTTCCAGGAATGTGATAAGGATATTATAGAAATTGGTACTCTGGAAGAAAAAATAAAATAAATAGGGATGCATTTCGACGCGTGGTGAAAAACTACAAGAGTTTTCAGTTCTGAGGCGAACTCAAAATAAGAGGAGGACCCTGTCAGAAGAACGGAAGAAGGCCCTTAAGTGAGGAGGGAAGAGTTACTGGCTGGACATGACAGTTGGTAGAACGACACGATCCATCACCTTGATTTTTTCTTTATTTTTACTTATGCAGTATTTTAACTTTAGCGAATTAATTTATGAACATTGAATACATTCGATGAAATACATGGAATAGCATTAGGATGCAGTACGGCATACACATTTAGGACATAGAAGAGCTTTACGGGTGGTATTGCGTCGAATGATTTTAAAGGGCGGGGGTTGACTGAATAAATAAAAAGTCATTCATATATGTATTGGACATTCATATATGTTTTAGCAATGGAATCGGAAATATTAAATTGATGAAGTCAGGAATCAAATATATATATTTTTATTTAGAAGAGAAAAGATTTGCTCTGGCCGGGATTTGAACCCGGGTCGTCCGCCTCTCCATGGCAGTGCTCTTACCATTTGAGCTACCAGGGGCCGCCTCTCAGTCAGGACAAATCCGTTCTCTTCACTGATCCCATATCCCCGATTTTTTCGCTAGTATACACGAGGAAGAATGTTCATTGAACATTACTTTAATTAGGATCTTGTTGACTTACGTCATTATATTAATTTAATTTTTTATTAATTGCTTTATTTTTTAAATAAATAAATAACATTAAATTTTTAAATTTTAAATTAAAAATATATTAAAAATTAAAACAATTAATAAAAAATTATAAAATACATATATTTGTTTATAGTTGCTGTTTGTGATATTTCAAGACTAAGATTTTCATTACCAAACTAAGGAATAAATAAATAAAAAAAATCATTGGTTTATACATTCCTCAGAGATATTTGATTTTTAGCTATACCTAAATATTGGCAAAAGCTAATAACTGTCCAACTCCCTTCGTTCCCAATCGTTGAAATGTTCCAACTCTTTGACTTTTAATAAAGAACGTAATAAGAAGGTTTGTGAAGAAATTCAGAACGTTGCTTTGATCTTTAGAATCGCAATTTTCGCTGTTAAGGAATGCGGTGCCCTCTCTCCCCAACCTTATACACGTTTAATGTATTGGTTGATTTATATTCCCTGCCCACTCCTTTTTTTTAGAGTCTCTACTACTTCGAAATGGAACTCGGTAGGGGTTGGTCAATGATGTATTAATTTGTTCCATTTTTTTATGGTCAAGTATACTTTTTGGCCTCTTTTAATTTGTCTACAACGTGTGAATTCTAGAATTTCCAATGGAAAAGTACTAGGTGAACGGTGGTGTGGTGCTTCGCAATACAACCTGCTATGCCCAACGTGACGTTTCGCAGTACGCCAGTTGGCCTTGTGATTTTTTAAAGGGAGTAAAAATAGAGTATAATAGATAATCGCATTTTTAAAGAACACAATACTTAATATACTTTAAAGAACTTTATTCTGATTAAATCTAGATAAGCATAATTTAGGACATTTACTGTAGCACCTTCCGATTGCACATAATACCATACACATGAGGTTAAACAAGCAAAGTGAAAGGGCGCATTAAATGATGGCTTAGTAAAACAAATTTAAGTTGATTAAATGACTGTGAATTTTTTGCACCCGATGCGGAAATTACCAAGACTTTGGAAAACTAATATTTAATTATCTCCAAAGAGGAATCATTGAGTCGATTTAATATAGAATATTAAAAAAAGGGGTATTTTTAAAAAAATTAAAGAGGCGAGGATTGTAGATCAAATCTGTTCGAATTAAACCTAGAACATATCCGTCCTTTTCTTTCGGCCAGCCAAGTTTTCTTGACGGATTTATGCAATGAATTGAATCCTTAATGATTTTGATTACAAATTTTAAGATAACAACTTTTAAACGCAAATTATTAAAACAATCATAATTTTTCAAACAGTTAATTATAATATAAAAAAGAGTTGCGCCCGATTCTTTATATGTTTATATAAACAGTAATATGTTTTAACGTTGTTTATACCATAATATATAATAAAAATTACATAATATTGCATCTAAATCTTTGCAATAATTACAAAAAAATTGGTCATGGTGTGTCTATGAATAATCAACAAATTAAACAGTTTCGCTAATAATATTTTGTTTGCTTGAGGTTTCCGTGAAAGTTTTAGGTCATAATTAGGGGACTTGGGCGTCGAGTCAGCCATTTACTGACTTAATATTAATTTAGTTTATGCTTGACTTTTCGTCCCCGTGCCCTGATTATGGGCATATCTCCAAACAAACATTTACGTTATTTTTATTTCATGGCCGATGATTGAGCGTTTGTGGATATGTTGCAATTATTTAAACGTTTCAGGATCAATTACTCCACTTAATAATCTCTTAAATCAATATTTGCAAATAATTTTTGATGATATATATTACAGGTAAAATGAGACATTTGGTTTCAAAACCATGTACATTTGTTAAAAAAAAAAACACATTTTTCTTAATAATTTTAATGCCATAAATGGTGTATCAGATGTGTTTGCTTCAAAACCATCTTGATCCTTCAAAAATCAATACCAAAACATTTCATTTTCGATCAAAAGTGGTTAGACCCATTATATTAAATGAAAATTCAAAACAAAATATACATTTTTTTATTTTGAACAGAAAAGATTTGCCCCCGGACGGGATTCGTACCGCCTCACCATGGTAACGCTCTAGCCAGTTGAGCTACCGGGGTCCTCCCTCCACCTAGGACAATTCTGTTCTCTTCACCCATCTTATATCCCCGTGTTCTCGCAATTTTGGGATGTATACACGAGGAAGAATGTTCATTGTACATTACTTTACAGCACTCTTCCATCTGAGCTACCATGGGTCGCCTAACAGTCAGGACAAAACCGTTCTCTTCACCGATCCCATATCCCCGTTATGTCAAGCAACCATGACAGGTTACTTACCAGCTGTTAAATATCCGAGAAATAGAATTTATAAAATACATTAATTTGGATATGTACGTAACGCGTAGAACGTTGCGTGTCTAGCCTGTGACGTGACTAGTGTGTACTTTAAACTGAGCCACGGCAAGTCGGAATGTAACTAAAGTAATTTTAACAGAAATATTACAGCTTCCATTTCTATACATTAGAACAATCCAGCCAGAATCCTCAATTTTCTTCGAATATTTAACTTTTTTTTTGTTTCATTATACAATGACTGTTGGAAATATAAATAATGTAAATTAGAAATTATAAACAAAGAAGAACATCATACATAAATATAATCGTAAAATATGTTTGTGCATAATGTACAAATTATATTTGTTATATTATAATTTTTTATTAATTGTTTTAATTTTTAATTATTTTTAAAATTTCTCTTCACCGACCTCATATCCCCGTGTTTTCGCAATTTCGCGATGTATACACGAGGGAGAATTTTCATTGACCTAGGTCAACAAGATCTTAAAATTAAAGTAATGTTCAATGAATATTCTTCCTTGTGTATACATTGCAAAATTGCGAGAACACGGGGATATAGGTTCGGTGAAGAGAACGGATTTGCCCTGACTGTGAGGCGACCCCTGGTAGTTCAAATGGTAGAGTGGTGCCACTTGTTTTTTATTTTTTGAAAATTGACCCGTAAACGAGTAAAATACGGGGAATCGTATCATGTTATCTATATATATCAAAGAGTTCGTCCTGACTGAAAAGACCATCGCAGAGCCAAAACGGCATAAGCTACAGACTTGAAATTTGGACAGTAGGTACATTTTATAATGCCAACGCGCTCTAAGAAAGGATTTTTGAGAATTGAAAGGAGAGTGAAAAGGGTGACAAACTTTTGTAATAAAAATAAACGACATTTTTAAAGCGAGCACCATGGAATTTTAGTTTTTGCTTCTACATCAAAAATAAAGAAATACGTTTTTTTTTTTTTTTTTGAAAATGGACCCCTAAAAGTGTAAAATACGAGAAATCGTATCATGTTAAGTTTATGAAAATAAGTAAGCAGACTTTACATTTTAACATAATGATAATTGTATTCGAGATTTTGCAAAGTCAACCCCTAGATATTACAGCTTTGGATATTAGATGGTGGATTTCAATAGAAAACTTATCGACAGTTCTGTAAATATGCCATTTAATATTTAATAGGACGTTTTATTACAATATATCAACAAAGGGATAAGCATTGGGCTGGCTGAGTTCACAAATGCTTTAAGTAATTGTTTATAATATGGAGTTCATTTATGGAATCAAAAATTCACACTACGTTTGAACTCAACATAACTTTCTATTTAAAATCAACGCGGACGAAGTCGCGGGCAAAAGCTAGTATGTAATAAATATGATAAGGAATGTGTAAAACGAATATTTGTAAATTTAAACAAATTGTAATGTACAATGTCCAATATGGATTGATGAGTAGGCTGTGTGTTATGGCAAACCACTGTAGTTGGACAGCACTGCTGAAAAAAATGAAGCATTTCTCTCTCTGTGGAGATGTTGGGCCGTTCATTGATGGCGAACAGCTACTATACATATTCCTCGCTGACAACCAGGTCGTGTTTGTGAGGCGGAAGGTCTACCTTGAAATGAGGGTTTATGCCCTAAAGATGTGCTACAAAACGGTTGGCTTAAAAATTAACTTCGAGAGGACCGAGTATATGGATGGCCGTTGGAGATCCTGATACAAATGCGCTTCTGGACAGAGAGGCCAGTAAGAAAGTAAATATATTTAAGTACCTGGGATCTTATTTGGATACTACCGGGTCGTCTGAGTATGAAAGGTACTAGAATACTACACAGAGCTACTAGAATGGAACACACAGATACCTATGGAAAATAAACGCCGTATTTTCACAACCATTGTCGAATCTATCCTGACTTATTCTTCGGAAACCTGGACTATGAGCTCCCGTCTGCACTCAAAGGTGCAGACGGTTGAAATAGATTTCTGGAGGAGGTTTCTCCGTGTCACCAGGACTAAGAAGAGAATGGAACATTTGAATGTTGGCCGAACCGAGTGCTGGATTTGGTTCCACCAGGGAGGATAGGACGCGGACTGCCCAGAAGGAGGTATAGGGAGGGAATCCAGGAAGAGATGGCCGGTAGGGGACTCCTGGAAGAGGATCGGATGGTTCGAGAGGTGTGGAGCACTGCCCTGACAGGTTGAGGCAACCCATGTTGGAACGTCTATAATAATAATAATAATATGCCCATTGCGTATGTGTCTGTGTGCTATTTTATATTCTCTATCAACTACTTAACTAAAATATATTTTTTAATAAGTAAAATGATAAATTTTGCCTTTTGATTTTGAAGTAGTATTCAGTTTTTCTTTTATGTTTGGTAAAGCCATTAAACTTCAATCCAATTGGCTCATTCTCTGTTTGTATAAAAATTATAAATTGGATTATTATCTATTTATAATTTTTATACAAACAGAGAATGAGAGAGAGTTATAAGCTGTGATAAATAATTTTAATATTGAATTGATTAAAAAATGAAAATACCATATTCATAAATGCCGAATATATTGTTTTCATTAACAAACAGGTGAGCAATGAACATTAAAGTTGTATTAATGATTGCTTTAAATAAAGTTTAAATGAATGATCCACTTGAATGTAGTAATTGAGATTTATATACAGAATGAATTAGATTGCCGTTTCCCCCTTTAATTGACAATTTGTACCCACTACAAACGTCATTATGACTTAGAATGATTAATGTATCTGCCATATTGCTGATTTAATCACAAAGTTCCGAAGCAGTACCAATTTGCAGATGATTGTCTGTTTAAAGCCCTGTCGATAGTTCATCAGCGCCTATAATAATAATTAATTGGTTACAAAATTACCTGTCAGTGCTGAAATGTCTTGTCACGGCTTTATTCATAACAAGTTTCCCCAAGAGTACTTTCCTGGTTTTCCCTTCTTTTACTTTGGAAGACCCCATTCGAAATTAAAGTACTCGTTCAATACAAACTTAGCTGAATAGGGCTGTGACTAATAATGCACTATAGTTTTACTTTATGGTATTTTCCATTGTTACTTTTAAATCATTTGAAGAAAGCATCGTCTTTAAGGATCATTAGGAAAGTTAAAGAGAACAAAATTTGTATGCCGTCCAAAATACGGCAGCGCCTGGTCGTGCTACAAAAGTCTTAGCGCCTGGCCGAAGGCTAAAAGTGGAAATAGTCATGTAGTTTTTTTATCTATTCGTTTACATTTGTTTTGTATATTAGTAGGGTTTTCATGAACTTAGTGATTATGACCATTTTTCGAGAGGTATTTTATTTTAACAAAGTGCGCTTTTGGTGCATAAATTCTTTTTCTTTTCTTGAAAACGCGAAGGTCGGTTGAGTGCGATGGACGTTAAGTTTAAAATATAACGACCCTGTGCCGTGTGTGCGATAAACGACTTTAGCGTGGACTTTGGTCACGCCAGTCATGGTGAAGGCGCCACACATCAAGGTACAGCCCCCGACAGCTAGCAACTCCTTTGGTAAGTCTCAGTAGTATATGTCGTTATGGTATTTTTTAAAAGGTTTTTGTAGTTCTAATATAACAGTATTTATTTATATTTATGAAATATAATATTAGGTTCATTCACCCTCATGTACTGACATAGTTTTTCCCTATTCTAGTACTGACACCTGTTCCCTCGGACCACCTTATTTAAAAATTCATTAATAAATACAAAATTAAATATTTAATCATTTTATTACTTGTTATATGAACCTTCTTGCATTTCCCACAATCAACGAATATATGGTATTTTTTTCAAACTTCAGTAAATAAATAACAAAGAAGATCAAATTGAAAATTCAAAAACTATATATTTTAAAACTTGTGTATATGTAACAAATTAACTAAAATTTATTTAATATTGATTTTAAACAATTAAAAACCTATTGATAAAAATAAAAATACTTTTCGAAATTGAAATTATTGTCATAAGGGATATGGGTGATAAAAAGTATAATAAAAATGGGGTACCCTTTAGCTAGATATAAAAAAAACAGAGGGAATAGTAATAGAGGACTATTGAATAATTAATAGAGAATAATGTGAAGTAATAAAGAATAACTTGACATAAAGCCAATTTTTTTAGATGAATTATAGAAAACTTACAACAGAAGGGATTGGATTATATAATAACAAAGTAGTACTATTTAAGAACCAAAATATTTACAAATGAAAAATTTAAGAAAATAAGTAATTATCCTTATCTATTTATACGAAATGGCAATCATTTATTTAATTCCCTTCCTTCGAGGTAACTGAACCCTTAGGGTTGCATGAGGAGGTTTAAGTGTCCGAGCGGTATATAGATAGCGGTTTGGAGTTTCTAGTATGGTATCACTTCCTGTTAATTAGTTATTTTTAAAATTAAAAGATAAGAATTCTTCTTTTTCCACAACAAGCAAATAAAAGTAAGTTATTTTTTTATTATCTCTTTTTGTTTTTTTCATTTCGGTTACTTTTCGTCATTCAGTGAATGGGTATTAGCATTTTAAACAGTTTACCTCATCCACACTCAATAGCACAAAATCAGGGAAAGAAAGAAGAGGAAACTATTTAAAGACTGTTCCTAGTTATGACAATAAAAAAATTAATAAGAAAATTTTCCAACATATCATGCGCATCTCTTCAGATATTAGGACATGCGAATCTAAAAAAACAACGTATTTGTAAATAATTAGATGAATGGATGAAAGAACAAAAACTATCAAACATTTCTTGAATACAACTTAAGTTATAATTGTGGCGTTAGGTCTCTTTTTAGATTGGATCTTTTTTAGTCAGTCCTGAAAAATTTCTGAAAACGGATGTAACAGGTCTTGAAACCAAACGTCTCATTTTTAATAATAGCTATAAAATATTTTTAATTGATTATCACCAACGTATCACATAATTTCAAACAATAGCCGAATGGACTCTCATGCGCGTTCATACGAATGCCCTAAATCCTTTTCAATCAACTTAGCTACGGTCCCCTACGCAACGACAGAGAAGGAATTTGAAAGGCAAATGACATTCAACACGTGGTCCGATATATAATCTATTTAGTCTTCAGCCATTCTGGAAATTTGAATCGTTTCCTTCATCATGGCCTTTTAGCCTTTCGCTTTGAAATCAACGTCGAACTATTCAATTTCAAACACGAAAATTGAATGAAGCTGAGAAATTATCACTTGGAGACCCAAAGCATTATTTGTATCGACTATTATTAGTTTGTTGTTGTACAATCAATGTATATAAAGAAATTTAAAAAAAACCTAAAAGGGTATTTAAATAACAGTTTTTTAAAATACTTTTACCAAATATATTTGATAAACCTTAAATTAGTAATTATATGTTAATAATGTACAAGCATGTTGAGGGAGTGTTGCAGTTGAAAAAATGTCGTCATCAATTCGGTATGAATGTGAGAACAACCAAGTCTTGAAACGTCGCCAAAAGATAGTTTAACAAGTATTGGCTGAATATCAAGAACCGACAGAAAAAACTAATTTTATTAACGGTAAAAATTGTAGGCACCAATATAATAATAATAATAATAAAAAGGCTTAGTGAACCCGTAGGCTCGATGCCGATACCACCAACCTCCGCTTACAAATCGTACCAACGTTCAAACCCAAATCCGCCAGATCACTCTAAACGCCCGTTTACCTGTCGGCACACTATTAATCGTAACTTTTGAAGAATTTGTTCGTTACTAAATCAAAAAAATATAGAAGCCCATCTCAATTTTCTCGACCCCCATCACTTCAATAATATCAACTGGGTACATGCTCCGCAATTCCGAGTTGTCTAATCCCCTAAATTCTCTAGCGGTCCCATCCTAGATGTATATATAAAAAATGATTACTGGACTATTATAAAACGGTAAAATAATTAATTTAGGATTTTTTTTCTACTCATGCTATTTATAAAAATGTAACATACTAATTTCTTTTATCAATCAAGCACCCAATGTTTTATCAATGAATTATCTGGCGTATTCATTTTAAAAACTTTGGTACAGCATTCCTGCAAATACGTAACGATGCGTTAATTTCCACCTAAGTTGGAAAAATACAACGATTTAAACTTAAGAAAGAAAAAAATGTTTTCCGATTCTATTAATGATTATTTTGGAACAGGATAGGCAGTGATACTAACAACTTTTTGGATGATCCAAGTATCACATGCAGAAAACCCTGGTTCAAAATAAAGAAGTAAAAAGTCCTAGTTATTTTAAGGATACACTTATTTAGCGTGACTGTACAGAAACGTATGTTTATTGAGCTCTAAGATTCGATAATTTATGTACATTAATACAATTAAAATTATAATTTACAGTTATTTGTAGATAGATTATCAGAGTTCGTTTTCCCGATTAAGTCAAAAGTAAATAATCATTGAAATTATTGTAATTGAGAAAAATTGTTTGGATATTTTTCCCTCATCAATATTGTTATTGTTGTAGTCAGTTTTTATTTTTTAAAGTTAATTAACAACTTAGCTGTTTCTCTTTAATTCTAAATTGGTTTTTATACACAAATAATCATTATAATGATCATTGTAGTTATTTATTTCTGAACTCAAATTTTAAATAATGTGCATGCTTTATTTTATTAAATTTTTAATTCTAATAAAATGTAATTTAAAAAAAATATTAAAAATGTTAACAGCGTTAAGAATGAAAGAAAATACCAGGTGGAAGGGTAGAGGATATGTTTAAGACGAAGCTAATTATTTCTTTACAACGCATGAAACGGATGAGAGGGAATCTTTCTTGCACAAACCCTGTGAATACAACCGATAGTTTTTTTTTTCAATACGCATAAAATAATCTATAAAATTTTCTTAAAAAATGAAATAATTAATTGGTCTATGTTACAATATTGCTTTACTTGGAGAAGTTCGCAGTGATTGCTTAGTTATTAAAATGAGTAATGAACTTCTGGGCTGTATTGCTTAGCCCATTACAAGTCAGATATCGCATCCAGACCATGTCTTCACAAAATAAATAAAATATTAGTTGGCTGTCCTATATGATAGGTTTTTTCATTCAGTTGAACGGTCTGTTTGGGCGATAGAAAAAAAGTGTTGGAAACTGGTGGAAAACCATCAGCCAAGAAGAACGATATTCAACTGCACCGTCAGTCTTTTTTCATCTGTCCGAACCTTCCAACCACCCATTTTAATTGCTTTTAATAATTTATTTGATTGTTCTTCCTTTTAATCAATTTCTTCATAATTTATTTAGGTTACGGAAATAATTAAAATTAAAACCTAATTATATATCATTTAAACTTTCTCCCATAAAATGAGGAAATGTATTAATAAATAATATTATTAAAAAAATAAATAAGAGTGGAAAATTAACAAGTTCAAAATTTAGGAGGAGGATAAAAATAAAAAAAAGTATATCTATTATATGTATCTATCTAGAAGTAACAATTTTTTTAAATACCTGTACTTCTAGTGGTAGCCATGAAGGGTCTGGTGCTCAACTCAGCGCTCTACCACTGTGCCACTCCGCTTCCATATGTGAAGCATCGATGAGTGAATACAAACTTTCTTTAATTGTTTTGAGGAGAACGTTATTGATACAATTTTGATAAAAGTTCATTAAAATTAATTTAAAACTTACGAAACAGAAAGGATGTCAGAACTATCTATTTCTATATATTTATTTTCTATAGATTTTAATGGTGTTTCTAATTGTTTATTTAAAATCAATAAAAAAAAAAAACGTACTGAGCCACCTTCACTTCATTATTCGCTATTCGATCATTTTTAGTTTTAAACTTTTACACAGCTCCATATTATATTCTGAATTATTTAACAGTATTTCGCTTGCCTCTGCAGTAGATATATCCACTTACAAAGATTCCTATCTGGATTTATGTATTACAGCCCTCGATAAATTACAGATTATTTATTTGATTAAAACTCCTAGCTCCCAATGTATTGTATTGTTACGGTCAGAGAGGGAAGAAGGACCGGCTGAGAGGATTATACGAACAATGGGATTAAGCGGAAGTGATTATAGAATGGCGTAGAGCCTTCTGGATCGGCCTGGATGGGGCTAGGTGGTCCTCGTCCTTCCGAGAATTGTCCCACCCCGACCTACCTTGCCTATATAAAAAGGCCAGCTCTTCGGCCGGCCCCAGTGAGTAATAAGCAGTAGTTAACTAGTGACAGTGCGTGAGAGTTACTGTGAGTTAGTATCAGTATCAGTATCAGTGAGTAATAAGCAGTAGTTAACTAGTGACAGTGATAATTAGTGGCAGTGTAATAAGTGTAATAAACTGTGTGTCAGTTTGTCATATTTGGAGAGTCTTACGGTCGGTGGACTTTAATTAGCGAACTGTAAGTGTTAATTTGTAATTGTAAACTATAGTGTAATATTATTGTATTTGTACAAATTTATATATAAATAGTTTAGTTATTTAGTATTAGCAATATCTTATTATCTTAGAAATTAGATAAGATTTAGTAGAAAATTGTTATTGTAAATTGATATTAGTTTAATAATTTAATTGTTTTAAATAACCTCATTGTATTCTTTTTAATTTGTTAATAAATATTAGATTCTTGAATTAAGTAATAGTTTAGTCCATTTTACACCCGGTAGCCCGTAACAGTATAATGAATGGCCTCTACCTACGTCCTTTTTAAACTCCACATCTATACAACCTATTTTAATTTAAGTCAATTTATATTACTTAAAAAAAAAAAAGTGTATCACTTGAACCTATGAAGGGTCCTGAGCCCAATACACGTTTGATAAATGTACTGTTTCTAAGATAAGGTTGTGGGGTACCTGGACTGAAAATCTTACAACCACCGAAAAAACATTATGGATGACCACCAAAACAAGCTGACCTCCCGACTCATCCTAATACTATCCTTACCACGTATGCTGATGATACATGTGTGTTATCAGTCAACGCAAATCCAGTTATTGCATCCCAAAGCCTCCATCCCATATCACTGATCTTGAAGAATGGTGTCAAAACTGCAGAATTAAAATAAATTCTCAAAAATTGCATCAAATCACTTTTACCGTAAGTCGTAAACCAATGCCTTCCTGCCCTTCAGTATCTTTTAATAATATCCCGCTGGTATCTGTGGAACAGATCCAATACTTAGGGTTGCATCTCGACAAACGATTAACCTGGAATCCTCATACTAGACTGAAAAGACAAGAAACCGCTCGACTTTTCTGGCTACTTCAACCTTACTAGACAAACGCTCTAACCTTCAGATTAACTACAAAAGACTCATCTACATGACCATCATGTGACCTATTTGGACTTGCGGAGTAGAGCTTTGGGGCTTCACTAAGCCATCGAATTCCTCTCGTATACAATCTCTATAATTCAAAATCCTCAACGCTCCTTACTTTGTTAAGAATAAAGTCATCCATAACGACCTTAATGTCCCATTTGTTGCTGATTTGGCCCGGACCCAGTATCTATCCTTTCATAACAAGCTTCCTCTTCATCTCCCGATAATCCTCCGAGGCGTCTAAAAAGAAGATGACCACGTGACCTTCTTAGTTGAACTAGTGATTTGAGTACTACCAGTGGGTAGTTTCTCTACTTGCCATTAACTCATGTCATTATGTATCACATAGGCCATTTACTTGATGTATTATTGTAATACAGTTATAAATATCAATAACTAAATTAAAAAAAAAAAGGTTGTGGGGGACGCTCAATAGTTTTCCCTCAATTGAAGGTATCCACATTATAGAGGTTTGGTGAGCCTCCAGAGGGTCTGTGGATCCCATGGGGTCCAGATTTAACAGATTAAATACTTCATCTACCACAGCCGTATTTGAACCCGAGTCTTTCAGCATAGCATCGCAGCAATTAACGCACTTAGCAAATCTCGCTCTTTCTTACATTTTAGAGAATAAAATTAAACTAAATAAATAAAATGAAACGCACAAATCTTTCAATGAAAATATTCCTTTTTTTCACACCCATAGATAATTTTGATGTTTATAAGTTTTAGAAAGTATTTTGTTAGAGAAAAATCAAGTTTTAATAGAGTATTTAAAAAATCAAAAAGGTTTTATTAATTTATTTCATTCGTTCAATTAAGATGAAAAATACTATTAGTATTTAGGTTTACATAATAACCTGTTTTATGTTTTTAGTGGCTTACCGAGCACTGCCAATGGGTAGCTCCTCCACCCTAGCGTTTGTCTCATCACATTACGGATGATTTATTCTATTTACTTGTACGATTATAACACAATTGTAAATTTCAATAAAAACATTTTTAAAAACTGCTGGCATACACATTATTGCATTTTTTTTTAAATAATCCAAAATTGAATCATTCTGTATCATATTTCGAATCTTCAATACTCGTCCCCTTTCTCTCTCCTGCCACACGAAGGTGAATTAATTTAATTAATTAATTACCACAGAGGTGCACGCGGCAGCTCTCTGTAGGATTTAGAGAGACTCAGTAAGCGCAGTAAAGGATCGTGCCACTATATGAAGGTCAACCGCAAAACCGAGCAATTCGACCATATTGAATATGGTACCATTATTCTGGATAAATAACATCCCAGTCTCTATAACGTTTATACCCTAAATTGCAGGAAAAAAGCTAGTGTGATATCTGACATATCACCCCCCTGCAAATCTTTGGCCTAGAAACTGTACTGTACAGTCTCTATAGAATACTGAGTTCAAGAATCTTCACGGGTTGTAGTTTTTCCTGTTTTTTTAAAATAAACAACATTTACTTGGATTAGTATTTGGTACAAATAGCACCCATCACTGCTTGGAAGTATTCAAGTTTTAATCAAATATAGATTTTTAATTTTTCTATTTTACTTAAAATACGAATTATGAAACCGCAACTCGGTCGAAGATGGGTATTACATCTAGCATTGAGCTAGGCAAAGTTGAGTGAATTGATTAAATAAGATAACAATTTCACTGGCATGGGTATGTAATGTAATTGAAAAACATTAACTTCAAAACCACATTTAAAAAACAAAATTTTAACCAGAATAATTAGTTGGGCTAGGCGATACAAGTGAATTATAGTAATTATTTTTCGATAAAAGGTTTAAATTGCCTATAACTGTTTGGTATTTTTCGTATTTAAAATTTTTTTTGTTTATATTTGTATTTTATTTTTTAATATTTTCATTATTTTGTTGTATGTTACATAACTCAGAGATTCTTAAGCGAATCTTGTTTTATCTATATAATAACTAGAAATTACTAATTTATTGTTTGGCAAAATTCAAAAGTATTCGCTATTTTGAAAACGTACTTTTCACTACTTTTAGCCCAAAGCAAATTTTTAGTAGCATCAATGGATAGTTAATAATATGATCTAAAATATTTTTTAAATTAAATTAAATTGTGTAACTTTTGGCAAAATCTTTCTTATTGTCTCATACTTTTTCAAAGAGAATAATTTATTGAAAATATCTAGTTTTTTTGTGCACGACTAGATTGCCTGTGTTTATAATAACCAGTGATTTTTAGGATTTGTGTTACCAATACGTGAAGATAAAATGTTCGATCAATGCATTTTCAGCTTTTGTTCCTTTTTTCATTTGAATAAAATGAAAAAAAAAAATTTTAGATCATATGATTAACTATCCATTGATAGTTAGTATATTTATTGAGATGAAAATATAGTGGAAAAAAATACGGTAAATGTACGATTTTATAAATCCTTTTTTTAAATATAACAGTAATGAAAATTTATCTCTTACTTCAGGACTATTTATGGGAGGGAGAGAGTGCGTGATAGTGACCATTTGAATAAAAAATGTCACTTCTGTGTAATATTTTTTTCTTTTTTACGAATCTAACATGCAAATTTCTTTCAATTTGAGAGAGAGAGATATCATAAAATAGAAAGCACTAAGGGAAACGAAAATAGAAGTTGCTTGACCAAAGTTCTTTGTTTCAATATTTTTAAAAACAATGTCCTAATTTAAAACTTAAAAAAAATATTTAGAGTTTATTATATACGGGTTGCTAACTGTTCAAATTGGCCTATGTTTAGCGTTATTTGGTTTTTCACCCGTAATTTAATGCAATTCATGATTAATTAATGTATTCATGTAAGTAATTAATGTAATTCACCCTGAATGTTAAATTCTTGAGAATGTTCATATTCTATTTTCGTATTTCTTGCTGTCCCTAGTGTAGGGTTACCATCGAGTCAATTCCTACCTCCCAGTCTTCTTGGAAAAATATCTAATATTATATTCGAAGTCTTGTGCGTCTGTAACTACCTATGGTGTTGAGTCGACTTTGGTTTAATCGTGTTTACAAATAGTAACAATGTTTTTTTTTAAATGTTACAACTTAAAAAAATTAATTATTATTTTCTTACTGTTTGAGAATTTATTTTGACTACCTCCGAACCGAATTCTTAGACCCTCGTTGACATTTCTTCCTCCTATTTTTTTCACCACGTTCTTGGTGGACGGCATCATTTTCAATCTCAATCGTTTTTCCGTCCATAAAAAAGGAGCCATACGCCGGACTTGCCCGTATCATCTCAGTTTCTTTCCAATTATTTTTTTCGCAGACATTCTTCAATAATTTATTTCTACGGTGTTAACTTTGGAGAAAATTTCTGCAGTCATACATGTTTCTGCTGAACATGTGAAAATACTCCCTATAACATAATAAAATATTTTCTTTTTGATTCTCTTTGGAAAGACTGCAGTGCCACAGTATTTCTTTCTTTTTTTAGTTGTTTATATTCAACTTTCCCAAATCTGATCTCAAAGCATTTTGCCCACAGGCATTGGAAGGGGGTGATCTATTGTTTTAAAAAATGAATATTCGCCAGCCTTACTTACTTTATTGTATTTGCAGTATTATATACTTGAATTTAATCATTATGTAGGAAAAACAACGCCAATGACTAAATTTTTGGATTTTTTGAAAATTCTTCTTGCGATTTTGGTGTTGAATTTTCAAAAATATTACACAAAATACATTAAAGGGGAAATCATCATTTACCAAATGAAATGGTAAATGAAGATCGGCACAAAAGTAGGGAGGCGTTGAAGGTTAAGTTTCTTTAGTAGAAAACAAATTAACCAGAATAAAAACTACACCATGCTTAATCTAAAAATAAAACATGTATATTTAAAAAAAAAATCAAAACGATATATCTACTGTGCTAAAAGGGGAAATAATGGAGATTGCCTGAGGATGGATTGCCAATATTGAAATTTATATTTGACCGACTTATTGTGCTTTTGTGTTCAATAGGTTCTATACCATTTATTCAACGATTAGTTTTCATTAATTATTCAATTCCCAGCTAGAGATGTTTTTTGCCGAACCAACCACAGTACCAAGAACCCCATCATGCAGTATTCGTTAGATTACAATTTAAACATATTTATTGTAATATAAAATATCATTCTCAACTGTTTAAACTTTTAAGGATGAAAATGATGTCCTCATTTTGTCACTTTGTGCGACATTACTGAGTGAAACAGTCTTGTTGCTTTCATGGTTGCTTATCCAACTTACTTCCAGTTCACAACCTCCTTCGCTATTGAGCCTAGAAACTCTCATTATTCTGCATATTTAATTTTTTTTAAGCAGAAAGATTGGTTTTACAGTCAGTCAGTCATTTTTTTCGCTGATGATCAAGTCGTTCTGTGGCAAGACAAGGGGATACCATTTTCGAAGTTTAAATCGTTATTTCATATTTAAATAAATAGGTTTTAATTCTACATATTACCACAGTACCGGGTACTGTTTAGTACCACAAGACCGGGATTTTGTTATTGTGATCTGCTGGACGACAACCATTTGTAGCTAGGAAATGAATAATTAAATAGAAAAGATCATTGAATAAATAATGTAGAGTATCGAATTCTCAGCCTACTGAGCACAAACACGTATGAAGCCGGTCAAGTACACATTCCGATAATGGCGCTCCATTCCGGGCAATCTCCACTATTTCCAATTATTAATTAATTTTAACTCATTAGCATCACAAATAAGAGGTAATTATATTTGATTACATCGATATTAAAATAAAAATAAAGCAATCAATTTTCAATCAGGTTTCCATTAGCACACCATAATCTCATTACCGTCCCCGAATGAAGTTGCTGCAATAATGAGAAGGATTAAGGAGAACATGAACTTTGAGAGCCTACCAAATTAAAACTAATAGAGAATTTAATTAAATAAATGATAGTTTTAAAAGAAAACAAGGAAATTAAAATTATTGTTTAATATGCTTAAAATAAGAATAGGAAGGTAAACAAAAAAATTAATTTTATCGTAAAAAAAGGGGGGTGCTTAATTTTAATTGTTGTAAATATCTACTTGACTGATTTCTGTAAAACCAGAATCATTATGAAAATATCTTAAACTTGATTATCGTTGGTTTTTATTGATTATCTTTGTTTAAAATCTTAAACCCCGGCTTTATTACCCTGGAATGATTTTTGTTGTTCATAATTCTTGATTAATGACTAAATTTTTTGTTAATTTTTTTTATGATTGCTTTCTACTTTTTAGTTTTGTTTTCTGTTAAAACATGGTTATTAAACTAATATTTGTTTTCTACTTTTTAGTTCGGCTTACTATTAAAACGCGTGTTTAAAAAAAAAAAAATTCACTTTCTTCTTTTAAGTTCGGTTAAGTACAAAAACGAGTTTTATCGTTTTTCAAATATTTTTTTACAAGAATAATTAACTAGTAGACCATATTTATTCGAGGAAGAAAATAGTCCGAGCGGAGGCCAGATAAATTCTCTTAAATAGGGTTTTGTTTTTGTTAGGTAGAACTGTTTATTGAAAAGCCAACGTTTTGACCCACATTGCAGGTCATCTTAAGGGCTAAATATACATACAAATTAAAATGATACATATTAAATAATAAAAACACACATAGCCATCAAGGGGTATGAGTAATAAAAAAAAAAGACGGTGGACCCTTAGATAATTATAAAAGCAGAAGAAATACTTCCTTATTGAGGGGTACATATCTTTTTTTTTCGAATTATACTTAACTCTATTATCATCCCGTCATTAGTCATGTCCTTGTCTCAAAGATTTAGGCATGACTACAGAGCCTTTGGATATGAAATGTCGCAAATCTTGAATATCTTGGTCAGAACAATGAGACAAACTAAATTATTCTTTTGTCATTGGTTCCTGAAACATATGCAACGTTTCTATTTAATTCGATGTTTCGACGTGGCCTAAAATCGAGTTGAAAGATTCCGTAACTTACAAATACATTCATACAGTCAAAGCGTAAAGTTAATAAAAGCGTGTTAAAAAAACTTTAAAGCAATATTTAATGAGAAATATGATGAAGCGGACTTGATGAGATTATAAATACATATTCTGTTCAATTATTCCCCCGTCAATGGATGATAATTGACGATATAATAGCGTTTGATCACGAATGACATCTGTAATGGAATTGCAGTTCGGCATGTAGGTACCTGGGGCCTATTCATCAACAACCGTGTTCCACCACTTTTGTATCGTATCAGACATGTAGTGCATTCACGTAACTCTGTCATTTACAACCATTACTAATTGAATTTATTTTTTATTATATAACGACTTTTGTGCATGTCTATATAGAAGGTTTTCCTATAATATTTATTCACCAAAAAGATAACAGAGCCAATGGATGCCATGTCCTATTGAGAAAGGTTTATCTATGCAATCATGGTATTGGAAGATTTATGAATATTAGTTATAATATTGTCATAATCATGATAATGTTTTCAATGTTATAGAAGGGACGATCAGTTCACCTTTATACCAGCGACTTGCTAACTTTTCGGATGTTGTGAGGTATACTGTTAAAACAAATAAACAGCCCCGGAGAATAAGTTGGGAAAATCCGAAGTTAGTTTCTTGTACTTAAGGTAGCGGAATCTTCTTATTTTCATATGGTATAAGGAGGTTAGTCAGGTAGTGTCTTGAAAATGAGTTTCTGTTCATATTACAACTTCATTTCAAGCCAAAAACAGTGAACCTGGCAAGATTCCGCTTCTCTCAATGTAGTTAACTATCTCTGGACGAAATTCGAATTATCCACTTGTTCGCCGGGGCTGCAGAAATATTTAAAGCTACAGAAAAAAAACAACGAATATTCAAATGCGAACTCGGAGTTCGCGAGTTGTGTTTAAAAACAAGATATTCCAATATACATGAGAATTCCAAATGATATTCTCAAATTTTGATAGAACAAAGATGGATTCATAGAATGTACAATTCGACACTAAAAATGATTTTGAAAAGCAGTTGAACATGACAGTAAAACTGTAATAAAGTTCAATATACGAATTTTTCAAGGATTGCGGACATGATAATGAAAAAAAGCTTAAAAAAAAAAATAATCAGTTTTTGAAATAAGTTTAGGATTTTAGTCTTTCCAAGTTGAAATAAACAGACGGTATCGTTTACGTCAAGCGGCCTATGAAAAATACTATTTTTTTTGTCTTATAGTTTTTCCGTTGATTTTATCGTTTTTTTCTTTGCTACATTGACTAACTTGTGAAAACGTTTAGATAGGGGCTGTTAAGATTGAAATGCGAGTTTGCAGAGTCCTCAGGCATATATTTGATCATATATTTTTGTGTATTTCTAAAACTCAAAATATGAAACATATTTACCAATTCTTAGATAAATTAACTGTTAACGTATGTAAATACCAGATTATACGATAGAGATTGAACAATTTTATAGCAATAGATTAATAGCACCGTGTTTACTTTCGATTCACAGAAGAATGTGATTAAATCATCAGAGGCATAGAAGTACATTTATTCCGGAGCCTAATTTTGTTGATTCTGATACACAAAGAGAATGTTTGTTTTTGTTTTTTTTGCCAAAAATCTTGGAGTTGAAACAGTAATAAATAAAGATTCTAGTACAAGCAAGGAAAAATTAAATTTTATTTGTAATAATCAGCAATAAAAAAGGCACTGGTTATCAGGAAACAGGTTTTAAGTGATTTTTGATCACAAACCACTTTGAATCTAGGGATCGAAGTTAATAGGATGCTATTTCACTTAAGATGATTTCACTTTAAGATTCTCTTTGGGGAAGGTAAACCAATATACGGTGTTAAAAAGTTTTAAAGCTAGTGTTGACATACTTCAAATAATATATTGGGGCTTGAAGATGTTGTTAACGAAAAAAGATACGAGGCAAAGAAGGTATATTTATAAGTATTTCCAAAGGCTTATTATTATTTCAGAACATTCACATGTACTACGGAAAAGTCGAGGTAAGATGTCAGCCAATATGCGACGTTCCTTTCAAATTAGTAACATGGTCAAACTAATTAAGAAGCACTGGAGCTATCGAGAAACCTTGATACCAAATAAAGAAGAATTCTAGAGATTTCTTTTTGAGAGCTGTAGGAGTCTTTTGTTTAATTTATAATCAACAAAGTAAGATCATGAGTGTATGAACTGATACAATTTTTACTTCTTACTTTTGAAAAAAAAAAAAATATGAAAACTCTTTTTGGAGATTAATGTAAACGAATAAATTTGCAGGTCTTCTTAAGATTTTAATCCCAGGTTTTTAACTTTTTTCTTCGTTGGTTTAACATAATTTTGATTTTCACCGAAGTGAGTTATAATTAATTAATAAATGCATTTCTTATATTTTTATGATATTTATTAATTTTTAAGCAGTATAGGCAATATTTCTTTTACTTTTATCAGCGATTGTTAGACATTTTAGACGTCCGTGGAAAAATCTTCTTTTTGTTATTTATGTCATTTGCTAAGTCTTTTCATAACTTGCCTTAAACATTTTCATCGCAACACTAAAGGATTCTTTTGTACTGACTTCTTCTTCCTCGTTTTATTTTTTGTTTAAATTGTGCATCATCACTACCCAAGGTTTCATGCAGGAAAAAATAATAAATTAAAAAATGTGTCCTCCCTTAGAACCGAAAGTTTTTCGTGTTTCATGAATAGTCCAAGCAAGCCAGCAAAGCCTGGCTGTCATCTGTTGTGATCAAATAGACGAGTATCAAACCTACACACCATTAAGCCGATTAAGATGAAATTGATCCCGGACACAACCATGTTCCGAAAATGGTTTGTTAGATTTGGTTGGAGGAAATTTTATGAAGGGCGTTGATCGTTCAATTTCAGTTTTTACAACTTATATTCCAATTTATTAATATTTTTATTGATAAAGGTTTTTAGTATTTAATAATTGTTCTCCAAAACAGGTTGTCTCATTTCTCCCAAAACAGGAAGAAGTGGATTATTAAGGGTGCTTAAAAACAATTAATTTATTTATATATTAACAGTTAATGGGGACTGGATATTAATCAGGAACTTATTAAATAATACACTTTGGCTTAGAATAGGTTGAAGTTAATATCAAATCGATATTTCTTCCAGTTTATTTTGTTAGCATATTTAATTTCAAATAAGCAAATATTTATTCTTGGTCCATGTCTATTAAAATGGCTGTTGATTAAATATTATTTTTTTGGAATAAAATTTGTAACTTAAAAAATTACCTTTAGCTTTGCTCCAGAATATATTCAATTTTAGGGTTAACATTAATTTCTCTCTCAAAAAAAAATATAAAAATAAATATATAAAATCTTATTTATATAAAATTGTAGTATCTAAATATAAAAATTTTATATACATAAAGATAAAAAAATATTTTTTTTCTGAAGTGTATAAAAGAAAATATACAAAGATATCGGTGATACCATAATACGTATATTTTTAAATAATAATTTAGTTGTATTATTTGTCAAAAATGTTTTTTTTTCTTACATGAGTTACATTTTTAATGTCAGATCTTTCTTTGAATGTACAATGTCTTGATTGGGCAGTTGCCTTTATAAGTGCAAGTAATTTTTGAATTTACTCCATTAATTCTTGTCATATATCAAATACATGTTTATCATAAGTAGTATATTGTATGTTTTCATTTAAACTCAATTTTTTTATTTGATTTTTTTTTTAACGTCGCTTCGACTGCCGGGCCCATTGGCGACGCCTGCTCATCTACTATTTCTTGTCAATAGGGAATCAGCTGTTATCTGCAACAAATTTTTCTATTCTTATGGCGGTTTACTAGATACAAGAAAAATGGAAAGATTGAGATTTGTGAATTGAGTTGATTATGAAGGACATTTTAATGTGATATATAGTGGGTGATTCTCATTCTACTTTTAAGTTAAATTTAAGTTGCTCAAGTAAACTTATCAGAGACCCTTGTTAGTTTGCACACGACTAATGACCCTGTTCTTTTCAATTAAAAATATATTTCATAATACAAAGTTAACAGAGTGAAAAAACACAAATAGTATGTCACAAAAACTTACCTACTAGCTGTATTTCGCATCCAAAATAGTTTGAATTGTCTCTGTCTCACAAACTCCATTAATGTAATAAAATCCAGTTTTGGCAGATTTCTGAAGTCAGCTTTCAAGAAACCCATTGGTAAATCCATGATTCTAAAGCCGCAGACACACTATGTTCGTGAATCAATGGAGTTCCCTCTTAATTGAGACGTGATTTGTGAACATGGCTGAACAGGAAGTGATCCACAATGTTCTGGCGAATCTTGATGTAACATTTCGTCCGAGTTAATGGCAGTCTATATTTTAACTATTTATTTGACAAAACACTACGGAAGACCTCCTCGTTTTTGAAGAGCTAACTTGTGTGAATAGAAAGGCAAACGCGAGTTTTTCTTAAATAAAGTAAAATGATTAATTCAGATCATTTTTATTTCATTTGGGCATTCATTGTAATTGTAAAATTAGAATAAGTTAAATTTGTATAACAAAGGGGTGTGTTTTTAGTAAAATTTTAATAATTTTCAAGTTTTGAGCAATAAACAGTAATACAATAATAAAAGCAGTAATTTTACAATAAAGGAAAAAAAATTGTCAAATAAATAAATAGTATAAACCAAGACATCTAGTTAGAAAGAAAATCGTCATTTGTGACAACCAATGACAATGACGTAAAAATCAATAAAGATTCGATCATAAAAATATGATATAATTTTTATTTCATTAGTCACTGTTCAGATCACAAAAAATGTTGATATCTAAAAAAAGAGGCACCAATGGCGGATTTGTCACTGAATACTAAGTGACAAGAAGTTGCCCATAGTTTGAGAATTAAACTACAAAAAAACAAATTAATAAGGTAAAAATCCATCAGATTCGATCACAAAAATATGATGTAATTTTTATTTCATTAGTCACTGTTCATATCACAAAAAATTTTGATATCTAAAAAAAGAGGCACTAATGCCTTATTTGTCACTGATTAGTAAGTGACAAAAAGTTACCCATAGTTTGAGAATCACCCATGTACTTCATTTCTAAATCGATATAAATTTTGTTGTTTAATTTAAAAAAAAGTAATTTCGGGCAGTATTTTATGTTTTCAATGTGCTTTGTTGAAAAACGAACTATGATTTCATTAAGCATTAGGAATTTTTAATTAAATAGCTACTTGAAATTGAATAAAAAATAAATGTTTAGTCACTCAAAATGTAAATATAAAGAATCTACATATTTAAAAAAAATACAAACATCTACATAATGTTAAAAAAAAATTAAAAAAGGCAGTCATGAGGCCTGCCGACAGAAGTGAAAACACTAAAGTTTGGAATAACTGTTTTCTGTTTTTTATTTTTGGATAAAGTGCAGTCTGAATCATTTAAATAGAATAATTTGTAAATTGGAATAATTACCATTAGTCTGGTTTTCACATCTAGTGGCGATCCGGGCAAAATTTATATACATTTTCAAGTAGTTTATTAATACATTAAAAAATATTATGGGTTGGAGAACCTCAACACAAAATATCAATTCAACTTAATTGAAATAGTAATGAGTATTCAGTGATATTATTTATTTCAACCATATTCTTGTGTATTTACATCCATTAGCAACTTGAAACAAGACATTTAAAGTATTTTGGGGGAAACGGAATAGATAACTATTTATTGATTTTTTAAGTTATTATTAGTATTGGACATAAGTTGCTAGTATTGAATTTATGTTATTATAAATTATTCAACTATTGAACGACCTTTTAGTTAAATATTATTATTCTTATATCAATCGATTTCCAACCTGAAACTGAAGTTCAGTTAAAAAGAAAAATTCAAATAACACATACACAGGCCACTACGCGTCGCTAGTCTCGCGCTACACGTCAAGAGCATGCCAATGCGGTTGCGATTTCCCAACCGAAAATCGCTCAACGCGGCTAAAGAAGTTTTCACTTCAAAAAATAAAAGGAGACGACAAATATGCATTGAAGTATGTTGATTAGATTCAGCAAGGAATGGAGTTTTGGTTGTGCATTAGATGAACCATTAAATAAGTTGAAATAGTTTGGGAGTCATTAAAAGATTTGATAAGAAACGTATAAATCGAAAAGTACTCGAGTCATCAAGAAGTTTGGCTAATATTTTTTCCCACACATTTCTAATTATCTGAGTGAGCCATAATGGATGTGAAGGGATGAAGAAAGTTATTAAATTATGAAAGCCAAAAAAACAAAAAAAGTTATACTAAAGTTCTTTCATAACTTTTAATAGATTATTTGTCAAAGGATTTTTTTCAGATTAATGAGTTTTGTAGAGGAGAAAGAAACAGGGTTTCCGTTGTTTTTTTTTTCCTTAACGCGAATTGGCAAAAATAAATTAAGTTGAAAAACAGTCTCCAGTTCTACTTTGTCAAGGGGTACTGAGTTAGTTATGTTTCTTACTGCTAATGCAGTTACAATGGAAATTCCTAAACAAGGAATACAAGATGAGATAATGGAGATTTTGGTAGTATCTCGGTATCTGAGCTGTCATGAACAGCCAAGTATTCACCGTCTCCAACTATGACATAAGATAATTACCTTAGTTATGACGCAAGAAAGTGACGTTGGTCTGTGGATTAACCACGTATCGAAAAACAAAACAAAAAAAAGATTATATTATTGAGAACAGCTTTTTAATAAGGTTTTTGTAGTAATTCTAACAGTATGTGGCAATATGTTAGATCAAAAGGTGAGCTGGATGAAATATTTTTTAGGAGGTTTATATATTACATCAATAGAATGAATTATAAAAATGCTACTTTGTACCTAATTATAAAATGCTTCATTTGAAATCTTCTCCCAATCAACGAGGAAGGAAGCCTCGTCTCACTGTAGGGTTGTAGTGGTACAGGTTTTTTAAAATGTCTATCTGACGGCGCTGTGGTCTTTGCAGAACCTTGGAAATTCGGTTTACATCTCATTATTTCAAAGGATAAATGGTAGCAAATATAGAGGATTGAATAATCCCTCTCTCTTGCTTAGGTACAAAATGAGATCTGTTACCATAATTGACAAATTACCAGCCTATACAACACTCGATTAAAGTTAGCCCCGCAGAGATTCCACACGCAACCATATGTTGAAAATATTAAATTATATTTGTCATAATAACTTTTTCATTTAATAAATAAATTTAATAAATTTAATAAATAAATTTAAGAAACGCATGAATGTGGGCTAAACAAATATTACCTAATGAGGAAGAGTCAGAAGGTTAGACTACCTTCATTGGGTTAAAATTTAAATAGGATCATCCTATCTAACGCAAAAACTGTTGATCCTAACCTTCCACAAACTTTTGATTTCTTCAGAATCCTAGAGCATAAGAAATAATGCGTCTTCTTTTTGCTCTGCCCTCTGATGTAAATTTGATCAGAGGTTTTTACTTCACTTCAATTTTCCCAAATAAACCTGTTAATGAAAAAAGGAGCTGGGTTTTAACATAAATCTTGTTGACCGGTCAATACTCTGCTACTTTTGAATTTTGGAAAAAAACGTAAAAAAGATTTAACTGATAAAATCTAGAACTTTTATGAAACATAACCGAAACATCAGTTTACTTTATATAAAGCAATAAAGTAATTTAACTGAGTCTGCTGATTCATGTTTATTAGGAGATTTTGCTTACTTTGTGTAAACTTCTAAATTTACACATATTTTTTGATTCATATTCGAGGCCATTGGTTCCCAACCAATGAACTGTGGGCTTCGTTGGTCTTCATAGGACAAACCATGCCAAAAACCCATTGATCGATTGTTTTCATCAATGTTCTGTAGGTTTTTATATTTTAAAATTTCAGTAAGAAGTTCGAAAATTTTCGTGAAATGTTTTATTGGTCTTGTGTATTTACTGTGTATTTATATTTAGTTAGTGGGCCTCGAAATTTTCCATTCAAAATTGGTGGACCACACAAATAAAAATGTATGGAACCACTGTTCTAGGCGTAATACTGGGAATGGTATTAGTGTTTTTAAAAATAAGTAATGACAGATCAAATAAATTTTCAAAGGTTCATTCTGATTCAAGATTGTTTTTTTTTGGTTGAGCATGTAAACTTGTATATAAAAGGATTAGTTGGTTTTTAGATAGGCCGTAGAGATATCCTATAGCCTGATGAGGTTGAAAAAAGTTGCATAAGGTTGGTAAAATCAAATGAGCGGAGTGGCTCAGTGGTAGATCGCTGAGCTGCCACGGCGGAGGTCCTGGGTTCAAAACCCGCTGCTTATTTCATGTGTTGGCAGCTGAAGATGGATCCCATGGGATCTAGGACCCTCCTGGGGCTCTCCCTGCCTCTATAAAACCTGGCGGATGAGCGTGATCTAAGACAAAAAACCTCCCTCCACGACTATATTATTATTACAGAACCGTTGTCCATGAAGCAGTACAGTCTCTACCATGTCCTCAACCTCAGACCGTTCACGGGTTGTAGTGGTACAGGTTCTAATTTGACAGACATTTTTCACCCATATTCGTGGCGTAATACTGGGAACGCCATCAGTCCGTTTTTACTTAAATAATCAATGATTAAATCAATTTTTAAGTTAATTATGATTCAATATTTTTTTTGGTCGAGTAAGTAAACCAAAAGGAATTAGTAGTTTTTTTTAGATGGGCTACAGGGATATCGATTAAAATTAATATAGACCGAAGCCGAAACACAAATTGAGTTAATGTAAGAAGCGAGTTTAAAACCTCCTTGATCTATTTTTCCGAAGAGCCTAAACGACGGCTAAGGTAAGATTATAGACTATTAGGGAAGAATGGTCGATAGGCGCCAATTAGGAGATGTGCCTGAGGTTGAGCACTCTTCTCCCCACTCGAGTCGAGCCCCGTAATAGCACAATAGCACTACCGCCTCCTCCGAGCTCCGCTACTTAAATCTTAACCTTCACCGAGGAGCCTCTTAGACTTCAAAGTATCTTATATTATAACCCTATCAATATAAAAACAATAAATGCCCTATGTATAGGGCATATAAATTATATACTATATATTACTTTGCTGCAAATAATTTTAGATGTCTAACAAGATTCAACGAAGGTTTTTGTAAGGTTGTTTTAAATTTGAGGCGTAACATCTATTTTTCATATCAACGCCTATAATATTTATATTCCTTTGTTTGTTTTAATACTAATTTATTACACCATAGAAAAAAGAAAAAACAATAAAGATCAAGGCTCTTTGTAAACAAGCTAATATATGATTTATAAAATATAAACAGCTATGTATCAAACTATCTTGTTTGATTGCTACTTATGGCAATAACAACCGACGAAAGTAAAAGAAAACTTAATGTCTGGGAAAGGAAAATACTCCGGGAGATATATGGTCAATTAGTGGGACTGGTACGTGGCGATTAAGGGAGAATTGTTAGCTCCGCACAATGCATGGAAAACTAGACCTCGTGTCATTTGTGAGAAAACCCCTCCTTTCCGTAGATGGCTGGGACACGTGGAACGGAAAGATGCCAAGAGGCCTGTGAAATAGGAAAAACCGGAAACTAGTAACTGAATTTGAAATAAAAATAAAATAAGCAGGTGGAAATAATATGTAAAGACACATAAATACGTATAAGGACACACACGTAAAACATTAACGTGGACACCGAAATCCAGCGGTTCGTAAACCCTATTCTCTACCTTCGTCATCACATAGGTTCTAGTTGCTAATCACATCTCTGTAGTTCTATCTTCAATTGACAAGGAGATTATTATGTCTACCTTAAAAATGTCTATGTTAAAAAACCGGGTTCGAATCCCGGTCGGGGGCAAATCTTTTCTCTTCAAAATAAAAATATTTAAAAATTAAAACAATTATTAAAAAATTATATATAATATTATGACGTAAGTCAACAAGATCCTAATTTTCGTAATGGTAAGAGCGCTGCCACGGAGAGGCGGACGACCTGGATTCGAATCCTGGCCGGGGGCAAATCTTTTCTCTTAAAAAAATTAAAACAAATATATTGTTACGGTCAGAGCGGGAAGGAGGACCGGCTGAGAGGATTAGGCAAACAATGGGATTAAGCGGAAGGGATTATAGAATGGCGTAGAACCTTCTCGATCGGTCTAGGTGGTCCTCGTCCTTCCGAGAATTGTCCCACCCCGACCTACCTTGCCTATATAAAAAGGACAGCTGTTCGGCCGGCCTAGTCAGTAATAAGTCAGTGAGTAATAAGCAGTGAAGTAATAAGCAGTCGTTAACTAGTGGCAGTGCGTGTGAGTTACTGTGAGTATCAGCCTGTAATAAGTGCTTAGTGAGCAACAGTGACAATTAGTGGCCGTGTAATAAGTGTAATAAACTGTGTGGCAGTTTGTCATATTTGGAGAGTCTTACGGTCGGTGGACTTTAGTTAGCGAACTGTAAGTGTTAATTTGTAATTGTAAACTATAGGGTAATATTATTGTATTTGTACAAATTTATATAAATAGTGTAGTTATTTAGTATTAGCAATATCTTATATTATCTGTATATTATCTTAGAAATTAGATAACATTTAGTAGAATATTGTTATTGTTAATTGATATTAGTTTAATAATTTAACTGTTTTAAATAATCTCATTGTATTCTTTCTAATTTGTTAATAAATATTAGATTCTTGAATTAAGTAATAGTTTAGTCCATTTTACACCCAGTAGCCCGTAACAATATAAATAATATAATGACGTAAGTCAACAAGATCCTAATTACGTAATGTTCAAAGAACATTCTTCCTCGTGTAGAGGAACATGGGGATACGGGATCGGTGAAGAGAACGGATTTGTCCCAGGTGGGAGGCGACCCCTGGTAGCTCAAATGGTAAGAGTGCTGCCACAGAGAGGCGGACGACCCGGGTATGAATCCCTGTCGTGAGCAAATCTTTTCTATTCAAAATAATAACATTTAAAAATTAAAACAATTAATACAAAATTATAAAAAATTAAAACTGTGTGGGTTTGACGAACCCATATTAATAGCAATGATTTATATAAACATCATAGTAATGTTAATTATTTTCTGTGCTGTGTTTATTTTACTTTCATTTGATGGTAGTTTTAATGCTAATTGGATTTTTTTAACTACATTGACTTAGCCTTTTCAGCTAATTGATTGCATGTTCAACTGAACTGATGGCATGTGGCATGTAGGGGGCAATGGTATTGCAATCAACAGGTTGACATGGAATTGGGGTTGGATAATGTTTCCTTACCTACTGGATAATGGATCATGAATAATGGATAATGGTTCCTACCTTATTTAACCCCGACATGGTTTTCGTTTCTCAAGTTTCTTTATCAAAGCGGGAATATTATAACAAAAAAAAAGTGATTGTAATTTATAAATAATTTGTATGAGTTATACTTTATATAAATTTAATATTTTTGTCAATTGCGTCGTTTAATGAAATAGTTACATATTTTTTTCTTTTTTCATTCTGACCATCTCATCACGCTTCCATTATTCCAAATAATACATTTTAGTAGCTATATTAAAAAAAACCCCAGTAAAATAAAATCGATTACAAAAATTACGCTATCCCTCTCATGGGTCGGGCTGTACTTTCATATCCAACATACACACCATTTACTATTGTATATCGTAGATAACTGTCGCTATCGCATATCACACTAAACATCGTCAAGCGATTAGAGTTGTTAGGACAACTACTAAGGATGGAAGATATAAGAATACCAAACATGACCCTGCTGCCGTAGGGAAGTATCGACCCCATCGCCCGATCCTCGGGTCGCAATCAGCTACTGGTCCTCCAGGTTGGGGGTTGAGCGGAGGGGCTAGCTACCCCACCCTCAGAAAAAAAACCTATGCTGTGAATCATCAAGGAATTAGCCTCGGATCTGGACAGTCTTCAAGGTATCGACCCGGCGCTCTCAAGGATTTGAAATTGGCTACTTGGAATGTACGTTTATTATACAGGCCAGGATCACTGAAGGTTCTATTGAATGAGCTATCTAAATATAAGATAGATATTGCAGCAATTCAAGAGATGAGGTGGACAGGATCTGGCATAATGGAGAAGAAATGTCACACCATTTACTATAGTTGCCACAAAGATCAACATATTTTTGGTACAGGCTTTGTTTTTGGTGGCAAGGTGCGACAACTAGTAATCGACTTTAAAGCTATTAACCACCGTATCTGTAAGTTACGATTCAGAGGCAGATTCCGAAACTATTCAATAATCTCGTGTTATGCACCAACAGAGGTGGCGGAAGAAGATACTAAAGAAGAGTTTTATAGTGACCTCGAAAGTGCTATCGAGGAGTGTCCTCCTCATGACATAAAAATAGTTTTGGGAGACCTAAATGCACAGATCGGTAGAGATTCAGTTCTTTGGCCCCTATCTGGAAGACATAGCCTGCACTATATGTCCAATGATAATGGAACTAAGCTGGTCAATTTTGCAGCATCGCACAATATGGTTGTTGGGAGTACCATGTTTGACAGGAAAGATATATATATATAAGGCAACATGGGTTTCTCCGGACAACAATTCCAAAAACCAAATTGATCACGTTCTAATAAGTGAAAGACAACGTTCTACACTAACGGCGGTCAGAACGTACAGAGGAGCTAACGTAGACAGTGATCATTACCTGGTAATAGCACGCATACATGCCAAAATAAGTAATGTTCAAAAGACCAGAGGGACCCGTTCGCAGAAAATAAATACTCGGAAGCTGCAGGAGCTAGAGCATAAAACACGGTTCGCACAAAGGCTGGATGTAGCTTTAGAACGTGGGTTTGAAGAGAACGAAATTGACGAAACATGGTCCCAGTGTAAGGACACTATTAAAAAAGTCGCCGAAGAAGTGTTAGGCTTGGAAGGGCCACCACGGAGGTCTGAATGGTTCGATCGAGAGTGTCAAAAAGCCACAGAGAGGAAAAACAGGGCCTACAAGAAAATGATCAATATGCATAGGACTCGTCAGGCTGTTTCTGACTACAGAGTGTTAAGATTAGAGGAGAAACACCTGCATAGGAGAAAAAAGGAGGAGAAGGAAGAAGAAAGAATGAAAGAGATTGAGGTTCTATGTAGACAGGAATATACCAGAGCGTTCTACAAGACCATTAATGCCCAGAGAAAAGGATTCAAACCAAGAACCAATACTTGTAGAGGTAAGGATGGTAAATTGATCACCGATAAAGAAGGGATCCTAGAAAGGTGGTCCGAGCACTTCGGATGTTTGCTGGGAAATGTTCAAACCCTTCCCTGGAAGATGACTCGGATTCAGATTCAAACACTCGTTTTAAAGATTGTGAGCTTCTTGACCCACCAGATGATGAGGAAGTCGAAAATGCGATTCGGAAGCTTAGGAACAATCGAGCGCCAGGATGTGATGGCAAACCAGCTGAACTTCTGAAGGCTGGTGGAAACGAAGTGATAGAGGTGATCCGAAATCTTCTTCATATTGTTTGGCTAAACAAATCTCTTCCGCGTGACTGGTGCATTGGCCTTATCCTCCCTCTTCACAAGAAAGAAGACCAGATGCATTGTGATAACTATCGTGGCATAACACTCCTTAGCTCTGTCTACAAAGTCCTCTCCAATGTGGCGTACCAAAGACTACTCCCCCATGCCCAAAGAGAGATAGGAATGTACCAATGCGGCTTTACAAATGGTAGATCTTGTATTGATCAAATATTTGCCCTGAGAACTCTTATGGAAAGGACCAGAGAGTACAATATAACGACCCACCACCTTTTTGTGGATTTCAGCAATGCCTATGACAGTATCTTCAGGGGGAAACTGTATCAAGGTATGGAAGAAATGAATGTCCCCAGAGATTTGATAAGCCTTGTGTAATTGCTGATGAGGGATTCGAGAAGCCAGGTCAAGATTCAGAATGACTTGTCTGAAGTATTCAGGACAACTAGGGGTCTGAGACAAGGGGATGGACTCTCGTGCCTGTTATTCAATTTCGCGCTTGAAAAGGTCATAAGAGACTCAGGATTACAAGTCACTGGTACGATTCTGACTAAGTCCATCCAAATAATGGCCTACGCGGATGATTTAGATATAGTCGGAAGAACACAGAGGGATTTACAGCAAGCGTTTCTTGCTTTGGAAAAAGCTGGACAGCGAATGGGTCTTCAAGTGAATCAGGCAAAGACCAAATATATGCTTGCTAGCACTTCAAGGCAACCATCACCCTCGATCACGTTTGGCACCTACACGTTTGAAAGTGTCGACAGTTTTGTCTACCTTGGCTCTTTGGTCAAAGCGGATAACTCAACTGGAGCAGAAGTTCAAAGAAGAATTTTGACCGCTAATAAATGTTATTTTGGGATGGCAAAAATTTTAAGAAGCCATCTGATATCAAGAAGAGCCAAGGTGATACTTTACAAGACGTGCATAAGACCTGGTTTAACTTACGGATCGGAAACCTGGCAGATGCCAATAGTTTACTGCTCTTCGAAAGAAAAATATTAAGAAGGATATAGGGAGCATTTAGAGTTGGCGATCAATTTAGACTCAGGCAGAATGCAGAGATATATCGGATGTATCAGGAGCTAGACGTGGTTCAGTTTATAAGAATAGCTAGGCTTAGATGGGCTGGACATGTGGCCAGAATGGAGGACAACGCTACTCATAAGAGACTGCTATTTGGGTATGTTGACGGAAAAAGGAAACGCGGACGGCCACGATTAAGATGGGTAGACGAGGTCGAGAAAGATGTAGGTAGCATTGTTGGATCCAGAGCTTGGAGGACCTTGGCACAGGACAGAGAAGAGTGGAGGCGGCGCCTTGATGCGGCCAAGACCCGTACTGGGTTGTAGAGCCAGTGTTGTGTTGAAACATGACCCTGCACTGATGCTCAGAAAGAAGAAGAAGACAAGGAATCTCATGGATTAACCAAATTCAGAATGACATGGCAGGATGCGGTGTCACTGAAGAAGTGGCTCTTGAAAGGAAATCCGGCAAAAAGGTACTGTCGTAAAATTTGGTTGGAGAAAATGCCAACTTTAGAGAAACTCTCATTAAAAAGATGTATGGTACACAATCATAGGTTAATAATTAAATTTACACCTATAAAAATTGAAACTTGGTGCACGAATCGGATACATTCCTCTACATGTTAATCTTCCTCGTAAATAAATTTTTTCTCAAACTTCTGAGTTTAGTGAGTATAAGTGAAGCTCCTCGGATGTGCGCTGGTCCGACTTAATTTTTGCATCTGCGGGTAAATATTCAAAAATGTAAATTACTGTATCGCCAATAGTGTCTTGAGTAAAAGTTATAAAAGTTTTAAAATATAGAAGGTGGGATGAAGTAAAAAATTGAATTTGACCAAAGAACACCAAGAATAATTCAAACGATTGAGGCGTTCAATATCAAAAGCGTATAACTCCGAAATTTCAAAAATTGACATGTTTCGCTAGACTAGCCAAGAAATTTTATTCAACACGACACTTGTATTCGTCCGGTTTTGAATCTAAGGTTTTGGGAGTATAAGACTGCTTGACAAACCTGGGGAAATGTGAAAAAGTAAATTTTTGAAATTTCGGAGTTAGATAAAACACAACCTTGGAGTGAAATTTTAATTTGGTTCTGAATAAAGAAAGTTGAAGATAAGCGAAGTGTTCAATAAATTGTTTTACTGAAATGACAGAAGCACAAAACTATGTTCTTATATTAATATTTAAAGTATGCTGATTAATAAATATTAATTAATTCACCTCAACATTACCATCAAACCACCACCGTGTTCAAGAATTTATGCGAGTTTTCCCCGTTAATTTTGAATGAATCTGAATAAGGTAATTTCTTGTCCTAAATTATATTTTGTGTAGAAACTTCAACATTTTAGTATTAATGAAAGGAAACTATGCATAAAATATTATTTAATTATATAAATTATGGCGTGGTAACTCAATAGGCACCGCATTTCTTAGTTATTTATCAGTTATTTACTCACCATTTATTTATATTTACCTATACTTAATAGGTATTTAAGTTGTAAGTCTAGGTGTAGACCCGATTTTCTTACTGACCAAATCTACTTTATCAAGTATGTTTCATTAGAGCTACCCTTCTTTATTTCCGAAATCAATCACAACTCAAATACAACTTACATTACACAACGTTCAATTACATCCTTAATTTTATTTAAAAAATATTTATTGATATTTACAACTTTATTAAATATTAAAACCAACTTTATTAAATATTGCAACAAGTAATAATATATAATGACAAGGAAGTAAAGGCAAGTATAGAAACTAACCACTGGTAGTATTCAAATAACTGGCCATCTTCCTTTCAGAATCCCCTGAGGCGATTAACGGCAATTGAAGAGGAAGTCGTTGGATATTTAAGTAGGAATAAAGATTTTCGTCAAAGGATTGATATTGGGTTTGGGCCAAATCAGCAAGAAATGGGACACTAAGATTATTATGGATAATTTTTTTTTTTTTAATGGCGTTGGATACATACTTCCATACAGGAAGAGGAATTCGATGGCTTAGTGGAGCCCCGAGGTCAACTCCTTAAACCAAAAAGGTCTTACAATAGTCGTGTATATATTTGTTTCTTAGAGTTTTGTACTTGTTGTTGTAGTTTTATTTTAAAGGCAAACAACTACAAATGGTTATTATTAACCTAAAGAGTTTTTGTACTTAATTGGGTGCTTAGAACGATTGTCTGGTAAGAATTGATGTAGTGTAAAAACGACTAAAACTACCTAAAATGAATTATAAAGAAACATATTCAGTATCCATGAAAACTCCATTTAGGTGCCTTTCTTTACGTACATCAAGATTATCTAATAATTTAATTTTGTTAAGTCATTTAATCATCTAAAACAGATAATTTAATTCAAAATTCCCTATTTCAACACACTTTAACAAATACACGTTAGTGTATGTGTACTAGGTTGCTTTCAGTATAATTTCTTACCATCTTTTAAAGGTATTTTATGAACTATTAGGATTTTATTAATATTTTCAGTGTATTTTGAACATGGGCCATAATCGATCTAATAGACCTTCATAGTTTACACATGTTCCCGACAGATTGCAATACTATCACCGTGTTTTGCTTTTCCTTATTGTAGACTTTTGGTTTTTCGTTTATATAGCTCCGTCGGGAAAGAAAAACTCAAACCAATTGAAACAAAGCATTGATTGACTTAGTAATTTGAATTTTTGTTTAATTTTTACTGGTACCTTCGGAGTAGGAAATGTAGTAATGTTTACCCATATATTAATTAAAGGCTAATCCTCGTTAAATATGTGGGATAAGTATTTTTAATTTCGTCAATTTATAAATGAATTATTTCTTTAATATAATTTAAGGCAATGAGATGGGAAAACGATTGCCAAATATTTTATATTATTTAATTTTTTAGATGGTTTTCCCTTTGACGAGTGAATACTGATTATTTGTATACTTTTATTTTTAAATATTTTAAATTTAGGTTTTTTAGTTTGTGGGTGAAACTGAACAGAAATATTATTAAACCGGTGTTACATTAAGAATTACTAGAAAAAATCATACATTAGAAACGATCACGTAATATAATCTCAATATACTCATTAAATATTTAAGCTTTTATAATTATTAATAAACTACAATTATTGAATTTTATCTCCTTTTTCTCTTTCTTTTTTAAATAGATATTAATCAGCTCACAGCTGGCTCCAGCATTATCTTGACAAGCTCAAGCCCATTCATTATGAGGGCTTACAGAATGAACTCTTTCATTTAATAACACTGGTTTTTGTTTTTATTTAAATTAATTATATTTTCTGTTCAATTATCGTATTTTATTCCACAGGCTTAAAAAGGTATTTAGGGAGAGGAGTGGCTTAGTGGTAGAGTACTGAGTTACCATGCCGGAAATCCTGGTTCAATTGCCGCTGCAGGCCATGGTTTTTATTTAGTCTGTTTGCAGCGGGAGATGGATCATATAGGATCTAGGACCCTCCTGGGGCCCACCCAGCCTCTATAAAATATTAAAAAAATAGGGTACCCAAAATAAGGGGGAAAAATCTGGCGGTCGAGCGTGACCTAGGACAAGTCACCTCCTTGCAGAACCGTTGTCCATGAAACATTACAGTCTCTACCATGTACTGAACCCCAGACCCTTCATGGGTTGTAGTGGTACAGGTTTTTTTTTTTTTAAAAAAGGTATTAAAGTCCTAAGAGCCGGATCTGATAAACTATTGCTTTACTAATCAATTAAGGTTAAGAACAAAAAAAGAGCACGTAAATGTATTTGTGTATTTAAAATATTTTCAGTTTAAATAAAAAAGGATAATAAAGGGGGAAGTTAGTGTAATATTAAATTAAGCCTTAATAATAGTTTAATAATTCTACATAGATATGACGATGGATTTTCTAACACCTAAGACGAGTTGACACCATTAAAAAATTGTAAGCTAACTCGATACAAAAATTATGAGTTAACAACATAATCTTCAATAAGCGTTATACCAAACAAGGACGTATTATTTTAATATTATGAGTTAAAGAACATTTAAAAATATTTATAGATCTTTTCGAACCTATATATTATTCTGCCAATACCTTAAAATAGTTAGCTCAATGAAAATCATATTACAATACTGACAAATGCCCATACATTTTTTTTTAAATATATAAAATTTAAATTATTTATTATACATTGAATTTAAAACTAATGATTACCACATTAAAATCCATATTCAGGTTTTTTATCAATCAAGATACATTACTGGTTTTTGTAACCAAACATTACAAATACGTTTTTTCTGTTCACGGCTTTTCTTTAATTATTGTTTTGAAGAAATTTTCTTCCGAGTTTAAACTAAAATCACAGTTCAAACCTGAAATATCAGAATTCGACATTACCTCTGCTTTATCGTTTTTACGGGAATTCGTCTTCCTGTTTCCACTTTAAGAAATAATGTTATGCTTTTAAAATTAAACAATATTCTGAACAGGTTTTGTAATTCTACGGGGTTTTTATAGTTAATAGTTTCTTTTAACATTAAGAGGCTGAAATAGGTGCAGAGACTGCTTATTTCTAGTCTTGGGTATTTAAAAAGGTTTTACTTGAAGGTTACAGGTGTATAAACCCTTTTGTTTGTTTAGAGCGACTGAAGGTTATCCTGATGAAGTAATATAAAATTTTATTTAAATCTATTAAATCTTCGGTTGGCTCTGATACCATAAAAAACCGCAGTTGGGGTAAAAGTACATAATGACAGTTTATTCCGTTTATTTATATATTACGGAAATAAGCAAATGGAAATATAGCTCCAAAAAGAAGCATTATATTAGTCACTCTTTTAGTAAAGATCTTATTAACTCTCTGCTTCATAACTGAGCTCAGAAAAGTTTATTCCCTAGAAGGCTATTTAATGAGGGTTTTTTTTCCAATTTACTGGAACACATAAAAATGCTGAATTAAAGTTACTAAAATAATATAATTTTTGCAGTTATCTAAGTTTGAAATATTAATTTTTTAAAGTTTTTATAGTGTGATTAAGACTTGTTTTATTTTTTTTATATTATTATTTATATAGAATTATTTCACTATGTCTGCTTACACATTCCCTTGGAAAACATTAATACGGGGTAGAATAAAAAAATATTTAGAATAGTTTTTGATTGATCGCAGTATATCAACAAAAAATGTGGCTAAAAATATTTTATCTATTGTAGAGTTTATCTATAATATTTACCATGATTTACCGGACGACATATACACTCCGGGACAAATAAAAGTGTACAGTTGATTTTTTGCCATTACCATAATTGGGATGGCGTCCAAAAGCCAGCGGGAGTAGCCATTTAAAAAAATCTGTGCCTTTCAATGAATACAAGTTCTAGAAATGAAATGGATACAATAGACTATTAAATGCGATTAGTAAAATTATTTACCAATTGTTGTTAAAATAAAAAAATAAGCCGCAAAACGTGGTTTTCATTTTGTTCTTTTTTTAAACATTATTTACAAATTATTTACTCTATATTTACAAATGTATTTTTAGAGTGTATTGTCATGGAAGTAATCTCATTATGTCCAGAAACATAAAACTTGGAAGCAGTAGTTAGTTACTAGGAAGCATTACCTTACCGGACCTATTTTGTGTAAATGGTTTTTTCATTATTTCCCTCCCAGTTAAAGCTATCCCTACATGGATTTACAAAAATATAGTTGTTTCTTTCGTAAATAAGGGTCTATTTTTTCCATTCCTTTACGAAGAATCACGAATAAAGATGTTCTCAACAGTCTCCGTGGGACCATTAGGATAGGAGTTTAATGCTCATTCAGAGACGCCAACAAAGCTTCATGTCCTTTGATGAGTTGTGAAACCCATTTATCTCTGAGGACTCGATTCCTTTCCGAACGTTACTTCCTCAAGGTGAGTTTATTTCCGGTGGAGACATACCATCGATTCAACACTAATCCCGGTTCTGTCTTCCTTGATAATAATTTTCCATTTAATCAGATCATCAGCAATTGTCAATACAGGGATTCCTCAACATTGCTCAAAAGCCAGGGTATATTTGGCAAACGCAAACATAAATAAGTATATGGTTAACAAAAAAGATAAGTAGTTAGTATAAATATTGTGAAGGTTGTATACAATTGATATTATGAAAGAATTTATACAATTCAACTAACATAAGGAATATAAAGTTTTGGAAAATTAATTTAATTTAAAAAAATGTTTATGTCAAACAGTGATTTAAAACATGGGGTTATTGTGAAAGCTGTTTTGCTTACTTTCCACCAAAAGAATTTTGACTTATAACATTTTTAAAAGTTTAATAGAAACCTTAATTTTAAAATTAAAATAAAAATAAAAATTAATATTTTAAACCTTAATTTAAAAATTAAATAGAAACCGAAGTCAGACCTCGTAGATTTTACTGCCGTTCGAGCATAACCCAGACAAACATTTATACATCTACTCCAGACGATTATCGCAAAATAATAAAGATATTACAAGCTCAAAACGCTTTATTCAACACTTATAAGCTTCAGGAAGAAAAATATTTTCGTATCGTTATAAGAAATGTACACCATACTACTCAACTAGAAGACATAAAAATCTAGCTTGAAGAACATAGATACAAAGTAAAAAATGTTACCAATGCCAAGTAAAATTTCCACTACCTATATTTTTCATAGATTTAGAGCAAAGTCCGAAAAACCAAGATATATTTAAACTTGAATTTTTGGTTCACATTAAAATTAAAATTGAGGAAGCATATACGAAAAAAGAACCACCTCAATGTCAAAGGTGCCAGGCTTACGGCGACACAAGAAGTTACAGTAGTTTTCCTGCCAAATGATTTAGGTGTGTAGACCACACCTTACAACTGAATGTACGAAGACAAAAGAAACTCCGGCCAATTGCGCTAACTGCAACGGTGCTCACCCTGAAAATTAAAAAGGATACTCAGTTTTAAAAACTTTAAAAAGCCTTCGTAATAATAAATCAACAATCATTGCAACAACTGCGTCAACTACATTAGTCAACCAGGAGCCTTCTTATTTCCAAGACAGATTCTTCTGAACTTTCGTTGACTCTTCGATTTCCTCCTTCTTTCCTCAATACAGGGGTCTACCGCAGGGCAGTGTTTTAAGCCCTATTCTCTATTCCATTTACCCCTCTGATATTCCGGAGCACCTATGCACCACCATCTATATCTTCGCTGACGATACAGCCATTATTTCTTCTCACCGTGACCCAAACTTAGCTTCTATAGGTCTTCAAAATCATTTATTTGATTTATAAATGTGGTTCTATCAATGGAAAATCAGAATTAACGGCTCAAAATTGAGCCATGTAAGCTTCTCTCTACATAAAGCTTCGTGCCCACCAGTCAAAATTGGCTACAACGAAGTACCTTCCAAAAACCTATGTACGTTATCTCGGACTATACTTGGACAAAAGACTTACATGGGACCTACATACAAAATTCAAAAGACAAGAACTGTCAAGACGCTACAAATAACTATCACATCTTCTGGACTACAGATCTTCAGTTGAATTACGAAACAAACGACTTATCTATAAAAGTACACTAAAACCTATTTGGTCTTATGGAGCAGAACTTGAGGGGGCAGCAAAACAAGTACACATACAAAATATACAAACAGTACAGTCCCAAATTCTCAGCAAAACTTTTTAATGCACCATAGTATATTTCGAATCATACCATACACAATGACATGATCATTCCCACTATAATATTAAATACTAATAACAAATACATAACATTCCACTCATCGACACAAAATCACCCAAATCCATTCGTTCTTCCGCTTTCCTACTCCCTGTTACTTGGACTCGATAGGAAAAGATTAAAAAAACATTGGTCAAGAGACCTACTCAACTATTGACATTTCCATTCTAAAACACGATGCTCCAGTAGAAAAGCAAAGAAAACATAACTTGAATCAAATTTGCTGGATGCGCAATTGCGCAGGTGCAAATTAACATTAAATAATAAATAAAATAGAAACCTTGTGGATTGACAATATAAAGGATTAAGGGATTCAGAATTATTTTGAAAACTCCTTGAATTTGACGTTTTATAGGGTTACTAATGATATTTGTTTTTTACTTCTTCCGTGTAGCTGTAATTTTTACTCCACGGACCCGTCCAATGTCAACGAGAAGTCATCATGGTTTGGGGAGCAATAACAGCTTCAAAAGATTTCTTGATTGAAAGGCTTGCTGGAATAGCCACAAATAATAGCCATACATTGCTAAAATTATTTATCATTAATAAGGTGCAGTGTAGACGTCTTCAATATTTCCAGACGGAGACTTTTTTCCTTCACAAATAAAAAGTAAAAATGGAAGAATTCCATGAAAGGGGAACCAAGCTGTAGGCCTTCTCTTTCTCCATACATGAACCCTAGAAATGTCTGTGCCTTTTTATGAATAAAAGTACAAGGAATAAAAGTAATTGGAATAAAAGGTGATACAATATACTATTAAATCTGATTATTAAAATGATTTACTTATTGTTATTAAAAAGAAATAAATGAGAGTCCACTTTTATTTGTCTCGGTTGTATGTAGGTTTTCCTTTTGACTGCAGCTTCTTACCCACTTGTGTTTATTTTACATTAAACAAGGTATGAATACATTTCATAATAGATAAATTACAATGAAAAAATAAATGCTTGCTCAATGGAAAATTTCAACTGTACACTTCTATTTGTACCGGAGTGTATATTATTGTTTAAAAACGGAATGGAAATTTCATGAACAAACAGTTCAATACCCATGTTTCTTTCTACGAATTTATTAATAACTGGGGGATGATTGCGAAAGCTATTTTTTCTTAGTATACAGCAAACAGAGTTAAAACATTCTACATCGTTGTTTAGTGATTGTTCCAGAAAGCCCTGTAGGCTACATTTGTTGAGTAATTTTGGACCGAAGATGGGCAGAAGACTAAGATGGGTAACGCACTTAAAAATGGAACAGAAAGGAACATAATCATGTTTGGGAAAATCTTTATAAGCAAATTGGCGTACAAAAAATATTATTTCTGATTGAAAAACTAAAAATTTCAACCTTAACCTGTACCAAATATACCCCGTGAACATAATCATCTGGGGCTCAGTACATGGTAGGGGCAATACTGTTTTGTGGACAACGGTTGTGGAGGGAAGTGATTGTCGTAGATCACGCTCGATCGCTAGATTTTGGTGAAGACTGATCTGTTTCAAAGACAAAGGCTGAATAGGGCCGAGTTTGTCCTAGATCATGATCAACCGCCAGATTTCCCCTCCTTATTTTCGGTACCCACTTTAAAGAGGATGGGTCCGAGGAGGACACTAGGTCCCATAGGATCCATCTCCGGCTATTAGCATATTAAATGGCAGTCTAGGCAGGAGTGAGATTAGAAAGAAGAATCTTTGGCATGGCAACTCAGCGCTCTACCACTGAGCCACACCTCTCCAAACTAAAAGTTATAGTACTCCTGAAACCACTTTAGACACACGGATTTAAATTATGTATTTATCAACAAATTTACAATAAAAAAACATTTAGTTATTCAAGTCCGAATGCTTAAAATAAAATTGGAGGACCCCTTTTACATTTATAATGAGAGGCTTCAAACTAATTTTGACTTTTAACATTTTTAATTACTTAGTGATTTTTGTCTCCTTTTTTTTTAATTTTTACTTTAGTGCTTAAATTAATGATAATGGTACCTTTCTAATGAAGCAGACGACATGGATTTATGGCTGGAGCTAGGATTTTTACCAGAGGAATGCTTAATTAAATGGCCTTTTTAATATCTCCAGTCTCTAATGACAACAATATTAATACTTGTCTAATTTCAAATGCGGTTTATTTTTTTAAACAAAATCCTTTACATTGATTTTTTCTGTATTCATGATTTTCAATTATTTAACTATTTTTTTTGGGGGGGTATTTAATGGTAAGTATTTATATTTTGAACTTAAACTCTCCTTGCATTTAAGCTAGTACTCATGGAGGCAATATAATCAGCAAAAAATGGTACTTCAATCTTTTATCAGAACAAATCGAAAACCATAATGGTGACAGTACCGTGCCTTGTGGATGACATAGGCGAAATGTACGACACTGAATGCATATCTGTTAATAAATACACAGTATATACATAATTGAAACAAGAAAAAATTGTATCAACAAAACGAGCCGTTTCATATGAAATGTCCATTTTCGAAGGATATGTTATTTATTAAAACAGCTATAACAAATAATTTTATTCTAAATATTTATTCTCATTTTATATACTTTTTTCTTAAAGTGTTATCAATTTTTCAATCATAAATCTGAAAAATTCATGATTTTTTGTTGAAATAAATTCTGAAAATGTTACTTGAGAATTTTCAAACATTTTGTACTTAGCGTGGTTGTCCAAATTTTTGAACAGATAGTAATATGTAAGAGATGAGTGTGGTGAATTAGGTGAATGTGGGAGATCTTGTAACCCATCTCGCTTAGTTTCTTCACTGTCTTTCCTTAAACATGGACCTTTTAATCCTTCCGATTAAATAATGCGGATTGTTTTTTTATAAGTTCAACTTTTATTACGGCAATGTCCTTGCAGATGATGTGGATGTGATGGTTAAACATCTGGGTATGGAAGAGAATAAATTATTCCTGCCGTTTACCACCACAAATAAAGGATTTTGGACCCAAATTTCGTTTTTCCAAGGGCGGATGGTCCATTTTTTTACACCCTTTCCCAACCGCGGGGGGTAATATTTCTTGCAACTTGGGATGTCGACTGTCCAAGTTTAAAGTCATAAAAAAATACACGAAAATTGCGTCATATTTCATGGCATACAAAACAGTGTTCGTTCAATTGTAATGATTGCAAATATTGTCAAAGAAGACAGGACTAATAACATCTCAATACAATGTGTAAATATAAACATGGTAAACAACAGATGTGCGCTTTCAGTTTTAGAAATAGTAAAAATGGACATTTTGTAAGAAATATTCTATTTTCTTAAATATTTTATTAAAATATTATGTCACATTAATTTTTTGAAACTGCACAGAATATGATAGTATCCCTGAGGATTTAATTGTACTTGTTTAAATAGCGTAAAATACTATTGTGAACAAGATTATAATAGTACAGGTTGAAAAGGATTTATAATGGCTTCAATTAGGATGGCTAGCCTCAGAGCCACGACCTCAGGGGATGAATAAAGCAGCGAGTTGGGCCGGACTGATCCCTATACATAAATCTAAAAGGGAAAAGTCTTCACTTATTTACCTATCCTTCTTTTCTTTCCCTTCCTATTTTTTTAATTCATTTTTTCTACTTCTCACTTTCTTTTGTTTAAAACGAGAAAAAAAAACATGCACCACTACAATTCAAGAAGGTTCTTGGGTTCACTACGATGTATAGACTGTACTGTTTCTAGGACAACAGCTGAGCAGGGAAAGGATTTATCCTAGATCACGCTCAACGGTCAGATTTTCCCCCAATTTAGGGAATCGACTCTAATAAAGCTGGGTAAGCCCAAGTAGGGTCTCTAGATCCCAGGGTCCATATCCACAGATTAAATACATTATTGGCCACAGATTCAAGTTCAAAGCCGGATTTGAACCCTTGGTATGGCAACGCAGTGCTCTACCACTGACATACCCCGCTCAAAAGAACCAAATAACGATTATATTAATTTTTTATTCTTGCTGATCTTAGAAATATATGTTTGAAAATTTTTCTTATTTGTATATTTTCTCAGCAAGAAATCTCCACTAAGTTTTCTTCTTCTTAATTTAAAATTATTTGATTCAATTATAAAATAAAACAAGTATCTAACTAAGGCGGGAATATTCCTCTGTTATCTACCCCGGGATCAATAATTTCATTCTTGGTCAAATTGAATGTATGTTGTCTATTTCAATAATGTGATTTTATGATGCCAATACCAATGATAGAACCAATGAAGTTGATGATCGATATAAATTTTATGAGTCTAAATAATTTGATTTTAACAATGCAAGATAAAAAAAAAACCCATACCACTACAACCATCAAGGGTCTGGGGTTCAGTACAAGGTAGAGAGTGAATTGTTCCCTGTGCAGGGAGGTGATTTGCCTAGATACCCCTCAACCGCTAGATTAGTTCCCTTATTTTGGGTTCCCATTTTATAGAAGCTGAGTGAGCACCAGGAGGGTCTATCCACTCAGCTACACCGTTTATTTGGTTATTTATTTTTAAAAATAATTTTATTTATATTAATCCATAATCGTGTTTGCACTTCGAGTACTCCACTTATGCAAAATCTCATCCTTTGTAAAGAATGTAATTTGTTTGAGATATTTCTATAAAATAAAATATTTCTTATCCAAATCTTAAGGACTTCAGACCATACGTACATTAAAGTCAATAACCCTAAACATTTTAATAGATGAGGAAATGGATGAATGCATCATGAATATAGTCGAGGAGTATGGTCAATAAAATTTAGACAAATTATTTGTACTTATATGTGTATAGTATACTGTCTGCATCCTCCTGATCATTTTCAACATTTCTCAAAACAATAAAAACAATGTTTTTCCATCCTATGATGTTTCATAAATAATATTTAATTTAAACTAGTAATGATTAAAATGATACTGAAAATAAAGTGCACTTGTATAGTGATTTAAAAAAACATATAATTTCAACCATCAACGATAGATTAGTGAACGGAAAGTAGAAAAAAAAAATGTTTAACTTTAAAAGTATAGATCTCTATATTTTTAAAAGGAAATAAAAATTAATACTTCCAGTGATTGAAAATAAGCAGCTAACAGAAAAAACATTCTTCAGCCCGACTTCAGTACTATGAAAATAATGGTAAAGTTAATGTTCGCTATTAATCAAAAACACACAAAACTTCAGAACATGCACTCTCCTGTTACCCGCAGTGTTGCAACCGCTAAACTAATTGTTAAATAGTTTATCGGGGCAACACCGGCTACTACATCAGGTGGTAGCTGCCGGAAAGTTTTACCTTTGTCAGTTTTGTTGTGCTGACTGTAACAATAGTATTGAAAAAATAACGAATCTCTCTCTCTCAATGGCTAGTGTTAAAACTCATCATGCTTTGAATTCATGTGCTTTGAGCAAATATCATTTTCGAGACCGCCTGTCACAGAGTGAGATAGCTTATGGTTAATTCTTTAAACGCGAAAAATAGAAAGTGAATATGGAAAGCCAATGGAAGGTAAAACTACAATACCAAGCAAACAACTAAATGAAATTTTAATAATTCCAGGTCAGTTTCATTTTACTTTAATAATCTTTTATTTAACAAATAATATATAAATATATTAAAAATGACTTTTCCTATAACTTGAATCGATTAATGACTGTGATCCTTCTTGTTCAAATCGAACTAATCTCTAATACAGGCAGTAAGGAGAGAGTCAAGCAACGTTCAAGTTATAATATGGCAACATGGTTATTTAACACCAAGTATTTATTTAAATCGGTACAAACGTTACTTGGTGAAACGCGTTATACCGCTTTAAACGCTTTAAAATTCATCTTGTAGGCACGCATATTCTATAGGTCCCGTGGGATATTAATATTTCGTCCTGTCAATATAGATTCCTGACGGATATAAAGGATTCTTTATTATATTTCACATAGTTTGTTGGTTTATTTTGTCCAAGATTGTTCATCAACAGTGTCAACTGTGCATCGTCGCCACACTAGGGTTGAATAGAATAAAAAATAAAAATGTACAATGATGTCGTAAAAATGTATTTGTTTGAATTTTCGTTAAGGAAAATAATAACTGTATCTGATAATGAGTAACCTATCATGGTGTAACCTTCTTGTTTTATATATATATATATATATATATATATATATATATATATATATATATATATATATATTGTATTGTTTATTATTGCACCAACATGTGACTTCTGCTCTTTGGTTAGTATTAGTTTAATTAAAAATGAAGTGTTCTTTTCTATATGGTGCTATTTATCTACCAATTTAACATGTTATGGGCCCAGTCACACATAAGTTAGTCGTATGAAAGTTTTAATCATGGCTATGACATACATTTTCGTCGAAAAATTGATAGGCCGCGAAAAGTATGGGGAATGAAAGTTTTCAATGAAAGCTTTCCTCCAACTAGATTTGTGGTATGTGGTCCAAGAAAAAGAGACAGATAAAGACAAAGATCGAAAGGCTCTCGCAAAAATAATATTGTCTGTGGATAAAGTTAACTATTCTCATATAAGAATTGCAGACAGTGCCAATGCAGCCTGGAAGAACTTGGAACAAGCCTTTGAAGATTCAGGATTGACTAGAAAGGTAGTCAATGGGTTAAAACACTTTTGTTAGCTGGTTTGGCTGATGAATATCGTCCGATGATTATGGCCCTTGAGAGTAGTGGAGTGAAGATTACTGAGGACTCGATTTAAGTTAAATTATTACAAGATGTCAAAACAGAAGATGTGAAGAACTATGATTTAGCTTTAGCAGCAAAATTTTATAATAATAATAATAAAAAGGAACAAGCGAGAGAAGAAGTTTCTCTCGCATTAAACATATTTTTTAAGATAATATATTTGATGGTTGAATGTTTTGTTGGGTACAAGTTGCGATATTTTTTATGGACTTAACATATTTTGTTACCTTCGTGAGGTATATAAAATGGGTTCGACACTAAGAATTACTGGGACATTAATGTGTTCAATTTTATCAAATAAAATGCGCGAAATTAAATTGCTTTAAAAAGTTTGGTTTTCTGAAAGAATCTATCCAATCCGTTTAAGATAGAAGCATGTTAAAAGAACTCATAGCCTCGGGATTCCACCCATAGTTCGGGGCACTTTTTCGATGGGTAAACATAGAATTTCAGCACGCGTGATTTAATTTTTTATGAGAAAAAATAAAAATCGCAGAATAACTCTTATTTCTCATTAAAACACATATCGCTCAAAGCTAAACAGTAAGAAATTTTTGTTTTAAAAATAACTCTTATATTCAATCCCTGCTCAAAGGAAAACTTGAAACGATTCCTGCCCATGATGTATTATATGCAAAAGATGCAACAATTAATTTATTATCCGTTAACAAAATTGTTCAAAAAGGTTTTAATGTTAACTTTAGTAAATGTGGGGCGGAAATTCGAGATCAGGAAA